>CM031233.1:204545524-205745524 GCA_018340775.1 Taxus wallichiana var. yunnanensis | reverse complement strand
TTTCTATGGAAGAGAGGAAATCTTGCCCATGTCACTTGAGTTTCCAACATTGGAACTCATGAATAAATTAGAGTTGCTAGAGTTTGAGCCCATGGAGGTGAGATATGCAGATTTGATGGAGCTGCAGGAGGTCAGAAATCAGGCATCCCAAGTAATGGAAAAGGATCAAGCTTTGATCAAAAAGACCTTTGATAGGAAGGCCAAGGATAGATCTTTTCAGGTTAGAGATCTAGTGTTGAAATGGGATGTGGATAGAGAAAAACCGGGAAGGCATTCAAAATTTGATGCCATTTGGAGTGGCCCATACATGGTCACGAAGTGCAAGAACAACAATGCTTTCCAATTGGCCTCATTGGATGGTGAAGAACTGCAGATTCCAGTCAATGGAATCTATCTCAAGCGTTGCTTCTAGAGGGAAATTTACCACCTTGTAAATATTAGATTAGATTTTCATTCCTCCAAGTGCTTTGCACATTGTTTTGTTGTAGGTTAGTTTTACTTTCCCTAAGTGCTTTGGCATAGCTTACTGTCCCTGGAGATGTTTTGTAGTCCTTGCTTCCATCATGTGATATTCCATCTTCCTCCTTGCACATTCTAAGTCAGTTGGGGTTCTAAACAGAATATTTGATGGCTCCATGCCCAATGGACTCGCTTCAGCTTGAGCCTCTTGGTACTTTCATCTAGCAGGAGAGATGACCCCTACGAGTCGACAAAATTGTTATCCAAAATGTGCCCCAACTCATTTTTTGTGGCTAACTCCTTGTGTTCTTACCTTTCTTGTGCCTCAGTCCACATTTTTTTATTTTAAGGCACTCAAGGCTTTCTAGAAATGGCACCATCAAATAGAGCTCTCTCTCAGCTTTCCAGAAAGGTAAAGTTTGCCTCCTAACTCCTATATTTTTAAGTTATGGCTTAGCGAGTTTTTGTGGAAAATTTTCCCATTTGAGGCCCTGACCAATAGGAAGCTGCCACGTGGCATCCGACCAGTGGAGCGCGGGAATTTTGAAAAAATTTCCAAAGACAAAAAAGAGGTAAAATTTGAAAAAATTTCCGTCGATCCGTTTTTGGGCCGTTTTTGCCCTAAATCTTCAAACGATCATATATTTTGATCCAGAGCTTGGATTTTCACGTTCTTTATATCATTGGAAAGCTGTTAAAATTCTCTACATGATTCCATGGTCAATTTCTAATTTTGGTTCAGTTTGGAGAGATAAAATTCAAAAATGGTTCTGGTATGTGTCCATGGCCAGAAATGACATTTCAACAACCAAATTTAATAGAATGGGTCACATTCTTATCCAATATGGTCAAAAATGACAGGGTATGGGTTTTTAAGGTCCTCCATGCTGTTTTAATGCATTTTCCATCAATGAAGGATGAGCTCCCATTTTTTTACGTTTTCTCTCTCCTGGGCTCGACCCATGCACTGTAAAAGCCAGATTTGGCTCATTTCTTCATGGTTGAACACTTTTTGGCATTGCAAACTTCTTCTTTCACCTCCAAAGAAGTGATAGTTGTAAGAATCGAGACCTTTTTCACGGTTTGTAACAGGTTTATACCTCTTTGATGGTGGAATGCAAGAGATTTTTACATGGAATTGATGTCTAACTCGTGAATGCTTTCAGTCCTTTGTTTGTATTGTTTTACTTCATTTTAAGACCTCTAATTACATCTATCAGCTTGTGTATGTTTTCCTTGTTGCATTTCATGAATTTGTGTCTATTTACATGGCAAAAATGTTTCACCACTCCTTTTGGTGCATCACCATCTTTAGTTTAGTTTCATTTTTGCATTTTTATCCTGTCTCCTTGCAATCTAGGGTAGAATTAGGATTAGAACCTCTGTAGTTGTGCAAAATATAGATCTAAATCGAGAGGCTTTTGAGGAACCAGCCTCTATTCTAGAGATTAATCTCTCATTTTCACAACTCCCACACTTGGAGAGAGGTTTCCATGTTGTGCAATCACACTGGATGCTCTAAACATCATTTAGAACCTTGATTTGCATCCATGGGTGCTGCTGATTTACAACAACAGTACATGCACATGGACAGGAGGAACCACCATAGGCACAAGGAAAGGGGGAACCACCATAGGCGCAGGAGAGCTGGTCCCGGTTCACAAGCGCAGGGAGCTGGTCCCAGTTCACAAGCGCAAGGAGCTGGTCCTAGTTCACAAGCGCAGGGAATCGGTCACGGTCACAGCCGGCACAGGGAAGGTCGCTGCAAGGTAGGTATAGGGGCCGATACCTATGGGACCACCACAAACCATGATTATATCAAGGTTACGGGATGCCCTAGGTGAGGTGAGATATTATCAGGACCAGCTCATGGAAGACGGGATAGACTTCCTCTCCTATAGGGAGTACGGAGGCACAACAAGCGTCTAATGAGAGGAAGAGATCCCACACACATAGTGTGGAGAGCACAAGAGGTCAGCGAGCTCCGAGGCCTAATCAGGGATAGGCCACCATCTCACGGTGACCAGAGCTAGGGGATATACTAGCGAGGGACACAAGAGGCTGAGGGTGTAGGTGACACAAAGATGGAGGACATCCGATGAGATGCCTGAGATGTGGTCACCATATTTTTGATGTATACTAAAGATTTTTTGATATATATATGTGGCGGCTTGTACAAAGACAATTGTATTTTTTATCACATACTAGCTTGTGTACTCAAGACAAGTGAGGATGTACGAGTGATTTTTGTATATTTTGAGCATATACCGGCCTGCGTGCCAAATATTTTTGTATTGATTCATTCATTCTTTTTGTATATATGAGACCAACATGCGTGTCGATGACATTTTGTATTGTATATCGGCCTGCGTGCCAACATTTTGAGATGATGGTCATGATGAGATAGGCATGTATATTGAGATACACATTTATTGATTTATATGATGAGATACATGGTATTTTGTGATGTGTTAATGTGTTTATGAGATATTGGATTTATGGCTTGTGTTAGATGAGATATGGATTTGTTACTTTAATGTGGTTTGAAATTAGGTGAGTTAGGCATGATGGAGTTAGGTTGGTTTAGGCATGGATCGAGTCAGGTTATAGGCATGGATCGAGTCAGGTTTGGTTAGGCATGGTCGAGTTAGGTTTGGTTAGGCATGGATTGAGTCAAGTTTGTTATAAGCATAGATCGAGTCAGGTTATAGGCATGGATTGAGTCAAGTTATAGGCATGGTTGAGTCTAGTTATAGCCATGTTTGATTTGAAAGTAGGTTTAGTTATGATTCATTATTTTGGCATTGAATGATACTATGTGTCATATGTGAAATGTTCTATAATCTATGCATAGTGATGATAGAGAGATGGTAGGTATAATAAATGTATGCTATGGTAAGCAGCTTGTTATGTATGTGGCTTAATTTCCAATTTTTTTAAAAGGGGAACTAAGTGAAATGTGATGTAAATGGTGAGTTAGGCATGGTTGATGAATTGTGTTAGGGTAGAAAATACCGAGTAGATGAGTTACCCCCTCTTATCTTTTAACCATCTTTGTTTACATTTTGATTACCTTATATAGGACTTGGTCCTCAACGCTTACCTTTGGGGTAGTCCTCCCCTTTCGCCATAATCACCTTCACCTGCATTCTTTTTCCTATAATATACCCACACCTATTACACCTAAACCCACAACATGCCCAAAAACCTACTAACTCATTCTCATATTCTTCCCTAGCTCATGGGAGAAATACATCGGCGTGAGGTCCCTTTTCATCGGGACTATGTAGGTAGCACTCCGAGGGCATGGGGCCCTTAGAGGATATCTCAGCCATTTTCTACCCTAAAACAATTCATCAACGATGCCTAACTCACCATTTACATCACATTTCACTTAGTTCCCTTTTTATAACAAAATTGGAAATTAAGCCACATACATAACAAGTTGCTTACCACAACATAAATTTATTACACCTACCATCTCTCTATCATCACTATGCATAGATTATAGAACATTTCACATATAACCCATAGTATCATTCATCGCCAAAATAATGAATCATAACTAAACCTACTTTCAACTCAACCATGCCTATAACTTGACTCAACCATGCCTATAACCTGACTCGATCCATGCCTATATCCCGACTTTATCCACACCTATAACAAACCCGACTCAATCCATGCCTAACCAAACCGACTCGATCCATGCCTAACTCACCTAATTTCAAACCACATTAAAGTAACAAATCCATATCTCATCTAACACAAGCCATAAATCCAATATCTCATAAACACATTAACACATCACAAAATACCATGTATCTCATCATATAAATCAATAAATGTGTATCTCAATATACATGCCTATCTCATCATGACCATCATCTCAAAATGTCGGCATGCAAGCCGATATACAATACAAAATGTCATTGGCATGCAGGCCGGTCTCATATATACAAAAATAATGAATGAATCAATACAAAATCTCTTTGGCACGCAGGCCAGTATATGCTCAAAATATACAAAAATCACTCATACATCCTCACTGTCTTTGGCACACAGGCCGGTATGTGATCAAAAATACAACTATCTTCAGCACATAGGCCGGCATATATATAAAAAAATCACTAGTATACATCAAAAATCAGGTGACCGCATCTCAGGCATCTCACCGGATGTCCTCCATCTCTGTGTCACCTGCACCCTCGGCATCATGTGGACCCACTACTCACCAACCCAACCCTCGTCAAATCACAGTACCCGTTCACCGCCCTGTTTCCTCCTGACACCTTTTTCTCTTTTTTGTCATTTCTTCACACTGTAAATAACACATGAATAATAAAAACGTGGATTTTTTGTTTTTATAGCAAACGTTCCTAACCGACGTCGGTTCCCCTTGACCAACATCGGTCGCATGCCCTACCTAACCGTCACAGTTTTCCTATACCGACGTCGATTATCCATGACCGCCATCAGTCACCCTCACCTACACATTGCCCTTACTTTTCCATTTTACCCCACCCTTTACCTTGCTCCTTTACCCCATCCAACCTTTACCCAACCCATTACCTTACCTTTCCTGACCTCGTCACTTCCTACCTCCATTTTTCCTCCTTTGGGGACTTCTTATTATTTTACCCCTACCTCGGCCTTACCCATGTCATGACCTAGATATTTGGACCTAGACCATCGCTAGTGACCTTTGACCTCATGTGTTCGCTATACCTTGTGGCACTATTACCTGTGTTGATTGACCTAATGACCTTACCTAGCCTATTGCCATAACCGTTTATCTTGACCCTACCTTTGGTGTACCGGAACATACCTAAACGTTCTGCACCTAACCTACGTTGTGTTTCCTGACCATATCCTATACCTTGGATACCGGATTCACTTCAACCTTGTTTGGATAAACCTATCGACCTTAGATGATGTAGAGTTTTCCTGCTCTTCAACTTGGTAGCATGCTGCAGTTTATACGTGTGCATGCATTTGATTGTTGCTACCTGTGACCCTGACCCATTACCTAGATTTCTGAGCATAGACCTTTCACCCTTTTCCCCTGTACCCACTTTCCTTTTCCTCACCTTTACCTTTTATCAAACCACTCACCGCTTTAACCTGTTGCCTCGTCAGTTCCTAGTTTGAGGGGGATCACCTTCACCCACACATGGGGCAACCACATCTTATTTTTGTTAGTGTTGCTTACCAATACAAGCTACACAACAAAAAGGGGCAAAATGTAGACACTAAAATTAGGTCACACTCCCCTTTTGTCCCTTGACATATAAGCACCCTTTATTACATTTACCTAGCCATAACCCCTTTCACCCCACTAATATTAATTTAATTAATTTAATTTAATTAATTCTTTATCCTCACTATATTTATTATTTAAATAATATCCACACATACAGTTCACTTAGACACCTCACTAAGCCAACTCAACCTAAGACCTATTCTTAGTAAGTTACCATAACTAACTAAGACTTACCCAAACCCTAAAAATCAATGCCTACATTCCCTCTAACCACATTTCCACATTCTTACAAGAAGCTCTTAGTCTAATCTGCAGGAGAACAACACGAGATCCAAGGAAATCAGGAGGATCTCCCTAGTTTAGTAAACCTAGGAAATCCCACCTTGGTGATGTCACATTACCCTAACCGTCGTGTTATCTCTATTTTGAGTTTATGACAAAACGATTAGATAACCCCTACGAAATTTTTGGAGTTGATTTTGCTTTTTGGCCTCATATTGAGAAATTCGGGTTTTCGAGGTTTGTCCAACAGTTCGACATGAGTTTTAACATGCTTTGTGTTGCTGTTTTCGAAACCGAGAAACTGCTTCATATTGAGTAAATCAGGTTTTCGGACCTCCGGCGCATCGGAACATGTCTTATTCAAAACATGTTTTGTGTCACCTGTTCCCCGATACCCGAAGTCCGATTAGGTCCTTTGTATCGGGTTTTCGGAGCTGTGAAGCATCTAAACATCTCATGCTTTATGTCTTGTGTTTTCCAAACCCGAAGCCCGAATTGCACTAAGCCTCCTTTGTGTCGGGTTTTCGGACCTCTCAAACATGCTGACATGGCATTCATGCCGAGTTGTCGGTGAGTTGGCACGTGCCGAGCTGAAGTGTATTAATTACAATTTTCTTATAAATACGCGGATTTCCACGTCATTTTTACCGGACTTATTTTTAACTCGTGGATTTTTCGTACATGCTCTTCCAACCTCGAAGCCCGAAAGCTCGCCTGTGCCCGATCGATTCACCATTTTTCGATCTTCCCTTTCTCTGGTTGAAGGTATTTCTCTCTCCATTCTTGGTTCCTAGTTTTTATGGATTGATTCCGCGTGAGTTCTTCCCATTTTCTTGCTGGGTTTTGAGGGATTTTTATTCTTCTTCTTTCTGGAGTTCTTTTTAAAAAAGGGGTTTAGGTTTTAGGGTTTATCTCTTCTAAGTTACCACTTGGTGCTATTTCCTCAAAGTTTTATTATGTGCCTGGTACATGAATGGTTAAAAGGAGATTGCATGTTTGAAATTCAACGAAAAACCCTGTTTTTCTCTTTTCGGGTGTTGAAGGCTGTTGTGCAGTGTCGAAGACCCGAAGTATATTGAAGGCTTGGCGTGCCGGACTTTCCAGAGTTCCGGCATCAACACAAGTGTCGGGCTTTCTTCCGTTTCCGACATCATTGGCAGTGTCGGGCTTTCCCAAAGTTCCGACATTATTAAACGTATCGGGCTTTCCCAAAGTTCTCGACATTATCAAGCGCATCGGGTTTTTAGGATTTTCCTACATCATTGGCAGTGTCGGACTCTTCCGTTCTTCCGGCATATCCAGCAGGTCAGAATTCTCACAGTGAGCAGCATCTTCTGAGCTTCGAAACTTTCTTCCTTCGACGTCCTTCATGTCGGACCCTGGTCCATCTCAGGAAAAGACCGAGAAGTCAGGCATAATGAAATACAAGTTTAAAAAGCTGGAATCTCCATCGTATGTTGATTGCAACTACGACATCCGAGACACCGAACTCGGAAATATAGACATTGAATATTTCTGGAGTAGGGTGAGGAGTTCTTCCCAAACTCCATGGATGAAAACTATAGCAGATAGTGGCTTGCCTCTCGCAGCGGGTCTTCCCATGTCTGCTCAGTGTCCAGAATTCATCTTGGCTTGTGCATCCAGTTATGACTCGGCGTCTCGTTCTGTGAGAAGTCAATCAGGTGAAGTAGTGGTCAAATTGGATGGAGGTTATTTTGATGATCTCCTCAAATTGCCTAATTTTGACGAGTATGGAGAGTTGGACATCAAGTCAGCTCAGAAAGCCTGGGACAATGATCAGGAAGACTGCATCAAACATGTGAACAAGAAGTTCCTGATCAAACCCAAACCAGCTATCTCTAGATTTCCAAGGATTATCCCCAGGAGTGATTTCATCCAAGAAATCAATGACATCATCACCCTGCTGAGTCGGGTTTTGGTTTGCTGAATCAAATGTATTTCAAGGATGGATGTATCAATTTATGATCACCATCAAGAAGAATCAGCAAGGGATCGACTGGGGTACTCTCATCAGCAATGAGATTGATTCCCAAATGACAACGGTCTTGTCAACTGGGAAATTTTATATGTCTTCATATGTCACATACGCAGCAGTCGGGATGAGGAACTATCCCGGGCTGGATACCAAGGAAAAGCGTAACGACAAACCAGGTGTATCAATACTTCCCTCAATTGACAAAGAAGGGGTCCAAAGACCATTTCAGGAGGGTGAATGATGCCTTCTTCTATGAAAATATCTGCAGGATAAACCCTGAGCTGAGGAAGACAAGAGTCTCAGATGAGGCTTGGGCTGAAGTTTCTAAATGGGGATGTATCTTCTTACAATTCAAGAAGTTTACATATCTTCGGGTGGTCATGTACTCGGGAGATCCTTTTCGCCTACCCCGATATCCAGGGGATAGACTGATATTGATGGAGTTGGTTAGGCAGCTGTTGGATTTCCATAAATTCCAACAAAGCAAACATAAGGCTGTTGTATCCTTCCCAATTTCTATTGGGAGATATACTTGCTCAACAGTAGTGAAAGCCAAAAATGTTGTCCACGAACTTCAGGACAAATTGAAAAAGCATATGAAGCCTCGAGACGGTTTTGATATCCGAGGAGTGCTCAGAGCATATGGAACCCAGCATCTGCATAGGCCAAACATAGAGGATATTTGGGTAGATCTGCGTAATGAGGTTGCTGTTCGCAGAAAGGATAATAGCAGATTGACTATTGCTGAGATTCAAACACTGGAGCTTGCTGATTTACCAGAAGGTATGGGTGACAATGAAAGTGTTTTGGATCTTTCCTATGATGGACTAAAGGAGGATCAATATGTTTTCCCACCTATTGATTGGTCAGCCAGCGAAAAAGCCTCTATTACAGATAGGTCGGCTCTAATCCTTGCTCGCACCAAAGCATGGCTCTCCTCTTGGGGAATGAATTTTAAAGATGATAAGTTTTCAAAGTTGGCTGCTTCAGAGGCGGGGCCCTCCAAAAAGGAAAAGGACAGAAAATCTTCTAGGGAGCCTATAAAGGTCAAGATTGTCAAAAAGAGGAAAGAAAGAGAAATCTCTTCAATTGTTTCTCCAGTAGAAATGGTGAATGTGCCAGAATCACCAACACCACCAGAAATAGGAGAAATTAATTTGGAAGAAGGAGGAAGCCAGCTTCTGTCTTCACCATTTG
Source organism: Taxus wallichiana var. yunnanensis (assembly GCA_018340775.1). Taxonomy (NCBI): domain Eukaryota; kingdom Viridiplantae; phylum Streptophyta; class Pinopsida; order Cupressales; family Taxaceae; genus Taxus; species Taxus wallichiana. The sequence continues at coordinate 205,736,327 of CM031233.1, read as the reverse complement.
CTGATTGCTCAACTGAAGAGACCTTATCTCTTGCATCCAAGGCTTTGGAGTCTGGATCTGTGCCTCTTTCCTCACAACCACTCCTACCTCCTTATTCTCCATCAACTTCTTCAGTCATGGCCAGTATTTTCTCTGGACTTTCACCCCTCTCTGCTGGTACCCAAGTGATCACCAACACGCCCCCTCCTGTGCCTCTTTTTATTGGATCTACTACCACGTTGGTAACTATTCCTCCTCCACTAGTAGAATCTTCTCCCCTTGAGGGTATGATACCAGCTTCTGCAACCATGGCAACTCCCTCTGATACGCCGCAATGGCTACTCGAGCAAACTCCGAGGAAGAGGAAGGTGATTGTGCCCCTACCAGCCTTTGATTTCAGCTCACTCAAGGCTCCTACTGCGAAATCAGCCAAGAAACCCAAAACAGTTTCAAGGGTTTTGGTGGATGCTTCAGGAGATAAGTTCGCAGAGATTGCCACTCCCTCGGCTGACAAAACTAGAGAGGATATAACAGCCTCTGATTATCAGGTAACCAGGGTGGCTCTAGGGAAAGTGACAGCAGAAGGGGCGCAACAAGATGCACGGGATTCCATAAACGTGTTGTGCCAAAAGTTGAAAGAAACAAAGGACAGCAGAGATGAGCTTAAGGAAAAAGTGGAGCAGTTGACAGAGGTTTTGATTAAACTCTCAAAACCCTTGAATCCATACCACCTTCTTCTGTTTCTGTCGGATTCGATTTCTCATCGGTGCCTACAATTGAAAAGATTGCTAAAAAAGGAAGGGTGGTTGATGAATGGATCCAAAGGTTGCTCCAACAGGGGAAAGGAAGTAATTCAAGACGTGGTGCAAGTTCATCAGTCCTTGGGAGACATTCAGAAGGATGGAGAAAAGATGGATGAGGAGATTTCTCAAGAAATTGGACATCTTGATTTGACTTATGAAGCTCTCCAGGTGTTAAAGCAAATACCAGCACATCTCTTGGTAGAAGAAGGTATTCTCCCACATACAGATAAGCATTTCCAGCTGACCAAGGCCATCAGGTTCAGAATAAAGATTCTCAATGAAGCCTGCAGTAAGTTGAGAGAATCAAGGGATAAATTGATTGATGGGAAAAGTGATCTGGAAGAAGAATTGCTGAAGATTTGTCCAAAGGTGTCAGTTGGGAACTCAGGTATCCTATCAGCAGATGATCTCTTCAAGCAAATCCAAGAGTCTGTTCAGCATGAACCAATAAGCGGATTTGACCTTGAGATCATGGATCGGTTGGTAAGGGTTGAACATTCTTTGGAGGCCTTAAGAAAGCTCAGCAAAGGATTGAAAAAGCTTCCCGGCACTGCCAGCGATGTTCATGAAACCTGTGAAATTTGGAATGATCATTCCACTGCGCCTGATGAAAACGAAATGCAAGGCATAATTCGGAAGTTCCAGGAATTTCAGAGCAAACAGTCTCAGCTGGAGGAAGAAAAAGAGGAAGGAGCAAAGGATGATGATTCAGATTAAGTCTCAAACATTTCATGTCATTTCAATCTTGAAATCGACATGTCTTTTTCATTTCTGTTTCGTCACATTTTTGAATCATATTTTGACTTGATCTCCTGCGTGAGAATCAAGCAAAACAGAACTCTTGTTAAAACGCTATTTTTTAGGATCTGCCCTATTTTATCTCTACTTCTTTTGTTATAAATAAGGAATGCTTATGCATTCCAAAGGGTCGAGATTTTTTGGAATATTTGGGGGCTATTGGAAAGAAGAAAAACTTTGTGTTTTCATTCAATCATTTTGAAGAATAGGAGTTGATATCATTTTACAGACTTTGTGTTGTGGAATATATCTTACTTAAGACAGTGTTCTTATGTTCATGATCTTAAGCTATTCTTTGCATAGCATCTTAGTGTTTCTGATTATTTCGGACATTATATTTGTGATCTAAAACTCGTATGATTATTTCGTGCTCTGTGTTTACTCGAAAGAAAATACGTTTCTCCCATTTCCTTTCTATTGTGCTTCTTTCATCAGAATAGCTTTCTAACCTTGGTTCATTTACGGAAGAAATACCCTTGAATCATGTGAATGTGGATTTTGGGATTTCATCCCAACCCCCAATGGTTAGATTAGTGTGAATATTGTATATATTGTTTACCGTGTTTTAGATTAGCAATAAGCAGGCAGCCTCACCTGTCTTTGAGGAGGGATTTAATCCCATATACTGTGGTTGAACCTCATATTTTGGTTTGACAAAATATCCAACCAACACGCCGCCGCTAATCCATACCAGCATCGGTTACCCTTTTAACCCCAAAACAACCTTATTCTCAATGTTAGAAGTTAGAAGTTGGAAAAAACATTGGGATAAAGTTGATGAGCAAGAACACATCTCAAAGAGATAACACATCTTTAGAGAGCAAATTCCAGTGAAAAACCCGCATGTAAGGAAGGAGATTGAACATCTTCTCCTGCATAGCCATCCCACCCATGATCTGATCTATCCAAGCAAAGAGGAGTGTGCATGCAACCCATGAAGAATCTTTTCTTTAGTTTTTGATCACTTGTAACCTTCAAACCCATCATCATTAAGCACCTCCATCCCTCACACACGGACATTCAAGAATGGAATCCTAGTAAGTACAACATCATACTTTCTTGGTTATTTCATTTTATCATCCATTGTTTATCTTTCTCCCTAGTGACCTTCTCCAACATTTTAACCTCCATATACCCCTTAAAACCTCACCTAATCCTACTCCAGTCACCCAATACCTCATACCAACCAACCAAAGTCCTTTGTGCAATCACAAAGGAGACCCCATCTTATTCGTGACACTTCCAGATCGACAAGAACGGCACCGGTTACACCTAACCGCCGTCAATCATCCTTAACCAACATTGGTCTCTGTGTTTTCCCACACAACCTAGAACAGAGACCTACCCACCTAATTTAACCTCACCCTCATTCACCTGTGATCTACCCGAGACCTTTATCAGACCTACAGAGACCCAAAACCAATCATTTGACCTTTGGATTCTATTCTAGCTTATCCTATTAGATTAGATCTATTTCTTATTGTGTTTTTAAGTGAGACACCTAAATCATTTTAAAATAATAATAGGATTTACTTTGTTTACAGCATTAAATTGTTTAAAACAATGGACTGATAGCCATCTAAGAAGTACCATACTTCCGGATCTAGCATACGCTAGGTAGTTCACTACCCATATTGTTTAAATCCTTATGGTGGTCTTGTTTTCATTACGGGTAGTTTCTCTTAGCAAAAGGAAGCTCTCACAATCATTTGTGGATTCGAAATCATACGCACGCAACAACCCATCAAACAACATTTGAATAGGTATTCCTCCTATGTCTCATTACCCTATCTATTTCATCAACACTTCAAAGAAACGATCTAAGAAAATGGTGAAACACCATCAAGTGCTTCTTTCGGAAAGTACCTAATTCAAGTATGTAAGTGATGACATACAACCCTAACCAATGTACTTTGAGCTTTCCTAGATGGCACAAGAACTTTGTGTCATAAAGAAGTACCATTTGTTTAATCTCAAACTTCTTATCCCTTATGTTTTTGTCATGTCATGCCATCTACCTGGCTTTTTCCTGCTTCTAACTCCATCATACTATGGCTCGTCACTCATCCAATTGAATCATCTTCTCAATACACTCTTCTAAAGACTTTTCATCAGCTAGACCTCCAACACGCGCAATGTGCAAAGAAGGTAACATAAATTATATAAGGAGAATGGCTTATATGCCAAACACCAACTGAAACGGTGTGGCTTTGTTCAATCTCTTATAAGTTGTTCTATATTCCCAAAGAACAAGTTGACACTTTTTCATCCCAATCCTTTCTTCCAACATCACAAATTTTTGTCAATGTCTGGCTCAAAATCTTGTTGAAAGCCTCAACAGTTCCATTTTCTTGAGGATGGTAGGGTGTAGTTTTATGGTGTGTAACCATAAACTCATCTAATAGAATCTTGATTGTCTCATTCAAAAAGTGTGTACCCCTATCACTTGTCAAGATTAAAGGACATCCATATCTTGTAATAACATTATCCCATAGAAACCTAGTTGTTGTAGCTGTTGTACAATCCTTCGTAGGTGTTTCTTCTGCCCACCGTGTGAGATAATCTGTGTAAGTAATGATATAGCGTGACCTATTCTTACGCGTGGCTGGAAAAATAGGTCCTACAAATTCAATGGCCCATTTCTCAAATGGTTCAAAGCACTAGTAATTTGTCTCAAAGGCATCTCATCTCTTTTTCCCTAGTTTTCCTAGCATCGACAATAATCACACACCTTACAATATTCTTTCTGGTCTTTATACAATGTCTCCCACCATACTCCAAAGCCAAGTAGTATCTTCTAGGCGGTTGCATCACCTATGTAATGGCCTCATGCAATACCACCATGGGATTCTTCCATAATATCCTTACACTCATGCTCTAATACACAATGGCGTGATAATTCATCTCTTCCTAACTTGTAAAGGTCACCACTGATTAACATAAACGGTGTCGCGCATATAGCAAGTTGTTTCTTTTCTAATGCCTTCAATCCTTACGTGCCACACCGATCGTATAAAGATAAAAATGTCTTCTAATTCGATGGCACACATTGTAACCTATATAATTGTACATCCGGCATGGTTTCTTCAATTTTCTATGCTTCTTCTCCTAAGTGAATTCTAGAAAAGTGGTCGGTCTGAGAATTACTTTTTCCTAGCTTCACCACAACCGTGAAGTCAAGCTCTTGAAATAGGAGTACCCAGTACCCATCTGCATATGTGCCCCTGTAAGATGGGCTTGTTTACCAAGTACTTCAATGCCATGTGATCTATATAAAACACAAATGGTGTTGCTAACAAGTACTATCAAAACTTGTGCAATGCATAGATCATTGACAAAGCTTCGTGCTTTGTAGTTGTATAATTCTGTTCAGCATGAGTCATCTTCCTACTAGCAAAAAAAATTGGATGATCAACAATACCTTCTCTAGGTTGAGATAACATAGTGCCAATGGCCATGCCAAAGGCGTCCACATGCACATGAAATGGTTTATCCCATGAGGGAAAGCGTAGAATGGGTGCGGTAGTAAGTTTCTCCTTTAATATCTCAAACGTGCACTGTTGCGGTTCTCCCCAATAAAATGTACCTTTCCCCTTCAATAACTCTTCCAAGGGTGCAAAAATTTTGGCATACCCTTTGATGAATTTTCTATAATATCCTGTATGACCTAAAAATTTGTGCACCTCACTTTGACTGGTAGGTGCTTCTAGGCCTAGAATGACTACAACCTTAGCTGGATCAACCAACAAACCTTCCTTGCAGATTATATGTCCTAACAAAGTATTCCAAATGGTGTAGCAAATATGCACTTCTTAATGTTCAAAGAGATACTCAATTGTCTGCACCATTCAAACATTAAGTGTAGATTGTCACAATGATCTTTCACAAGCCCATATATTGTCCAATCATCTAGGTAGACTTGTAAGAAGTTGTGAATAAAGTCTTTGAATGCCTAAACAACTATCCGCGAGAATACAGTAGGCACGTTTTTCAATCCAAAAGGCATCACAATATAGGCAAAACTACCCCATTCAGTAGTAAAATTTATCTTTTCTTGATCTTCTTGAGAAATCCTAACCATATGATACCTGGAAAACCCATCTGTGAAAGAATATATTTCGCACCCCGCCACTCCTTCCAAAGATTTCCTCAATTAATAGCGTAGGGAATGGATCTCGTGACACATGCAAAGCATTCGGCACCCCCGTAGTCCACACATATTCTAATTCATCCATCCTTCTTTATACTAATCACCATTGGGCTTACCCATTCTGACTCATCAAGGGGTTTGATAATTCCAAATTTCAACATTTTATCAATTTCCTCTTTTACCTTTTCGCGTAAATTAGGATTCATTCTGGAAGGTCACTTCCTAACTGGTCATTCACCATCCTTAAGTTTTATCTTCATTTCCCCAAGTGATTCATGCATGCCTTTAAGTTCATGATACCCTCAAGGGAATAAGTCCTGATAATCCCTGAGTAACTCAATGATCTTTGCTACGTCCATTTCGACTATTAGTCTCCAATGATGGCCTCCTTAGGCTTAGCCTCCGAACCTATATTCACCATCTTTTTCTTCATGGGTTGTGATAGGTGCGCATATCCTTTCTGCACCTTGTCCAAGACCTCATGCACCCCTTATGAATGTTCAATATCTAGGTTCTCAACTTCCTTATCATCCACAATGTAAACCACTTTCCTTTCTATTTCCCAAGGCAAGCACATTCAACTAGTATGGAGTCCATTTCTTATTCCCTTTCAAAATGCACTCCAGATGTGCCTCACCAAATAATTCATGAATATGCTCTTCGTCTTTTGCATTATCTCCCATAGTTAAGAAATTGACAAATTTTAATGCCTCTTCTATTGGAGGTTGGGAAGAAAATTAGTCAAAGATCTGGATCATTCCTACAAGTAAAATTTTGTCGGTTTCGGTCTCTCGATGTATTTATACATATATATACTAGGTGTGTGCACATCTTTGTAGCATAGAATACAATCTATGCACCCAGAGTGAAGGTGGTAATGCTTCTTGTTCTATTGTCTAGAGTCTCTCACACTGCTGAATGTGATGTTGAATAGGTTGATCACCATGATAAGTGCAGATCTGCATAGGTGCATTGTTCCTTACAAACCTAATAGATAAGGCAACTCCAATCTCTTCCCATTTTATAATATTATCTTTGTGGACTACCCACTAGCATGTTGTTGTCCCGCATAAGGTATATACTAACATATCTCTTCTCTTAATTTGATCTTTCCACCATGTTTCCATGGTTTTTAAAAATGTAGGAAGATCTTCGACCTTGTATACCAAGGTATTGTGCTACCTATCCATTGAACCAAATGAATTCCATTCTTGCGCACAACCACACTTTTTACCTCACGCCCTACTAATTCATATGTACCATGAGCCCAATTTTCACAAGCAATACTTGTAGTATCACTAATAGAATGAGAATCTTCCCATTATAGGATGCCTTCTTTTGATGGTTCATTGACCTCTAGGTCCTGAATAGTGCGTACATAAATTCTTTTAAGTCCTCTTCACTTAAAGGCTCAACATATGGTGTAGACTTCCCATCTGTCAAAGGTATCACAACCCTTTCCTCCTTGTTCTCAAAGCTGATATACCCCTTATTTAATCTCAATTCAGCATTATTCGCATAACACCAAGGGTGTCCAAGCAAGGCTGGAAAATTGTCTTCCTCTACAAGTGCTAATACCTCAAGATCCACAGTGAAATTAGCCCCTTGTATGGTTATAGATGCATCCTTCAAAACTCCTATGGGCGTGGCCTTAGTCCTTTTGCCATAAAAACACATTAGATGATGATTGTAATGGAGTCCTCCCCATTTGTACCCATGCATCTAATGTAAGCACATTTACTTCTACACCTGTATCAATCAAAATATTGCTCAACATCCTTCCATCTACAACAGCATTCAGAGTAATTTCTTTGTCATAGTCAATGCTATCATGGGGAAGATTTGTATCTAAGAACTGTCATCCGGTCTCAATACTTGTGCGTGGAGTGTTCCCTTTTAACCAACTTCCTAATAGTGGAATAATGTTCTCCTGGTGTAACATTTTGCACACTTCTCTTAGATCATCGATATTAGTTTGGACTATCTCTGATGCTTTCTTCTACTCCTTGAGGTATTGTATCTCACCCTAAAGATTCCTTAGCACTTCCATGGTATCCTGGTAAACTTCCTTCTGATGAGTAGGATCTGGGTACCTTGGATGCAAAACCTCTGTCTTGGTGATCATAGGCTTCTCGTGCAATGTCTCTCTTGCTCATGCCACTTTAGCTCGTGTAGTAATCTTCACAGTTAATGCCTCAGGTCTTGGTGCTATCTTGGGCATCCACTAATCTTGTACTGTGCACTGGATTCTAACAATCGCAGCACCTTTGTTTTCTTGCTTATGCTACTCACTCAGATTGTCATATAAGTTTAGGCACTCTTCATAGCTATGGTTCTTTCCACAAAAAGAAAATGTAATATTTTGAGGGCATTCATGGCTATAGTGGTTAGGAGATCCGCATGTATAACATGTTCCATGAGGGAACTCACCTCTTCCTTCACCATGGCCTCATCCTCTATATCCACCACGATACCAACATCCCCTTCCATGACTTCCTTCAAAATGCCCCTCATTCTTGTCATAGCGCATTTGATTATGATCCCAATCCTGGTGCTCATTTTTACCCTTAGAATTATCTATTACACTTATCTGTCATACCCCAATGTCTATAGCATCCTGGATCTGACCAATCAATCAAAATCCTCAATATCATGGGTCATGGACCTACAAATCTTGCAAAATCAAGATACATTCTTCCTTATTGTGCATTGTAACAAAGGACAGTGACTAGCATCATGATTCAAATGATAGATCTCACAATCCAATAGTAATGAGTGTACAGATCTACGAGGGAAACTATCCTTGGTGTGACCTTCCACTTCACAATCTATACACCAAATTCTGAGCGCATTTCATGGGCTAAATTTTCTGATAGCTTCTCTAACTACTTTTCCATAGCTGTAATTTGTGCCTCTAAGAATGGACTAACGCCAGTGTCAATGCTCCCAACTACCTCAGCACACAAAGATACTTCCAATGCTTCACACGGATAAGTGTATGTCTTATGTGACAGTGCTCTTCTGAATGGTGTAATCGAGTCTGCACAACGAACCATTGTGCATATTGGCTTGCATGCATATCATAAGATATCTTAGATAGAAGTGTCTTAAAATGAGCATCATACTCACATACACTCTCGGTAGTGCCTTGCTTGATATCCTTGAGCACACTTATACTCTTTCGCTCAAACTCGGGATATGGAACTCTTTCAAAAAAGCATCCTTCAATTTGCATAATCCATGCATGTTTGATCGAGGTCAAACTTCCGTACTAGTTGTGTGCATGTTCCTGTAAGGTATTAACAAATTGACTTGCCTTACGCTCAGCAGCCCATGATCACTTTAGTGTGCCACAAGATTTCACACATATGTACATGTTTGGCATCATCCTTTATACCTCTATACTCTAGAAGACAAAGAGACATTTCCATATAAATATTCTCGTGGTTCTTTGCGGGACTTGACCACCGATCTAGAACCTCCTGTGTTCCCCTCCGCCTCTAGAACCACCAGATCCACCAAAGCTAGAACCACCTATACCTCCTAACCCTCCACCCGTAGCTGGAATAGGACTTGTAGATGCACTTCCTTGTGCTCGCAGTAATACTATACTAAACCCCTACATTCGTGAGGTAGTTCCACTTCCGGAGGTGAATCCAACATTCTATGCACTCACGTTCTATGCGGATGATGTGCTAAGAATGTTCATCCAAATATCATTGAATTCATTTGTCATGTCATTGATGTACTTGCTCCTCACTGACTTACTTCTACTCTCCTACTTCCCAAGTTAGCTTGTTGGTTACTTGTCATGCTAGAATCTTTGGAAAAGCAAGTGTAAGGGCTAAGTCACCAGTGGATTAAGATGCACACTGTCACCCAAGTAGTCTTTGCTGGTGCACTTCGTGTGAGGCCAATGGGGATCTTTGTCATGTTTTATATGATGGGGGAATTCCGGATGCTCTGGCTCCATGTCTTCTACGTGAGGTATGAATCCCTCACGAGTCATATCTCTCCTCAACACCATACTTTCTACAATGGAACACTGCTTCTCTATCTCCCTCTCACGTGCCTCATTATACTTAAGCTGCCTTTCCTCTCTCTGCCTCTCTGCCACTAGGTCTGCCATCTTTCACCAAACCTGTTCCTTCCTCACGCGTGGTGAAGTTTAGTTAGCCATTGGTTTACTCTCTAGGTTCAAAGTTACCATCAAGATCTTGATCGCTAGTGGAATACCTTGCAAATATGCTCCTCTTGGATACCACAAAAATTGGAATTCAGCTACCTCTAGGCAAGAGTACGTTGAAATTGAATATTCTAGAATATAACTATTTAGAACACCATGAAACCACGTATCCATAGCGCGATTCTAGATCAAATCAGCATCATAAAGGGCCTGAAATTCTTCCTGTGTCCAGACAAGTGCACGATACCTCCAATTCCACTGAGATGCATAAGCAGTAAGCCACTCATATAGTTCTACTGGAAAGATAGCAAAAATCTCTCATATAGGCTGTCATACAGATTTGTTCTACCCAAGTGTGTGTGTTAAACTTAGATCCACTATTGAACCGTCATGCATATTCTTCCTCCGGATCATGTATTCACTCCTCAATACTTGCTAAAGTTAATGGTACATCTTCTTCACGAACCATCCACGAAAATAATTACCAGCAATGGAACCAATGATGCAGCCTTGAATTTACAAGATAACACCTAGATGCGTTGGCCCATCACTCGGCCCTAGACCGAGCGATCACCCAAAGTGCGCAAAGGTGCCAGTCCCTCTTTAAGGTTATTGTAGCAGGATGTTAGCGTGATGAAGGAAGAAGCAGATATATCCATAACTAATCCATCATTCTACAATGCATGCTACATTTAGATCTAATGAAAGAGTAAGCTTAAACAAAGTAATCATGATTGAATTAATAACATGCACTACTCGGTTACACACGGGAATGACACTTAGGTTCAGCCAATATCTTTCATCTATTAATAAACACAAAATCTCCTTACAATAATTTCAATCTATACCAATACACACATGGATATGATACAGTAATCTAATCATATGCACATACCTCTATACCTTTATACATCCATCTCTCTGTGTGTATATATTCTACTATGTGATTCATATCATATATATAGGGTGGGGACTTTCCCTTCACTACTTATCTATTCCAAAAATAGGCCACATGCTATTAATAGCCACATGCCGTTTACAGGCATAGCCACACATGCAAGTGTGCTATCTATAGACCTCTTACAGTTAACTAAAGTGACAATCCTATTCTTAGCTCGTCTCCATGCAAAACACTTCGATCGATCCTCCAAAGATAGACAATGCATGGCGCGCACATCTCTGCATTGTTGGTGTGTTCCACACACCATCTTCTAAAAATAGGTCTTCATGCTCAAAATTAGATAAGTCCCAAAGTGAAGTTTCCCTCCACACCCTTGATCCTGGCCTTCTCTTCCATGTGGACTTCTTGTGTGATCTCTTACAAGTATTCTCGGATCAACATATTGTTCCCAATAGAGTGGGTGTTGGATGACAAGAAAGGCACCAATATCAGTTGCAAGATAATTAGAGCCTTCTAATGCCATCTAAAGACATCATGCTAGACAAAATATTAGTAGATAACAAGAAAAAGCTTTGTATTTTGGTTAGATTCAGTAAAAAATAGTGAAAAATCCTAAGAAAATAGGAATCGCTAGCGATTCAAGAAAATCGCATGTGATTTGGGTAATTGGTAGCAATTACTGTGAAACTTGACTATTTTTATAAATAGATTCAAAATCAATGATTTAGATACCAATTTTATCAAAAAAAAGAGAACTATCAATGTGCAATTGATCCAAAACTAGATACGTGCACTGAATTTTGTTTTTAAAATGAACAAAAATGAAAGATTTACCTTGTAGGATGTCGGTGTGATAGAGGAAATGGAATCAGGAGGAAAACAAGAAATTTGTTGATGAATTTGATGTTCCTCGGACAACGTGGTGTTGATTTGTGTTGATGTAGAATGCTTGAATGCCTGATGAGATGAAAACGTGTGGAGTGTACCTGCAAAACTTGTGAATTCATTCCTCTTCCTCCGAAAGGAGGTGTAAATGCTTGTATTTATAGATCGTCAACGATTGCAAAATATCTTTACTTTAGCTAAGAAATAAGTGTTTTTCTTCTATTTTGAGCGAGATAACTTTGAGGTTGTTAAAGAGGTGGTGGGGGAAAATTTGGTTAGGATATGAGGAGTTAGTCTTTTTAGTAGGTTTAATTAGTTAGTGTTTTTGGAATGTTTAGTTAATTAGGAGTAAGTTAGCATTTATGGAAGGTGTAGTTAATTAGGAGTAAGTTAGTGTATTTGGAAGGTGTAGTTAATTAGGAGTAAGTGTGTAGTGAATTAGGAAGGTGGTTTAGGTGGTTAATGAGGTGTAAAAAAGGGGGATTATTTAATTAATTTAATTAAATAATTTAGATGTGAGGGGTGTGCGATTAATTAATTAATGGGGGATTATTTTAATTAATTAAAGTAATTTCATAAATGTGGTGTTTTTTCCGTAAGTGTGTTGAGCCGAGGGATGCAAATTTTGGTGTCTACATTTGCCCCTTTTTGTCTGGCAATTTTTGACAATTCGCTAGACAAAAATGATAAAAAAGGATTGTGTTGGTATGGGTGAATCTATTGTAGCACAATACAAAGTGAACACCATTGTGCTTTTGTATTATGCAAAAAGGGATTTCCCCAATTAGAGAGGGTGAAAAGAAAGATGTTGGTGAATCAATTGTCAGGGTGGCCAAAGGGCTTGATGCTGCGGACATATGATCCTTACCAGGTAAAATTGTTGAGCGGGAAAACCAAGTGATGGGGGCTAAAGGGCTCATCTCCCATAGACGTATGACAAGTCCCGATGTTGTGTTTGTGTTGTTTTTCAAGGGATCCTGAGGGCTAGGACCCTTTTAGGAGCATGGCACACTTGTGTGGAGGGTAAAATTTTTGTGTTTTTGAGCAATATAGACATGGAAGTCCAAAATAGGGAAATCACTAGCGATTGCGGTCATGGAAAATTTGGGGGTATAAATACCCAAATGGTTTGTTTATTTATCACTTTGCACTGTATAACAACAATGACCTTGTTAGAATGGGAAAAACATATTTTTCTAGTAAACAATTGTCGAATGGCCTCCCCAAAAACGGAATTTAGTCCTCACTAAGGTAAGCTCTAATCATGTTTAGATTTAGTTTTTCATCAATTTTAGGGTTTTAGATGGATTTATATGGGTTTAGGGCCGTATCGAGGTGTGCAGATGCCCTAGGGAAAGCTTACAAGAATCGCTAGTGATTCACCTGTAATTTAAATGTTTTGTGTTTTGAATGAGAAAATGTGGTTTTTGATCAATGTGTTTAACTTTATTGGATGTGTAAGATATGTTTTTCTTTATGAGGATATTTTATGGTTACAAGTGATCATTTTTCAGAAATTTTACATCATTATTAATGTTCACTTTTGTGTTTGTGTTTTGTAGGTGGACGCTCAGTTGACTATCTAAGATTGCATCCCCTTGATGTTAGATGAGGTTAGAGAGGATTTTTCGATGATGACTGGGATCATTTGGAGGTTGTGGGATTTGGTGGGATGAGAATTTAAAGGAGGATTCATAGGTGTCGCAGTTTGATACTTGTTAGGAATTAGTGAACAAATATGTGGAAACAATTCCTCAAATCACAGCAGTAGGAAACTATTTAGCAGAATTATACTTGTAGAAATATAACAACATACATAAGTAATGCACAAAAGAAGACAAGACAAGATTTAATGTGGTTCACCCAATGTGGGCTACGTCCACCAAGAAATTTCTCATATTTTATTATCAACAAGAGTAAAATAACTCTCATAGTCTTCTCTTAGTTATGAACTCACAACAGAATTCCAAAGATGTTAAACCACATCTAAACCACAATTGATACCTCAATTGCTCAACCTTGATCACTCTTGATAAGACTCAAGACCTCTTGAACACTCAAGATACCTTCAAGATACCCTAAAACCTCTATTTATAGGATTACAATCCTTTTAAGAAGTCCTAAAGCTAACCCTAGAAGTTTGAAAGTCATAACCTTTCAACTTCCCCATGACCTGAAAAATTGTCACGAAGTTGTGACTAATTAACAACTTAACGAAATGTGACATCAACGTCACAAAGCATGAAAATGAAAGACAACTGCAGAATGCTCTTGAAGTCTCCAAACTTAACCGTTTGAACTCCAACACTTCAATACTAATTCTAGAAGACCAAAAATAGGCTCCACACCCCAACAATCTCCCACTTAGAGACTATTTCACCGAGAAAAGTTCTCAAACCTTCATTATCAACCATGAAGGCCAATCAAAGTTGAACACAACTTTAACTTCTCCCTTGTGACCACCTTGGTCATCATATCCATAGGATTCTGACTAGTATGAATCTTTTCTAGGTTCAACTTATCTTCTTCCAAAGTTGCCTTGATGAAATGATATATCAACTAAATGTTCTTCATCCTAGAGTGGAAAGTGGAGTTCTTCGCCAAATGAATAGCGCTCTAAATATCACTATGTAGTCTCCCAACTTCCTTCTTATGACCCAACTCATCAAGCAATTGTTGTAGCCAAATCATCTCCTTTCTTTCCTCTGTGGTAGCAACATACTTAGCCTCTATGGTTGACAAAGCCACAACCTTTTATAACCATGAAATCCAACTCACCATTGTATCACCAACCATAAATACATAACTTTTGTGCTCCTCCTGCTGTCCAAATCTCCTATCATGTCCGAATCTACATAGCCACGCAATGTAGTGTCTGATCCACTGAAACACAATGTTTCTCCCATGGTCCCTCTCAAATACCAAAGGATCCACTTCATTTCTGTCAGTGCTCTCTACTTGGATCACTCATAAACCTACTCACTACTCCCACTGCATGGGAAATATCAGGCCTAGTGCATACCATAACATACATTAAGCTACTAACCGCTTATGAGTATGGTACCCTAGACATCGAATTTTAACCTCCTCAATCTTGGGACTCTGCTCCTTTGATAATTTAAAGTGACCTACCAAAGGAGTACCAACTGGTTTAGAATCCTACATACTAAACCTCTTTAAGACTTTATTTATGTACTCTTCTTGAGATAATACCATCTTCCTCTCCTTCCTGTTCCTAGTTATTCGCATACCAAGGATTTTTTTTTTGTTTCCCCAAATCCTTCATATAGAAAGAAGTCACCTAGCTGCTTCTTTGAGTATCTTTATTTCTGCATGTTTTTCCCTTAAATAAGCATATCATCCACATACATGCACAGAATAATATAACTACCATCAAGAAACTTCTTGATGTACACGTAATGGTCTAAGTGACACCTAGAGTAACCCTACTCCTGCATAAAATTGTCAAAATTCTTGTACCATTGTTGTGGAGCTTATTTCAATCCATACAAGCTCTTCTTCAATTTTCACACTAATATCTCCTTCCCTTTGACCTCATAACCCTGTGGCTGCTACATATATAATTCCTCCTCCAACTCACCATGAAGGAATGCAGTCTTCACATCCAACTACTCTAAGTGTAGGTCTTATACTACTACTAAACCAAGAATAGTCCTAATAGAAGTCATTTTAAAAACATGAGAAAAAATTTCATCAAAGTTTATACCTTTATTTTGTGCAAATCCCTTGACCACCAACTGAGACCTTGTATCTTTTCCTTCCTCCATCTTCCTCTTTGATTTTATAAACCCACTTGTTCTACAATGCTCTCTTTCCCTCGGGTAGCTCCACTAGATCCCAAGTCCATTTCTCCATAAGAGATCTATGCTCTTCATCCATGACCTACTCCCACTTCTTCCTAACATCTACCTGCACTGCTTCCTCAAAGTACTATGGCTCTCTACTGTCAGTGAGTAATAAATAATTCAAAGATGGAGTAAATCATTTAGGCTCCCTTCTTACCCTAGAAGACCTTCTCACCTCAGGATTTTGGGGTTCTTGATGAGTAGGTTTCGAACTGGCCGTGCTTAACATGTTGCACTGAACCGGTCCCTTGGATACCTTGTTTTCCACAATGTCCTCTAACACTTTGTGTATTCTTTCTTTGATTCCTCTTTCTATTCCTGCATGGTGATCTTTATACATGAATTTTTCATTTAAGATAATATCTCTAGATCAAATATTTTCTTGTCCTTGAGAATCCAAAAATGGAAACCAAAGTCATCCTCACCATATCCAACAAAGGTGAATTTATAAAACTTATCCTCTAACTTAGTCTTATCATCTTTATCAATGTGAACAAATACCTCACATCCAAATACTACAAGAAATGAGTAATCGAGTTTTCTTACCAAACCAGCCTCCTCATGTATACCTCCATCCAAGGCCATACAAGGTCCTCTCGTTAATCAAATAAATAGTTTGTGCTTACCACTTCCACCCAAAACATGAGTGGCAGCCCTGCATGTAACCTCATGCACCTATCACACTCCATGATTATCATGTTCATTCCTTCTAACACTTCATTTTCTGTGGAGTCTTTGGAACCGTTCTTTACCTACAAATCCCATTTCTTGAACAAGTAATCAAGAAATTCATTGCTGCAATAATCCCCTCCATTATCGACCTAAGACATTTCAACTTGAGACTGTTTCATTCTTGACCAAGGCTTTCCATATTTTGAAAGTTTTAAACACGTCATATTTCTTTCTAATGCAATATACCCAAAAATTCTAGTTGCATCATCAATGAAAGTGACATAATAACATGAACCAATGATAGATTTTACCTTAGCTAGCCCCCATACAACTATATGCACTAACTCCAACTTACCCTCCTTCGTGGTAGGTCCAACCTTGAGGAATGTCACTCTCTTTTGTTTCCCATAAAAATAGTCCTCATAGAAGTCCAAATCTAGCTCCTTTAATTCGGGTTGCTGTCCTTTAGAATATGTATGCCCTTTTGACTCATATGACCAATTCTCTCATACCAAAAATTTTCATCTCCATCTATAACAACTAAATTACAATAATCAACTCCACTTTGGTTAAATACAAAGTACTCGTTTTCTTATCTCTAAAAACCATAAGAGATCCCTTGGTAACCTTCCAAGAATCCTTTGTAAAACTGACCGTATAACCATCACTACCTAGATGACCCATGATATCAAGTTCTTCCTTAAATTAGGCAAATTTCTAACATCCTTAAGTAGCCATGTGTTCCCATTCTACATTTTCAACCAAACAAAACCTTTCTCTACTATGTTGCATGGTTCATCATCACCAAGATATACATTTCCAAAATCTCTATGAACAAAATCAAGTAAAGTAATGTCTATGTGGGGTGGTATGGAAAGAATCCCTGAATCTAACACCCAAGACTCAAGAATATTATCTAGAGAAATAATTAAGGCATCTTGACAAGCATCACCTGCTTTGCCACATTTACCTCTTTAGATTCATCCTTCTTGTTCTTCTTATCCCAAAGAGCCCAGAATATTTCTTAGCATGACCAACCTTCCCATAGTGCCAACATTCTAACTTTCTCTTGGAATTTGACCTTCCACGATCATTCAACTTCCCACGGTTACCTTTCCCTTTGTTCTTTTGTCTCCCTCTGCTCTCCACTGTCAAAGTGTGTCCGAAGTAGAAGCATCTCCGGTGCTCTTCCTTTGCATTTCCTCACTTAGGATCACACCTATTACATTCTCAAACTTTAGATTTGAATTATTAGAGACTGAATTACTTACAGACATAACCAAGTTGTCCCAGCTATCTAGCAAGGAGCACAAAATCAACAAATCCTTGACCTCATCATCAAAGTCAATTTTTACCAAGTTTAACATACTCAAAACCGTATTAAATTCATGCAAATGATCAGCAGCAAAACTTTTCTTAGAAATATTCATATTAAATAATGTTTTCATCAAAAATATTTTATCATAGGCAGAGGGTTTTTCATATAACTTCCCTAATGCACTCATGAGACTTTCCGTGGTCTTCTCCTATGATATGTTGAAAGAAACTGAAGATGCAAGGCATAACCAAATTTCCCCGAGCACCTTTCTATCCAACAACTCTCAATCCTTATCCAACATGGTTGTAGGTTTCTTTACTTTTCTAGCCAAAGGAACATGGAGGTCCTTTCAATACAATAAAACTTCCATTTGCATCTTCCACAAACCAAAGTTACGTCCATTGAACTTCTCAACCCTCAATCTGCCCTCATCCACCAGAGCTCCCACTCAAGATAAAATTTCCCTGTGATTTATCACTTCAACAAAAAAACCACCAAAGCTATGATACCATTTGTTAGGAATTGGTGAAAATATATAGAAAAATTCCTCAAATCACAATAGTATGAAACTATTTAGTAGAATTATACTTGCAGAAATATAACAACATACATAAGTAATGCACAAAAGAAGACAAGACAAGATTTAACATGGTTCACCCAATGTGGGCTACGTCCACCAAGAACTTGCTCATATTTTATTATCAACAAGAGTAAAAAACTCTCTCATGTTCTTCTCTCAATTATGAACTCACAACGAGAATTCCAAAGATGTTAAACCATATCTAAACCATAATTGATACTGAATTGCTCAACCTTGATCACCTCTTGATCACTAAGACTCAAGACCTCTTGAACACTCAAGATACCTTCAAGATACCCTAAAACCTCTATTTATAGGATTACAATCCTTTTAAGAAGTCCTAAAGCTGACCCTAGAAGTTTGAAAGTCATAACCTTTCAACTTCCCATAGCTAGAAAAATTGTCATAATGTTGTGACCAATTAATAATAACTTAACAACAACGTGATAACAATGTCACAACATGAAAATAGTAGACGACTGTAGAATGATCTTGAAGCCTCCAAATTTAACCATTCAAACTCCAACACATAAATATTAATTCTAGAAGACCAAAAAAATAGGCTCCACACCCCAACAATACTTACATTGCTAGAACGGTGGAATCCTTCCACCAACACATTTTGGCTACCTACAGGGGAGATGACCATCACCCTAGAGGATGTCAATTGTATTACCATACGGCCAGCTAGGGGGAGCCTATTTACTATATTTTGGATGTAGAGAGAGGGGATACTATGTAACTATTGTACGGAGATGAGGTCTGGGGTGTGATATATTCCTTGAGATCTTTGCTTATCATGCCTTGTATCACCGAGAGAGATGGGTGCCCATGGATGACTATGATGATGTTGTGAATCTCATGTTTTGCACTACTAGATTCAGGAGGTGGGAGATTCCCATGGATGATGATGGGGGTAGTTGCAGAGATGATGGAGCATTACACAACCTTTGATTGGGCTTCTTCCTTTTTTTAAAGCACAGACATATAAAGAGTTGTAGGATTGTACATCCCACAAGTATTATGGGATAGATGTTGGCTTCTCACTTGCAGTGTTGGGCCTATGAGCACATTTTCATTTCTCACCCATTTGGATTTCCTAGTGTTATAGATGTGAGGCACCCAAGCTTCATGAGATGGAGTGTGAGCCTTGATAGAGTGAGGAAGGCTAAGGGGCCTACCTATTACAAAGAACTAATACATAGATTATAGGTTGGGGATGTGATTTGGCAGCCATATGTGGATTTTCATGATTGTTCGAGTTTTTGGATATTTATTGTACTTATAGCATGACACCTAGGTCCAGGCTACATATCCAGAGAGGAAGAGTTGGTACACTTCAATCGAGTGATGAGACAGTTTGGGTTAATTCGAGGATATAACCGAGGATCCATTTCTTTATATACATGAGCATGGGGATACCGATACCCCATAGGTATTTTTGATAGTGTTGGAACCTATCATTGAGTAGCTAGGTGTAGTGGGTCCGGATGAGGATGGTCATGTAGTGTTGATCGATGATGTGGGCGTCACCCTATATTTCTCGCTTTGTGGTCTCTCATTAAGGATTTTTGATAGGATGATGGAAGTGGAGAGGGAATCCTAATCAATTATACGAGTGTAGGCTCGAGCATAGGGAGGGGATGAGGATGGTGGTGGGGCTAATGAGGAGAGAGTCGAGCCAGATGTTGCTATAGCTCTAGATATTTCTATAGACACCCGAGAAGGCCGTATTGGAGGCGAGAGAGATGTCACTCGAAGAGGGTAGGAAGACTTAGTGGTAGTGTAAGACACTCTTATTAGAGAGAGGGATGGCTTGATCATAGAGCATGATAGGATCCAGGCACAACTTGTACATGTCTCCTTTGATAGGGACCGGTACAAGAGTTAGAGAGATACTTTTCGGAAGACCTTGGGGATCACAAGGCCTTCTATTTCTAGCACAAAGTTATCGTCATTACTTAGACAAAGAGGGACATCTGTAGGCCCTTTTTGTATGATTACAGATGTCTCATTATGAGGCTATGAGAGTAGAGAGGGAATATTATATGGATATGATCATCAGGAACTACCCTGACACCACTTTGTATGTTGATCATATAGCCACCCAAGGGGGTTGCATAATAACAACCAGGCCCAATGATAATGCGGTGAGTGTGAGGAACCCATCACGAGACCACCAAAAGGGGATGATGGTGCAGGAGGAGCCGGTGGTGCTATAGCGGGAGGCACTCCTAATCCTAGTTTGATGGACTTTACCATTTGATTGTAGGCTTGTAGATGTCATTTTTCTGTGTTTGACATTATATATATATATATATATATATATATATATATGGTGATTATTTAGTTCTTGCATTGATTAGGATTAGAGAATCCCCTGATGTGATATGGTTATTTGATTTTGTATATGATGATGATCATGATTCTTGTGATTTCTATGGTGTTTATGGTATTCTTTTTATGCATATGTTGTATGAAATATGTGTTGGATATGATGATGTTTTATGTTTTTTATTATGAGTCTTGATGTGCGATTATCTTTTTAGGAGATGTGACCTAACCTCAATATATCAGTTTTAAAATGTGATTCAAACAAAATGAAGTAAAAGTGGAAAGAATGCCCCATTGAATAACATATGTGTAATGGGTTTTTATAATGCTTGCACTTGTAACCTTTCAAAATGTTAAATGAGACTATCAATGGACTAGTTCATACTGATCATGGTGGATTTTGGAAAATGCATGTGTTTGTGGGGAAGAAAGGTTCTCTTTTTTTAAACAATTTTAGAAGGAATCAATGCCCCAACTCTTTATAAGAAGAAAATTGATCGAGTGGGAAGTTTGCTATGGGAAATTTGATTGATGTGGGAAGATTTCCAAGATGTTTTTTTATTTTGATATGTTTGTAGAGGCTGATCAAAATGGGAAGTCTTTTTCATATGTAGCCATCCTTTGAGGGTATGGTCTATATTTTATTTTTTAGATTAAATGGCCATCCTTCAAGGGATCGGTCCATAACTTTAAAATGGTAGTTGTCCTTCAAGGGATCAGTCTACTTTTCTTTTTAACAATATAACATTCAAATAGTTGTCCTTCGAGGGATCAGTCTATTTATTTTTATATTGACATGAAGCATCTGTATGAGTTTTTGACTTTGTTTTGAGCTGAGGGAAAGACCCTATTAAATTGTTTTGTTAAGGAGGGGATAAATGTGTAGGTGGCATTCATCCATATGCCTTAGGTATTTAGAAAGAAGAGCAATGGATTGGTTTAGTAAAATGGAAGGTTGTTATTTTGATAAGATCTTTAAAATTGTAAAATGTGAAGATGTAGAATCCATGTTATTTTGATTGAGGAGATAGTGTTGGAGTTTGGAAGTAGCGAAGTACAACACACAACAAAAAAATTCAGCTTCCTAGTGGCATTTTTCATATTCATGGATGGTGTGACTAATGTAGTACACATCTTGTTCATGGCCTTGACTATCGCAATGGGTGAGCATGGCTCCTAGGGAATGCTCTCGAGGTGGAGATGTAGAGATAAAATGGCTCTCCTTCATGAGGTGGAGTCAGTACAGGTGGTGATAATAGATATTTTTTATTTCATTAAAGGCTTTCTCGGAAGTCGAATCCCAACGAAACACTACATCTTTGCGAAGTAGATGGTAAAATGATTGACAAAACTCAAAAATTTGTGATATGAAATGTCGTATGGACTGTAGTTTTCCTTGTAGACTGCACAGCTATTTGAGATTAGAGGGTGGAGGTATTTAGATAATTTATCCAACCTTTGCGGGATTAGCTTCAATTCCATGAAGAGATTTGATAAATCCTAAAAGTTTTCGGTGAGGACACCAAAAATGCATTTTTCAGATTCAAGTGGAGATAGAAATGAATGAGACGGTGAAGATTGATTCAAGGACATTGAGATGATCCTTCCGTGATTTATATTTCCCAAGGAGATCGTCAATGTAATCTTCAACAATTTTATGAATGAGATCATGGAAAATATACGCCATAGCATGTTGGTATGTTGCCCTGAAATTTTTGATACCGAATGGCATAACAAGGTAGCAAAAGGTTCCCCAAGGGGTTATAATGGAAGTTATGTGTTGATCGTCGGGCGATAAGGATTTGATTATAACCAAAGAATCCATCCATAGGGAAAGCATTTCATGGCCAGATATTAGGTCTACCAGTTTATTTATATTTGGCGTGAGGGAAATCATCTGTTGGACAAGCAAGATTGAGATCCCGAAGTTTGTGCAGATGAAGAAATTTCTTCAAGTTTTAGCTACTTGTACGATGTTGGAGACCCATTGTGGATAGTTAATGGGTATGATGAAGTTGGAAAATAGAAGGCGTTGCAATTCTTCTTTGCAAGGAGAGATATACATGGGTGCATCTTACAAAGCTTTTGTTTGACCAGGTTTAGTGTTAGGATATGTGAAAATGTTGTGTACGATGATTTTGGGATTGATCCTGAGCATATCACTATAAGACCGGTGAAGGCTTGACTATACTTTGTTAGGAATGTGGTAAAATCACTCAATTCTTGTGGATCGAGGGATTGGCTAACCTTGACTATGCGAGGGTCCTGTGGTGTTCCTAAGTTAATATTGAGTGTGGATTCGTTAAGAAGAGTAGGTGTTTTGGGTGGTAGGGATTTTTGAAGGTAACGATATTCAGCTCCCATATGAGATAGGATGTCTTGGTCATCCTGACATTGAAGGATGTTTATGGTCGGTGAGTCTTCTTCAACCATTCTGGGTGAACAAGCGGTAGAGATTTAGCAAAGAGGCAGATTGATATGTGAGTGGTCCTAATGATATGGCATTGATTAAAAAAACTTAGGTGGAATAGGTATGACATCGTCTATGTTTATAGAACCTTGAGGGCTTGCAGGTGGTGATCTTGGTTTGGAAATAATTGTGGAGGTAGTTGGTTTAGAGGTATTGGCTTCACATGCTACAGAAAGGGGGTTCTTATAACCTAGACCAATTTTCTCATGTGGTTTAAGGGAATGTAGAACCAGCTGATCATGGATCCCTTGTTCATAACACCGAGACCAAATCCTTTCCATGCACAATGATGGAGATACATATGAGTGAATTTTGGATTATCAAGGGATTTGAAATCCATTGTGAAAGGCATGGTGTGATGTGGATTGATAATGTGAGATGGCGGATGGTCACGTCCTCCATAGAAAAGATTGGTTTTAAGATAAACGGGACCATAAGAGATAATATCTCCTATGTTAGGGTCATACATGGGTTGTTTTTGAGATGACCATATGTTTTTGGTGAAGGGATAGAGTTAAACATGAGGAGGCGATATTCCCCAAGTATGAGGCACTTCTTGGATTCTCTAAGAGAAGAATCTTCCAATAATGTGGAAAAGGGGATAGAAGTATTTATAGATGCTTGATCAGATGATTCTAGCATGGACGTAGGTATAAGAATGTTATTTGGGTTATACATCATATAGCATTCGGCCGAATGGATTCGATCGGCGAGGGACAAAGTGAGTGTCTAGCCTTCATGCTCATACTTGAGACAATGATGAAGGGTGGAAGGAATGCAGCACATGGTCTATATCCAGGGGCATCCTAGTAACATGTT
The DNA here is from genome assembly GCA_018340775.1 of Taxus wallichiana var. yunnanensis. Lineage (NCBI taxonomy): Eukaryota > Viridiplantae > Streptophyta > Pinopsida > Cupressales > Taxaceae > Taxus > Taxus wallichiana. The sequence continues at coordinate 205,712,566 of CM031233.1, read as the reverse complement.
GTACTAAAAATCTCCTTCTATAATGTAGAAGAGTTTGGGTATATTTTTAACACCAACCTTGAGCGGAAGTATAACCGTGCCTATGGTAGGTGTGATAGTGTCATTGAAAGAGCATAATAGAACCAGATTTTGAGTGATAACAAGTGTTGGGTAGTTTGATTTGATCAAAGGCAAGGGATGATATGATGTTGATGGTAGTACCAATATCAATCATAACCCTTTTGATGGATGTGTCATTGATTTACGCATTGATGAAAAGTGGTAGGTCATGATCCTTTGGTCTAAGAGAGGGAATTTTGGATGGTTTGAATGAGATGGCAGTAGATGATTTTAGGGCACCTACAAAATTTGTGAAAGGGGTTGGATCATCTTTTGGGATAGTGATGGATTAGAGGGCCTCTAACATGGCTTGTTTGTGAGTTGGTGAAGTCTACACAAGTTCATAAAGTGACATCCTAATGGGGGATTGGTGTAGTTGTTTAATAGTTACTTTTTACAACGTGGTGAGTGGAGATGTAGCCGCTTGTATTGAGACTCTGCCTTTGGATGATGTTGTTTGATTAGGAGCCAATGAAATGGAAACCCTAGGTTTATCAGATGGTTCGATAGTTCTATAGAGGTGAAGGTATGGCAACAAAGTATCTATCTTTCTTAGATCCAGATGGTTCTTTGTTATAGTATTGCATGCGTGTGGTGACATGGACAACATTGATTTGGTGGTTAGATGCTTCAGAGGTAGACTCCTCTAAAGGTATTGAGGTTGATGTCGATGTTGTGTGAGAAGGAAGGAAGAGTGAACTGCTAATATTTTGAAATTTTTAATGAAAGGCTCTACAATCCTCTATGGTATGGCCTCATGTTCTATGGTAATCACAAAAGTAGAAAAGTCATACCAGGTGGGTTTCCACCCATGGTGATTTGACGGCTTGGGAGGTGGTAACGTAATGAGTGATTCTTGTAATAGGTTATCCAAAATGGTGGCATAACATGTTTTAGGTCCAAATGTAGTTGGGAATTCATTTTTCTTAGGGAGAGGTGCAGCGGGTTGTTTGACAATAGTTTTCTTACTTGGCGGGCATAGAGGTCTTTTAGCTATTGCACTAAGTGGATGTGGTGGCTACAAAGGATAGTTAGGTTATATAGAGACAGAGGGTGAGGATCAGATGTGGATTCCCACTATGGGGTAACAGATGTAAAATATGGACTCACGGTGGGGGTATGATGTACCAGTTTACCCCTAATGATAGGGTGATTAACCGGTATGGTAAAAGAAGATTCATGTAGAGGATCCAGTCTAGGGGGAGATAAGGATGGTTTTTAGGATCTTGAGTAATTCTTGATTCAGGTGGTCTCATAGGTCTTAGGTCTAACATGATAGGAGGATTTCCAAAAGTAGGTATGCCTCTTGGATGGAATGAAGGACAGAAAGGAGGAGGACCATGGAAACGATAAGTTTCATCATAATAAGGACTTATAAACACTTGAACTTACACCCTATTTATTACATCCTCTTGATACTTTATAAAAATAAGGTGTATTTGTCAAAGTTGACGCTAGCAAAGGAGAAGAAGTTTGGATGGTGTGGTCTAAATGATTTGTAGATTTTGGATTGTTTACTTTCACAAATTGGGGATGGACATGTCCTATGGTTGGCTTGGGTGGGGATGGTTGTGCTAAGAATGTTTCAAGTGGTATCATAGTTATATCTACAAATTTAGGTATAGGCACTAATGTAGTCATGTCGGAGGGTAAGGGTATGGACTTGGTAACAACATCAGATGAGGATGCGGGTATGTATTTAGTAGTAAGCGGTGATTTGACAGTTTCAAGATTCTCAAATTTGGCTTAGACTTCATGGGTATAGGTGAGAGGAGACATAGGGAGACTTTGAGCAAGGTGTTGAATAGGGGAGGTTTCTATGTTAATGGTTTCAATCTCACTAAGTGTTGGTGTTGATTCTACATATTTTGTTTCGTTGGGTGATGAAGTGGTTAGAGGGACAGGCTCAATTTTAGTTATCGTATTAATGGTATGAACAAAATTTGTTTTTGGTTGTTCGGAGGAAGAGGGGTGATTTGGAAAAGGTTGCTTGAATATGTCGAGGCCTTAGTTTGGGGTGTGTTTGGATTATCTAAGTGAAGGTCACCCTTGTCGATCAAGTCTTGAAGCACATTGCGGAATGTATGACACCTTTCAATGTCATGACCATTGACCTGTGGAACTTGCAAGAAGTCATTATCTCGATACCAGATGGGTTTTGAAATTGATATGTTGATGGGTCAAATGGGTGGAAGTGATATTAGATTAGATGTGAGAAATTTATCAAAAACTACACCATAAGTTTCAGCTATGGGTGTATAGTTATGTTGTTGATGAAAGCGTTTGGTGGTTGGCTTTTCCTTGGGAGTGGACTTGACCACAACAACATTGGTGGCTGATTTAGAATTATTTGAGTTGAATGGTGGCTTAGATGGGAACTCCATTTTTGGTTTCTTAGGATGAATTTTTACCCATCCATCTTCTAGGGCTCACAATTCTAACTTACGGGCCATGGTAAAAGCCTCATCGAAAGTTTGGAATGACTAGATTTGCAAAGTAGAAAAAATGTGTTTGGCACATGCACGTAGAAAATTTTGATTAACTCTAGTTGTGGTAGTGTAAAGGATAGTTGATTGGTAGTGTCCCTCCAATGGGATACAAAATCAGTGATGGATTCATCTTCAAATTGTCTAATGGCATATAGATCATTAATAGTGATTTTATGGGCTACGTTTATGGAGAAGTGGTCTAAGAACAATTGTGTAAGTTTGTGCAAAAGAGAATAGTGAGTGTTGTGGGATGGTTTGTGATGGATCTAAAAAGACCTGGAAAGGGACATAGGAAGGTGCTCAACATGACCTCTTGATCATGAGATATTAGATAGCACTTGTGGAAAAAGTCGTGGATGTGTTGTTGGGGATCTTCTTTGCTATAAAACTTAGTAAGTTTTGGAAGCTCCCAGTGAGGTGGATATGGCTTGTATGGTATAGAAGGGTGAATGGGCTCATTAAAAATTTGGTCATAAGAGAGTGCATTCTTAGATGTTGATGAAGCATCTTCTAGGCTAGATATGTGGCTTAGAAGATCTTGAAGAGGATTGGCTTGCATTGATTGTTGTAGGGATGAGCTATGCTTATATGAAGATTGATTGGGTTGTGAGTATACTAGATATTGCTGCGGAATGTTCTGTTGGTAGGGGTGTTCTGTTGGGAGATGTTATGTTGGTATGGGAGATTATGCTAATAGGAGTTGTTTTGTTGTGAGGAATGGTATGATGGAATATTTTTTTGATATCCGTATTGTTGAGGTATGTGTTGTTGATTTTGTTGGGAAATGTTTTGATGATGAAGGATATTGTGTTGTGGAATGTTCTGATGGGATGATGATCCTTTCTGCAAAGTGATAGGTTGTGAGGCTTGAATATATTGGTATTGCAATGGCATCAATATATATGTGTAAGAGGTTGTGAATATGTGGGTGTTTGTTGAGAAGACATAGTTAGAGCGGCAAAATATTGAGTATGTTGTGGAACACTTTGTTGTGGGATATCGCACAGTGGTATTTTCTATAGAGGTACAAATTAGGATACATATATTAGTGGTCGTGAAGGTTGTGGTATGTATTGTGAAATAGGATGTGTACTAGCAATAACACTAGTATTAACCAATGGTGTTGTTGTGGGGATGGACATAGTGATATTGAATGGGAGTAGTAACTTGTTGGGAAGACATAACCATTAAAGGGGCAACAGAACTCAAAGGAGGTGTTGGTATGTACGAGGCAATTGGAGGAGTAGATAATGAAGTAGTAACATTATTTAAAGGTAGCATGGATCCTACAAAAGGACCTAGTGAAGACATGGGTTGCTAAGAAGAGGTGTTTTTGTGATAATATCATGTGAATGTTGTAGGCGGGAGATGACGAAACCTTAGATGTCTCTGGTTGACTAATGGAAAAAAATTGTTCAAAGTTTCAAATGGATTTGTAGAGGTGAGAGATGTTTGAGGTTGACTATTGTTTGATGTTTCAAATGACTCGAGGTGTATGGATATAACTGTTGGACAACAGGGTCTTGATTTTGATCAATAAGGCCACAATGGTAGAATATGAATTGTAGGTGTGTCAGATGGATGGATGTGTGAACAGTTACATTTGAACATTTCTTTCTGCTAGATAAGCATTAAGGGCAATGGCATTCGAATCTAACATTTCCTCAAAGAAGGGGTCTCCCCTATTGTAGAAAGGAGTTCAGATGTTTGAGGACTAGAAGAAAGAGAGTATTCCTCTTCTTGAGATCTAGGGGGAGGGAGAATTTGACTATTATATCGATGTGGGGAATACAAGATTTTTTTGTTATGTTGTATTGCTATAATTGGCCCCTACTTCATGCCAAGTTTTTTGAGGGTCTGAAAAGGGGTTAGATGTGTCTATTTGATAGTATGGGAGTTTTTGTTGTGTAGGAGTAAAAGGTGTTGAAGTGTAGAATGTAGGCGGGTGGACATGTTTTCAGGGATTTGATTACGGGCTTGTTGTCTGGTAAGTACCATAATAAGAAAACACACAAAGAACACCCAAAAGAAAGGAAAACAAGTGGATGTGTTATTTTACAAACAACAAGCAAGAATAATCAAAGAGTGATTTTATAGTTATCTTGATTAGTTACAAAAAAATGAAATGTGTAAGATGGCAAACATGGGTCCTATGAAGTGTTTGTTTAGGGATGGTTTCAGTGTGTGTTTAAGGGTGGAGTCCTTGATATACCCAAAGTTACATGAGGCCCAACTTTATAATGTTGCCACTACGGGTGTGGTATTGGGGCCTACCCCTCACTTCACGGTCCCGCTATGATAAGGGAGTTGGGTGTTGAGCCAATATATACCGACAGACAGGATATTATACTTAGCCAAAACACCGATTTGGCTTCCTTGTTAGGTGATGAAATCCCAATCATTTTCACCTAGGTGGGAGATGTTTAAATATGTTTTAGATTTTGATAGTGATTCGGTTGTGTGTGAGGGAGAATAAGTGAATGCAACAATTTTTCCTCCCAATTAAACTATGTGAAGCAAAAAGGATGTGATTGTTCTATTTTTAAGGTCCGAAATGAAGTGTTGATTTTGATGAAAACAAACAACCAAGAATGCAAAATAGAAATTTAAAGAGATGGCTTTAAAACTTACCACGAAAGTGCTCCTTTATTTTAATTTTTTTAATTTAATTTTTTATAAATTATCGAAATGTTCACTTAGAAAATCCAAAAGGTACAACTTCCAGAGAAAAATATCCTGTAATTTGATTAGAAGAAGTAGGAAATAGAGAGAAATATTTTGCAGATTGATGATAATATGTTAAGAAAACAACATAGGGAAATCGCTAGTAATTCAGAGGAATCATAGGTGATTGAGCCAATCACTAGCGATTGGTAGTCAGTGAAAATAATAATCAAAATGATGATAGAAATGATGAAATTAAACAAGGATTAGGGTCCCACCGGGTGTGCCATAATGTCTAGCATGATTTTTACCTTTGGTTGTCTTGATTTGGTTCAAGGGGTAACAACCGAGCTTGACCTCGATATGGCGGGGTTTCTAGGGTACCCATGCAATGTTGATTATGTTTTTATTACACACCATGTGAAGTAATGGATCAGAGCTTATTTTCCTATAAACAAACTTACAAAGATCACATTTAAACAAAATAATGTTATTGCTCAGAAAGATGGCTTAAGATTTTATTGATTTTTGTGATCGTGCTACAAGATACTAAGATAGAAGTGTCACTATCACTTATTTAAATTAAGTACATATATAGCTAACATTAGTCATGGTTTAAAACCATAAATCAAACTCCTGGTCTATGTAAAGGTTCTCAGTCACATTAGAGGCTACAAAATCAGTTATTTCTTCTTCCCCTGTAGTGGTGTTAGTATCTAGAATGGAAATATAATCCTCCACAAAGAAGTCAAAGGATTCTTCAGGGGTGTCAAAGAGATGAGCGAGGGAGTGCTGGTGCTTGAGATATTGATATGGTTATGGTATTTAGTTATAGGTGTTGTGTTGTGGTCGTCTAACAAGTCCAAGCCCATCTCGTAAGCGTGCTCATATTGTGTGAGGTCTGCATGAAGCCTTATAGCTTCATTGTATGCATCCCATAATGCTTGATGGCCTCCCGTATGCGTTGATTTGTTGTGAAGATGTCCTCCATACATTGAAAGGGCATGTAATGAGTCACGTAGAGCTCAAGATCATGGAGGAGCTCATATTGCTCCCAATAGAGTGGGTGTCGGATGATAGGAAAGGCACCGATATCAGCTACAAGATAATTAGAGCCTCCTAATGCCATCTGAAGACATCATGCTAGAAAAATATTAGTAGATAACAAGAAAAAGATTTGCATTTTGGTTAGATTCAGCAAAAAATAGTGAAAAATCCTAAGAAAATAGGAATTGCTAGTGATTCAAGGAAATCGCAGTGATTTGGGTAATCGCTAGCGATTACTGTGAAACTTGACTATTTTTCTAAATAGAGTCAAAATCAATGATTTAGCTATCAATTTTATCAAAAATAGAGAACTAGCAATGTGTAATTGATCCAAAAATAGAAACATACTTGACTTTGGTTTTTAAAATGAACAAAAATGAAAGATTTACCTTGCAAGATGTCGGTGTGATAGAGGAAATGGAAGGAGGAGGAAAATGAAAAATTTGTTGATGAATTTGATGTCCCTCAGACAATGTGGTGTTGATTTGTGTTGATGTAGAATGATTGAATGCCTGATGAGATGAAAACGTGACAGAGTGTACCTGTGAAACTTGTGAATTCATTCCTCTTCCTCCTAAAAGGAGGTGTAAATTCTTGTATTTATAGTGCGTCGGTGATCGGGAAAATCACCGGTGATTGCGGAAGATATTTAGTTTAGCTGAGAAACAAGTTTTTTTCCTTCTATTTTGAGCGAGATAACTTTGAGGTTGTTAAAGAGGTGGTGGGGAAAATTTTGTTAGGATAGGAGGAGTTAGTCTTTTTAGCAGGTTTAATTAGTTAGTGTTTTTGGAATGTTTAGTTAATTAGGAGTTAGTGTTTATGGAAGGTGTAGTTAATTAGGAGTAAGTTATTATATTTGAAAGGTGTAGTTAATTAGGATTAAGTGTGTAGTTAATAGTGTTTATGGAAGGTGTAGTTAATTAGGAGTAAGTTATTATATTTGAAAGGTGTAGTTAATTAGGATTAAGTGTGTAGTTAATTAGGAAGGTGGTTAATGAGGTGTCATAGTGAGGGTGTCATAGAGAGGTGTAAAAAGGGGGTTATTTAAATAATTTAGATGTGAGGGTGTGTGATTAATTAAATCAATGGGGATTATTTTAATTAATTAAAGTAATGTCGTAAATGTGGTGTTTTTTACCGTAAGTGCATTGGTGAGGGATGTAAATTTTTGTGTCTAAACCTAGTTGCTTGGGTCACTTTCCATATTTATTTAGTGTTGTTTTTATTGTTATTTATTGTTTTTTCTAGTTTAGATAATAAAATCCACATTTTAGTTAATCATTTTGGTGAACCCGATTTCTTTCACGCTTAGGAGCCTTTTTTTCCTCTATCATGGCACCTAAAGTTCCTCAAGTTTCTTTATCGATTTACTTAATTGATGTCCCAATTGTCAAGTTGCTCTTCAAAATCCATAGACACCATTCATCGTCCTAAAAATACACCGCCACATGCAATAAGTCTTATTTCCAATTGCTTATATAACAACCCTAGTCTTAGTGATACTCCATTTAATCAACCCCTATCGAGACTCAATTAAGGCTCTACATGTTTTATTTCAAGACAAATTTCAAGATATGAAATCGGTCATTACATATCTCAAATCTGAAATCCAATAGCTTAAGGATTCTTCTCAGGCTCATGATTGTTCTCCTTCTCCATCTCCTCTTCAATCTATGTCTAATACATGTCATATAATTGAACCTCAAGTCATGCCATTGTCATAGCCTCTCATATTTGAGCGTAATACTAAGCCACACGACATTCTTACAAAATTCCTTAGTCATCAATTGATCACTTTGCCACCTAATCATTATTATCCTCCTTATCGACTTGCAAAATATCAAGGTCATCCATATTTCCATTATCATTGAATCAATAGACATAATGACAATGATTGTTATGTCATATAACATAGAATTAAACATCTTCAAACATCGTGGCTTTATATCATTCACTACACAATACTCTATTTCACGCCCATATAATAATGTTACATCCACCTAGGCTCCTAATTTGTTCCCTCTATGCATTCTTTGGTTAGTCAAGAGTCACCTAAGAAACCACCTACGGCATCACCAAGTCAACATAAGCAATAACCTCTCCACACTAGTTCACCACCTCCTCCTACTCAATCATCTATAGCATTACCAAATCAAAACAAGTTATCACTTCTCAAGGTTTTCTCTAAATCATGTCCTCCTACTAAGTCATCTATTGTAGTACCAAGTCAAACTAAGAAACCTCCTCTTAAGGACGAGCTCCCTCCTTAATTAAAGGTATCTACCACATCAGCAAGTCATAAAAAGTAATCACCTCCTATGTTTAAACATGCAATTCCAATATCTTCTATAGACCCTATATATGTTGACGATTGGGACCTGGATGGCGCTTATTATGATGATGAACCATTTGATGGTCATACTCCACTATCACATCCCATCACTTTTGTTAAAGTAACTACTCCATACATTGATCCACTTAGTATCCCTTGAATATATTTCCATTTTGTACACACTTGGGGGGGACATAGCATCCAACACATCCCCCTCGCCATATTATCATTAGTGCTTCTCTTATCTTTGCATTATCATACATCAATCTACTAGCTTAAACATACTCATCACATGTTTTAGCATCGAAAATTTCCCGATGACACTCTTTTCTTCAATTCACACTTGACTGTTGAGGGCATACCACACATGAACCCCACACAGTGCACAATAGTTACTACACACTATGTCTATTCACACATCACGCATCTTACATCACACATTCTATAGTTAGTTTACATCATTTTGACATTTACACATCTACACATCATACATCGTACTAGTCCTCATCATACATGTGTCACACTTGCATCTAGCATTACATACTACTCATCATACACATCACATAGGAATTTCACACTATTAGTCTATCTTTGCATTTTTGCATTGCATTTTATACACCACATATCACACACTTTTCACATGGTCATCTATTGCCCACACATATACTACATCATCTTCTATGCACTGCACTCATTACCCTATGACGCACTTTATTTCCTCGGTATATACTCAACTTCTGAGGGTTTACCAATCAAATGGACTTTATCATACTCACACGTTCACCATTCAACCTTCTCATCATATGACATTCCTAGGTTAGTGGCGTGCCCTATAGGCTAAATGGTCACCTATTCCTTCATCTTGTAATGGTATATGCTTTAGGATACACCATCACTCTTTTTATCATCTTGTTGTGATATATGGTTTGGCTATAAGGTTCACACACACACACACACACCCTTTTTAGGTCACATCTCATCAATACACATACACACTCATCACAACGTGTTAGACACAACACACGCTTTGACCATTTCCCGATGACGCACTCTTGTTTATGGTTCATTCTTGACTATGGAGGGGTGAACCAAATGAACCTCATTACATACATTTCAATTCACACGAGGGGCAAGTGGATCCTATCATTCCATCTTGCCTTCCATTCCATCCATCCATAACATACTGCACATCATGTTTGATTTTACTCTTGCTTACATTTGCTTGTTCATGGTCACTTTAATACACATGCTATATATATATATATATATATTGTATGTAATTTATCTATACCATAAGCACATGTGTTTTCACGCCCCGCTGCTTAGTTGTGATCACGAGATATAGGCCTTTTCACGTAGCACGGATGCTCTCCTTCTGTCCTCCCTACACCTGGTCATTGGGGACATCCACATTCATCTCTCATAGGTGTTATTGTTTCATTTTGTACTTAACACTTGTCACTCGTTGGTTATACATGTTTTTGACATAATGGTTATCTTTCTAACATCCTAAAGAGTGTTTCATGTGTCGCACTTGTTTTACAGGATTATTTTTTTCCATGACTATTTTTCTATTTGTTTACTATTGGTTTTCATTATTTTCTCTTATATTTGGTATTTTCCTTATGTTTGGTGTGCACACTTGTTTGTTGTATGTGGCTTGTTGTCATGAAAATGTGTAACAAGGAAATTGATAATTTTTTAGCATGACAACAATACTCCTATGTCGAAACTTTTGAGTTTTACCCTTCGAGGTACACCGAGGTCTACCCGGTCGGTCTGATGACCTCCCGGTTGATGTTAACTCAGTCCCCTAGGTGAATTAGGAAATTCAATTCAACCCCCTAGGTGATTTTAGGATTTCTTGAAAATTACTATTTTTGGATGGTGTTGGGAAGGGTTACCATTGGCCTTCCCAAGGCCGACGCAACCCCTGGAGCAGAACGGAGGAGCCAAATCATACACAGAGGTTAATTTAAGGTATATAAACATCATGGAATGGATTTAGGAATATTCAAGAAGGATTTTGAGGAGTTGGGGCAGTTTCATCAAAAACACGGTTCACAAACCTAGATAGTGCATAGGGCCAAAAAGCTACTGAACTTAGGGAAGTGATTTTGGGAGCTATGGATGGATTTAAGAGAAAAACAAAACATATTTGGAAATTTAATTCAATATCTACATGATGGAGAAATCATATTTTTCACAACACTTTAGCACTATAGGATTATAACTAGTTTTTCCATGCTAAGCTAGAGATCCAGATCAAAACTCCAAGTTTTTAGGGCTTAAATTAAGAAATAAATATCTAATACCACCACAATTGGATTCATAGGGCCATTTTCAGTCAATTTCATATAAAAATTTCTAAAACATTCCATCAGGAGCTCAAGTTATCGTCGTTTCAAGTTGCCCTCAAGGTAAGCTTCTCGCAGTTAGCCAAATTTCAGTGAGGACACATGTCAGCTCTAGGATCCTAGCACAATTTGATGTCCCTTTCATCCCTCAAGCTAAGGTACATGAGGGAAAGTAAAATTCTCCTAGCCCTAATAATCCCTCTGGTCACACATGGAACCCTTTGGATCACCAGTTCAACCCCCAAGTGCTTGTTGGAGCCTATCCCCTCACTCGCTCAAATCGTGACAAGTGTCGCATGGAGGTGCGATGTGCAAACTGATGACCCTTATGTCCCTTTGGAAAAGGGACATGAGGGACATGAAAATGCACCCAGCCCCTTGAAGCCCTCAGGTCATCCATGTGACCCTCTTCAGTGCAAATTTCCAGCCCCCAGGAGCTAGTGGAGCCAAATGCATAGCCATCGGATGCCCATCAAGTATCAGCACCAGGCAAGATGTGAAAATTGATGTCCTTTTAGTACCTTAATGCTTGAGGTACATCAAGAACAAGAAAATTCACCCATCCCCAAGTATGCCTCCTGGTTCTCCACATGACCAACTTCCAACGCCCTAGGTGTTTTTCTCAAGTTTTAAGCCCTAATGCTCGACCATTGGATTTTTGCCAAGTGTCACATTGAGGTGCGACGTGAAATTTGATATCCCTTTCATCCCTTAATTCTTAAGGGACATCGGGGAAAACAAAATTTCCCCACCTCTGATGATCATTTTTAATTGCTTTAAAGTTGATACTTAGCTTTATTTCTTGTCGCTTCTTCTTCATAGTTCATACCCTATCATAGCTCTTCTCATGCTTGCACACAGTTCACCATTTCTACTCCAAGCCAGCTTTACCATTGAAACCAAACCCTCCACTCCATGAAAATAAATATTTTCTAGAGGTAAGATTGATCAAAATATTCAAAGGATTGAAGAATGAAGGAGAAAAGCGAAGAAATCCATCTGAAAACCTTCATTGTCGTGAGACGAGGATTCAGACATATCTTGCAAACCATTACATGAAACAAAGAACCATTTGTTGCTATGTTATTTATTCTTTCAGGCCATAAAAACCTCACCTTTAAATCCTCCTTCCGTAGCACAAATTACTTGCAATAAATAAATATCCCTTTCGTCTCAACGAAGACAAAAATCAGATTTCTTATCAAACCAAGCAATCGGTTTGAAGAGAAATTTCACCAATGGAACTAGAAACAAAAACCCATAAAAAATATAATTTTTTTCATGAACAGAGAAGAAAACTAGACCTGCAACTTTCAAGCTCTATTGATGGCTCCCATGTCAGAGTTGCCACCCGCCAGTCAAAATTTTGAAATTTTAAAATCTCACAAACCGGTGATCGGGTAAGTCTAAGATTTCGGAGGGGTGATATTGGGCAAAAACCCATATCGGAAAAAATAAATAAATCCATCGTGATCGACCACCGAAGCTCACTTTCTAAAAATAGCAGGTCTTCTACATCGAGGGTTGTCATTTCGGGTAAGCCACCAATGAAGAAAGCTGGGAAGGAGGTGATGAACACAAAAGAGGTATCACAGTCAAAATTCATCGAAATGGTCATCTCGGTCCAAAATTAACACTTACTAAAAATAGTAAGTGGTCTCACAAACACCTACTAAAAATAGCAAATTGGTCCAGAAGGTGAGAGGAACATTAGGAGAAAGAGAAATTCGAGTTGTGATACCCAATTGAGGTTTGAAGGAGCTGATTTTTCATACTTACTAAAAATAGTAAGTAATTCCAGAGGGCAAATTTCATAGAAGGAGCATCCCAAGAGTTAAACATTCATATTAGGTTATAGTTGGAGTTCAAAGAAGGATTTCCACACTTACTAAAAATAGTAATTTATCGTTCTAGAAATAGTAAGTGTTGAGGAATCATGAAGTACAAATGGACAGATGTAGAAGCTTCGCACTTGACCTTTCACTTCGAGTATAAGATAAGACAAGAATGTATCATATATGGACTTCAATGATCTAAAGGCTCGCATGACTACCAAGGAAAGAGGAAATATTGAAGACCAAGCATTCACAAGTGGATTATTCACAGTTGCAAGACACCTCATGTCTGTACAAAGTTTTGAGTTAGTCTTGGCCTACTCGCACCATTATGAGCCTGAAACTCAAACAATTCAATCTGACAATGGTACGGAAATGGTGGTCATTAGTCCCATAACCATCTCGCTCACTCTACAAATTCCACATCACCTAGCATGGTCATCATCTCAAAGGAAAGGGTCATGCACAAGTGGGAAAAAATGGATGCCTACGTGCAAGGGGTTACACTAGGATCATGGATGAAGACAAGGAGAAAACCCTCAAGGATGCCAAAAACACTTTCAAGATGCGAGTTTCGGGAAGACTATTTAGATACAATCACTTTCCTCAACAAGGTGATGGGAGAAGAAAACACGAGAGACTTCTAGGATGAGATGGTCCTTTTTATCTTGACAGTGATGAAGGAAAGCGAGATAATTGACTAGGGAAGATCATCAATGACAATTTACATCTACAATTGCTTTTGGTGCCCATGATAAAGAAGTTTCATATGAATTCTTACTTGGTCAATTTTCTCACCATCTCGAGATCATTCAAGGGATTGGCCCTCACACAGAACATTTCTACCAAGGTGCACGCATTTGAGAAACTCCCACATTTGGTACTGGAGGAAATTCATAGGAACTTCACCCGCACGAATGATACATTCACTATATATGTAGTCCAAACCTTGGAGGGTGATTTGGAGGAAAGGATGTCACCACAAAAGACATCCTTAATCAAGAAATATGGATCTTATTTCATACAATTCTCAAATTTCTCCTACTGCGAGATTTCAGCTTTGACCAAGCTTCGCTAAGGTTTCTCAAGTACCTTAGTGATCACATTTTACTATTTGAGCTCTGTAGGTAGTTCATACAGGTAAATAATATGCTCAAGAGCAAGAAAAATAATTTGATTTCATTCCCCATCTCTCTCAAGGTATTCACATGTAAGAATGCAAATGACGCATCTCATTTGGAGGTGGCCTTCGCACATTTGACTATGGATTCCTACACTATCAGGCCCAATTTCGACATCCAAGATGATCCTGATTCTTTCGCATACTAGACTTGCACCATGATCCATAAATCAAAGACTATTGGGCCAATTTCATTGATAAATTTGAAGTACGGAAAAGGATTATATGAGGATAACATTTGATGAGATCAAGAGATTCAAGTTCTCTTGGTATGAATATATTTTGTAGGATGTGGGGACAAAGATGTATGATCCTAAGTACTCGGAGGTCAAGGATTCTCCATTTCCTCAATTCAACTAGCACATTTGTGAATCAGGGGATATAAAGGAATGAACTAAGAAGGTGGTCAGGAGAATGAGGGATTGGTTCTAGAGAAAGAGAGCCATGATCATCCAGTCACGAGGTATGCTCGCAAGCCAAAAACAAGCTTCTCAATAGTCATCGTCAAAATTTATGGAGGTTACTTCAAGTTCAAGATGAAGATCCATAGAATTAGAGACTGCCTCTCATGAAAAGTCACCAAAGAAGGCCAGGACAGAAGAAGGCTCATTTCAGAACAATGCAAGGGGAAGACTTGGATGTAGAGATACAAGAAGAAGATCCAAAGTGACAAAAACACAAGTAGAGGAAGAGTAAGCAGTTCAAGACCCAGTCTTCAAACCACCACAAGAGGTCTCTCCTCTCATTGACACCAATGTATCTCCCATCCAAGATGTGCCTCCTCTTCCATAGTAGGGAATGATTGATGTACCTATCATAGAGCCTGATTCTGATGAAATGTTCCCATGGATGTAGGAAATAATAAGCACTGATGCTCACATTGTTCAACAAGTGTAGGCCCCTGATTTATCATCGATTGCCTCACTAGCCAAGGGAAAGAAAAGGAAGTTCACACACACGGCCTCACAGTTCTACAATAGAGAAACATGTAATCAATATATTGAAGTAGCCCAACCAAAGGTGATCAAGCCAGTGGACGAGATGACACCGGTTGATTATGAGATGAGCACAATACAACTAGGGTCACTACTCATGAAGGGTATTTGCACATGTATTGGTATTCTTCCACTCGCATGGTAGAAAGGAACAAATAATATAAGAATAATATCGATGAGCTAATAAAATACGTGTGAAATCTGTCATCATATGTGCGACATCTAGTAGATTCAAATGCTAGGACAATTCCCATTGAAGAAGTTGTACCCATCATCACCTTCAATCCAAAATCCATCAAGAGGACAAATGAGCTCACAATGCAGGGGCAATCCAATAATGAATGGATAGCCTTAATTTGAGAAAAGGGGAATTCAGTGCTCCAAGAGGTAGTCAAAATCTTTGCCTACATGTGTGTGACAACAAACAAGACGTGGGCACTCAAAGAAGACTTGGAGAAAGAAAGGATTACTTGGTATCCTTTGGGTCTAGTAGCAAGTGAAATGACCAACACTCATTCTCAAGAGTTTATCCACAAGAAGGTTTTGGCACTCCTTCTGAATACTTGTCATGCATATGGGAAAGATCCTTGGCAATCAGATTTGAAGCAATCAATCGGGCCATCACCGAGTTGGATGAAAAAGAGGAACAAGCATACAAGTTACAGGATAGTATCAATCATCAAATTCAGAAACTTGGAGTGCCTACAATGGGATAAAACACCACTTTCGATGAGTTGATTGGTCCATTCGATGAATATGTTAAGAAAGAGGTAGGAAATCCATTATCCTTCACTAAGGATACCTTGGAGTTCCTCTTAGAGATTCGGTGACATTTCACTTATCATAGAGAAACATCCATCATGGTTCGGAAAGTGCAAATATATCAAAAATGTGTCTGATGGATGGACAAAGACCTAAGTTGTGTTCACATTTCTCATGCCGACAAAGTGAAACTCTGCAGCAGACTCATTTCAAGAACGAATTTGGAGGGACGGAGATGTTCTCGGTAGTGTGAGATGGAGAATAGTTAGGAAGAGAGATCAAATCCACCTGCAATAGGTCATTCTTCTACATAAATCCTCTTCCATTCTTCTTCTTCTTCCTTATTTTTCTCTCTCTTCTCTTCCCTCCCAACGTTCTCTTTCTTTAATGTTCTAATTTTGCGTTGGGGTTTGCACTTTTTGATATGTATTTAAGTGACTTTAGAAACATAATGTAACATTTAAGTCACCTTGTTTTTATAAAAGGGACTTAAATATTTGATAGGAATATGAACAACCTAAATTCAAAATTAAAGCATGTGAAGAGTCACCGAGAAGATGAAGAGTTGTTTCTCTTCTATAAATTGTAACAAGCTCCTCATTTGAGGGTCTTCTTAGACTTCTGAGCTGTTTTTGTGAATTCATGAGAGAGAGAGATCTTTGTGAAGAGAAAAAATAGATAGAAAAAAATTCTTCCATTTTTCCTTATTATCAAATGTCTTCCATTCTTATGCTATGTAAAAAAATTGTTTGAGCATCAATACAAGAAGGAGTTTCTAGCCTTTTTTGACTAAGGGGTTTATTGATACTTTGTGCTCATTAAATTTTATTTGGTCTTGTTGTTATTTGCAGAGTTGTTTCTTCTTAATTTTAGTGCATGTGAAAAAAATTATAACAGGTGCATGCAAGAATATGATTTTCTACTTGCAACATTAGTTCCCCTCATCTAACATTCTCACTCCCTTTCCTGCTTTCCTAGTAAATTCCTCCCTTGCAGATATTTGCAAGCTCTTGCACAGGTGGTCGCCGAGTGCCCCTAGTGGATGCCTGGGCACAAGGCCAACCTGGATAAAACTCACCATACTTGCACATGCATATATGGAAGGTGTATCATTTAAGTAGAGGGACATATATTCTCAAAGCACCGGTAAGAAACCCATAAATTAGTCCCTTGAAAAATTT
The DNA here is from genome assembly GCA_018340775.1 of Taxus wallichiana var. yunnanensis. NCBI lineage: Eukaryota > Viridiplantae > Streptophyta > Pinopsida > Cupressales > Taxaceae > Taxus > Taxus wallichiana. The sequence goes on along the minus strand of CM031233.1, from coordinate 205,695,625 downwards.
TCTCACCAACACGGACATTATAGCCTTGCATGTCTTGTGACATCATGAGTGGCGTCCCATGTTTGCGCAACCCTCTTTGGAAGTCTACTTTGTCTTCTTGCGTTTTTACATTACTATATTGCTTGGTAGCTTACACATTGCTTTTTCCATGCATACTTGTTCGTACTAACACTCGTTCTTAGCTACCCTTCTTGTTTGTCAGGCACGCCTTATTTTCTACTAAGTGTATTCATGTCCCCCGTAGGGAAGAGTTATAGATTTCATGTGGTTGGTCCTTTTTTGGGGTTGTATTATCCTATCAGTGATGTCGCATGCACCACCAAAGAGGGGTGAATCATTTTGGTTTTTTCATACTACACAATGCTTCTACACTAGTTCAGTTTAGTCAGTTTCCGCCCTTAGAATTGTGGGTTATACATTGAGTGGGTTCAAACCATTTTACGAACCCCATACACAACAACTTTTACAGGACATGGTTTTCCTTAGTATTCTAGGGAGTAGTTATAGGTTAGAGGATAAAGTGGAATTCCTCTACACTACTTCGGCCAGTGGCATCGGATCGCCCAAAAAAATAGGCAGTATAGAGATCTCTTCACACATATTCATGGAAGCAGTTACAGGATGGAGGATACAATGGAATTCCTCCCTACACTTCTTTGGCCTATGGTGTCATATCACCCAAAAACCCATAAAAGGATATCCTCTTTCTACACCCTTTCTCTCATCACGGATCATGTGCACATGTTCCTTTTACACTTTTCATACTTTTATTTCAATCTTTTCATTACTATATACATGTGTTTTTACATATATACATGTTTATTTGACTACTTGATCGTCTTCTCCTTGCAGGTCCGACCGTATGAGAAGTAAGTAGTCAACAACAACAACTATAACAAACGGGGACAACAATAACAACATTTTGTAGTAGAACACATGATACTAACCATGCAGGTACATCACACACATCGGAAACTACACACGTATTTATGCTCTAGGTTCACTCTCATCACTTTTTTGCACTTTTACATCTTTATTTTCCACACTCCATCATCTTTTTGTCACTCCATGATTTTTCTAGTCCTTTGGCATGTTTTCTACATCACTCTACATGGACATGAGGTACGCTTCTCTATCTACTTTATGTTAGCGATCTTTGCGATCATCAACATAAAGTGGTGGCAAATTTAGGCAAAAAATCATGCACTTTAGACATTATTTAGTCCCGGTCTCATACTACTATTCATATGGTTTATGAGTGAAAAAAAATACTAATTAAACCCTATCTTTTGGACATATTATTCTATTATTTATTTTCATTCCCAACCTTCACCACATACTTTCCTAGTTGGTTTCCATCATTCTGTGTTAATTTACATTTGACTGGGGCATCTAGGCTATTACTAGGGCACCAACAGGCACCCTGGTCCCAATCAGGGTGCCCTGATCCTTTTTACACCTTCCCACCACTTTTTGGGCAATTTCTAGCTATTTGAACATTCTATCTTTTTGGCGATCAACGTTGTTGGTCCGAAAATCTGTCATGAGAGCAGATCTATGGATAGACGAGCCAACAGTGTGTAGGGCATAGCCCCTCTTTGAGACAGCAAAGCGAAACTGGTTTATTGCTATTCTACTAGCAGGAACCTGTGCAAGTCTTACAGTATTCTACCTTCAGGGGGTTTGGGATCTCATCCTAGTAGAGGTAGTTTCGACGAAGAACATAAAGGAATGAAGGAAGGAAAGGAAGGAAGATGGATCTGAAGGGAGAAAAGAAATGAATTCCAAAGTAGAAAGGTCAGAGGGTCTATGTTTTGGGCTGGTAGTAAACAGAGTGAACCTACTTGCATGACGAACAAAGCAATCTTGATGAACAAATGACAAAAATTAGAGATAGATCCAACAGAATAAAACACAGATCCGACGTAAGAAAGACCTAATGCATATAACACATGTATTCAAAGCACAAAGTCTCAATATTTGTATTAATGTTTTCTTACATAAGAAAGCTCAAAGTCTTTCTCTCCTCACTTCTATTTTTCATCTAAAAATGTCCACCACCAAATACAACAAGTATTCAAGTATTTATAGAAGAAGAGAAGAAAAGAAGGCAAAAACAAACCAACCACTTACAAAATATCTAGAAAATATCTAAAAAGTCAGTTGACTTGGGACAAGTTTTGGATGGCAACATCCCATGGTGCAACATGGATGAAGTCATCGTGTATGCCAACATGCTTTTTAAACATTTTACAAAAATGATCAATGGATCCCAGGAAGAAACTACTCTTCAGTGTAAAAGGGCGCACTTTTCAAAGCATGTCGACAGAACTTATCAGCACCCTTTGGCACACCTTTCAGCATGTCAACATGAACTTCCTTGCGCCGCGCACTCTTCAGCATGTCGACAGGAACTTATCAGCGCCTTTCTCGAAAAGACTGAAAAATGGCTAAGTCCTTAAAACTTGATTTTCGGAAGAGAATTTTGGGCTTCTTTCAAACGTTGTCAAACTTCCTTGGGGCCAAAACAAAATTTTGGGTATGGTTACCTGCAAATTGCCCTTGACAATTTTGCAAGATAACAAATTGGCTCTTTCTGGGGACTATCTTTGAGTGAAACTTAAGGGTAGAGAATCCCAGATCTTCATGTGCCTATCCATTGGGTGGAGAGAGTCAAAAACAAGGGCGACCGGAGGGTGAACAAAAAGGAACAAAGAAAGGGAACACACAACAAAAAGCAAACACACAATGAAAGAAAACTGTACAAAGAAGAGAGCAAGCTCTACTTCTTGAAGATCTTCAGATGCTGCCCACTATAGGGAAGTGGGAGCTTGGTTCCATCCAGATATGAGAGATAGAAACTATTCTCTCCATTGAGCTGCTTGATCTTGAAAGGCCCTCTCCATAGAGAATCAAATTTTCCATGCATGCCCTTCGGCTCTCTTCGCTTGTCCCACAAAAGGACGAGATCTCCCACTTGAAAATCCCTCTGCTTGGCCTTCTTATCGAACAGTCTCTTAACTTGATTCTGATGTTTGGTGATCCTGTCGACCACCCTTACTCTCTTTTCTTCAAGTTCTGTTAGATACATGATCCTCTTTTCAAGAGAATTTTGGAAAGTTTCATCTTCGATTGCTCGTGCCAAGCGTAGAGCAGGAAGTTCTGTGGAGATAGGGATCTCAGCATCGATTCCATATAACACTTGAAAAGGAGACATACCGAGGGACCTCTTGGGAGTGATACGATCTGCCCACAAAGCATCATATAATGACTTGTGCCAGGACCGCTGATTCTCATTGACCAGCTTCCGTATGATGGCCACCAAGTTTTTATTAACGGATTCTTCCCCGACCATTTCCCCGAGGATAATAATGAGGCGTGAGCCGAGTTATTCTGTATTCATAGCAAAAACTGACAACTTCTCGTGAGGAGAATTTGGAAGCGTTATCAGCAACAATCTTGTTCGGAACGCCAAACCTGACAATAATATTCTCTTTGATAAAACTGCAAACAACCTCGGAAGTGGCATGTTTGATGTGTATGGCTTCTACCCATTTTGTGAAATAATCATTCTTTGTCGGGACATAACTATGTCCGCACTCGATTGGGGATTGAGTGCACCAATAAAATCAATTCCCCACCGCTTGAATGGTTCGTCAACAATGACTGGCCGAGGGGAAAAAGCCAACTTGGGCTTGCCAACGAAATTGCCAGCAAGGCTCACACTTTGCTACCTAGGTGGTCGTATCTTGGAAAAGTTTTGGCTAATAGTACTGCTAGGATGATCTTGTGTCACGGAAGATAAGAAATGCCCCCACAAGCCGAATTATGAAAACTCTCAAGTAACTTCACTTGCTATGGCTTGTCAACACATCGCAAGAAGATGCCATCTATTCCGCGTTTGTATAAACCATCATCCCAGATGATATATCTGGCTGCTCTGAGCTTTATAGCGCGCTTCTCCTTTGTAGTGAGATGAGATGGGCATTCGCCATAGGTGAGAAAGAAAGCAATATCGGAATACCATTCGTCGTTTGTTGCGAAAAACAGGACCATAGGTGGTGAATCGGTTTACTCCAGCTGACTTTGTGCTCCATTGGTGCAATCATCCTCTTCTTCAGGGTTTTCTAAATCTTTTTCTTCAGCCATAAGCTGACATAGGCCCTTGCCTCTTACCAGCTTGGTTGGTTTTATATCTAGATCATACTCCTGGTTTTTTGCAATCCAATTCCCCCACAAGCTTCATAACTCCTGTTGAGTTAAAATTGACTTGACTGCCGTGTCAGGGACCAGCACCACTGTATGAGAGTTTAAAATGTAATACCTGAAGTTCTTGACTGCTTTGACAACGGTGAAGGCATGCTTTTCTAACTGAGACATCTTTAATTTGTGAGGCTTGAGAGGAGAGCTCATAAATGCAACCAGGGATTCAATATTTTGGGAATTCCTTTACATTAGGATGGCCGATACAGTATGCTCAGATGCATAGCTATACATGATAAAATCCTTGGAGAAATCAGGACATACCAGGACTGGTGCGTGAGCAACAGAGGCTTTTATTTCCTCAAACAACTTCTTCCCTTCTTCACTCCATCGGAAAGTTGGTGACCCTTTCATCATGTCTAATATATGACGAGTCTTTTCAGCAAAGTCGGGAACAAAGCGCCTGAGAAAGTTCACCTTTCTGAAAAAAGAGTGAACGCACTGGTCTTGCTTGTAGGTAAAGTAAGGCTCTAAATAGCCTTAACTCTTTCGGTATCTATCTTTGTCCCTTCTTTGCTAACAACATGTCCCAGCAATTTTCCTTCTGTGACTCTGAAAACAGACTTTTTCAGATTCAGGGAGATCCCATGCTCTCGGCATCTAATCAATACTTGCTCTAAATGATCACAATGATCATTTCACTATTTGGAGAACACAGTTAAGTCATCTAAGTAGACTACGATGACCTTCCCCATCATACCTTTGAACGCAAGGTCCATGGCCCACTGGAAAGTGGCACCAGCATTGGTCAGGCCAAAAGGCATTCTGCTATAGGCGAATGTGCCCCAGGGGGTAGTGAATGCTGTTTTAAATTGGTCTTCAGGTGAGACTTCAATCTGATTGTAGCCCGAAAAACCATCAAGCATGGACAACATTTCGATCCAGATTACTACTGCCAGTAACATGATCCATTATGGGAAGCGGGTAGTTGTCCTTCAAGGATGTTTGATTCAGGTTGCGAAAATCTACGCATATGCGTATCTCGCCATTATTCTTACGCACGGGCACAATGTTTGCCACCCAAGTACTTTGATGGATAGGAAAATAATCCGTCGCCCAGCATCTTCTCGTATTTTAGCCTGGATGGTACCTGAGATCTTAGGATTATAGTTCCTCTTGTTTTTGGCGAAAGGGTTTGACATCTTCTTTCAACGGGATGTCATGGGATGTCCTTTGGCTTGAAAGACTTTAGATCGGCATATGACCATGCCAATACATCCATGTATTTCTTAAGCAGTTTGACAAACTTCCTCTTTTCCTCGGGTGTGCAACATTTTCCGATGTTCACAAACTGCGGATGTTCTACCGAACCTAGATTGACCGGCTCGGTCTCTGGAGAGGAGTTAGGATTATCTCGCCTTTTCTCCCTTACAAAATGATCATGTCTATCGAACAAACATTCCAGAGAAACCAGACCTTTTGGAATTTTATTTCCTTTGAGCTGACATATGCCATCACTTCCTTTTGATTCACCATCTTGATCAAGAATGATTCACTCACGGCATGTAGAAGTGGATCCTTCAAAATGAAGCTCACTGAAATTCTCTGCCTTTTCGAGAAAGGCAATGAGTTGATTGTCATTTTGAATACTTGCCAGTGCTAAGAATTATCTGGCACGCTTGGGTGGAAAACCACCTCAATGGTATATTTGTCTGTTTTCAAACCCGGGTGAGGGAGCATGAGGGATGCTGAAATGGCCAATGAATCGGCCATGTCATTCTGAGCTCTCGGGATGGATTTTATTGAAAAAGCATCAAACTCCTCGATCTTTATCCCACACGCGTTGCAATGTAATGTCCGAGCCTTTCATTCTTCACTTGGTATATCCTTTTAACTTGATTTACGACCAGCTCTACATCACCTTTTACTTTTGATTCTTTATTCCTCTTTCTTTGCGGCTTGCATGCCAAGTAGCAGAGATTCATACTCAAAGCAAAGATTATTTGTGTTGAAAAATTATAACTTGAAAGAGAGAAATAATCTCTTCTTCGGGAGATATTAATACGGCGCCAGCGCCACACCCACTAGTCACACAGCTGCCATCAAACTACAAAGTCCAGATCTTGTTAAGATCCCCTTCTCGGATGAGGACATCCATTTTGTCAGACTCGGTAGACAAGAAATAGTTTCCCATCCCTAATGATTCGAAGAGAATTTGTGCTTTAGGGTCATCGGAGTTAGTAACCAGGTACTTCTTTTGCGATTCAGGCTCCAATGTTTACATTACACCTTTGACGGGAATCCTAGCCTTAGACCAGTCCATATGAATCTCCCCACCAACTTCACAACAAAACTCCTTCCCAGCAGAATTCCATAGGCTGCTGGAATATCGGCAACAAGGACGGTCATTTTTACCCTTTTCTCTAGGAATGCTACAAACGCAAATTGCGCGTCCTTGATTTGACCGATCAGCGGGACTTGCTTGGTTTCTAAGGAATAACATCGGCCAAAAGGCTTGGTAAGGGTGAGGCCCAAAGCATGGGCGAATTTTTCCACCATGACATTATCGGAAGCTCAGAATCAATTATGCGATGCTTAGTTTGTGGCCATTGATCGGGAGGAGAGATAGAAAGGTTCTATCTTGCCGATGCGGAAGTCGAGGCAACATTTATGCGGGATGAAGGAGGGGTAGAAAGAATTCCTTTCGGGGAAACCTGAGAAGTTATGACAGCTTGGCTTTGAATGTATTCGGTTAACCTTACAAGATGTTCGGGGTTTGACTGAAGATACTCAGCTTCAAACATTTGGATCTTGGTCTTTTTAGCATGGTCAATTATGTCAAATGCAGCCAAGGGTTGCACGGATGAAGGAATGAGTCCCTCACTTCGCGATGGTAGGGTAGGATTACTGGTCTTGATAGGAATATGAGAGGGCTGATTCGGAGGGGAGATAGGGGAAAAAGATTTCTTCGAAAAATACTTAATAACAAGGTTGAGCAGGAAGGGGATTACCTCTTTTAGTGATGGTTGGAGGCGTGTTTGACACGGCCTTCTCTTTCTGCATATTGGCAGCCACTTCTGCTTCTTTTCCTTGCGAGTGGGTGAAAACAAAATATGACTGTCCACTCGCATATCCTTGGGTACCCTCCTCTTCGTCAGATTCTTCCTCATCAAATTCCATATACCCGATAGTAGAGTCGTCAGTCGGTTCACCGACATCTTGATCATCTTCACCTTGAGACGAAGGTTCTTCATAATTTTTCTCCTCTTCTTCAATCTCGACTAGAGCATTGACCGGAGGAGCCTCAAGCGCCAGCCGCAGAGCAGTTACAGGTAGGCGCGGCCTTTGTGGAACATTGTTGGAAACGAAATTCCTCCGTGGGATATCCCGGTATGAGGTGCTTGGAGAAGCCTGAGCTAGTTATTTCTTTAATGCGAGCAAGTCATTTGCCATCTTCTGGAATGTCGGATCTGACGAAGTGGCCTGAGAAGGATTTGCAGCTTTGAACTTGGACGACTCTCATTTCAATTTGCCAGATATAAGCAAGTTGTCCTCTATCCGAATGGCAGCAGCCTGGGCAAGAGGCAAGGTAGTTATTTGTTCATGTAGAAGCAAAAAACTTATTTTTGAGCTCATTGCATTCACAAAGAAACACTTTTGATTTTCTAGTGTTGGCAACATGGCAACAGGCACACGGTTGATTAATGCATTGAACCTGGCGATAAAATCACGCATGGTCTCATTGGCCTCCTTCTTCAGGTGAGTGATTTTTGATAACAATGCAAATGCATCTTCCAAAGGCTTGTATCTATCTTCAAATGCGGTACGCAACGTGGCCCAACTGGTGATAGATCCGGTGGAAAATGTTGGAACCATTCTGCTGCGGGTCCTTGCAAGGTCTCTAAAAAGAGGCGAACTGACACATCTTCATGGGTCACATCTAGGATACTACATGACATGATGAATGCAGATATGTGTGAATCCGTGCTTTGGTTTCCACTCCCATCAAATTTGGGAAAATTCTTTCGAGTTTCCATGTGGGAGCGCATGAACAGGATGTGGCAAAGCCAGAGGGCCCATAGCATTTCCCCATGGTACTGCCATTTAGACAACTGGAAAAAGAACACGGGCTGGAAACACGGCCCACCGAGCAAGCAAAGCACTGCAAAGTGATGTAGATGCTCCTTGTGAGAGACGCTTCCTTCGTGGAGGTGAGACACTCCTAGATGACCGGCCAGCCGAACTTAGCGATGAGAAGCGCTTACGCTGGTGTAACACTGAAGTTGTGCCTTTGAAGTAGATCAAAATTAGGATCAATTACTCCACGAGCCCTTCTGCTACGAGTAAATGGTTCACCCGCCAGTGTACCTTCCAGATCTGTAATATTTTGGAGCAAATCCTAAAAACTCTTTTTGGTTGTACTTGTTGATTTTCTGATTTTTTTGACAAAAACCTGCAGCATGTACTTTTCTAAATATTTAATTTTATCCCTCTTTTGAAAACCGATTGCGGTTTAATGACAAATGTTAATGGGGATAAAATTATGGCCAACTTAGTAAGCTGATTTTAAGATCTTAGATTTTACTTTTGCAAGGGTTTGAATTTTTGTAAAACTATCAAAATCTCAGATCTACGCAAATATATGGGTTTTTGTAAAAACTCAGCGAACTAAAGATCTCTATCTGGCCCCGATCTATGGATCCCTGAAGAAAATTTTCAGTTTGGATCACTTTTTCAAAAAAATTAGATTTCAGACAAAAGTTAAATTTTACAACAGGTAGTGATTTTTGACTTTTTCTTGATTTTCAAACATACCACTATCATAGATCTGTTAGATCCATTCGATCCCCAGTAAAGTCGCCAAAAACTATTAGTCTGAAAATTTTTCGTGAGAGCAGATCTATGGATAGACGAGCCAACAGTGTGCGGGGCATAGCCCCTCTTTGAGACAGCAAAACGAAACTGGTTTATTGTTATTCTACCAGCAAGAACCTGTGTAAGTCTTATAGTATTCTCGCCTTTAGGGGGTTTGGGATCTCATCCCAAAGAGAGGTAGTTTCGACAAAGAATAGAAAGGAATGAAGGAAGGAAAGGAAGGAAGATGGATCAAGGGAGAAAAGAAATGAATTCCAAAGTAGAAGGGTCGAGGGTCTATGTTTTGGGCTAGTAGTAAATGTGAGTTGAACCTACTTGCATAGACAAACAAAGCAATACTGATGAACAAATGACAAAAAAGTAGAGATAGATCCAACAGAATAAACACATAGATCTGACGTAAGAAAGACCTAATGCATATAACACATGTATTCAGCACAAAGTCTCAATATTTGTATTAATGTTTTCTTCTGTTACAAGAAAGCTCAAAGTCTTTCTCTCCTCACTTCTATTTTTCATCTAAAAAATGTCCACCACCAAATACAACAAGTATTCAAGTATTTATAGAAGAAGAGAAGAAAAGAAGGCAAAAACAAACCAACCACTTACAAAATATCTAGAAAATATCTAAAAAGTCAACAGTTGACTTGGGCAAGTTTTTGGATGGCAACATCCCATGGTGCAACATGGATGAAGTCATCATGTATGCCAACATGCTTTTTAAATATTTTACAAAAACAATCAATGGATCCCAGGAAGAAACTACTCTTCAGTGTAAAAGGGCACACTTTTCAACATGTTGACAGGAACTTATCAGCACCCTTTGGCGCACCTTTCAGCATGTCAACATGAACTTCCTTGCACCTTGGCACACTCTTCAACATGTCGATAGGAACTTATCGCGCATTTCTCAAAAAAAACTCGAAAAATGGCTAAGTCCTTAAAACTTGATTTTCGGAAGAGAATTTTGGGCTTCTTTCAAACGTTGTCAAACTTCCTTGGGGCCAAAACAAAATTTTTGGGTATGGTTACCTGCAAATTTCCCTTACAATTTTGTAGGATAACAAGCCTCTTTGGTGTTAGTTACAAAATTAGAATAAGAGAACCATATAAATACAAATTTATGAGTCCATAATGAGGGACCAAGCACTAGGCACTACTATCATCATCTAAGGTTGCATCCATCTAAAGCTCATTTGCATCCATCTAGCTCCATCACAAGGCACAAGGTTGGTTCATCTGCATCACACTGCATAGGAGGGAATTTTATTCTATTCCATCCACCATTCTATTACATTTTCTACACATATTTATTTCTCGCTACTTTCACAAAGTATGACTGGCACAAGAGCAACCTAGGGCATGATCACACACACTCACATAGAACTACATCAAGTCTGAGATGTAGTGTAATGCTCTGTTAGTAAGTCCACCATTGTGGCAACTGAGGACAATCGACCCCTTCATTTACATTTTTCTTTTTTAGGGTTTGATGCTTGTTTTGGGGTCTTGCAGGTTTATTCTTCATCACTGATCATTGGCAACATTCGACACAGAGCAACGAGTCATACGTGATAGACAACGAGGGTTTCGCATCATCATCTGACCCTACAAGTTTGGTTTCTCGGACCTCATGTACATACCCAGTGCCTATAACTCGAGACTAGGGAACCCACAGGCACCTTGATCCTCTCCCAGAGCCCCATTCCAAAGTCAAACATCTCATATATGTGTCTCCGGAGATTCCGTGTGGTTGCATCTACATTTTGTTTATCCAGTTCATCCTACGACACGGTCTAAATTACCCCGTGAATCAGCTAAGTCACTTCCTTACTCTTCTTACACATTAGGGTTTCTATTTTCATTAGCCTAGTTGTTTGGGTCACTTTCCATATTTATTTACTATTGTTCTTTCTTTGTTATTTATCGATGTTCTTATTTTAGATTAACTTAATAAAATCCACATTTTAGTTAATCAATACAAAGGTAAGTTTTTTATTTGTTTAATAGTTTGCAAGATGTAAAAAATGTGTTTTCCTATGGATTGAATGTGCAGGAAAATATTTAATTTCAATGATATTATAAAAATTATGTCTAAAACGGGATCCCCCTCATATTCTCATGATCTTATTTTAAGATCATATTGGTACATCCTCTAACCTATAAACTTATGCTTTATTTCTTATTCATACCTATGACCCTTGTGATTAAATAAATTTAAAATTTATGTTTTCACTATATACTATATCTTATAAAATGTTTTAATTAAAACTCGCTCAAAACCCTCTATAGCACTCAAGGAAGGGGGTTGTTTAAAACATATTTAACCCAATAAACTAACTATTTTTATTCCTAACCACTTTCTTATGTGGTTAAATATATTTCTTTATACCTTTTAAATCCTATTTATGCGAGACTATTCCATGTGAAGCCTTTAAAATCACTTCTCTTGACTTATTTATATATATATGATAATTGTGACCTTGTTACTTTACAAAACCGAATACAAAGAAAATAAGGAATTGGCCAAGAATGGGTGAAGATCTACCAAATCTCTTCATTTTCAAAGAGGCGCAAAACCGAATACAAAGCATAGTGACTCTCTACTTTGTCAAATTTTGCCACTTTTGTTATGTCCCTTCAAATATTTGTTGATATGTCATGCTCTCCTTATTGCAAACAATTCTAATTGGTTCCTCTCTCACGAAGGTTTTAGAGCATCAACAACCAAGAAAGCATCTACCAACTATTGCATATAATTACCAAGTAAGCCTTGTTGTCCCCAAGCTTGAGAAATTAGAAAATATGTGTGATTTCAATATTTATTTTATGTTTTTGAACTTCTATCTTAGCTCGATTATCTTTGGGATATCCTGTAAGCTTCAAATGGCTACACAATTGATTGAATGACATAATCTTATGTGAAAACCCTTACCAAAATTATCCACGTTGAACCTTAATCCATGAAAAAATTAAAACCTTCCTAACGCATTGAATTTAGCTTTTTTGAATTTTTTAGTTTTTTTTCTTTTTTAAGGGTTTAGTCCCACATGTGGGTGCTACATTTATTATCCTATTTGAAGGTTAGGATATTGCTTTCACCTTAGCAATTAGTTATTTTTCTTTTGTTCAATCAGATTTTGCCATTTGTATTTAAATGGTGCTAGACTGCATGTTAAAAACATGTTCCAATTGACGTTTCAGCATGAGAATGGCCACCGCAACATCAAATTCGAAGGAACAAATATACAAAGAAAAAAACTACTCTTGCCTTGTCCTTTGTTCATAACAAAGTCCTCAACACAAAACTACTTCTTCGGCAAGATTTGCCATGTCATGGCCTTGTTTTGAAGGATATTAAAGCCAGAAATAATTTGTTGTAAGCTTTCGACCACATCAATAATTGTTCTGCCAAGTATGGGATCATTAGCAAGTTGTGATTAATATGTGGAAATTTGGGATATATGGTGAGTGGGTAGAATATATGGTAAATTTTTCTAGACCATGTAACAATATAAGTTAGATAGGCTATAATATATATATTTATTATTTTTATATTAGATGAAAAAATATGTTTTTATTCAAATAATCATTGAGAAGTAAAATACTTATGTTGAGGACAAGTGAGTATGTTTATTTTCTCTTCAATATAAAAAAATTGACAAATCATTTTTGTACAAACAAGGAATTTTTATGTTTTAGTATTCATTTACAAAATAAGACATTATACTTTACAAAGCAAGTAAGTCGGATTTTTTGTAAAACTAAAAAAAAATCACTTACATTTCAATTAAAAATGTCTTATAGTCAAATTAATGTGTTTTTTGTTGTAGAATATTTGTTTGATAGGTCAAAATTTTTGTTGTGAATAAGGGAAATTCATCGAAATACAACCAACATATTCACATAAATGACGGGGATTGTTTCTAAAAAAATTTCAAGATGTTTTTGTTCCATAAAACCTAATTTATTATCAAAAATTTGATCATACAAATTATCATAATAATCATGTTTTTTTCTCACAAAGAGTTGATTTTTTCAATTTCAAAGGAGGAGTAAGTTATAAATTATGTTTGGCATCTAGGGATGCTTCCCCGACCCCTTCCTATATCATGATAGGAACGCGCCAGAAGTCTTGTACCCCCTAGTCCCCATGAGGGCATTGCCCTCGACTCCCGTTGGGGCCTTCCGCCCTAATCCCCACTCCCGATCTTGTGTTCAATACCTTCTGTGAAAAAATCCTCACCTTTTTGTATGCAAGAAGTATCAATGGATGATGTTATATTGAATTTGATTTCTTGTTCTTAGCTAACTCAGAATAATTATAATATAATTTTTTTATAAGATAAATGAGTTAGATGTTACTAGCTGAAGGCATATAAAATAATGGATTATATGTGTTTACAAGGTTTGCTTCAGATTCTTGGTTTTTCTACTAAAAATAAAAGTGATGTTTAATTGTGGCATGAAAGACTAGGTCATTTTGTAGGAACATGTATGACATGTCTTAGCTTAACCTAGTTTCTAATCTGCCACCTATCTCTCATGAAATTTTGAAGGGTGCTTAAATCATAAGCTATCACCAAAAAAATCTTCGTCAATCATCTTGAAGAAAACTCCACATAATCCATGGAATTTTTCCACAATAATTCCATCTCTAATTGGTTAAGTATATGTTTTGATTATTCTTGCATGATTTGGTCATTCTTACATATATGTTATCTATTTGTCTTATCACAAATTTAAAAGGCTTGGAATAGATAATGAAGATATATATTTTGATGATAAATCATTTCTTAGTATGTGATTACTAAAATATTATTATATGCATATCAAATGACACTTAGGGACACACTTGTGTTTGTATTGGAGACGTCTAATACTGATTGTATCTAATATATATTTTACAAGATTAATATGTTGAATTTTTCAACATATTTATAATATAACATGGTTAATTGTTAAGCATATTGTTATGTAAGTATTTATACAACTAGTGTTTAACTTTTACGTATGATTAAAAGTGAAATTAGAAAATATTTATATGATTTTTATGATGTCTATATGGATATTGTGACTCTAACCATGATGATGTTGTGTTAGCTATAAATTATACTCCAGATATGTGTTTGAGTTTTTTTGACCAAGTGCCATTACTTGGAATAGTAAAAGCATTGAATAGTGTCCATTTCTTCTAATTGAGGCAAATTATAAAACTGCAATGGGAGCAACAAAAATAATCCATGTGGCTACAGAGGTTGTTGGAAGAGACGCACATGGAATTTAAAGGAAGGACTCCTCTTCTATGTGATAGTCGAGTTTCTTTACTCTTATTAATAATCTAATTCAACATTAGAGAACAAAGCATATAGAGGTTCAAATGCATGTTATCTAAGATAAGATTCTATGTTGTGATATAGATCTCGATCTTGCTCGATTAAAGATCAAGTTGCGCATATATGTTTACGAATCCATTGTGCTAATTGTAATGCTTGGCCTTTCGAGAATTTCCATCGAGGGGAGTGTGCATGGAAATTTCACCTCCTAATGTCCAATCAATTGATATCTCCTTGTCCTCTATAATTATGTTCCATTTCTAAAGCATTGTAAAAATATCTCTATGATCTTTGGTAAACTTATCACTCTAAATTTATGGTGTACAATTCAATGTGTTGCATCTATTTGTAAAAGAGGTGTTGAACCACAGTGCATTGGTGTTTTCATTGATGTCGGAGTTCTATTGATGGCAAAGGTGTGAATGCTGAAGTGGGGATCATCGGGGACATAAAGGTTTATTGGTAGTGCCTTCTTTAAAGTGGTTGGTGCCTTCGCATTAGTGCTTGGTGTTCACAAAATGGTTTCAAGATGATTTCAGGATACTACAAGCTTGGTCAGTGAGGTAGGTTTCCACATGAGGTATGAAGAAGCTTAGTGTGCTTTTCTCGGGTGTCTCATGAGTCGAATTGGTGTCCCAAGGATGTGCAAGAGCTTCTAAGGTGATCATCAAGTCGGGTGTGGAAATTCATGGTTGAAACTAGCCCATTTAAGCATAATTCTAGAGACTACTCGGGTGTAAGATCTCAAATAAGGCCATTACAAGAATAGGAATAGTTCCTAGAGAATTTATAAGCATCTACAAGTCATATTTTATCCTTTAAAGGAAAATTTGAAGTTTACACTAAAACTGCCTTTGAGAACTAGTAGTGGAAGCTTGGAAAAATGAGATTATTCTGATCGGATTGTACATGGTAATTTTGAGTAATCAATCCATGGAGCATGTAGAGGGAGGTTTTTAATGATTTGAGTCAATTTTCATCAAATTTTGAAGAATATTGTTAAAGATATTCAAGTTTTACCAAAATTGGGTAAAGTGAGAAGGGATAAAATGGTGACATCTTAGACTCAAACAAAATTATCAATCCTCCTTTAGATAAATCATAAGAGGAATTTTTGAAGAGAACTCCAATACTGAACTTTTTCAAAATGTTTGAGGTCAAAAGGATAAGGAACAAAAAAATTCTATTCATTTTACTAACAGTGTTCTTCTCTCTCCAAACCTCCTTCTTGAAGTGATAGGCATAAAATGGACTCATTTGTATCCAAATCATGTTTTTAAGTTGGTAAAACCTCTAAAAAGTGTAGAATACTCCTCTTAGGTCAAAATGGTGGAAAATTTGACCATGTTGTTACTCCCTTCAAGTTTGACCATGTTTTAAAGAATTTTAGATATATAGTGCAAATTTGAAAATGTTAAGTGAATCTCCTGTTGTGGAAGATAGTATGTGAGTTGTTCTCAATCTTCATTAAGAGACTTAGGAAAGTTCAAAAAAATTGGTGTGATCTCAATCCATTTTTCTCTCCTACCGTCAAAGAGACAGTCAAACTAAACCTATCACAAAGTGCTTAAAGAAATATTTTTGGATAAACATGGTTCTAATTCATGTTCTAACTCTCACTCACCCCTCGACAAGCTTATTGAACTCAATTACATGTCTTATAATTTTGAATTCACTTTTGGAGGGAATTGTCAATTTTGAAATTCATAACACTTGACCACTTAGCTTCCTCTCTTAGGACCTCAACATGCTCTAATATGCCCTTACAATCATGAATAAGGAGTAAAAATGAAATTTTAGTATTCTTGAATATGCCCCTGCATCACCAAGAAGACCGCCCAAGTGTGAGTGGAGAAGTACGAGAAGTGGGTGTAATGAAGATCGATAGATGTAATCCATGAATACCATAAGCATTAAGTAATGCAAACATATCCATGATAAAGGTGATAATAATGAGATGGAGGGAGAAGATCATCCAGTGTGAATCCTAGCGAGCCAAGCCATCATATGTGCAAACAATGTCAGAGCAAGTGGGATCAAATGGAATGTGATGCCAATAAGAATTATTCATGAAAAGAGTGCATGTGAAAGGAGGAAGCACCAGATGCAGCTCCTCATTAGAATATGAGAAAGGTGGTATGATGTCCAATGTATGGATAGACCCCCAATAAAGTACTATAGCATTAGTATAAGGAGGGGGTTTCTTTAATTGATATTCACTAGGGCCAATAGCAATAAAAGTATCATTGAAGTATGAATCATCTATCTCAATAGGAGTAAAATTAAGATTGCACAATTTTTCATCAATAAGCTCAATGGTATCAACCTCATCATTAGAATCATCAGTGTTGGCATTGTCATGTTAGATAGCAGTATCAAGGATATTGGTAGGAGGTGAACTAGATGTAGGAGTGAGAGGAGTCTCAACGAGTGGAGCGGTAGTGTTTATTGGAGTAGACACGGTGGGTGAAATGATAACAGTAGTATGAGTGGAAATGGATGGAATGCTTGCGGTGGTGGAAGAATGTTGTGAAGCACTAGATTGACCAATATCATATGTTCTAATATTTTTATATGGAATAAGCTGCGATGGAGGAATAGGCATAGCGGTAACGGGGTATATGTGGCATAGTTTCAATGGATCAGGGTTGGTAGCAATGGTATGTTCATAAACAGCATATAAGAATTTAATGCATCGATGAACAATATATGGGATAGTATGCATGGCATGAATCGAGGGTCTACCCAGGAAGAGATTAAATTAAAATGAGGCATCGATAACGAATAATATTGTAGGAAAAGTCTTAGGCCCGACTTGTATAGGTAATATGATAGTGCCCAGGCATATGCAAGTAGTAAAATCATAGCCACAAATGAGAGTAGAATTTTTTGCAATGAGATTATCACTAATCCCAATTTTCTTTAAAATGGAATGAGCACATAGATTAATGGTGGATCCATTGTCAATGAGTACATGCTTGATAGAAATGGTGTCAATGATAAGCAAAGATAAGAAGAGGTGCACATTGATTATCAACAGTAGATGGTGATATATCCTCATCACTAAATGATATAGCACATGGTATATTTTGAGAGACTAAATGAGATGTGTGAAGGCCACCGAAGAATTATTTCTTTCAATGTGGATAGAATAAAGGGCAACCTCTAATGTATGATGACAATCAGGTGCATTGCACAATAAGTCATAGAGAGATATTTTGGATGGTGTATTCCTTGATGATATCATAGCCTTTAGAAGTGGTGGGAGGATTCGTAGAAGTGATAGGTGGTGGGATAGAAATGGGTTGAGCCATAGGAGGATGAGTGCGGTGAGTAGTGACTACATTAATAGTTAGATCGACACTAGGTGAAATAAAGTGAGAAGGATACTAAGTAAGAACTTGCATAAAATTAGTAGTAGTAGTAACCATTCCATAAACCTTAATTAGAGATAAATAAGGATAAGAAGATTGATCCATGACTTGAGAAGAAAAATACATATTCATAAGGTAGGGTTTGAATGGACGGGTTCACCAAATGATTTAACAAATATTGAAAATTGTAAAATCCTAATTGCATAGTCACGACACAATAATAAGCAATGAAATACAGATATGATAAAAGAAATAAGCTAGATAAAAATGAAACCCTAGGTGCAAGAAAGGGAGTAGATGACTTAGTTGATTTTTAATTAATCCCAAAATATATCGGACTAGAAAACTGATGAACATGAGGAGGAATTTATCATAATCGCAATCGAAAAATACGGGAGTGTCGGATCTACGTAAACTAGGGCGCTAGACCGGAGTCAGAATGCCTAGGTGTTAGAGTATGCTTTTGAGCACTGTGGACTGTGAAAATGATTAGAATTTGAATTTTATTGTGTCGCACGTCGTTTGTTGACCTTCATTGTTGATCACCTGTATGTTTCACTATGCCCATAGAATTCACCTGTAACCTACAAAACAAATGACCTCCTGCAAAACCCCAAAACACATCAAATCCTAAAAATAAAAAGATGCAAATGTGGATTTGGAATGACCCCGAGTAGTCACCCAATAGATTGAACTTATGACTGAGCATTGAACTACATCTCATACTCCATGTAGTTCTATGAGCATGTGTGTAGAATCATGTCCTAGGTGGCTCTTGTGTAATATGCACTGAATAACAAGCATTATCTAGATGTAACAATGTAGATATATGTGTGGATGTCAAAATGAACTTCTCCTCCTATGAAGTGTATGTAGAAATATGTAGTCCCTTATCCCTTGAATGAAGTTATATGGATGCTCTTAAAACACCTTTGGATGCAACCTTAGGTGATGATAATAGATGCTTAAAGTTTGGTCCTTTATTGTAATCACATAGCTTTGTATTTATATGATTCCCTTTTTTAATTTCATAATTAGCATCTAAAATGTTGACCACCAAGAAAATAAGATGCCTAAAATATAAAAGAGGCCCAAAAGGGAGATCAAGATATAAAGAGGTCGGGGTGCTCAAAGGGGATGAGGGCACCGGGCATTAATGTCCTAGCTAGGAATTGGTGTCTAGAGCCACGAAAGATAAAGTAATGAAATTCGGATGGGAAATGGGTGTGTAAGACCATAGAAAAAGAAAGAAAGAAAGCAAAGAGGCCAAAGATAGATGTTAATTACTATTTTTCACTCTTAGGAACCATATGAATAGTGGTATGTGATTAGGACCTATAAATGTACCCAAGTGCGTGATTTAGTGTCTAAACCGGTCATAGGCATCCGGGAAAGGTCAAGAGTGCCCGGCACTAATGTCTATATTCGGGTGTTGGTTTCTATGCCAAATTGAGGACCCAAGTCATAATTTGGGTCATTTATGTAACTAAAGATTGTTATGTTCATGTCCTATGCAGGCCCGTGCATCGAAGCTCGAGCTATTGTATGGGGTGACAAACTCACCCAATGTATGCCCCCTTATTTGGGGTGCGTGTAACATTGTTAGGAGGATGTAGCCTAAAGGAGAGGACCAAAATCGACATGAACTAATACCTTGCAGGGGAGGGAATGTGCTTGGTAAAAAACAAGGCACATGCAAACAAAGTGGCTAGAAACATGTGTTAGTGCAATCAAGATAAATATGCATATAGAAGAAAATATGTAATCTAAGAAGACAATGTAGATGAAAAAAGAAGGTTTCAAACATGGGACATTGCTCACAATTTCACAATACAATCATGGCTGAAGTGGCCAAAATTATACAAGCAAGAAGTAAGACATAGGGCATAACCCATGAAAAAAGTCATACTGATGGAAAATAATAGCAAACGTTATCAAGCAAAGTAGCAGACAACCATGGTAGCAAATAGTTCCTACAAATAAAATGTTATACATGAAGCACCTATTAGCATGTTAGAAATATAAAAAGTATGTCAATACGTGTATATATCGCTAAAGGAGTGTGTTAGCAAGAATAAAAGTAGTATAAAAAAAAAAATAACACATATAGTGTGTATGAAATTAGATGCCCCAGGAGCCTCAATGGGATTGGTAAGAGGTACGGTGCCAAGCATCCATGTTGCATGTAAATATATTTGTAAATTCTACATTCACAACTAGAGAGAAAGTGAACTTGCATGTGTATATAGAAAGGATAATGACATACAAATTTTTTTGTCTAACATGTGAAACAAATTGTACATATAAGTACAAGCAAACAATATTAAGTACAACCAAGATATGTAATATGTTTTGAATGGGTGAGATGGAATGATATGTAATGTGAGTGTGATAGGAGTAGTGTGCCCCTGATTGGATGTGTATGAGATGAGGTTCATTTATAAAAGACCCCTCGACATTCAAAAATGAACCATATAAAAAGAGTGTGTTATTGGGAAATGGTTTGAAATTGTGCACTAAAAATATATATCAATGAAGTATAGAGCATGATAAGTGTGAATGTGGTGAGGTTCTATCGACATTAAAATTTTCCTCGGTAATTTCTATTTTATTAATGTATGTATTAGGAATAGGATGTTGTTAAGTATAATTAGTAGTGGCGTCATGTTGGTCGTCAAATAGGACTTTACGAAGAGCAACAGTCAGGGGACAAGAAGTCCCTCCTCTTTAATGGGAGAGGTTCCCTTATTCAGAAACGAACCTATTTACAAATATACAAAACATGATTTTCTGGTTGAACTTGGATATTACGAAAGTGTTTTCTATAAAGATCATCAATTACAAAAGGACTGAGGAATGAGAGTACGAGAATGAGCAGAAAGGAAACACTGCAGAATTATAGATAACAGAGTAATTCTTTATGTATGCGAAGTTACAGTGAATTGAAACAAGATCATTTGTATCATATAAATAAGATGGAATTTAAAGACACAAAGTTCTGTAAATAACATCTGCCAGAACACAAAGTTTCTTAACATAACACAGACAAATGATCTTCACAAAATTAAATGAAAGCTTGGGGATAAAAGAGATCAGATAGATAAAGAATGGAAAGCCCTTCTGTATTGATTTCTTTATGATCTATTTACACTTTCAGAAAATAAGCCAAGTTCTTCCCCTTTTCAAAATGGCGTGGAGAGGCCATTATATAGCTTACAAATCAGTTACTCTTTGTAACTACTTCTTTTAACTAAAGATTAGTTAAGGATTGCCAATCGCAATACCTCAACTTATTACAATGAATCCAAGAAAAAGAATTAGAAAAGAAGAGAAGAATAAGGAGAAGAAGACAGGTGGTTATGAATGGGAGGGACCCATTGACTTCAAAATTCACTTCTTGAATCTCTTCAATGCCTCGGCTATGTCTCTGCCATGAGGGACTGACGTGTTGGCTGTAGACTGAGCCCAAAATCCGAGGCACTTCTCCATTTCCTTATCAAACTCGACATGAGTATGATAGTCTTTATTTGCTTCTTGATGGCAGATTGAAGAGAGCGAGATCTCCTTCATTTTCTCTTTGGAAATGGAGCTTTCCTTGAATAGATTATCTTTGACAAAATCTCTAAATTGAGCTTTGATTTCTTGCGGGAAAGAGGCACACGAGAAGTTTCATCCTAAAGATGACGGTGTATATCTTTGAAATCGAATCAACCAAAGTGTCTTGAAAGCCTCACCCATCGCGCCTATTCTTCAACTCTCCCAAAGCCTCCTCCAAGACTTTGATTTTCCACTCCACGCTTTGTAAACCCGAGGACTTTGTGATTATCCTTTGCATCATCAAAAACCTTATTCACCAATAAAATGTTCTCATCATCTATCCCATGAGATGGAGGTCTCTTATCAATTGCTCAGAGTTTGAGCTCTTTATCTATGATCCCGATAGTGGAGGAGAGCTTCTATTGCAAATTGTTCACCTTTCCGTGGAGTTTGAAAGCTTCATCGATGAAGTTCAATCCTGCAACAAGCATATCTTCCACCATGGCCTCCATAGCTCTACCATAGACGGAATACTTGTGCATGTCTTTGATACTTTGTACTTCATCTTGGCTCAAAATTACAGGTGGCGGAAGGGTAGTCAATGGGGTAGGGTCCAAAACTTTGTCCTTAGACAAAAGAGATTTGATAAAACCTGTGAGAATCTGGGCTTGTTCCTCCAACTGTTCAATAGTTTTCTGCCCTTTCTCTACCCTCCCAATGACTCTTGTGACCGTTTCCTGGAGGTTGTGGATCTCACCTTCAGGAGTAGACTCTCCCATAGGAATCCTTGAGAATTCTAGGTCAGATGCCTGTAAGTCCTGCTCTGATTTGTCTACTGTAGGCTTAGCAATCTCCAGGAATTGCTGACCCTAAGCATCAGACACTATCCTGGAGGTGATTCTGGCTTTTTTGGCGTGAGAAGGAGTAGTGCCTAACATGGCTACCATAGCATCAAAATTTGGCCCTGAGCTCCGAGAGGAAGATTTCCTCTTTCTACCGTCAACAAAAGGTTGAACCCATGCAAAAGAGGAAGAGGAAGTAGCAGGAGGGGCAAGAGGACCAAGAGACAGAGAGCTCATGACGCTCAAGGTTTGCACAGCTGTTTTCTACAGTTGAGATGTGAGTGGGGCGCTTGAGATAATTGCTGCAGAGGAATCAATAGCACTTAGAAGCTCAGTGCTCTGGACTTCCTTATCCTTATCCGTTGGAGCCTCAGGAGCATTTGTAGAGGCTGGCATTTCACTCTCTTCACTTTCACTGAGAACAATGATGTTCTCTGGTCCCAAAGGCACTTCTACCTGCTTTCTTTGAGGATCTTTTTCACAGGCTCCTTCTTAACCTCTTTGAGTTTCTTCTGGTATACTTGAGTGGATGAAGAAGGAGTGGAAGCTGCAGGTCCTTGCGTTGATGAGGTAGGAGGGGTTTGCACAGGTGTGTCTGATATGGGAGTCGATGCTTCCCTCCTTGGTGTTGAAACATCCTTAGAGGAGGATTCTCCTGAGTGCCTTCTAAGCTCTCGAACTTTCCTATCAAACCAGACCTTAGTCCTGACTAAGACTGGAGCTAGGATCTCGGCCAGATCATCTTTCTCTTTCTTGTTCCAATCCAAGTCCTCCAAGGGAGTGTGCTTAACCACATTTTCATACTCATATGAGTATAGATCAGAGTTGTCATCCTGGAGTCCTTCAGGAACTTGGTACAAGCCGAGTTCTTGGATCAATTGCAGAGAGAACCTGCCATAGTGCCTCCTTCTAGCCTCAAAATCATCTGCACAGTCAGCCCAATAGTCTTTTGTATCTGCCCTATGATGATAGATTATCTTGATGTTCTGTTCAATGAACTTCTTCAAGTCGAAGCAAGTTCTTGGCTTGAAGAAATGAACAGTGATAGGAACCAGGGCTCTTTCTATGTTCTGTGCGTCCAGGGCTGTTTTACAAGTGTAATTTCCCAAAGAGATGGGAAAGTGCAAACCAGTAATCTTCTTGTCTCTGCAGGTTCTGTGCAATTTGTCTAACTTCTGCATACTTCTATCAAAGCCATCTTATCACTGCAGAACATGGGAAGCCTCAAAGGGGTGCTCTCATAGCCAGCAAGCCTGATATAGGAGAATTTTCTGAATTGGATAAAATAGGCACCGTAGTGCGATATCAGGTTCATGGCTTCATCAGAAAACCTTCTAGCAGTGTCACCCTCAAGAAGCCTGACCACGTACATGGTGAAAGCATCATTTACCCTTCGGAAATTGCGATTGCTGGTCTCTAGGGTGAACTGCGGGCAGTAGGCATATACAGGATCATCCTTGTGGGCATCAATGTAAGAAAAACCAAACCATTGCCTTGATGCCGCCAGAGTATACATCAGGTACGAAGTCATGTAGAACTTCTTCATTTGCTATACATTGGACAGCTGCTCCGCCAAGTTCATGCTGATGATTTCCGCCCAGTTGATATTTTGAGTTCCCTCGCACACCATGCTGATGAGCGGGCACATCCAGAAATGGAATTCGTTAGTAGAGGGTAAGCCCATAACCCGAGCCAGTAGGATTATAAAATCTGACAATTCTTCATTGAAATCAGCCCGGAAAAGAGTCTTGGATAGATGAGATGCTCCCTTCTTAGGGTTCTTTAGCCAGGACTTCACCACCCGCGCCTTGTATTTGTCATTGTCTTGATTGAACAGGGCCTGTGCTTGATTCTGGGAAACAACTATGGCATTATCTGTTTCTAGAATTCTTAGTGCGGTGCTAATGGTGGCAGCGTCCAGTTTGGCGATGAGTTCCCCGTGTACGTTGGTCAATTCACTCGAATCAGGGTCGAAGTGAGCTCCGCATGAAAGCACTGTATCAGCACACTACACCGAGATTGGGAAACCTCCAGCGAAAGCCAAACCGCTATCGTGAATCATTTGTGCCATTGGTGTAGGGTTTGCATCTGCCATCCTTGCCCAAAAATCGCCAAAGTCAAGATGACGAGCTTCACTGTCCCCAATATTAGGAACGACAGACTCTAGTGGTGAGATTTTTTCCTGTCCCTGAAATTTGATCTTCATATTGATAGTAATTCGGAGGAGAGCCGCAAACTAAACTCGGGAAGGAATTACAGAGAGGAAGGGATACACGTGCGGGATTTCAGATTGCAAGGGTTTGAGCAAAGGATAGCATGGAAGCAGTGTGAAAAATGCATAGGGGGTCGCTCGTTATATAGCCGATTAGGAGAGAGAAAGATAATGAATGTGCATTTAATACATACCTACCAATTTGAATAAGAAAGATATTCGGGTAGAGCGGGAAAAATAAGCACGAATGGCACTTGGTTCATTTGGGACATGTGGGACGCGAATGCGTGAAACACGCGGCTCGGCCGATTCGGGTGAAGCGGGGAAAAGACGCACAAATGCCTTTTGGGACATGCGGGACAAAAGTGCACGAAACACGTGACTCGGCCGGATCGGACGAAAATGTGACAACAGTCCAGGTGAACTTGGGACATTTGGGACGTGAAAAGCGAAGTACGCGGTTCGGGCGATTCGGCCGAAAATGGAACAACTTGCCAAATTGAACTTGGGACATTTGGGACGTGAAAGCGCGAAGTACGCGGTTCGGGCGATTCGGCCGAAAATGGAACAACTTGCCCAATTGAACTTGGGACATTTGGGACAAGAAGTTCCGACGGGCCCGAAAAAGACAAACTTCGGGGAAACCGGCCGATCGGGGAACAGAGCGCCGTTTGAACTTGGGACACGCGGGACAAAAATGTCCGACAGGCCCGAAAAACACACAAAATGACCCAAAAACGTAGATTTTCTCAATTTCTTGACTTTTAACATTGAGTACAACAGAGAAGACACTCAAACTCAAAATTTTAAAATTTTCACTTCTTAAGAGCAGGGGAATTTTGAGTGGACAACAGCTGGCTCCTTCTGGGGATGACTTGGCATAAATTCAAGGAATGAGACAAGGTAAGAACTTAGACAAACTTGGGGAAGCAGACCAGTACCTTATCCATTGGGCCACGGAGTCAAAAAGCAAACCAATACAGAGGACAACACACCAAAACAAAAAGGAAAGAAAAACAAAAACGTTGTACAGAATATACAAAGGACTCCCTAATCACCTAAGACTTGAACAACTTAAGGTACTACCCACTATAAGGAAGTGGGAGAGGAGAACCATCCATGTAATCAAGATAAAAGGAATTCTTACCAGTAAAGTGTCTGATCTTGAAAGGTCCGAGCCAAAGGGAATCGAACTTGCCATGGCTGCCACAAGGTTCATGCCTTTTATCCCATAACAACACAGTGTCTCCAACTTGGAAATCTCTGAACCTAGCTTTCTTATCAAACAGGACCTTTACCTTCTGCTAGTGAACAGATATCCTATCAGCAACCTCCAATCTGTCCTCATTTAGTTTGTGAAGGTACATAATTCTCTTATCCAAAGCATCACTGAAACTAGTATCTTCAATGGCCTTCATTAGATGCAAGGCTGGCAGCTCCACTGTTACTGGCAATTGAGCTTCTACTCCATATACCACTTGAAAAGGAGACATTCCAATAGCTCTCTTTGGTGTAATCATGTCTGCCCAAAGAGCATCATAGAGCTTCTTGTGCCAGTTTCGTTGAGACTCATTGACTAATTTCCTTATAATAGTCACCAAATTTTTATTAGTGGATTCTGCTTGCCCATTTCCCTGAGGATAGTAATCTGAGGAGTGAGCCAAAGAGATGCCATACCCATAGAAAAAATCCATTATCTCGGTTGAAGAGAAATTCGAAGCATTATCTGTCACAATCTTGTTAGGTACACCATACCTTACTAAGATGTTCTCTTTGATGAAGTTGCACACCACTTCAGAAGTAGTACTCTTAACTGGAATAGCTTCTACCCATTTGGTGAAATAATCCGTGGCAGTTAATACATGAGTATGACCAGCACTAGAAGTGGGATTAAGTGTTCCAATGAAGTCCAAACCCCACTGTTGAAAAGGTTCTTCAATTACAACTGGCTTAAGAGGCAAAGAGGCCAATTTGGGTCTTCCCACGAAGGTCTGACAAGCCTCACATTTATCAACCCACTTGGATGCATCTCTGAACAAGGAAGGCTAGTAATATCCTCCACGAAGTATCTTATGAGCAGTGACCATTGATGAATAGTGTCCTCCACATGCCTGATCATGAAAAGCTGAGAGCAACTTTTTCTGTTGTTCCTTGTCCACACATTTCAAAAATCTTCCATCTAACCCACGTTTGAACAAGGCGTTTTCCCACAACACATATTGCACTGACCTTAGTTTAACAGTCCTCTTTTCTTTGGCTAGTTAAATGAGAGGGGCACTCTCCATAGGTGAGAAAATGAGCGATATCAGCATACCATTCATCAACTGAGCTAAGAAACAGAACGGTAGGAAGGCCAACTTTGTTCTCCAGTAATTCATGCTTAGCTCCTTCAGCAATGAGCTCACAAAGACCTTTTCCACGAACAAGCTTGGTCGGTTTGATGTCAATATCATATTCTTGGACCTTAGCAACCCAGTTCCCTCTCTTGGATCCAAATTCCTGTTGTGTGAGAATTGACTTAACAGTTGTATCTGGAACCAACACCATGGAATGAGAGTTGAGAATGTAAAAACGAAACTGCTTGACAGCTTTAACCACTGCAAAAGCATGTTTTTCCATCATGGTGTATTTTAACTCATGATCTTTCAAAATATAGCTCATGAACGCAATTGGGAGTTCATGCTCATTAGAATCTTCTTGAGTCAAAACAGCAGCCAAGGTATTATCTGTGGCATAGCAATAGATAATAAAATCTTTGCTGAAATCAGGACAGGCTAAAACAGGAGTTTTAGCAATAGCTCTTTTAATACCTTCAAAGGATTCCTTTCCTTCAGAAGACCAACCAAACATTTGTTTTCCTTTCATCATTTGGGAAATATTCAAAGTTAACTCTGCAAAATCAGGGATGAACCTTCTTAAAAAATTGATCTTACCAAAGAAAGAGTGCACGCCCTTTTTGCTGGTTGGGAGAGGAATTTGCTGGATAGCTTGAACTCGCTCAGGATCAATCTTAATACCATCTTTGGAGACAATGTGCCCTAATAATTTCCCCTCTGTGACACAAAAGACAGATTTTTTAGGATTCAAAGAAATCCCATGTTCTCTGCATCTTAGCAGAACTATCTCCAGGTGGTCAAAATGATCCGCCCTTATTTTAGAAAAAGGTCAAATCAAATCGTCAAGGTATATGACAATACACTTCCCTTTCAAACTTCCAAAATCCAGATCCATAGCTCTCTGAAAAGTGGCACTAGCATTAATGAGCCCAAAAGGCATTCTCTTGTAAGCAAAGGTACCCCAAGGAGTAGTGAAAGTTGTTTTGTGTTGATCTGCAGTATCAACCTCTACCTGATTATATCCCGAGAATCCATCAAGCATAGATAACATTTCAGATCCTGTTACTGCTTGCAAGACCTGATCCATCATGGGAAAAGGATAATTATCTTTCAAAGAAGCCTGATTCAGATTCCTGAAATCAACACAGATGCGGATCTCACCATTTTTCTTCCTAACAGGCACAATATTAGCAATCCATGTTGAATGGTGAATGGGAAAAATGATTTTGGCCTTCAACAACTTCTGTATTTCCTGAAAGATGGTGTCAGCTATTTTGGGGTTGTATTGCCTCTGTTTCTGCTTAAAAGGCTTAATTCCAGGTTTGAGAGGAATAAAATGCTGCATATCTTTTGGTTTGAAAGCTTTTAAATCTTCATAAGAGTAAGCAAGAACATCCTTATACCTCTTTAAAAGATCAATTGCTTTTTTCCTCTCATCTGTTGTGTAACATTTTCCAATGTTCATGAGCTTAGGATCAGTAGAACTCCCAATATTAATCTTGTCATATTCAGCTGATTGTTGAGGTCCAGTAGAAGCTCTAGACTTTACATACCTATCATGTTTATCAAATAGTTCCTCTAAACTCACCAATCCTTTAGGAATCTTGTTTCCTTTGAGTTTGATGCATCCATCTTGATCTGTTTCTTCTCCTTGGGTGACTGCTTTGTCAAAGGGCACACTTTCACGAGGCAGGTTGTCGCTTCCTTCAAAATACAATTGTTCAAAATTACCCTTGAGTTCTAAGAAAGAAAGCAAGTGTTGATCATCATTGAAAACTTGCCAGTTATTTGTATTATCAGGTACACTAGGTCGATGGACCATCTCAATGGTGAACTTATCTTGAGAGAAGTCAGGATGAGGAATCAGTAGTGACCCTGAGACTGCTAGTGAATCAGCCCTGTTGTTCTTCTCCCTAGGTATTGCTTCGATGGAGAAAGCATCAAGAAATTCAATGGAATCCCAAACCTGATTCCGGTAATGTTTCAACCTTCCATTTTTTACCTGGAAAAGGCTTCTAACTTGCTTTACAATCAATTCCGCATCACCACGAGCCAGAAGATTCTTTACACCTTGTTCTTTGGCCACTTGTAGTCCAAGAATGAGAGCCTCATACTCTGCTGTATTATTAGTATTTTCGAACTGCAACTTGAATGAAAAAGGATGAAGGCTCCCTTCAGGTGACACCAGTAGGACACCAGCTCCAGAACTAGCTGAGGAACAACTTCCATCAAACTCTAAAATCCAAACACCATTAGGATCTTTAGGTGACACTTTGGGGAGTTGGATTTCATCAGGGGACATAATCATGTAGTTATCATGCCCCATATCCTCATAGATTATTTGTGCTTTAGGATCATCCGTTTTTTGTACAATATACTCAGATTTCTTCTCAAGCAACAACTTCTTCATTTGTCCATTAACAGGTACGAGTACATGTGACCAATCCATTTGAATTTCTCCACCCACATCCTTACAAAAGTTCCTACTTAGCAACATCCCATATGAAGGAGGAATATCTGCTACTAAGATGGTAGCCAAAACTCTCTTCTCAGGCAAAGCAGCAAAAGCCACTTGTGCATCTTTAATTCTTCCGACCAGGGGCACTTCCTTACTCTCCATAGAGTAACAAGATCCATAAGTGCGTGTGAGGGTCAAGCCTAAGGCATGAGCTACTTTAGCAGGCATCACATTGTCTGAGGCTCCTGAGTCTATGACACAATTACTGAGCCTATGGCCAGCTATAAGAAGTGTTACATAAAATGGTTTGATTTTGTCATTAGGTGAGGTGACAGCGGCTACCAGACTAGGCTGTGGTGCAGAAGAAGGAGTGGGTAAAAGGCCTTTAGAGGTGGTTTTAGAATGGGAATTGACAAAGTGAATCATTTTAGCAAAAGCTTTGGGATGGGTTTGATAATACTCAGCCTCTGAGATTTGAACCTTAGTCTTTTTCAGGTGATCAATAATATCAAAAGACCCAGAAGTGGATGGGCCATCATCACTTGAGATCCTAGGTTTATCAACTTTAGGGGAAAAAGAAGTAACTTTAATAGCAGGATTGACAGGACTCACCTTTGGTGTAGATGAAACGGGGATAGGAGATCCTCTTTTTGCAATTACGGGGATAGTTGTCGGCTGCTCCTTAGATTTCTTGGGGGGCTGCGTCACTTTCTCCCTCTGATTTTTCTGCTCTCGAGTCATGACAGCGAATGATTCGCTATTCATGTCCGCTACTACTTCATCATAATCATCTCCATCATCAATGCCCTCAGTGGTGAAGAAATTAACTCGAGATCCCTCAAGTTCATCTGCTTCATCATCAACTTCTTCCACAAATTCCTCGCAAGCTTCATTATCCTCATCATCATCTGGTTCCTCAACTTCACAGGTTACATTGACAGGAACTTTAACAGGAGGTCCTTCAAGTGCTAATCTTGTTTGAGAAGCAGGCAAACGATTTCTGGGCTGAAAATTCCTCCTTGGAACGTCTGCATAGGGAGCATGCTGAGCCAATTGTTTCTTTATGGCAATGAGATCATTCACAAGTTTTTGAACCAATGGATCAGTATTAGGTCCAGGAGTGGAAGAGGAGGAAGAAGCAGACTTAGATTTGGAAGGGTCTCTCCTCAACTTCCCTGACATGATTAAATCATCCTCGACACTAACAGCAAGAGTTTGATCTTCAGCCAATGTTGCGAGATTAGCCCTTCTTAGCGCATAACTAACTTCAGGCGATTGGGCATTTAGGAAGAAACATTTTTGGATTTGATCAACAGGTCGAGTATTTGGTGGAATTTTATTAATCAACCTGTTGAATCGGGCCACAAATTCTCTCATGGGCTCTTGTGAATCTTTCTTTATCTGAGAGATTTGGGCTAGCAAGGCATGCACATCTTCTGCTGGTTTGAAACGGTTTTCAAACCTAGTTCTCATGGTGTCCCAGCTAGTGATAGCACCAGCCGGAAGGTGATAGAACCAATCAGCAGCATTATCTTGTAAAGTCTCAACGAACAGTCTCACGGAGATGTCTTCATGTTCAACTCCTAGAACTCCACATGCAACTATGAAGGCTGCGATGTGTTCATCAGGATGCACTTTGCCATCGCCTTTGAATTTAGGGAAGTTCTTCCGGTTACCTCTGGGTAACTCATGCAAAGGCTGAGGAAGAGCAAGGGGCCCGACATGATGACCCCAGGGCAATGGTACCGCCATTCTTGGAAAAATGGCTTGGAGAGGAACTACAACACCAGCAAGAATCAAAGCTCGAAGATTAGGGCTAGCTGGCTCTGAAGGAATACCACCCGTAGGAATTCTATCTTGAACAGGTGGAGTGCTTGTCGAATGAGTCTTTCTATTTCTTGTTGAAGGGAAAGGAAAACCCTGCTGCTCCAAAAGTTGAAACTGAGAATCTTCAATACCAAGGGCCCTTCTCCCTCGAGTAAAACACAGAGTCGCAGATCAAAGGATGATCAAAAATTACAGAACTGGAATATGATTTTCCCAGTGAGTCGCCAAAAACTGTTGGTCGTCAAATAGGACTTTACGAAGAGCAACAGTCAGGGGACAAGAAGTCCCTCCTCTTTAATGGGAGAGGTTCCCTTATTCAGAAATGAACCTATTTACAAATATACAAAACATGATTTTCTGGTTGAACTTGGATATTACGAAAGTGTTTTCTATAAAGATCATCAATTACAAAAGGACTGAGGAATGAGAATACGAGAATGAGTAGAAAGGCAACACTCAGAATTATAGATAACAGAGTAATTCTTTATGTATGCGAAGTTACAGTGAATTGAAACAAGATCATTTGTATCATATAAATAAGATGGAATTTAAAGACACAAAGTTCTATAAATAACATCTGCCAGAACACAAAATTTCTTAACATAACACAGACAAATGATCTTCACAAAATTAAATGAAAGCTTGGGGATAAAAGAGATCAAATAGACAAAGAATGGAAAGCCCTTCTGTATTGATTTCTTTATGATCTATTTACACTTTCAGAAAATAAGCCAAGTTCTTCCCCCTTTTAAAAATGGTGTGGAGAGGCCATTATATAGCTTACAAATCAGTTACTCTTTGTAACTACTTCTTTTA
The DNA here is from genome assembly GCA_018340775.1 of Taxus wallichiana var. yunnanensis. Taxonomy (NCBI): domain Eukaryota; kingdom Viridiplantae; phylum Streptophyta; class Pinopsida; order Cupressales; family Taxaceae; genus Taxus; species Taxus wallichiana. The sequence continues at coordinate 205,663,809 of CM031233.1, read as the reverse complement.
ACTAAAGATTAGTTAAGGATTGCCAATCGCAATACCTCAACTTATTACAATGAATCCAAGAAAAAGAATTAGAAAAGAAGAGAAGAATAAGGAGAAGAAGACAGGTGGTTATGAATGGGAGGGACCCACTGACTTCAAAATTCGCTGCCTGAATCTCTTCAATGCCTCGGCTATGTCTCTGCCATGAGGGACTGACGTGTTGGCTGTAGACTGAGCCCAAAATCCGAGGCACTTCTCCATTTCCTTATCAAACTCGACATGAGTATGATAGTCTTTATTTGCTTCTTCAATGGCAGATTGAAGAGAGCAGATCTCCTTCATTTTCTCTTTGGAAATGGAGCTTTCCTTGAATAGATTATCTTTGACAAAAGCTCTGAATTGAGCTTTGATTTCTTGTAGGGAAAGAGGCACACCAGAAGTTTCATCCTAAAGATGACAGTGTATATCTTTGAAAGCAGATACAACCAGTGTCTTGAAAGCCTCACCCTTCTGCCAGCTATTCTTCAACTCTCCCAAAGCCTCCTCCAAGACTTTGATTTTCCACTCCATGCTGTAAACCCAGGACTTTGACAGATTATCCTTTGCATCATCAAAAACCTTATTCACCAATAAAATGTTCTCATCTATCTGTCCCATGAGACGGAGGTCTACTATGCAACTGCTCCAGAGTTTGAGCTCTTTATCTATGATCCCAATAGTGGAGGAGAGCTTCTGTTGCAAATTGTTCACCTTTCCATGGAGTTTGAAAGCTTCATCGATGAAGTTTAATCCTGCAACAAGCATATCTTCCACCATGGCCTCCATAGCTCTGCCATAGACGGAATACTTGTGCATGTCTTTGATACTTTGTACTTCATCTTGGCTCAAAATTACAGGTGGCGGAAGGGTAGTCAATGGGGTAGGGTCCAAAACTTTACCCTTAGACAAAAGAGATTTGATAAAACCTGTGAGAATCTGGGCTTGTTCCTCCAACTGTTCAATAGTTTGCTGCCCTTTCTCTACCCTCCCAATGACTCTTGTGACCTGTTTCCTGGAGGTTGTGGATCTCACCTTCAGAGTAGACTCTCCCATAGGAATCCTTGAGAATTCTAGGTCGATGCCCTGTAAGTCCTGCTCCGATTTATCTACTATAGGCTTAGCAATCTCCGGGAATTGCGACCCTAAGCATCGAGACACTATCACGGAAGTGATTCTCGGCTTTTTGGCGTGAGAAGGAGTAGTGCCTAACATGTTTGCCTGACATCAAAATTTGGCCCCGAGCTCCAAGAGGAAGATTTCCTCTTTCTACCGTCAACAAAAAGGTTGAACCCATGCAAAAGAGGAAGAGAGAACAGCGGGGAGGGGCAAGAGGACCAAGAGGCAGAGAGCTCATGACGCTCAAGGTTTCCTGACACTGTTTTCTCAAGTTGAGATGTGAGTGGGGCACTTGAGATAATTGCTGCAGAGGAATCAATAGCACTTAGAAGCTCAGTGCTCTGGACTTCCTTATCCTTATCCGTTGGAGCTTCAGGAGCATTTGTAGGGGCTGGCACTTCACTCTCTTCACTTTCACTGAGAACAATGATGTTCTCTGGTCCCAAAGGCACTTCTACCTGCTTTCTTTGAGGATCTTTTCCACAGGCTCCTTCTTAACCTCTTTGAGTTTCTTCTGGTATACTTGAGTGGATGAAGAAGGAGTGGAAGCTGCAGGTCCTTGCGTTGATGAGGCAGGAGGGGTTTGCACAGGTGTGTATGATATGGGAGTCGATGCTTCCCTCCTTGGTGTTGAAACATCCTTAGAGGAGGATTCTCCTGAGTGCCTTCTAAGCTCTTGAACTTTCCTATCAAACCAGACCTTAGTCCTGACTAAGACTTGAGCTAGGATCTCGGCCAAATCATCTTTCTCTTTCTTGTTCCAATCCAAGTCCTCCAAGGGAGTGTGCCTAACCACATTTTCATACTCATAGGAGTATAGATCAGAGTTGTCATCCTGGAGTCCTTCAGGAACTTGGTACAAGCCGAGTTCTTGGATCAATTGCAGAGAGAACCTACCATAGTGCCTCCTTCTAGCCTCAAAATCATCTACACAGTCAGCCCAATAGTCTTCTGTATCTGCCCTATGATGATAGATTATCTTGATGTTCTTCAATGAACTTCTTCAAGTCGAAGCAAGTTCTTGGCTTGAAGAAATGAACAGTGATAGGAACTAGGGCTCTTTCTATGTTCTGTGCGTCAGGGCTGTTTTACAAGTGTAATTTCCCAAAGAGATGGGAAAGTGCAAACCAGTAATCTTCTTATCTCTGCAGGTTCTGTGTAATTTGTCTAACTTCCTGCATACTTCTATCAAAGCCATCTTATCACTGCAGAACATGGGAAGCCTCAAAGGGGTGCTCTCATAGCAGTCAAGCCTAATATAGGAGAATTTTCTGAATTGGATAAAATAGGCCTTTGTAGTGCGATATCAAGTTCATGGCTTCATTAGAAAACCTTCTAGAAGTGTCACCCTCAAGAAGCCTGACCACGTACATGGTGAAAGCATCATTTACCCTTCAGAAATTGCGATTGTTGGTCTCTAGGGTGAGCTGCGCAAGAGGCATATACAAGATCATCCTTGTGGGCATCAATGTAAGAAAACCAAACCATTGCCTTGATGCCGCGGAGTATACATCAAGTACGAAGTCATGTAGAACTTCTTCATTGCTTTATACATTGGGACAATTTGCTCACAAGTTCATGCCGATGATTTCCTTGATTGATATTTTGAGTTCCCTCGCACTCCATCTTTGATGGCGGGCACATCCGAGAAATGGAATTCGTTAGTAGAGGGTAAACCCATAACCCGAGCAGTAGGATTATAAAATCGACAATTCTTCATTGAAATCAGCCGGAAAAGAGTCTTGGATAGACGAGATGTTCCCTTCTTAGGGTTCTTTAGCTTGAGGACTTCACCACTCGCGCCTTGTATTTGTCATTTGTCTTGATTGAACAGACTGTGCTTGATTGGGAAACAACTATGGCATTATCATGCTTTTAGAATTCTTAGTGCAAGTGCTAATGGCGGCAGCGTCGGTTGGGCGATGATGAGTTCCCGTGTACGTTGGTCAATTCGCTCGAATCGGGGTCGAAGTGAGCTCCGCATGAAAGCAATCATGTATCGGACACTACACCGAGATGGGAAACCTCCGGTGAAAGCCAAACCACTATCGTGAATCATTTGTGCCATTGGTGTAGGGTTTGCATCGCCATCCTTGCCCAAAATCACCAAAGTCAAGATGACGAGCTTCTTGTCCCCAATATTGGGAACGGCAGACTCTAGTGGCGAGATTTGTTCCTGTCCCTGAAATTTGATCTTCATATTGATAGTAATTCGGAGGGCAGAGCCACAAACTAAACTTAGGAAGGAATTACAGAGGGAAGGGATACACGCGTAGGATTTCAGATTGTAAGGGTTCGAGCACGAGGATAGCATGGAAGCAGTGTGAAAAATGCATAGGGGTTTCACTCGTTATATAGCCGATTAGAGAGAGAAAGATAATGAATGTGCATTTAATACATACCTACCATTTTGAATAAGCAAGATATTCGAGTAGAGTGGAAAAAATAAGCACGAATGGCATTTGGTTCATTTAGGACATGTGGAACGCGAATGCGTGAAACACGCGGCTCGGCGGATTCGGCGAAGCGGGAAAAGACGCACAAATGCCTTTTGGGACATCCGAGACAAAATTGCGTGAAACACGCGACTCGGCTGGATTGGACGAAAATGTGACAACAGGTCCGGGTGAACTTGGGACATTTGGGATGTGAAAGCGCGAAGTACGCGGTTCGGGCGATTCAGCCGAAAATGGAACAACTTGCCAAATTGAACTTGGGACATTTGGGATGTGAAAGCACGAAATCACGCGGTTGGGCGATCCGTCCGTCAAAAAAATGGAACAACTTGCCCAATTGAACTTGGGACATTTGGGACAAGAAGTTGACGGGCCCAAAAAAGACAAACTTCGGGGAAACCGGCCGATCGGGGAACAGAGCGCCGTTTGAACTTGGGACACGCGGGACAAAAATGTCGACAGGCTCGAAAAACACACAAAATGACCCAAAAATGTAGATTTTCTCAATTTCTCGAATTTTAACATTGAGTACAACAGAGAAGACACTCAAACTCAAAATTTTAAAATTTTCACTTCCTTAAGAGCAGGGGAATTTTGAGTGGACAACACGTCCAATAGAAGATAACGGCACCGTCGATGCGGTGCCACCAATAAAGTAAAGTACGGTAATGAGTCAAAGTACAATAGGAATGTTGTAAAAAGTAAATATTTGTCGTAAGTGGTCTAGTAATGTTAAAATGTCAAAGTTTGAGTAATTAGAGAAGTAGGGTCTACATGATTAGGAATTAGAAATATTATATTTGTAATAAGGACAAAGAGTGATGTCATAAATATTTTTGTTTTTATTTGTAGAAAATTCTAAAAAGGTGGAACCCATGTGAGATGATAAGGTTTATCTTATCTTAGAAGATAAGCCTACATGTAAAGGCAAGATTTTAGGCATGGAATATGATTGGCGGAAGAGATTTCCTATCTTATCTTAGAGATAGGGTGGATAAGCTTGAACTCCTATAAATAAAGAGGCCACCCCCTCATTAGCATAGAAGCAAGTAGTGAGAAATATTGTATGAGTATGTGTGTAAAGGAAGCCATCATTTTGAAGGTGTGTTAAAGAAGCCATTAAGAGGTGTAATTGTGAAGTTTCTCCCATAGTTATTGTTGGAAGGCAAGTGAAGTCAGTAACACTTGAAGTACCTCATGGGTGAGATTGTAACAATTTCATGTTGATATGGTAATTTACACTGATATTTCAGATTTATCATCATTCCTTCTTATCATAGTCTATGGTATTCTTGTGTTATGTTTGTTGTTGTGTTTTCAGATTACATCCACCAAACTAAAAGTTGTGCATTAGTAAATAATCATAGCACAAGGAGTTCGGTGAAGAATTATCATAGTGTCGGATTGGTGATGACATTTTGGTTACATTGCAGGATCATTTCTCGTTGGTGGATTTTACGGAGAGATATTCCCACTTAGTCAAAAATATTTGGAGGGTAACCTTGTTTTTCTTTGTGCAAAGTAGTTACCATGGTAAAGTCACTTTTTTCCGTGAATAGTATTTACTCTGATAAAGTCACTTTTACCTTACGAATAGTATTTACCATAGTAACTTCACTTTTTACTATGAATAGTGTTTACCACGGTAAAGAGTTTTACAAAGTCAATTTTTACCATGATAAGTCAAGTTTTACCATAGTTTACCGTGGTCATTTCTATTTTCTATTATAGTGAGTCCAGTGATTATTTGTGCACAAAGTCTTGTTGATTGTACTTGTGAGTTGGTATTTCTTGTGGTTACATTTAAAAATGGGGAAGATTCCTAGTTTTTCAGCCCAATCTAATGAAGATGCTCCTCTTTCATTCAAGAGTTTAAACTATCTTGCATTTGTAATGGCCTCATAAGAAGGAACAATGGACTGAATTTTTCCTACCTTTTTGGATGGTTCATCCCTTAGGTGGTTTGAAACACTAGGTGATGATGTGAAAAACTCATGAGATTTATTAAGCGAAAGTTTTCTTGAAGAATTTGGTGAACAAAGAAATATACGAGATCTCATGATTGATATCACAAAGCTATCCCAAGGAGAGAAGGAGAAGATAAGGGATTATCATGCTCGTTTTCTAGAGCTAAGGAGGAAGCTCGATGCCTGGATCCGGAAGGAAGGATTAGCAGATGGGTTGATGAATGGCATGGATAATCTCCTCTGTAAGCACTTCATTCTTGGGATGAAGCCAGAGATCAGACAATGAGTGAAGTATGACCGCCAGCTACCATTGAACAAGTAAAGGAGATTATAAGAAGGTAAGAAGAAAGCATGGAAGAGGAGCCCAAAGAAATTGTTGCTAAGGTAGAGCCTCGCACCAACACCTTTGGTCAGAATCCACAACCACTCTCGGTGAGCAAAAATATTTCTCCTAGTACATCTACGAGTATGAAAATGCTTAGGAAGATGGGCGATTAACTATTAATCTTCTTGAGGAAAAGAATTTAGTTCTCTCGGGAGGAGATAGAGGTCAAAAAGAAATATTTCTGAAGTTGTATGTTATGGTTGTTATAAAAGGGTCATTATAAGTATAATTGTCGAGATAGAGCTTCTACATCAGTACGAGAGATAATGATAAAGGAAAAGCACTGTGAATTCTTTTGATGTAGTAGATAAGAGCATAAATAATGAAGTAGATGTGTTTGTAACAAAAAGAAAGAAAGAAAAAGATAACCAAGATGGAAATGATCCTAAGAAGATGAAAGGAGAAACTAGTAAGAAACATAGAAGAAGAAAGTTGGGTGTGCAGGATTTTTTGATTTCACAGGGACATGGACCATACTCCATCTTAGAAGATCTGTCCAAAAGGCCTATAAATATTACATATGGTCAACTCTTGGCTATTTCTTCTAAGAAGAGGTGGGAGCTGCGAAGTGGACTCAATGCTCGACGAAGGAAGGAGGTTGAGGTCCTTGTTTTGAAGGTAGAGGCGGATCCCTATGCTCCACAAGTTGAGGTATTGTGTAATGGTATTTCAATTCATGATGTCTTAGTTGATGGAGGTGTTGCAGTTAATGTAATGACTAAGTATGTAATGAATATGTTGGGTTTAAAAATTGATCGCCCCTCAACACTTATGTTAAGGTCATTAAATAAGGGAAAAACTAAACCAGAAGGTGTAGTTTCAAATGTGGCAATATATGTTATGGGTGTTGTATGTGTGGTAGACTTTCAGGTGATGAAAAATGGTGCTTTATTGCGTACAAAATGTTGTTGGGAAGACCATGGCGAGGAGAGTTCATGAAAAAAACTACTAGAATGAAGGGTTCATGACACTTGGACGTGGTAGAGAGAGGGTGAAGATAAACGTGATCCCTCGGCATCATAAGACAAAACCTATGGATTCAAGTGAAGAAATTGATGATTGGACATCCTTTGATTACTCTAGTACCAGTGAAGTGGACATAGAAGATGAAGAAAGTGAGGTTGATGTTTCAGTCATGGATATCCTTCCAGTCACACCGACTCATGAACCCATAAAATTATCTGAAGAAGAAATTGATGATCATCTCTAACAAATAAAGATTGGTGATGTTGTGATGGAGAGTGAGAAGGAATCCTACCTCCAGCTCTTTCGAAGGTACATACACATATTCACTTTTGATTATAAGGAACTCCATCAAGTAAGTTGGGTAGAACATTCTATTGAGCTGGTAGATGGTGCTAAGCCCATAAAGCAATTGCCATATAGAATGAATCCTAATTTTTCCAAGACTGTAAAAGAAGAAATAGATAAGTTGCTTGATGTAGGATTCATATTTGTTGTGGAGAATTCAGAATGGGTTTCATCCATTGTGATATCAATAAAAAAGAATGGGAAGCTACGCATTTGTGTTGATTATAGGAAGTTCAATAAGGTAAAAAAGAAGGATCATTACCATCTTCCATTCTCATATCAGATCTTGGACAAAGTAGCTAGCCAAGAGTGCTATAGTTTTGCTGATGGATATAGCGGATACAACCAAGTTCGTATAGCAGAGAAAGATCAGCTGAAAACCACGTTCACCACTCCTTAGGAAAGCGTTTTCTTATAGAGTTATGCCTTTTGGGTTGTGTAATTCTCGGAAATGTTCCAGCGCTTGATGAATAGGGTGTTTGAACCCTACATTGGGAACTTCATCAGAGTATTTCTAGATGATTTTTACATCTATGGGAGTAAGATGGACCACTTGCACCAGATGGAGATAGCATTTCAAAGGTTAGATGAAGCACAAGCCTCACTAAACCCTACAAAGTGTGTCTTTGGATGTTAAAGGTGTTTTGTTAGGGCATGTTGTATCAGAGATGGTATTGTGCGATCACGATAAAGTTTCAAAAATCAAAGAGTTACCATTTCCTATGAATAGAAGTAAGTTGAGATCATTTTTAGGCCATGTGGGTTACTATAGAAGGTTCATCAATAATTTCTCAAAGATTACATAGCCACTAACCCGGTTCTTGAAGAAAGATGTTACTTATGAACCAGGAAATAAGACGCATGAAGATTTTAAACAACTGAAGGAAGCCCTGGTGTCTTCACTGTTTTAAAGAATCCAGATTGGAGCAATCCATTCATTGTGTATATTGATGCCTCTAGATGCAGCACTAGGAAGTACTCTGAGCCAAAAGGATGAAAATGGGAATGATCATCTAGTTTACTTTGGGAGCGAGACAAATGAGCAGATCTTGAGGTAAATTATCTTGTAGAATTGAAAAAGAGGCTCTGGCTATCATCATTTTACGTAAAGAAGTTTAGAAATTACTTGCTTTAGGGCAGAAATTTATAGTTATAAGAGATCATCGAGGCTCTAAAATATATTGTAAATAAGCCTAACCCATCGGGGAGGATAGCAAGATGGATAATTTTGCTACAAGAATTTGAATTTGATATTATAGATAGGCGGGAAAGAAGCATGTCAATGCGAGATGCACTCTCTCGAGCCTATGATGGTTTAGGTTCATCTTGTGATGATGATGATTTCCCAAATGCAGCATTGTTATCCCTTGACACAATCCCTAGTGAATACATAGATATTTGGAATTATTTGAATGAATTCAAGTTTCCTAATGGTGCCAATGCAAAGACTAAGAGGAATATTACTCAAGCCAGTCATCCATATTCTATTCTTGCATGGAGTATTATTTCGGATAGGACGATGGACAGCGATAAAGAAGGCGATTGGGCGTGATCAAGGGAAGGAGATGATAGAAGAATTCCACAATGGTACATGTGGAGGACACTTCTCTGGACAACTTACAGCAAGAAGGATCTTGGATGTAGGTTATCACTGGCCCACTCTTTTTAGAGATTGTTATAATTATTGTAAGACATGTGATATTTTTCAAACACATGGTAATCGTAAGACTTCATCAGCTCCATTATGCCCTATTCTTCCACTTGGTCCCTTTGAAAAGTGGGGAATAGACATTGTAGGTCCACTTCCAACTACCCCACGCCAAAATAAGTATATTGTAGTTGCCACAGATTATTTAACCAAGTGGGTTGAAGCTAGGCCATTGAAAACAGCTTCCATGGATGAAGTGGCAAGGTTCATATATGAACGCATTGTCACTAGATTTGGTTGCCCATTAGAAATTGTAACAGATCAAGGAAGCCACTTCATTAATGAGGTGGTAAAATCCCTAGTCAACAAGTTTTCTATTAAGCACAAGAAGACAAAAACATACAAGCCAAGCATAAATGGACAAGTGGAACAAACAAATTTTTTGTTATGTCAAATTCTAGCAAAAGATGTAGCCTTGCAGGTACATAAGTGGGATAAAAGGATTCATGCGGCATTGTGGGCATATAGGGCAATATCAAAGTCAGCATGACAGGATACTCCCCATTTCGGTTGGCTTATAGCATTGATCCGATTCTTCCTATTGAGTTTGATATTCCCACTATGAGAGTTATGAAAAATGAAAGGATGAATGAAAGTGATTCAGTAAAACAAAGGTTGGTGCATCTTCATTTGCTAGAGGAAATGAGGGAAATAGCGAAGGATACAAGCTATAAGAATAAAATGAAGCAAAAGGAATACTTTGATCAAAATATCTGTTGGTCTCCATTTCATGTGAATGACTTGGTTCTAGTATATGATTCTAGATACAAAAAAAGAAGGCAGAGAAAATTTCTTCCCAAATGGATGGAGCCCTACAAAATAGCAGTTGTGCATGAAAATGGTACATATCATTGAAGGAAGCTGGATGGCACCCCATTACGAAATGGGTTGACCATGACAAGTTAAATATTTTCCAAGCACGAGAATAGTCTACTCAGAGGATGGAGTAGAAGCTAGGAAGGGGAAAATGTCGACATTAAAATTTCCTCCATAATTTCTATTTTATTAATGTATGTATTAGGAATAGGATGTTGTTAAGTATAATTAGTAGTGGCGTCAATAGAAGATAACGGTGCCATCGATGCAGTGCCGGTGCCACCAATAAAGTAGAGTGCGGTAAATAGTCAAAGTACAATAGGAATGTTGTAAAAGTAAATATTTGTCGTAAGTGGTCCGGTAATGTTAAAATGTCAAAGTTTGGGTAAGTAGAGAAGTAGGGTCTACATGATTAGGAATTAGAAATATTATATTTGTAATAAGAACAAAGAGTGATGTCATAAATATTTTATGTATTTTATTTGTAGAAAAGTCTAAAAAGGTGGAACCCATGTGAGATTATAAGGTTTATCTTATCTTAGAAGATAAGCCTACATGTAAAGGCAAGAGTTTAGGCATGGAATATGATTGGCCAGAAGAGATTTCCTATCCTATCTTAGAGATAGGGTGGATAAGCCTAAATTCCTATAAATAAAGAGGCCACCCCCCTCATTTAGCATAGAAGCAAGTAGTGAGAAATATTGTATGAGTATGTGTGTAAAGGAAGCCATCATTTTGAAGGTGTGTTAAAGAAGTCATTAAGAGGTGTAATTGTGAAGTTTCTCCCATAGTTATTGTTGGAAGGCAAGTGAAGTCAGTAACACTTGAAGTACCTCATGGGTGAGATTGTAACAATTTCATGTTTATATGGTAATTTACACTAATATTTCAGATTTATCATCATTCCTTCTTATCATAGTCTATGGTATTCTTGTGTTATGTTTGTTGTTGTATTTCCATATTACATCCACCAAACTAAAAGTGTGCATTAGTAAATAATCATAGCACAAGGAGTTCCCGGTGAAGAATTATCATAGTGTCGGATTGGTGATGACAGTTCATTTCAAATTTATACCATCGGTAGTTAAGTATGAACCGTGGAACTAGAGTGCATCATAGGATAGTGTCATGTATGAGAATACATTATAAGTAAGATGTATCGTAAACCCCTGAGCATGAAATGTGCATTATGTGAGGTTCATAGATGTAGTGAGCCCTCAACAGTCAAGTGTGAACCGTAGCACAAGATTGCGTCATAGGGTAATAATGATACAATTTGTGTGTATCAATGTGTGTAGAATGAATGAGAATGACTAAATGTGAAACACGAAGCATGATAGTAGAAATACGAGAAACCTTATAATGCTAAGATGGAGGAAACAAGCATGATCCCCCAAGTGTATGATGATGAGTAAGATATCAATGAAATTAAAGAGTAAGGGTACTCCACTTGATGCTTACTGAGAGATAAAGGTGTGCGACCATGCTCTGAGATTGGTAATGTATGAGATAGATGATGTATTAGTGAATGAGACCTTTTTGCATGAGATCTAGGAGGTGATAAATGCTTATAAGGTGATGTACACCCATGTGAAATATACCGATCAGGTGATGTGAGCCTACGTGAAGGAGACCATGGATGTGATGTACACATATGTGAAGGATATTGTGGAGGTGATGTGCACCTATGCGAAGGAGTCGTCCGAGTAGTGGACCCAGGCTGATGAGATGGACTAGTGGGCCGATAAGACCAGAGCAGGTCATGTGCAAAGAGGAGAGATAGGAGTAGAGTGTGCTTTAGATTTAAGAGGTTGAGGGGACCCGGATGCTCTAAGCGAGTGAAATGGAAACCTCTAGAGAAGGTTATGGCCACAATGTGCATGGTGGAACACCTTTGATGATGATGACTTGCTTATTGTGAATGAATTTTAGACAGAAGTGATTCATGGAAATGATAGCTTGAGCATCACAAAGCTAAGGAAGACCTAAGAGCATGTCACACCCTTTGATTAAAGGTTCCACAACAAATGGCACAAGCATGAAAAGAGGTCCAACTATAACTAGAAGCTTGATGTAACCATAAGATTTGGGCACTAGATACGCAATATGAGAGAGAGGAAATTTGATAGTGACAAGAATTTGAATAGCACACACCCATATGAATCGATGGCTCAATCATTGTATTAATTATAGCATGAGGTCTAATAGAATCCTTGATATGTAATGTGTTCAAAGATAATGTAGCATGATAATTATGAGTAGAGAATGTAATGAGTGGTGGAGATGCATCAAAGTGTGAGAAAATAATAAATCAAGATCCCCCAATGAAGGAGGAGGCCTTTGCACGATATGTATGATTGGGTCGAAGATTCGGGTTTCTTGTCATTCTTGGGAAGAGGATCATTAAATATTTTAAGATTTTTTTAATCGGTGAAGATGTTGAATACTCAAGGAGCTCATTTGCATTGTTGTCGATAAGAACTTGAATGAGATTCCGAGTTTTAAACAGTGTTACGTATAATGCATAATGCATTGATGATAGTCACATCTAAAATTTTCATTATAATTACGGCCCTTAGGGCGAGATGGATCCAAATTAAGTGGAGGAGGAATAGTAAACTTATTTACCTCAAGAAGTTATGGCAATAGAATATACGGAGCACGAGGAAATTTTTTGAATGTGTGCTTTAGAGGTTATCATTGAAGCTTTTCAAGAGTGGAGACAGTGTTAACAATAGCATTTTCTTTAGTGGACTTAGTATAGGACTTGAAAGTAGATTTTCTTTAAAACCGAGTAGAAGATGAATCCTAATCATGATATTTAAGCTTTCCCATAGATAATATTTTTCTTTCACGTAGCTTAAGAGTATGGCATAGCTGGTCAAATGATGGAGATGTCTCAAAGATGACACTCTCTTGTAGAGGTGGTAAGAGACTTTGGATAAATAGATCTTATAATTCAAATTCCGTGAGTACATTAGACATCTTAGCTAAGTTGTTCTTATATTGTAAGACATAATCCACTAGATGCTCATTAGATCCTTGTTTGATTTGTGTGAGTTGTGCATAAGATATCTTATAATTGATATTGATTGATAAATGAGCAATAAAAGCATCGGATAAATGCGTAAATGATGTTGCAAATGGACATGTAGATCTTAGAACCAACGAATAACATAATCTTTGAGACTTACAGGAAATAGATTTGAGAGTAAAGTATGATCATCCGCAAAATCTATACATACCACATGAAAGGGTCAAAGATGTTCTTGAGGGTCATTATAGCCTTTGAAGGTGGGTAGCTTAGGGGTGACAAAATTTGGAGGAAGTTGATAGGCTGAAATGGCGGGTGCGAAATGAGTGTGAAGGAGTAAAGTGGAATCAAGAGATGGAGATGCACGAGAAGTAGCCATTTGAAGTTTCTTAATTTGAGTCTACAAATCTTGATATAAAGAAGTTAAATCATGAGTGTTTTATGAAGAACCAGGTTGTGTAGTAGAATCATTAGGTTAAATGATGGGAGTAGTAATAGTGGGAATGGAAGTATGAATATCAAGGGGTTGAGTGGAAGCCATGGTAGTCAAGAAAGAACCAAGGGGTGTAGAAGCATCATCTTGAGAGTTTTTGGCAACTATAAAAGCATGGAGAATATGCGGAAGATGTGTAGGATTATCACGTAAATCTTGTCAAAAATTGGTAAGCTTGTATAATTTCTCTTAATCAACTTTGGTGTTATCATCATATGATTTCTCGCATTATCGGATGTTACAATTTTTCGAGAGGAAAATTTTGAGAGTTAGCAAAGGGGTTATTAGATTCAGCCATTGATTTAGAAAACCTATTGGTAGATGGATGGAGATCTATATGCTCAAAAGACCCAAATCGACCACTATGGGTGACAGGCATAAGAAGAAAATCCTAGCGAAGAACAATGGAGTCGAGCGGCGGGTTCACCAAATGATTTAATAAAAATTGAATTTATTTTAAACCCTAGATATTGCAGATTCACATATGATAAACAAATGCTAAAGAAAAATTCTACCCAAGCAATAAGTTAAAGAAATATGAAACCATAAGTACAAGACAGGGAATAGAAAAATTAGTTGATTTTACACTTGATCCCGAAGTGTTTTGGACTGGAATAGTGATTAAAAAAGGAAGGAAGCTGTCACAACCGCACTCAAAAAATTCTATAATCGTTAGATGAGCCTAGACTGGGGCACTGGACTAGGTCAGCGGTGCCTAGGCTTTGGAGTATGTTATTAGGCACCCGTGACTACGAAAATGACCAAAACCTGAATCTTTTGGTGTCGTAAGTTGTGCTTTGTTAGACTATAATAGGTCATAGTATAGGAGTTTTGGTGTCGTATGCGATAATTTTCTTACTTATTGGATGGTTTTATCCCATATGTGCAAAAAAATTTAGTACTTCTCCCGTGGAATTTTTCATGGATGATAAAATAATGTGTGGCTTTATGTGTTTTTGTGTTATGCAAAAGGATGTACATTCTTGGGAGTTCAACATGGGGAGACATTTGACCACTCTATTTGGATTGGACCTAAGGAGGATGAGTGGGATTTGTTAGATTGGGCTAGTCTACGGCACGTGACTAGATTGCGAGAGGTGCCCCATAATATGCACTTGATCACAACTCTTTGTGATAGATGATGTGATAATACATGCACCTTTTGGCTCATTGTGGGGAGATAAAAATTATTCTATAGGATGTGTATCTTATCTTGTGATTGTCAATGATAGGGGATCTGGTTCGAGTGATGCCCCTAGGGTTTGTCTGATGACATATGAGAGAGAAAAGGAGGTATTTTAACGGTTTCTATGCCCATACAAAATTGATGTGTGACTATGGATGATATAGTGAGATCGTGGTTCCGCATTTACAGAAATTCATTACTATTTTTGGCCATGGATAGGGGTGGGGTAGCCATATATTCTGCATGCATGATATATGTGAGAGTATTGAGAAACATGGAAGTCATTATGCATGGATTCATCGTGTATTAAAAGATATGTATAGGGATCTATATAGATTTACATAGGAGGAACACGAGGTAGTATTAGAGTCATCACATTATTACACGTATGGATGTATGAGCACATCAGAGCGGCAAGGTCCCTAAGTGGGCCATAAGTGGACTCGGCATGGCCATATATATTTGTGCCAATGTGGTATCCGAGGAGTTGATGGTTTGATACTAAGATTTATAGATAGATTATAGATTGGATGGGGATAGATGTTATTATAAGGAGGCCTTATAGAGACTATGGTGAGTGCGAAGATGACCAGGTTGATCTTTGTTGTATACATTAGACCATGTTGTTGGAGGATAAATTTCTAGGAGTGGCAGAGATCTTCCGGTATGAGCAGGTTTCACAATAATTTGGGATATCTCAGGATGTTCCCCCTAAGCCATAAATATGGCAGCAGTCAGTGTGTGTGGTGAGGAGAGTGGGAGCAAGGCCAAGCCCCATAGGATACTAGTTACTCCCAACACCTATGGATGATATGGATCTTGATACATTGCCTATCCACATTGATGATGTAGGGTTCATACCAACCTATACTCGGTGGTGGGCCTAGCACAGATGGGTTTTATCATTTTCGATGGTAGTAGATGTTGCAAGAGGGTCACCAGGTGGACCCACAAGAAGAGGAGAGGGAGTAGGAGACCGAGAGAGTTTCCCTAAGGAATACACAATAGTATTAACCACATAACTATGCAATTATTACATAAAATGATTTGTATTTAGATAATAGTATAACGATAATGTGTTGATATGATTCACATCTTGCAAGCAGCGGTTATTAGAGTGTGATTTTGGGTACGTTGGTAAATAATTTGACCCATAACATTCCCCCATATTTCCTTATTGGAGGGGATTATTGGAGAGTGTTGATGAAAAGCGGTGAACATGTTCATCTCTTTGATCTCGTAGCGATAGTGGTTAGTAAATAAAGGTGATGGCTAAGGTAGCATTATTATTGTGTGCAAGAATTAGTTGGCTATGAAAAGAGCATTAGAACTAACACCTAGTAGTCCTACAACAAAGCTAAACTAAAATCTATACACCATCATGCTTAGAGTTTAAACAACACTAATCTACCACATCTTTGCATTAGAACATGAATAAACATCCAAACTAATATGCTAAGCAATTAATCTCTATCTCTATTGAATTTTAATCAATGAAATGAACCTATTTAGATACTTAGCAATTAAAAGGGTTGATTGTATGTTTGAATCCCAAGGTTTCAAGAATGGAGTCTTGTCAATCCATGGTTACAAGACCATTTGACATATCTCCATATGACTTCAAACTTGGATGGATGAATGCAAGAAATGAAGATAGCTAGCTCCTCTAATGAAAGAATGCTCTAAGATGATAAAATGGCTATAGCTTAGGCTCTATGCTCATTTAGGTGTAAGTAGAATGGTAAGAGGAGGGCTCCTTATATAGCCCAATGGATAAAATAATCTCTACATCCCTTTACATGTGGGATAATAGCTAGGTTGA
Organism: Taxus wallichiana var. yunnanensis; assembly: GCA_018340775.1. Classification (NCBI taxonomy): domain Eukaryota; kingdom Viridiplantae; phylum Streptophyta; class Pinopsida; order Cupressales; family Taxaceae; genus Taxus; species Taxus wallichiana. Next base: position 205,647,497 of record CM031233.1, on the reverse strand, counting down.
GTTAGTTGGGGGTGACTATGGTTGAAAAGGGGTTGAGTCAACCTTAGGGGAGTTTAATTTGTCTGTAGTGACTCATGGAGTTTTGAGAGGATTTATTAATTAACCCAAGTGATTAATTAATAGGTGAGCAAGCTTTATAGAAGCTTTTAGAAGAATAATTAGTATGATTTAGGGAATAGAAAAGGTTTAGGCTAAATAAATGACGATTTATTTATCTAATAGAAGAGGAAACTTAATTAATTACGAATAATTAATTAAATTCAAGTAGAAAGGGGTTTAATTAACGGAAGGTCGTTAATTGTCGTCTTTGCTGGATAGAAGGGTCAATTAATTAGCGTAATGTAATTAATTAATGATGATAAAAGAGAAAGTGTGCTATATTGACGATATGTCGTCAATTTGTGGGAAGTAGTATAATTAGCGCAATTTAAGTATTTAAATTGTTGGAGCTAAATTATAGGTGTCTACATTTTCCCCTCTTTGGGGTGGCATAAGTGACGCCACTTCAAAGATAGTAGGCTAGGTAAAATTTTGAAGGGGTAGAAGAAAAATTAGTAGAAGTGAGAGATGCCCCCTCGAGTGTCGATGGGGTGATGAAAGAAGGCGATCGACGATCAAAAAGATGAGAGAAATGGATAGAAGAATGGGTAGGGGTAGGATGCCCCAAGTGAATTAGAAGAATAATTTTGATAGGAGAATGATCGAGAAGAAAGAGAGGAAGAAAGCCAGGGAAGAACTAGTCTTGCATCCAGTGTAGAACAACTTTCTTATCATCATTTTCCAAGGATCTATGTCATCGGTCCTTATTAAAGATATAAGCATACAACAAAAGTAGAATGACATGAAAATCCATACTACAAACAATTATCCATTGCTGAAAATACCAACTCCATGCAACATATAAAATGAAATGCAATACGAGAAAGTAAAATATGTCTAACTCCTTAAAACATACATAATGCAATGCAATACAAGAAAGTAAACAAGCTAACCTAATGAGATAAATGTAATGCAATGTTTTTATCAAGATTTGATTTTGACCTATACAAATTCATGACAAGGGTTAAAATATGGTGCCCTAAGCAAGGATACATGCAAAGGGGAATAACGGAGGACACTTGGGTCCTATGAAAAGAAATCGTGCACTATGAAATAGTACCAAACAACTCATTATGCCCCAGAGTACAGACATGGTAAGCAAACTATCTTTGTTAATGGAGGTATATCAAGATGATCCGTGAGTTATGCACAAGAACAGGAAAGAACCAAAGAACAATGTTTTGTAGGATGATTTTTATTACTTTTTTATTTTTTAGAAACATATTTGAATGTTTTAATATTTTGAAATTTTACGAAACTATGTATAGGAAGACAAAGAAGAATGGATGCCCCAAGGATGGATGGGATGTAAAAGGGAAGAATTCCATGTGTACGCACAAGAAGAAGGTGAAGATGTGATGTTTTGCTTGGCGTTAGATGGGAATACCCAAAGGAAAACTCTTCATGCGAGAAGTTGTATCGGGCCAATATGGATATGTTCAACCTGATGATGAACGTAAACTAAATACATGCTAAGAAGGAACAAAGATGCCCCCAATGTAAGATGGCCAAGAAATGTAGGATAGAAAGAAGTGGAAGATTGTTTATTGAAAGAAGGGACAAAGTTCCCTTAAACATAGAAAAAGGCAATCCTATACACATGGATTTCTTGAAAGGAGATGGAAAAATGAAATGAAAAGCCTTGCGATGAAAGAGTGATTAGCCAAAGGCAAAAATCGTGAGACAAGATATAGACTAGAGAAAGAGTTTGAACAAGGTCTAAACAAAACCTGGTAACATACTAATCTTGTTTGCTCATAGAGATCCAATGTTTGCATGTGGAAATGAATTACCTCTTGGAGGGAAGATTTAATGGACAATGAGTGAAGAAACCTTAGCCAATGTGTAGGAATGATTTATTTTGAATTGTGATTTGTGAATGAAGGGTGGAAGGATAGTTGTACATTTCTGCTTTAGCCGAGGCATCCATAGTCTTGACGGAGATGCATTTGATTCTAATCATTACATTTCTCTATTGTCGATCAGAGTCTATAGCCCCGATAGAATCTTGGAAATACCCCAAGAGAGATTTATCTATCAATTTGCTTTCACTTTTAGATTTTACTTTTTGATTGATTGATTTTGATTCTTTTGCTTCTGAAAACTTATTTCAGCTCTCTTGTTTGACAAGGGGTTAAGAACCATTGATGGCTTGATGGAAGGATATGAAAGTGATTGCGATGATGACATTGGCTAGTGTCAACAAATATATCCAAAATTTCTTCACAACAAGTTTATTAAATGTTGATTGTGATAAGATCTCTACAAGGTTAGTCATTCTTTAATTTACCAAGGTGATGAAAGACCAAGGTCAAACGGATACAATAAACATAAATTTTGCAAAATACATGCAAATAGGCTAACCAAAATAACATCAAAGGGATGAAAATGGTGGATGACTTGTAGAGGAATATGAAAGAAAGGGAAGAAAGAAAATCCATGTGTACGCAATACCTGATTGCAATGTTTGATCTTTGTACCTTTGATTTTATTTTTATAATGTTTTGTATTTTTCATATTTTTGAATTATTTTATGATTTTTTAATAAATTTTTGGTATTTTAGGAGATTCGGACCAACCATGTCACTCTGTGTGATAGGATCCAACAACGATGTGTGTGATTTTCTTGATAAGGATGACTAAGTGCATTTTCTTATCAAGTGTAATATTATCCCTAATCTTGATGATAGTGGTGAGCTAACACTCAACAAATGATTATGATTTATTTTGAAACATGGGGTTTTTATGTGGGATCTTGAATTCCCTATCGTAGGTTTATGCATTGTTCTCCATACTTGATGGGTGTGTTGGTGTGCATTCTTGAATCACAGTTGATTTTGAATTTTTGGGTTGCTGGGAGATTTAGAGCTCTTTGGCATTTTGATCTCAGCTTGATAAAGAACATGTCATCTCGAGAAGTGGGATAAGAATGTGGACATTTAGAATTGATGCGAGAAATGATGTTGGGCTTACCCCAATATTTTGTAGAAGAATAATGTGATGGAAGAAAAGGACATGGTCGAGAATTGAAAAAGAGGGGCTACTGGGAAGGTGATCCATGAATAGAATATGAAGGGCTACTAGGATGTGGCCCAAGAATAGAATAAGAAGGGATACTTAGGACGTGACCCATAGATGTAAGATGATGGGGTGATAGAATGTCACCCAAAAATAGAAGATGATGGACTACTTGGGGGTGACCCATACATAAAAGACAAGGAGCTAGTTGGACATGCCCCAAGAATAGAAGATAGTTGAATACTCAAAAATGTCCCACACATAGCAGAGGGAGGGCTACTAGAAGGTGACCCACACCTAGATGAAGAAGAAGGGCTACTTGGCATTGACCCCATAAGAGATTGTGATTGAGGAATTGTGATAGACAAAGATTGATTAGGTGATGAGAAGATAGACCATGGATCAATGTAAGACCTAGGATTTTCATCACATAATGAAAAATGTGAAGATGGAAGAATAAGAGGGGGAGCAAGTTGCATGATATGAGGCTCTTGCTCCATTTCTTGATAAAAGGAATCAAACTTTTCCTCACAATATGCAGACGCATCGAAGTCTAAAGAGAATCCTTTCTTGTAATCTACTAGATGAATATCTTTGTGTGCCCCTATAAATGCCCTGATTGTTTCTTCATTCTGAAAGATATCAATTGGCATGAGTTGTTGATCGACCATAAGGGTTTGATTGAATGAAAAAGGGCCAACTGGTGTGAAATATTGAAAATATGTTGGATGATGATTGATAGAAGAAGGTGACATGGGAGACAAAGTAGACGTGGATCTAGATGTCTCGGGAGTAGAAGAAGGTAGTGTGGACCTACCTATACGATGGTATATTGTCCATAAACTAGTAGGCTTAAGTCCAAATTCTACAACTTACGACGTAGGAGTCGATTCAAATGTTTGATTGGAATAACTTTGTGTCATATGAATCATCAAAGAAGGAAGAATTCATGGGGGTGATTGATGAAGAAGGTTCTCGAAGAATGGGAGGACCATGATTTAAGAATCGCATTAGATGAAGAATAACTTGAGGATCATGCAAATAAAGAGAGGACCGTGATTCAAGAATTGTATTAGATGTTTGATTGGAGGGATTTGGATTCACGCATATTTTCAAAGGAAGAAGACATCGTTGAGGTAAGCGATAAAAGGGGTCATGTGTAGAAAGGGAGGACCATGACGTAGGATTTGCATTAGATCGATGATGAAGAAGGTCAAAGAAAGGGAGGACCACAACTCAAAAGTTGAATTAGATGAATCTTAATAACAATTTGGTTCTAAATCATCAAAAGAATCAAAGGAAATATTTGAATTGGAATCCTTAGAATAAGAGGAAATGTTTTGGATTAGAATTAGAAGAAGAGTGGGGAAACCGAATATTAATTTGGATCGAAGTATCAAATCATACCATCGACTATGAGATGAAGATGGGGAATGGGTTACCCAGGTGATTTCTCTAGCACGAAGAACCAAACGAGGTTTAGTCATGATGGGATTATTTTGATGTGAACACCAAAAATTTGATTCCTTATTGTCGTATATATAAGGGACGTTGTGATAATCAGTCATTTTGGTGGGTGGTAGGTTCAAAGGTCTAGACCTAGATCGTATGATAAAAATTATTCAAAATGAGGAAGATTTCATGTTGATTTAGGTAGCATAACAACAACCAACTTGACATTTCGTAAAGATGGGGATGCTTGTGTGATTTTCCAAAAGGAAGCTATGGAAAACATACATTATGATGACTCAAGCTTGATAATCCAACAAGGTTTGGACAACAAGTTTGGAGGCATAAATGTCAAAGGATTGATCAAAATTTTAGCAACATAAAGGATACAAAGGAAATATTTCCAATGTTTGATTGATGCAAAAGTCACTTGATAGGAAATGTTTTTGCCAAGGTTTGAAATATTTGTTCAAAAATTGCCTTGAACTTAGGCAAAAAATAATAATATCAAGAGGATCAAAGACCAAAAGGATTTTCCTAGAAGCGAGTTTATAAGGTGGATAAACACAAGGAACAATCTTATAAGTTCAAAACATAAAGCCAAATTAAAGACCAAAGAATAATGAATGATAAAGAATCAATAGATCAAAGTGATTGTCCTAAATGGGTAATTCAAAATGATGAATAATCGCAAGAGACAATCACACAAGGTTTGTTCTGAACTAATCAATTAATGAACTTAATTCCTAAGTTATTTCCAAATGGCAGTTGATGTTTAATATGATCAAATAAATGTCACCACTTATGTCAAGTTCAAATAAATGAACAAGGCATAAGTAATAACATGAAGGTTGATATGATCCCCAAAAAAAAGTATACGTAGAGCGAGTTTGAATCCGACCAAGACCCGTATCCCAAAAAGTGGAAATTACGACCATGAACAATGCAACAAAACCACTAATATATGCTAACCAAAATTTTCAGAAAAGTAAGGTATTGATATCAAAATGATATTGATATGATGTGCACAAAGGTAACACTCAACACTTTTCAAAAGCGGGGTAGTGATTAAAAGCAAACTAAGCTCTGAGTGTACCAAGGAATTATTAGAGAGTGTATTGTGTAACATCATAATATAAATACTTAGGCCAAGTTTACGAGAAACAAGATGTAAGTACCAACATTATAGCAATATGATACAAACAATATAACTTGAGTTCAAAAAAGAATCGAGGTGATGAATTAAGCCTAACTGCAATTGATGATCTTGACTTGGGTATCAAGATCAAAAAGGATACCAATGATATGAAAACGTCTCCATGCACTTTAGACATTTAACAACTTAGCCGTAAACATGGATGAGCGTAAACGGACACAAAAGTGGCGAATACAATCAATTAGCAACACAAGGGTAGTCACTCTTCTCCTGATTAACAAAGTGTCAAAATAAAGTGAAGGAAGTAGACCAATTGGGGTTGAAGAGAGTTTGGCATCACTTCGGAAGAGTTTCACCTCGCCTTAGGACGAGTGAAAAACTAAACAAAATTAATGCTTCACAATCTTCATGATGAATGACACACCATTTGAACTTTAATGGAATCTCCTCTTGTTTGACAAATAATATTTTGATTCCAAGAAAGTTATCCCTTTGCAATGGCTCTTAACTCAAATTTGTGTTGATATGGTCAAAGTTGGCTCCTGGACAAGATAGCTTCCTAGGTGGTTCACTCAACTAGGTGTCACAAGTTATCTAAATGCAATCTCGGTTGCCAAGGTTTCTAAGGAGTATCCCGGCTTTACTTTACACCCTTCAAGCACCTTTGGGAAATAAATGCGTCAATCATGTACTCTCTAGGTTCATGATACTGAGATAACTTTGACATTAAATCTCATGTGTATACTAGTCAAGTAGGTGTGTAAAGCACTCCTCATTTCATCCACAAGGTTCCCTCTTGCGTGGACTACTTTGAGGTTCCTAGGACCAGCCCCATTATTGTAGCTTAAGGCTTATGCCAAAGGGGTTATGTCTTAGTTAATTGGACGGGGTGTACCCTTATCCGAACCTACAAATATAGTCTTTTGATTGTGGTGTGTTTTTAATCTTTTATTCTTAATGTGGTTTGCTTGTACACCTTTTAGCAACCTACACGAAACTATAGTAGTAGTTTTATTTTGTCTCAATCCTTCATTCTTTGATAAGCGTTTAGGTCTTGCATGATGGATTTAGTAGTTTTCCAAACACATAAAGAGGATGAATGTCATTTCTAATTCTCAAGATCATCCTAAAACACAAGAGAAGAGTATACACGATGTAAAATATAACTTAAGAAATCAATAATGGAAAACACTTAATTCAAAACACAAAATATGTTCATCTTAACCAAACTTGACATTCTTTTTAAATATTTCTCAAAGCAATGAAAGATATAGAAATCATTTTTGATTCCCAAGATCACCTAAAAGGTGTAAGGGAAGATCATACATGACTCTAATATTATGATTAAGCATGAAACGTTCATTTAACCCTTTAAACACATCAAATTAGCAAAAATATGCAAATAAACCCCTACAAAATAGAAATTAGCCTCAAAATAGACCTACAAGAAGTTAGAACAAACTTTTACAAATTCCCAATCAGACCTCAAAATAGAACTGTGATGTGTACACTCAACTTTGGGTGTGTACACTCAACTTTTGGTGTGTACGCTCGCCTATAGAAAAATGACAATGATAGAACAGAACATGTACCCTCAAGTTTGAGTTTGTACGCTCAAATTTTAGTGTGTACACTAAACTCTAGGTGTGTATGTTCAACTTTGGGTGTGTATGCTCAACTTTTATTATGTATGCTCACCTATAGAAAAATGACAGTGACAGAGTAGAATGTGTACCCTCAAGTTTGAGTGTATATGCTCAACTTTTGGTGTGTATGCTCAACTTTGGGTGTGTACGCTCAACTTTGGGTGTGTACACTCAAATTTTAGTGTGTACGCTCCCCCATAGGAAAACGACTATTAGACGAACAAGAATGGCCTAAGTTTTGGGTGCGTAAATCTAGGGCACTGAAAGAGCATGTGGCGCTACAATATATCTAAGGCGCCCAGGATCAAACTTAGTCATTTCTTTACGAGGATATTTTGGAGTTAGTGTGTAGAGCACACAAAGACATGAATACTTGCAGTCCATGCAATGGTATTTTGGGAACAAGAGATAGCTAAGCGCCATGTATACTTTAGGCTAATAATAGGATTTCTACTCAGAGCTAACTATAGGAAGTCTATTATTAGAGCACTTGCATGTTGTGCATCCTATTGTAAAGGCGCATGACTATTATTAGCATGTGACCTATTTTGAGAAGTGCATGTGCGGTGAAGGGAAAGTACCTAACCATATATACATATATATATATATATATATATATATATATATATATATATATATATATATATATATATATATATATATATATATAATGTATGTATTGATTTTCATGGTTTTGGTGTGTGTGTGTGTGTATCAAATTATAGAGTTATGTTGTTGGTTTGTGCGCGCATTACTCATGGATATATTTATGTGATGTAAGAAGCTTTTGTGTTTTACAATATTTAATACAATGGTTCATATTGGTTGGATAATGGTGTTGAACATGACTGAATCTGGTTCTTGCATGGTAAATCTTGTTATAGTCATTGTTTAGTTCATCTTACATATATTCTAAGATCTAGATTTGTTTTATGCACTGTGTGTTGTTTACTATTGGTAATGAGTTTGAAAATACATGTGCACCATCATGCTAACATTATGTATAAATAACTCTAAAGAGGGACCCGGTGCCTTTGCGCGCTTTGGGTGAGCGCTCAGCTCAAGTTGAGTGATGTGCTTAGCACGCCTAGGTTATTCACAATAAATTTTAGGCCGCATCATTGGTTTCATTTCCAAGACCTATTTTTCAAGCTGTTTTTAGGACGTTGTGTGATGAAGATGTATCAGTTGATCTTGACAAGTGTTGATGAATAGATAGTAGATTTGGAAGAAGAGTACACTTGGAGATTGACACTAGATCCGAGTTTGACACATGCACATGGGTGGAGAAAAATCTGTATATTTGCTTATATGAAATCTTCTTTGCTATATTTCCAATAGAGCTATATGAGTGGTTGGTTGTTTATGGATCTAAAAGGAATTAGAGGTTTTGCACACTTTTACGGATGTAAGAATAATTTTAGGCTCTCTATGATGCTAATCTAATTTAGGCATACGTTATTGATGATACTTGAGTTCTATGGTGTTCTAAATAGATATATTTTAGAGTACTCAATTTCCAATTACTCTTTTCGGAGGTAGCTTAGTTTCAATTTTTACACTATCCCAAGGGAGCATATGTGCATGAAATTTGTTGTCAATCAATATATTGATAGTAACCCTGAATTTTGAAGAGAAGTTGATGGCTAGCTAAACCCCACCACGTGTGGGGATAGGCATAGGTGTGGTGAAGGATGGGGGACCTAGCGGTAGAAAGGAAAAGAGAAGAAAGGAAACTTAATTTTAATGAGGCGCATGAGAGGGATTTAGAGAAGCAGCGTGAGATTGTAAAATGGATGGCATTGAGGAGAGAGATGGCTCGTGAAGGATTTAGGGCTCACATAGAGGACATGGAGCCAAAGCATCTAGAACTCCCCCATTTGGGAAATCATGATAGGTAACCCTCATCATCCTATTATGAGAGTGTGCCAATAGAGACAACATGGGCGCGGGTGTGCATCTGAATCTACCTAGCAACGTAGCCCTTGTGTTTGGTTTTCTAGTTTCTAGTAGTCAGCAAGCTAGTTTGGCGAGTAGAGGAGTAAGAGGTAGGGTTGACTTATTAGCAAGTTTAGGAGTGAATCAAATAGAAAGTACATTTATGGCTGGGTAGATGACTTCCCTATTATTTGGAGGACCGGTTGGAGGAACCTTTTTAGGCACGTCATCGACACAAAAAACATGCGCGCAAAACTTTGGAATCACATCTGGGAGTAGCACAACTTCACAGAATGTAGGAGTTTAGTTTAGCACCACTGTTGGGACATAGGGAAGAACATCATCTAGTTCAATTCTTGCTACAGGTGGAGGATCAGGAGGGACATGTAACTCAAGTTCTAGTGGATCTGGTGGATCTAGAGGCGGAGGTAACACAGGAGGTTCTAGATCTGGTGGGCATGGTCCTCACCAGCCCCAGAATATTTACATGGAGATGTCACTTCATCTCCCAAATTATAGGGGAATAGAAGATGCTACTAAGCATGTCCATATGTGTGAGATACTATGGTGTGCGAAAGGAATTACGGCTTCGAGAGCGCTTGAGGCCATTGATTTGTAACTAAGTTGTAGGGACACGTGCACAAATGGTACAGGAAGTTTGACCCTGATCACACTTGTGTGGATTATATGGCATTATGAGATGCTTTCATTAAAGAATTTAATATCCCTGAGTTCAAGTAGAAAATTATAAGCGTGATCAAGGATATCAAGCAGGGTACTACTGAGAGTGTTTGAGAATATGATGATCATTTCAAAACACTCTTGTCTAAACTATCATATGATATCCATGCAAGTTAGCATGCACAGTGGTTCATCAGAGGCCTGATTACACCTTTTAGGAGGGTTCTCTCACATAAGACATATACAGACCCACATGAGGCACTTGAAGTATCTTTTCCCATTGAGGCAGTTGGGAGCATAGATACTAGAGTGAGCCCATTCTTAGAAGCTCATATTGCGGTAATGGAAAAACAGTTAGAGAAACTATCAGCCAATACAACACATGAGACATGCAGTGGAATTTGGTGCACAGATTGTGAAGTAGAGGGCATACTAAGGATATTTTTCCTCGCAGATCGGTGCACTCCTTACTGCTGGATTGTGAGATATGTCATTTAGACCATGATGCAAGCCGTTTTCCATTATTGCAACGTGCGATAAGGAAGAATGTGTCTTACTACTGTAATATTTTTGGTCCACAACTCACAATACTAAAGATTGTAGGTTGATTGATCGATCCATGATGTCATTGATATTGGTGCACGCTAGACGGGAGTTTTGAATAACTCTAAGGATAAAATTGATCAACATGATCATGATCATACTCAAGGGCGTTATGATCAAAATGAAGGGCATTTTGAGGGAGGTCGTGGTAAAGGTCGAGGATACCATGGTGGATTCAGATGCTGAGGTCGTGGCTATGGAAAAAGTGAGTTCCCTCATGGAACATGCTATACATGTGGATCCCCTGACCATTATAGGCATGAATGTCCTCAGAACACTACTTGTTCTTTTTGCAGAAATAATCATAACTATGAAGAGTGCCCAAACTTATATAAACATCTAAGAAAGAAGCAAAAACAAGAGAACAAGGGTGCAAGGATGGTTAGGATACAACAAACCATAAAAAACTAATGGATGTCAAAGTTAACACCCAATCCTAAGGTAGTACCTTTGAATATTACTACATGCACTGAGGTTGCGTGCGCTTAGAGTAACATTGCAAAGAATCCTACCATTACTAAGGAGGAGGTTTTACATGCAAAATACCCAGACCCTACACATCAAAAGGAGGTTTATCAGGAAACCATGGAGGTACTCAGAAATTTGTAGGGTGAAATACAGTGTTTAAAGGAATAGTCACGGAAGTTAGAATAGAAGAAGGAAGCCGAGACTTTCTATCGGATGTTGATGATTTGAAGGAAGTATGCAAGATGTTGCGTCAAGAGAACATTATTCCATTACTAGGGAGTTGGTTAAAGGGAAACACTCTACGTGCTGGTATTGAGAATGGATGGCATATTTTGCATGCTAATATCCCTCCCATAGCTTAGATTATGACAAGGAGATCACTCTGAATGTTGTTGTGGATGGATGGCTTTTGAGAAATATTTTGATTGACACAGGTGTAGAAGTGAATGTGCTTACTTTATATTCATGGGTTTAGATGGGAAGACCTCCATTATAGCCATCTTCCAATGTGTTGTATATGGAAAATTGGACTAAGGCCATGCCAATTGGAGTATTGAAGGATGCATCCATTATTATATAGGGGGCCAAGTTCACTGGTAACTTTGAGGTCTTAGCACTTCAAAAGCGGACAACTTCCCAGCTCTACTTGGGCGCCCTTAGTGTTATGCAAATAATGATGATCTACGGTTCAATAAGGGATATATCAGTTTTGATAATAAGGAGGAATGATTTATTATCCCTTTGACAAATAGACCTTATATTGAGCCTTTAAGTGAAGAAGACCTTAACAGAATTTATGTGTGCACCATTCAAGACCTAGAAGCACTTGAGCCATCTATGGAAGGAATTCTCCAGTGGGATGATACAAAGTTTATCGGTGATACTATAATTATTTATTGTGATAATTAGGCACATGGCACTTATGATATGGTTGGGTGCGAGGTAAGAAGCACGGTATGTGCGTAAAGCGAGCCACATTGTGTTAGGCGGTTAGGAAACAACCATGTACCCTAGTACACTAGTGAGGAAACCTTGAGGTATTCTTGCGAGCCATGGAAGTATGGTGGAAGGGTTAGGTAGACAAAAGGAATATGTTATTTTATACCCTACATGGGACATGAGTGCATTGGTGGATGGTTCATAGGGATAATCTTATAGAATGGAGATAAGTGAGAATTTCTCTATCAACCTAGTTTCTCAAGAGTAATACACCTACTCAAATATGTGAATATCATGGTAATAATCATATTTAGCACCATGTTCAATAGTGTGAGAGACTCTAGACAGAGGGGAAGGAAGCTTTACCACCTTCATTGTGGGTGCACAAACTTTATTTCACCTTGCGAGGCTACACACACGCTTAGTATGTTTATGTGGAGCTGTATAGAGAGACCTAGGAAATTGGCAAGACTTGACTACAGGAATGATCCAGACTTTTGACTACTTCTCCACTAAACCTTTGGTGAAATAGGCATTACAAGTTATGAATCGATTGACTATGGGAGATAGTGCAAAGGCTAAAGAACTCATTCAGGAGTTATTTAGTGAGTCAGACTTAGAAGCACTTTTTGATGAAGTAGATGAGATAGATGCAGAACTGCTTGATCGCACTTGCCTAGAGAAGGAGAAAGGAAAGATGGTCTACATGGTGTATGATGAAGAAGTGGAAATTTGTACATAGATCATTTAGAGGGTACGCGTGAGGCTGTAGACATTGTGGATGAGAATGCGTGCGCCTACCATGAACCTATGAATATGAAGAACGTGAACATTGGCACAGATGTTGAACCTAAGGAGGCCATAATTAAAGATTTCTTGGTTTGACTACGAAGTGGCTATGATAATTGAGTTGCTACATGATTTCTATGACTTGTTTCCTAGGGGATACCATGAGTTGAAAGGAGTGCATGAATCTTTGGGTGAGATGAAAATTAATCTAAAGGGAGGTGCACGCCCGGTTAGGAAGAGACCTTATAGGATGAACCCTAACCTGCACATAAAAGTTAAAGAAGAAATTAACAAGATGTTGGAATCGGCATTATTGATCCCATAGAGGAATCGAGTGGGTTAGTCCTATGGTAATCAAGATAAAGAAAGATGGAAGAATCATGATTTGTGTGGACTGCATCGATCTGAAATGCGCATGTGTGATTGATTATTTCCCTACACCATTTCGAGGAAATATTGGAGAGGAATTACGGGGCACGAAATTTACTCTTTACTGAGATGGATTCTCTGGGTAATATCAAGTAAAATTTGCTAAAGAGGATCAAGAGAAGACAACTTTCACCACTGAATGGGGAATTTTTACATACAAAGTGATGCCCTTTGGATTGAAGAACGCATCTGCAGTATTTTCACACATTGTTGTTCAAGCATTCTAGGATTTTATTCACAAATTCTTGCAGGTTTACTTGGATGATTGGACCATGTATGGGCTCATCAAGGATCATTATGACAATTTAAGTTAATGTTTGAGAGGTACAAACAATTAAGCATCTCTTTAAATATCAAGAAGTGTGTATTTTATACACCTTTTGGAACTCTACTAGGGTATATCATCTGCAAGGAGGGTCTTTTGGTAGATCCAGCTAAGACTGCAGTCATTCTAGGCTTGGAGGAACCCACCAGTCAGAGTGATGTGCGTGGATTCTTGGGCCACATAGGGTATTACAAAAATTATCAAAGGATATGCTAAGATTGTCACACCCTTGGAGGAGTTATTAAAAGGTAAAGGGAAGTTCTATTGGGGATAAGCTATGACATCGCGCATTGAGAAGTCTTGAAGGAAAGGCTTACTACGACACCTATTTTACATTTTCCTTCATGGAATCTACCCTTTCATGTACATGTGGACGCATTTGGCATGGCCATTGGCATAATTCTAGCTCATCCTAGAGAAGGTATTGTAGATCATCCTATCTGCTTTTCTAGCAGAAATTTGACTCCTGCATAACATAATTATACAACTACGGAGCGCAAGGCTTTTCAATGATTTATGTGCGGCATAAGTTAAGCAAAGATTACTTGTTAGAAACACCTTTTATTTTCTATACATATCACATGGAATTGATATACTTGGTGAACAAGCCCATTTTTACGAGGCACATATGTCGATGGGTTCTCTTATTCCAGGAGTTTGACTTTATAGTGGTGGTAAATCCAGGTAAAAGCAATTTTGGTCCAGATCATTTGTCAAGGATTCAATCGAGGAGAGGACATGCAAAGTATTAAAGATACAATGTCGGATGCACGGATTATACGAGTTGAATTGCGCACCCTCGAGTTAGAGGATATTGTTGTCTTTTTACGCACAGGTATGATGCCTAAAGGAATGAAGGCCTTGGAAAAGAAACAACTTGCAATTCATGTCGTATCTTTCATGTTGATCAATGGTGACTTATACAAACCAAGCCAAGATGAAGTATTGCACTAGTGCTTACTAGAGCATGAGCACACGGAAATCATGGAGGAGGCTCGTGGTGGTATTGTAGGTGGACACTATGCAGGTGACGCCACCTTTGCCATGCAAGATTTTACTAGATATTTTATGGTGGGAAACCTTGTACAAGGATTGCAAGGGTTATTGTAAGGCATGTGATCACTGTCAATACCTTGTAAAACTGGGGCAAAGAGATGAAATGCCTTTAAGGCCTATTACTAGTGCAGAGCCTTTTGAGAAATGGGCAATCAACTTTGTGGGTCCTATTTCCTTGGCCGCACGTAGAACTGAATCGCACTATATGATCACTTTTATAGACTATCTTACAATGTGGGTAGAAGTGGCACCTACAAAGGATTATACAGAGCAACATCAACAAGATTATTGTGGGAAAATATTCTTACAGAGGCATGGATGTCCTTTAAGTTTGATAAGTGATAGAGGCACTCATTTCCTTAATGAGACCATCAAGATATTATTGGATGAATTTATGGTTGTACACCATAAGAAAACACCTTATCACCCTCAGGAAAATGGGACTATTGAGGCTTTCAACAAGATATTGAGCCAAACTTTGACAAAGATTTGTGATGTTGGAAGGAAAACTGGGATGATAAAGTTTTTGTTGTACTTTGGGCATATAGAATAACCTACAAACGGTTGAATAAGGAAACACCCTTTTAGTTGGTGTTTGGTGTAGAAGCAATTCTTCCCATGGAATTCATGTTACCTTATTTTTGTATTATGTGCATAGGAGGTCTAGCTGATGAGAAAGCATTAGAAGAGAGAATTGAAAAGTTGACATAGTTGGATGAGAGGCGTGCCATAAGCACGATGGAGTCAAAAGAAATAAAAATCCAGGTAGAAGGCATGGCACGATAAGCACATCAGGGAAAAGAAGCTTGAGGTTGGGTAGATGGTACTTATTTATGATTCGAAGTTTCAACGCCACCCAGGCAAGTTTAAGGTGCATTGGTTAGGACCGTATGTTATCACTCATATACTTGACTTAGGCACTTGATGGAACACAGTTGCCCAGTTACTTCGATAGGAGTAGGCTAAAGCCCTACTATAAATAATTCTTCTTGGTGTTTGTAATAAGGTAGTATTTCCATTTAGATTAGATTTCCCTTACTGTATTTCCTTTATATATGTTTCCTTCATCGTCGCTATACTTTGTCAATTTAGTTTAGTGTTATGTGTAATAAGCACATTTATACACAAGAAGCTGATTACAATCTCAAGTGTTTTTATGCCTGAGATGACTACACGTACCCTTAATTTGAGGTGGATAAATAAGGTTATTCTGGTATAGAAAAGAAATAAACTCACGGGTGTCCATAAAGGGAACGAGGTTTTGAAAAGTGATGAAAAATTCAAGAGGATTGCTCAAAGTTAAAGACCATGTATAAGGTGGTGAGTGCTCGTATAACTCAAGGAGGCTACAAAATTTGAGACTACGTATGTTTGGGTCACATTGGATAAATACTTCGGCATAAGGAAGCATGAGTAGAGGAGATCTGTGATAGATAAGTAGTGGCGTGCCAGAAAGTTATGACTGAGGCACCAAATTTTGAGGTGCGAGAGATTAGGGTGTAGGGAAAGAGAGGCACAAAACGTACTCAAAGGGAATTAAACTTTGTGTATGGTAGTAGGTGGATAAATTAATGAAGGGGATTTTTGAAACTTGTTTTAAAGCGAATTCATAAGCGAAAATTTTTACCTTAAGAGTTCAAATAAAATTGAGAAGTGTGAAAAAGAGATGGAGATGACAAGCACACTACAAAGTGAGTAACTGTCATGTTTCAAAGCACGTTGTTGAGCATCTAGGTATGGAAGAAGGATTCAAGTGGTGGTGTGTGTGCGTGATGAGAGAGTGACTTAGGTTTCATTTACATGATAGCTAGGGTTTTCATTCACACTCACAGGATCGAGAGGAATGATGGCACCACGGAGGGCTCCAGTTGTGGAGAAGGAGGTTGACGACCCAAGTAGAGGAGTGGTTAGTTGAGATATTATATCGGGAAGAATTTATTGAGGGGAGGTCATGGAAAAAAAGATTACAGTGTAGCATTTCAGAAATCAACCACTGCATTGAGAAATACCTCAAGGACATCGCAATAAAAGTGTACAGGAAGACAAATTGGCAATTGGTGGATGGCACTAGGGTTTTAGACGCCTCTGTGAAGAAATTACTTGAAAGCATGGGGCTCATGAAAATTATGGAGTTGCCCTATTTTTGGAAGCTGAGTAGTTGTATTAGTGGCTCATGTTGCGCATCCATGAAGACTTTTTCTACTTCGCGGGAAGGAGAATAAGGATCACCACCAAGTTGATTGGGAAGGTGACAAGGCTACATGACTCAGGCTCAGAGATGGCGGGAGATCTATCAGATGATGAGGGAATTTATGTCATAGCCTCCCTACATCAGTATAAGAAGGGGGGTCAATCCTTAAAAGTGACCAACATTGTAGACATGGCCACCAGGGTTGCAGCATACTTGATAGGAAGCAAGTTGGGTGCTACTGAACAGTGGAATGAGGTGAATATGTGTTGGTTACATATAGCGCACAAAATGGTCAACAAGACATAATATAACATTGTCGGGTACATAGTAGAAATCTTGATGAATGAGGTGCACGTCCAAGTAGATAAAGGTGAGAATATTACTTGGGGCACAATCATATTATTGATTGTAGTTAGTAAAATTGGAGTACCCAGAAGAACCTAGGGAGAACATCGGGAGTTTTCTTTGGAGAATAAATCCCAGTGAAGAATTTTTCCAAATAGAATCTACGTGGAACTATTTCTAATGAGTATAAGGAGCACGTGGAAGGTGGTTTAGGAGACTACATAGGTTGTTTGAAGGAGAATGGTGTATTCCATGTGAGTTGGCCACTTGAATGGAGAAGCTGATTTTGTAGTCTACCAAAGCACTTGTTTGAGGAACTTCCATATGCGGTTGGGCGGTAAGAGCTCTGTGGTGTAAGTTTCCCTTTTCTTTTACTGCCAAATATTTCAAGGAGTCAGTGAATAGGTTTCATGACGCGTGCAAGCTTCAGTTTGACGTGGACAAAGTAGACGCATATATCCACATTCTGCACAAGAATTATGTATGGCCAAAGAAAGAGGCCTATGTGGAAACCATGGAATCAAGAAATGTGTACATCACACCAGAGAGTTTGGTCATAGGAAAAATTGAACCCGTGCGCATGTACATTTATCTGAGGTTAAGGTTAAAGGATGAAAAGGTGGTGAAGGGTGTGGATATGACACTCCCAGGACCTCCAAAATAGGGGTAGTCTATGGGAACATCAAGGCAAGATACCTATGCACCCCCAACTCGGGAGGATCAATGGCTACAAAGTTGGAGAACGTCCAGAGAATAGGAGGAACCAAAGGATAGTGTTGGACTTGTTAATGTGGGCCGCCTTGTCATATTAATAATTATCACATACCAAGTGACTGATGTTTTTTATTTGTTCATTGTGTTTTTTATAATAAAAAAATACTATAGTTTATATTTTTTATGAACTATATGTTATTTTTTATTTACATTCTATAAACTATATACCTCTTTTTTTAAAAAGTGTATATATTTTTATATTATAAATTATAATAGGCTATTATAATGTATTAAACTATAACCTCCCTAATATTATACAAAAGAAGAAATTCTAGAATTCCACATTCTGGAAATACACAACAAGTTTTGGCTTTATTAAATTTGACGGTCAAATGACCGTCATGGTAGACCAAACATAAGACAATATGATGGTCATTTAGACGTCAAATTTAAGCTCGTAGGTTTCTAGAAACTTTCATTGTGTTAAAATTGATGATCAAATGATCGTTACAAGAGACCAAAAAATAGGTCGTTATGATTTGTCATTTAGATGTCAAATTTAAGTTAGCGAGCTTTGTCTACATTAATTTTTTTCATAAATTTGAAGTTGTTATGCATTCTTAGGGGTCTCTTCTTCACTTCTATATGGTCAGAAATATTTTTTATATAAATTTGGGGTATAAGGCAGAGCCCTTTATATTGCGGGTTATTATTTTGATCATAGGAGGTTAATTATAATGCATTGTAATGACAGAATTAGTTATAATCAAATAGTTTCTTTAGATCTATAAAATTTAGATCGATTCTATTAAAAGTGTTGTTTTTATTATCGATAAATATGTATCTAAATTTGTGGTACATTGTATATTATAATGGGGTGTGTTTTACAGGTTTAGGAAAATAATGGCGTCCAACTATTTCTGTCTTGACAAAACCCATATCCTGAATGAAACCAACTACGACATTTGGGTCAAAACAAAATTTATGGTGAGGAAAAAACGGACAATTATTTCGGATCTCGAGGTTGCTCCCACCTTTGGTCATCAAGTAACTATAGATAATATGAATGTATTCTTACAACAAATGCAAGAGGCTCTTTACATGATTTTACGCAATGTGAGCGATGAGTACCTTCTACAATTGGTAATATCAAACATCCGAAAGAGGTATGATCACAACTAGAATCCATACATGAAGGATACTTGGTATATCAAGGATAGTAATTAGAGTATAATAGCTGAAGGAATTCAAATAAATGGTATGTATATTTTTATGATTTCTCTTATGCATCTTGTTTTATATCTCGAGTTTGAATAATTCAAAACTATGGTATGAAAGGTTAGGACATGTTAATTATCGAAGCTTATATGAAATGTAAAGATATAATCCGGTGAAAGTTTTGCATGTATTGTCTTCTTCTCTTGAAGTTACTTCATTAAATGCTTTTAAACGATGATTTTTAGTCTTTTAGTAAATGATCATGATGATGTTTTGATGCTATAGATGTTTGAAACTCTTATCTTCCTAGATAAGAAATTAAATTGGGCTCAATCTATATTAGAAAGTTCAAATCCTATTAACCTTAGGAAAATGACCAAAAGCCATCATATGTACCATGCATTAATTACCTTGTATGAACTGAGCCATGAAGTATTATAGTGTCTAGATGGATATACAAAGTAAAGTATAATGTTGATGGTAGTATTAACAAACATAAAACTAGACTTCTTCTTTAGAGGTTTCAATCGAAACACTGGTATTGATTATGTTGAGACATTTTCCCTGTAGCTAAAATGAGTCTTGTTAGGGTATTATTTGCAATTGCGCTCAATTTGGGTGAGAAATCCACCAAATGGATTAAAAAAATACTTTTTGAATTACGATTTAAAAGAAGAACTTTACATATTTCAAGCTAAAGGATTTGAAGAAACTAGTAAAAAAATATGTTTGTAAGTTGAGAAATCCTTGTATGGTTTAAAACAAGCTCTTAGAGCTTGGTATGTGAAAATTGTTTCATTTTTTAAACTATTAGGTTTTGTTAATTGTTCTTCTAACAATGATATATTCACCAAGCAATAAGACTCACATATTATCATTATATGTATATATGTTGATGATTTGCTTATGATGGTAACAATTCGATTTAATTCATAGGATCAAAGAGAAATTGAAGCAAGTACTTTGAAATGAATGAGTTGGGTCTCTCACATCATGTTCTTTGTATGACTGTATTTCATTCTATTGTTATTTTTCAAAACATAATATGCAACCATTGTATTGAAAAAATTTATTATGATTGATTGTAAACCATTTTCTACTTTAATGGAAATGGAATAAATATTGACCCTAAATCTGCATATGAAAAAGGTTGATCTTATTTTATATAAGTTGTTAGTTGATAGTTTGATTTATCTAACTATAACTAGATCAAATATTTCCTATACTAGTAGGAATTACTTCAAGGTTTATGTAGGAACCTTTTTTTAGAGATCATTAGAATCTTGCAAAAATAATTTTTAGATATATTAAAGGAACAATCAATTATGGGTTGCATTATACTAAGAATGAAAATGCTATCTTATATGGATTTTGTGATTCTAACCATATTGATGTTGTGTTATAAAATATATTAGATATGTGTTCAAGTTTTTGGTGTAGAAACCATTACTTGTAATAACAAATACAATCAACAGTCTTCATTTCTTCTATTGAGGCGAGAAGTACAATAGAAGAAGTAAAGAAGTCATGTGGTTCAGTAAGGACTGTTGGTAGAGATACACATGGAAGTAAAATTAAGTATTCCTCTTCTATGTGGTGGTCATAGTTGTATTACTCTTGATTAAAAATTTAGTTCAACATCAGAGGACGAAGCACATTGAGATATATATACGCTTCACCCGTGAGAAGGTGTTAAGTGATGACATAAATCTCAAGTTCGTGTTGATTGAAGAGTAGGTTGCTAACATCTTCACAAAGTCCCTGAGTGCTACAAAGTTTTGTCACTTTCGTGAAAAGATTGGATTTTCAAAGTTGTTATTAAGGGGGAGCGTGCATGACAATGTCACCTCCTAATGGAACTTGGTTTTTTTAAAATACCTTCGGGCATTTGTAAAAGACCTACGGGCAAGTGTAAAAAAGACCTTCGGGCAAGTGTAAAAAGACTTTTGGCATGTATACCTCCTTGGCTTCTTTTTTTATAAAGAAGTGTAGAAAGATCTTAAAGGAGGTTTTGAGAAACTCTATAGTGTTATTGAGTTTAATGGTAAACATCAATACAAACGTATTGTTAAGGATATTATTGGTTGTAAAAGACTACTATATGCTTGGGTTCAATAACCTTTTATGAGAACCTGTGAGAACATGCAAAACTCACAAATCATACTTAGCCACCGATCATGGGATGATCCTTGGGATTCCAAATCCTTTTGTACCAAAAGGTAAATTGAGTATGATGGAGGTGTTATAATTTCTTCAATTGATATGCTAGTCTAAAACCTTTATAGTTTAAGGATTGTAAATCTGTAGTGTACCACAAGTAGAAAATCTATTGTCATATGTTATGTTATCCCACTTAACATTAAGGGGAGTGTTGGAACATAATGATTAAGTGGTCCAGCCAAACCTTAATGTATATGGGTCCATCACTAAACTATAGGTTAATATTTAATAATATGAAACATTTATATTTCTATTATTAAATATGTTAACATAGTATATACTTTAGGTTAAATATTTAATAATATCATGAAATGATTATATTTCTAATATTAAATATTATAAACCTAGGTGTATGTGTCAACCATTTTAGGTTGAAAAGGTGGGTCGGGAGACATACCCGATCACCTTATATAAAAAGGACTTTAGGTCCTCATTTGACATATTCAAGAAATATATCAAAGGTGTGCAAATCAAGTGATTTGGTTTTACCCTTGATAAATAGGGTTTCAAAGGAGGAGGTGATCTTATTGGATGTAAAATAAGTTCTCTGAAGTAAAAGGTTATTTTCAAAGTGGTTTTACCCTATTGGGGTTTTCCACTATAAATATTGTGTCACCTATGTTATTTATTTCTGTAAGTATTTCTTTATTTACTTATGTTATGATGTAATCTTTATTTAAATATTTATTGTAACATTATATACTATGTAAGTTGATTAAATCTGTATTTATTAGAATCCTCAAATTCTAACATTTCACGAGTGGTTATAGGACACTCGAACTATAGGTGACACAATGCTAGTTCAAGAGTTGAAAAAGTTACACATTGAGATCCCACTTCTTCGAGTAATAAAGGGACATTCCATAATTAAACCAAACCATTAGAAACGAGTATAAAGACACCATGAAGAAAGAAGAAATATCCAAAGCTGTCGAGGTGGAAGGAAATTTGGTGATCTTGTTCTTTGAAAAACTTACTTCACCAAAATACGAGGATCATAGGAGTCCAGTCATTACTATTTGTATAAACAATTAGTTAATATCTAACATTTTGGTGGATCTTGGTGCTGCCATCAATGTTATAACAATATATATGTTCAATCTATTTTCCTTAACATAATTAGGACTACAACCTACCAATACCATTCTTCAATTAACGAGATCAATCCATTGTTGTACATCGGATGGTATTATTGAGGATATAATGGTCACTTTGTTGAATCTCGGGAGTATCCTATTGATTTTATGGTCGTACGTGCTGACCTAAAGCTCGAAATTGAGGTATCCAGTCATCTTGGGAAGACCTTGGTTGGCTACTGTTGCTACATATATTATTTCGTAGGTTAGGCAAAATGACCATTCTAAATGGGCAAAAATTCAAGCATATTTCATTATCCTCCTATCCAAATTTTTATGTGTGTGCTTGTGAACATGTATGGGTAGATTTTTTGGATACTAACTTTTTGAGTTCTTCTTATTTGGCCACCATTGCAGTGAAAAACCATATGACAGAATTTGTTGAGTCATACACACTGAATGATGCAAAGGGCTCTATGATGATGGAAATCAAGACGATGTAGCTACGGAAATTAGAACTCTAACTGCATACCCATTTGTTCTAGACATGTCCGATACTATTGCCTTGGTAAGTGATACTTCTAATGAAGCTTGTAAATAGATCTATGCTTATAATGCAGAATACACAGTCTTTGATTTCTATTGTCCTTTAACCAATAATTTATCTCTTGACAATTTACCCATTTAACACATGCTTCAGCCCCATGTTTTCCCATCGAATTCTTTAATTACCCAATCTGCAAAGCTCGCTATTTTGAAAGATGTCAAACAAGTGCCTATTAACACAGGGAAAGAACTAACCATTGGTAATAATTTGGAGGCCAACCAAGAGGCTAGGGTTCTCAAGATTTTGAGGAAACATTCCCACGCTTTTGCTTGGGATTACACTGATATGAGGGGAATTCATCCTAACATCTATACTCACCATATCTACATTGAAGATGTTAAACCCATAAGGCAGTCGCAACAAAGAATTAACCTAGCACTCAGAGACAGTCAAAAATGAGATAGAAAAAGTGCTAAAGGTAGGATTCATCTACCCTATATCTGATAGTCAGTGGGTCTCACCATTAGTTATAGTTCCCAAGAAAAACGGTAAATGGAGAATTTGTGTTGACTATAGGGAACTTAATAAAGCCACCAAGAAAGATTATTTTCCCCTTCCTTTTATTGACTTGAGGTTTGGAAAATCTACCAAGAAGAAATGTTTTTCTTTCTTGGATGGGTTTAGTGGGTATAACCAAATAAGTATTGCACCTACTTGACCATGAGGATAAAACCACCTTTACTTGCCCTTGGGGTACATTTGTTTATCAAGTCTTACCTTTTGGGCTTTGTAATGCACTGCTATGTTTGAGAGAGCGATCTTGGCCATTTTTGCATATCTTACAAATGATTGTGTTGAAGTTTACATGAATGATTTCACTTGTCCATGGATCCATTTTTGATGAATCTCGAATAACCTTGAAAAATTATTGAGTAGATGTGAGCAGCACCAATGATCCCCGAGTCATGAAAAATGTCGATGATGGTTGATTAGGGAATTGTCTTAGGTCACCATATTTTTGCCAAAGGCATACAAGTCGCCCCAAAAAGATCGCAGTCATCACTTAGTTACCTCTACACCAAAAAATCTTACTAACATTAAAAGTTTCCTTAGACATGTAAGGTATTATCGACGATTCATCAAAGACTTTGGTAAAAATTTTGCATCTATGTCTTCATTGCTAACAAAAGATTTTTTTGAATGGTCCCCTCAATGTCAGCTGGAATTCAATATTATCAAGGAGAAGTTGACCACCGCCCCGGTCTTACGAGGCCCCAATTGGGGGAAACCTTTCCATATCCACATTAATGCCTCCAATATAGCCATGTGGGAGTTGTTCTTGGCGAGAAAGATGAAGATGATCACATGTATGTCATTTACTTTATCAAAGCAAGAATCGACTCTATGGAAAGAAACTATACCACTATGGAAAATAAACTTTTAGATGTTGTTTACTCCTTGAATAAATTCGGCATTACATCATGGTATAAAATCTTTGTTTATATACCGACCACTCTGCCATCCTATATTTGATGAATAAACTAGTAGTTAGAGGTCGGATTATTAGATGGTTGCTCTTGTTACATGAATTCAATCGACCATTATTGATAATCTCGGGAAATCTAATGTTGTTGTTGATTTTATTTTGAGATTGAATGTTTCAGGTAATGATGAGGTAGTCCAAGATCAATTTCTAGATGAACATTTGTTTGCTATATCAACTCAGACTCTGTGGTTCTCCGATCTTGCAAATTATTTAACTATAGGAAGTTTCGCCTATTTTATCATATAAAGAGAGACGAAGATTGGTTAAAAATAGTACAACATATAAATGGTGTAATGGAATTTTATTCAAATGTTGTCTTGATATGGTTCTTCATAGGTTTATTTGAGAAGATGAAGTATACGACATACTGCGAGCTTGTCATGATGAGCCAGAGAATGACATTACTCAATTAAATAGGATAATTCACAAAGTCTTTGGAGTTGGGTACTATTGGCCTTCCCTCCACAAGACTGTCAAGAAGTATGTGTGGCAGTGTGATGCATGTCAAAGAATGGGGAAGCCTACACTATCCATGAAAATTCCTCTTAATCCTCAACTGGTCTTAGGACCATTTGAGAAATGGGGAATTGATTTCGTTGGACCTTTTGATCCCCATAATTTTGGAAAGAGTACCTCTTGGTATGCACTGGACTCACGTCACGAAATGGGCTAAAAGTTCAAGCATTGGCATTTGCCAATGAGGATGTTGTTGTTGATTTCTGTATACAATCGGATATTACTACGATTTGGGGCCCCTAGGGCCATTATATCTGATCAAGGTCCTCAATTTGTTTCTAAAATGATTGTGATTTTTTTGGAAATCTACCGAATCAAACACCGAAATCGTCACCATATCACCCCCAATCTAATGGGCAAGTGGAAGTCACCAATAGAGAACTTGAGAATATTCTAACTAAAGTGGTTAGTGCTGACAAGAAAAATTGGGTACCAAAACTTCCCAAGGTAGTTTGGGCCTATAACATGACCTGGAAAACCACTACTGGTTTTTCTCCCTATGAGTTGGTATATGGGAAGAATCCATTGTTACCTATAGAGTTTGAGTTATGCACCTGGAGAACAACATTGGAAGTTGGCATCAATTTGGATGAAGCACAACGTAAACAGGTGATGCAGCTAAATGAATTAGATGAATGCGGATGAAAGCACAGAACAGGAAAAAATTCTCCAACATCAAAGGAAGACCTAACATGATGCTCATATCAAATCTAGGATGTTTCACAAGGGAGAATGGGTCTTACTCTAAAGGCAAGTTACGAACACACTTTGGTTGGGTCCATATCAGATCAAAAAAGTGTTTGATAATGACTCTATGTGACTATTACCAATCAATGGCGAAAGAGGGATTCTTCTTGTGAATGGACACAGACTTAGGATTTATCAACGACCTCTTGACAAGGGAACTTTCACCAGTGACATCATATTGAGTGAGGAAATGCATGCTGAGGTGGCTCTTCACCCTCCGACTAGGAGTAATTGTTGTCTTTCAATTTAAATAAAGGAGGATGGTCATGACCTTGATCTTCTTCCCTTAGTTATTTGTTTTGTTTTCAATAAATGTAGAAATCTTCATTGTTTAAAGGCCACTAATCACATTTTATCTCAGACTGCAGGACATGGAAATCTACGGATATTGGACACGTTGAACTAGCATGGGTAAGTGCATTCTAATTCACTACAGATATTTCCTTATGAAGCAACTCCCCATGCATGAACTTATCATAATTACATCCATACACAATGTTCAATGTATTTATTATGGATATCCTTCCGAATCTGACGCTATGACATGACAACATGAGGGTGTAATGAGTCATGATTTCCACACACACCACATGTGTCACATTCTATGAAAGGGACAGGTGGCGTTTCTATTTCAAGAAATGGGATGCACATTGTCTCACATATCAACACTACTCATGGATACCTAGACTTGTCAACCTTTTACGCCGCCCAATTTGCTATGATTTTATGCGATTCGAGGATCTGGGTGCATTTCACCTCTCCTCTTGAGTCCTATTACCACCCGGAAAAACAATGTTGCACAATCAAATGAGAGTTTCACACTTGGGTCGAAGTAACTTCCAACACTCAGGGATGTAAAGGTACCAGGAAGCAATATGCTAATCAATTTGAAGAGTATGACATGGCCCAACTTGGTCATAGGGCAGGCGTAGATAAGTTGCATTGGGAAATGCAACAGGTAAAGTGAATGGGAAATGATGAGTACATTATTTGGCTCATTTATATCATTCCTATGATTAATAAGTTATCATTTAGATATAATTTGCTAATGCATGTGGATGTTTTGTATAGTTATATCTTAGTGAGTTTAATGCATTTTCCTTGCTTTTGCCCAGCAACCTGATTCTTATAACTTCCTACTAATTGTCTCCGTGAGAGAAATGTGATGATGTGTGCAGGGAAATAATGAACATCTATTACCAATGTAATTAAGAAGTCTGAGTTTGGAGCTGGAATGCACAAGTGGAAGGCTTTTTCCACCTATCGACCTATAAGTATGGGACTTGTTTCTAGCAAGTCATATAGGAATTTATGAGTCTTGATCAATGTTGATTAATGGGAGACATTAGTACCAGATATTATGGTGTATTTTTAACACTTGTGTCTATATAAAGACACCTTCTTAAGAACATTGTAGTAGTTGTTACTTTAGATATAATTTGCAATATATAGCTATTTATATTTAGCACTCTTCTTTTCATGTATTGGATATGTCATGGAACTTATTTGAATTAAGCTAAGTGAGCATCATTTTGAGGATCTATAGCTATTGAGATTTCCTCTGTCCCAAGGGAGAGCAAGGGACCACTCAACCAAGGAGACAGGAGGTTGTTTACATTCACATATGCATATGGTTTTCTGATAAGTTTTACTGCAATCTCTATTTCAATATGTTTCATGTAATCTCTGTTTGAATGCATTTTTTTCCCTATTGAAATTTCTATTCAAAATGTGTGTTCCCCTCTATGAAAAGTCTAGTTAGCATGTGCTTTTACTTCTACTAAGTTTTAGTTACAAGTGTCTGATTTCAATTCTGTTCTTTCAAATTTTGTGTGTGCATTTCTATTTAAATTAAAAGTATAGCTTTTAGACTTCATTTCATCACAATAACTTAATTCGTAGATTTACATTGAGTTTTCGTAGATTAGTAACCAACTTAGAAAGATCTCACAACAACCCCCAAACAGAAGACCCAATAGGAAAATTGGTTACATAAAGCTCCATTGCATACAACCTAGGACACAACCCCAGTTTATAATGACACTAACATAAGATCATGTTAGTTAAATGATTAGATAATACAATGACCCATCGAGACCTAAGAGGTGACGAGAAACCTATGTGAAGGGGCTTGAGGAGAGGAATTAATTCTAAGATATGGAATAGTAGACCAATGAGAATGAGGAGGTCATGTGCGAATAGGAGAGCTAGGTGCAGAATGTGCCTTAGATTTGAGAGGCCTAGGGGGCCTAAATGCTCTAGCTAGTGAAAGGACATCCTCAAGAGGAGGCTGAGGCAATGGTGTGGATGGTGGAACACCTTTGAGAGTGAAAACTTTCTTATTGTGAATGAATTTGAGACACAAGTGGTTCGTGGACAAGGTATTTTGAGTAGTGTGGAGCCAAGGAATGCCTAAGATCATTTCACGGCATTTGATTAAAGGTGCCACAGTGAATGACACAAGAAAGCGAGGGTGAGAGGCCCAACTGTAACTGGAAGCTTGATGTAACCATAAAATTTGGGAATCGAATATGAAATTTGAGAGAGCTGATAGTTAATAGTGACGAGGAGTACAAGAGAGCACACACCAATAGGAGTCGATGGATTGATCATGGTGTTATTGACAAAGTATGAGATCCGATAGAAGCATTGATGTGTAGTGTGTTAGAAGAAAATGTAACATGATAATCATGATCAGAGAATGTGATGAGTAGTGGATATGCATTAGTATTAGCAACTAAAAAATCAAGATCCCTTAATGAAGGAGGACGTAAACACAATGCGTATGATTAATCGGAAGGATCGACATCTTTGTTGTCATGTTTAGGAAATGGATCTTTAAATATTTTTAGTTTGTTATTTTCATTAACCGACTTAGATGTCGTAGGCTTAGGGAGCTCAATTGCTTGTTTTTATAAGATCTTGAATAAGATTCCGAACTTTGAAACATTGATTCGTTAAATGTCCAACACATTAATGATAGTCACATCTAGAATTTTCATCATAATTGTGGCCCTTAGGTCGAGATGGATCAAGATTCAGTGGTGATGAAAGCATAATAAGATTGATTGTTATAATTTGTGGAAGTAAGAGACAAGGAGCATAAGGGAATTTTGTAAATTTACGGTTTGAAGGTTGCCATTGAAGCTTTTCAAGAGTAGAAACTTTGTTAATAGTATATTTGGCTTTAGTGGGCTTAGGAGATGGCTTGAAAGTAGATTTTCCTTAAAAATGATTAAAAGATGGATCCCGATCATGATACTTGAGCTTGCCCATAGATAATAGTTTGCTTTTCGGTAACTTAAGCGTATGAAATAGTTTATTAAATTATGGAGAGGTCTCGAAGATGATGTTCTCTTGTAATGGAGTTAAGAGACTTTAGAAAACAAGATCTTGTAATTCTGAATCAGTGAGTACGTTGTTAATTTTAGCTAATTTGTTCATATATCACAATACATAGTCTGCTAAATGCTCATTGGATCTTTGTTTGAGTTATGTAAGTTGTGCATAGGATATTTTAGAACCGATATTGACTGAAAATTGTATAAGAAAATCATCACCAAATGTGCAAATGATGTTACCGAATGAACATGTAGATCGTAAAACCAACACATAACATAGTCATGGAGACTTCGAGGAAATAGCTTAGGTAATAATCTATGATCATTTGCATAATCTAGACATGCCATATGAAAATATCAGAGATTCTCTTGAGGGTCACCATGGCCATTGAAGGTGGGAAGCTTAGGAGTGATGAATTTTGAGGAAGTGCATAAGTGGAAATGGCGGGTGCGAAAGGAGTGTGTAGGAGTAAGGTGGAATTACGAGATGGAGATGCACATGAATTAGCTATTTAAAGTTAATGAACTTGAGTTTGTAGATCTTGATATAAAGAAGCTAAATCTAGATTATTTGAAGAAGAGTTAAGTTGTGTATTAGAAGCATTGGGTTGAATGAGTGGAGCGGTAGTAGTAGCAATGGAGGTAGGAATGTGAAGGGGTTGAGTAGAGGCCATGGCATAAATGAGGAGGAACCTACAAGAGGTATTGAAGAAACATCTCAAGAGTTCTTAGAAGTCAACAAAGCATGGAGAATATGTGGAATATGTGTAGGATTGTCACACAAATCCTTGATGAAAATTAGTAAGCTTATCTAATTGTTCTTGATCAACATTGGTATCCTCATCATATGATTTTTCACTATCAGATGTTTCAATGTCTTCAAGACAAACATTCCTTGAGTTAGCAAATGGATTATCATATTCAACCATTGATTTAGAAACCCTACAGGTGAATGGAGGAACCTTTATAAGCTTAAAGGACCCAAAAGCGACCATTGCGAAGTAATGCAGGCATAAGAAGAAAACACTAGAAATAAGGTGGGATTCAAGCGATGGGTTCACCAAAATGATTTAACAAAAATAGAATTAATGTTAAACCCTAATTACAGAGTAACTGATAGAAACAATAGAGTACATCCGATAGATATAATTGACTTAAGTAATAAGCTAATGAAATATAAAACCCTAAGTGCAAGAGAGAGAAAATGACTTAGTGACTTGTGCTTGATCTAGAACCGATCTGGAATAGAAAACTATTGAACATGAGGGGATATGTGTCGTCAATGCTTAGATATAATTCTGTGACTTTTGGATAAGGCCAAAGTGGGGTGCCTGGATTGGGTTAGGGGTGCCTGGGAACTAGAGTTTGCTACTGGGTGCCCGTCACTACGCAGTGGTCAAAATCTAATTTTTCTTATGTCGCATATAATCACTATTGGTTGTTTGTATGTCACACCTTGATTGTTGAAGTACCTATAGCCAACAAAACAAAGATTCACTGCAAAACCCACAATACCACATCAAATCCAAAAAAGAAAGATGTAATATGGGGAGTCAGACTGACCCCAACGGTCACTGAAATGATTTAACTTATGACCGAGTGTTGCACTACATCTTAGACTCCATGTATTTCTTGTGGGTGTGTGTAAGAATTGTACCCTAGGATTCCCTTGTGCAAGTACACTTGATAGCGGGCTATAGCTATATGTAGCAATGTAAATAGATGCGTGGATGAAATAATGAACTTCCACTTCCTATACAGTTTATGCATAAAATGCAACCCCTTGTCCCTTGAATGAATGCTAGATGGATTCCTTTTATGCTCTTAGATGCCTTTGGATGCAAGCTTAGGTGATGATAATATATGCTTATATCTTGGTACTTTATTTTCGTCACATAGCTTTGTATTTATACGATTCCCTTGGTTAAATTTCATAATTGAGAATTAAAAGGTCGATCCATAAGAAAATAAGATTCCCAAAAGATAAAAGAGACTCAAAAGAAGCGATTAAGATAGAAAAGGGTCGGGCGCCCAGAGGCAGGCGAGCGAGGGTGTTGGCATCTTAGCTAGGCGTTGGTGTCTAAAGTCATGAAAGATAAGCAAGTAAAGTATCGACTAGGAAGTAAGGTGTAAAAGACCATAAAGAATACAAGAAACAAAGAAAAGAGGCCAAAGATAGTTATCAATTACTATTTTTTCACTTATGAATCATATGAATGCAAGTATGCTTTTAGGACCTAGAAATGTACCAAGTGCGTGATTTTGTGTCTAAATTACCAACAAGATGTGATCACTAAGGAGTCTTGTATATATTAAAATACATGGATTGGCCTTAGCATGCATGCACACCAACCGTAGAATACAAGTTAAGTCAATGTAAACTAGTTCTTTTAAGGCCAACATGATTTTTTTATAAAGCTGGTGAAGGGTAATGCCCCATCAATATAAATATCCCTTGATAGTGTGTTAAGAGGGGATGTCTTTTGAGAGGTTGATAATTATCATTGTAAAAGGAAGAAAGTGTAATCCATGTGCTTGTGTGGCTATTGAATGAATAAATAAAGGGGATGCTCATGATTACCGAGCATTGTTTGTTATGTTTCGTAATAATTAATCTATAGTGTTCATACACATCTATGTGTGTGTGTGTTTGCATTATTTTCTCATGAAAGGTTGGATATGTGTGACATTTAGTATAAACATCACGATGCAACCAAAATTAATGGGGACTAGTCCACTCTCACACTTTAATTGATTACATAAGGTGAACCTCTAGTGTGATATGCTGCGTGAGGCATTACCTTTATAGGGCATGCATGGTGTTGATCTAGGCTTGCGTGTGCGTTACTTAGCATTAAGGGTAAACTAAAGTGACATCACATATTATAAATAAAAAAGAGTTGCAATACAACATGTTCCTACCTCATAAAATTAAAAATTAGTTGGAAGAAAAATAGAACAAAAAAAAGAGAATTCCTTAGAAAATTGCAAATTAATTAGATGAAAATTAAAGCTGCTAAAAGGTGAACTCCAAATACTTACAACTTAAAGTAGATCACATTGAAATGTAGTATTGAAAAGAAACTTGTTATACATAGTTGCCTTTAATACAAGTTTTATATATACATGCGTACATACATATGTGTGTGTATAGACACTTGCACGCACACACGCCTAATAAAATACTTCCAATTATTTTATTGAAGTAAACTTATTACATCAACATAATTGTTATTATGCGTGTCAACTTTATAGTTTAAAGTTAATTTTATAAATAAGACCAACAAATTATAATCACTAAAAAGTGACCAATAGAAAACCAATAAATAAATAATTGAATTTATTTTGTTATAAAATTGTTATATTTATATCTCAACATTAATGATAAATTAATAACCTTGATTGGTTGAAATTATTTAATTGCTAAAAATTTGGAACTTGATAAGCAAGCTTGGAATTTCAAATTTATTATGGCTATAAAAAAATAATGGTTGACCATTTTCAAGATTATACAATTGCATAAAGCCACCATTCATTTAATTGAAAACCATTATCTATCACAATAACTAATAGTCTTTAGATTTATTCATTATGTTAGTAAGTTGAAGTGGTTAGGGCAATGGTGAAAATGGCTACTAGGAAAATTTTGAACCGAAAAACTTGGGTTGTTCCCACCCATTAACCACCACAATCTTGTTTTCTTGATATGTGGTGAAAAATTTTGTGACAATGAGTGAGCTTGATGATGAATTTTTCATTGATGGTAGAGATAATATAGAGGATAAATTTGGTGATGATCCTAAATAGGCGGGAGGATTTGTTTGACATAGAGAGATATATGTTCTTGGGGTGATTCTTGTTGTGGATTATCTCAGGGATTCCTCAACCTACGCCAATTCTATGTCTACAAATGGAGTTGTAGGTATCTTAGATGGTTGTTATGGGAGAATTAAATGTAATGAGGCCATTTGGTTCAAGTACTTTATGCTCTCTATCCCTTCCCTCTCAAACTATTCCTACTCATGTTGGTGAATCGGGCTTCTTGTCCCTTAAGAAATGACAGGGGTTTAAGGCTTGTTGAAATATTTACAACCCTTACCATCACTTCAAAAAAAAATTCAATTCTTTGCTAACATCTCCCTACCCTTGATCATGAGCATTTGTTGGTTGTGATCCCTTGTTTCATTGTGCCTCACTCCCTTATGCCCTTGAAACACATTTGAGGATTTCTTTGTTATTTCTTTGGTGTCAGAATCCTCTCGTTCCCATGTGGCTCCATTAGTGGGGGATATTATGAATTTGTTCTTAAAAAAATCCTTTTTCTAACCATAACAGAGTCTTCTCTCTTGAAGATGGAAAAATATATTAGAAGCAAGTATTTATGGTAAATGTGTGGAACCCCACTTATCCATTTTTAGTGGACCTCTTAAGTGTGGGATTCCATTGTTGCTCCCTCTTTCTCCATGGTTGAGAATGGCTTCTTCTAAGTAGTTTCCCTTTGCTTCTTGGTATATAAAATTTGTTTTGTCTTTCTGACCGTGTTTTTTCGGCAATTTCGGCCTATTCCTTTTCCCTCATGACCCCTTTATTAATCCGGAAAAGGTGATTACCACAACTACTCCCATCTAGTTGTGAATGTACAATCTTCCTTGTGCGCATGCACAACTCGAGCACATCAAGCTTTTGGCCAACAAGATGGGATCCTTCATTACAATAGATGCAAAATCCTTGAGCAACAAAATTTGTGAGAGTTTGTACTTGGCTTGATTGGCTAATCCCCTCTCTCATTCGGTTAGGATTTTATTTTCTTGTGGATTTCGGGTATAATTCATAACTACAAAGGCCTCTATTTCAATGCTTTTATTACAATATTCTTGGGAACTATGTAGTTGTTTGCTCTTCAATTGTTCCTTTTTCCTCTCATCAACCGATTTGGAGGAAAAAATAAGTTCCTCCCAACAAAGAATTTGTTTGGCACAACCATGTCATGTTATTTTAAAGCTTGCCTTCTCCTCCCTCCTCTCTTGCTAAGCATGCTCAAGAATCGTAGGTAGTCGAGGGTCTACATTGGAGTGTTGGCCTCCCTCGGTGGGTTGATGGCTTGGTTGGCAAAGCTTTGGATCTCGAAAGTTTTCCTCATATTGGATTGAACCTTCAAGTGGATCCTTCCTTCTCCCCCTGTCGCTTTCTATCCAAAGTTTGAGACCTAAGGTCGATGTGGGTTCAATAGTCTAGCATAGAGCTTGTAGATTTGAGGCTAGTATTTCGAGGATGTAAGTTGAGGAGATGGTCAGAGATGGGACTCAGTGGATGATGGAGGCTCTTCTTTCCCAAAGAATGAGGAGGATGGTTGTTGTTTTTGGTTAGCTTCTTCATTTTGTCCTTTTGTGAGCTCTCTTATTGCTTTTTCCTTTTGTTTACACTTGTTTATTGCTCTCCACTAGTGTTTTGGTGGGTCTCTCCATGATCTTTTGGGAGGTCCTTTTATTTAGTACTTTCCATGGCACCCTTTAGAAGATTGCAATTTTAAACTGTTTGTAATTTAGTCATCTGTTATCCCTATTTCTTTCTTTGTTGAGGTCTACCCCCCCTTTCGTGTCCCATTCGGTTGGTAGCTCTGGTCTCTATAAAAGCTATTGTCTATTGGTGCATACCTTCATTCAAAAGCACTTATCCATTATACAAAAACTAATATTATTTGGATACATATATGTATATTTTTAATAGACAAGTATTGTTAAATTTGATGGTTGATTAAATTTTTAGGTTGTAAGTATTTATAATTTGCCAAAATTCCACCAATCATATACAATATTAAATTTATAAAATAAATTATAACTTACAAATTTTCACCCCTATTAATAAGATATTGTTAATTATTTTATTAAAATAATCTTGTCACATTTAACATAAATGATTACATCTAACATAAATGAATATGATTATTTAATTTTATTATAAAACTTTAATACATTATTTATTAAAAAGTTAGAATCCCATTAAACATCACCAATTATTTCATCAAAATAAATTTATCATATCTAACATTAATATTACTATATATATGCCAACTTTTTAATTTAAAATTAAAAATTACAAAAATATTATACAACACAAAGCCCAAAACAATATTAAAAAGTCGCCCAAAAACAAATAAAAAGAGTTTGAAACATTAACATTAAATCAATAATTTTAATTGATAAATACCTGAGGAAAGGTGTAATATTCTCCCACAAGGGACAAACAATCATGATGTAATGTGACATATTACACACTTCACTTAAAACATTTGTCAATTATAAATAAATGCAATTATTACATTTTGTCAAATTATTAGTAATAAAAGTAATCATGATGCACGTGATGAACCATGAATGTTGTCTTTTATTAATGACTTGTAGATTCTAAGGCTACGGTCTTAAGGCCTGAAATTGACCGGCTGTAGCCTGTTTTTAGTGGTTTTAACCGTAAATTACAGGCTATATTAATTATTAACCGTAATTATGCACAGCTATTAAATTATACAAACCGTAAGTTTGACAGGTAAAAATTGATATAGACTGTAAATATTTATAGTAGGCAATAAAGATATATATTAATATGAGTATATGTATTTTATAGCTTTTGGTAAAAATTTAAAATATATTTTATAGAGTGTACAACAAATTACAATAAATGAATTTAAAATAGTAATCAAAACAAATCTTTCCGAATCCCCATCTCCAGACTACATTTAATAAAAAATGATATTAAATTCTTGGCACAGTGGCACTGGGAGTGAGGACTCGAGGAGGGTAGTTGGGAAGTGAATGTGTTTGGTGGAGTTGAGTACAGGCACACATGAGGTAGGTGATGTCAGGGCACGAGTGCCCATCTAACAATTAAAACATTCACCATTTTTTTCAAAAAATCTCCAACCAGATCAGTTTACCCAGCCGACATCCTCCTTGCCTCTATCAGAATGGAGCTTGGACATCCATGATAGGCACAGGGATAGAGGATTTTTGTCAGAAGTTGTAGTTGCAACTACATGTAGGCAAAAGGAGACGTTGAAAGGCTTAAGGAATTTCCTCCAAATGCAGCCAACAAGTGTCCAATATGATCATATTAAATTTTCCAGCATTCTCTCTTCCTGGGTGCTAATTTGGGGGCTTTAGAATTGTTTTGGACGCATCTAATCTGGCGAGCCTACCTTACACGTACCCTCCCAGCCTGTGCCAAATCAAGAGCTTCGAAACAAGGTTAGGAGTCTAGAAAAGTAGAGCAGGCATCTTTTTTTTTGTCTAATGTGGTAGTTGCTAGAGCTCTGGTAGACATATATGCAATGGAGACACCTACAAAAGGAACATGAAAAGTTTGACAAAATGCCTCAATCAACGTGGTATCACGGAGTGCAATCATTACTAGATATGCACAAAAAATTTGTTTTTTGTTTGTTATTGTCAAAAACGCGTGGGGAAAACCTTCAAGCAAGTGCATTGGTAGGTATAGGGCAATCCTCCTCAATCTACACCAGCTCTCTCCATACTGGCCGCTTCACCTTACTATGAGCCTGATTTTGGCAATGGACGGCATTGGCACTATATGTTATCATTTTAATTTGGCATAGAATTTGGATTCATGCCCATGAAATGCAAATTGTTTGTCCAGATGCCTTATGGAAATGTGGATCTGTATAATGCCACGGTTGCATATTACTAACGCAATAGATTGCCAAAAAGGCATTGGAAGTGTAAAATAGACTTCCAACCCCCACTTCTTGGTTTGACAAGGAAAAGTGCTCTGGGATGTTTTCTAGTTTTCAAAATGCCTTATCAATATGTGCAGCCCCTAAAACAATTATGGTTGTTGGTTTGCAAAAAATGGGTTTGTTGATAAAGCCTTGGAAGTGGCAGCGGGCAAATATGGATCATTAATATAAATGTTAATTAAAACTAGTAGTTGTGATAGCAGTCCTCTCTGAGACACGCAACAAATATGGATGATTATTAATATAAATTTGTATGCTGCATATTTAATTTTATGGTGAATGATGGATCATTAATACAAATTTGTATGTTGCAGCCTGCATATTTAATTTTATGGTGAATCGTGAGCATCTAGGCGCCATCATGGACAGAGTTACATGCTTGAGCTTCTTAAATATGTGACAATGCTATCTTCATTTTGCAAGCAGGTCACACTTCCAGTTCCTACCTTTCATATGCAGACCAGCTATCCTCCTGAAAAATTGTCTATGTTCTCTCACATTTTAACATTGGATTTGGTATGTTGCATTACCATTTCAGAGTGCCACTACCAGGTGAGGTGAGTATTATCTATTTTTCTAATGTTACATTTTTGTAGATTATTTTTCACAATGACTAGCTAAAAATTAAAAAATTGTTATTAGCTTGTAGTTTAATTCTCTTAACCTTGCCTGCCACTTCCATGAACGTAGCTCAATGCTCTGCCCCATCTTTGCAAGGACAGACTTTTCCACTCCAATACTCCTTTATTTGCCATTGCTTCTGTCTCTGACTCTGGCATTATGTGATGCTTGCAGTTTCCTTTCCAACAACATTGGCTTGAATCTTATTCTGCAGTGTTTGTCCACCCTTAAGCCAATCTTCTTCACAATACTTTACCTTTTGAATGGCATTGCTGAATGTCACCGGCTCCGATTTTCTAACTTGTTCAACTAGTCTAGAGCTCTGACCATTTGTAATATATTAGACATGATGTAGAAGTTTAATGAATTTATAATTTTATTCTCATACTTATATACTAAACAGAATTTTTACACAACATGCTGAACTCTTAAATTTGGTTCTTTGCATAATGCTCCAAAAGATAGGTGTTTAAAACATCTCTCGACCTTTTCTAGGTCAGAAGCTCATCATGGATTCTCTTCAACTATTGAAGGTGTTAGCACTATAAGTATGTTTTATAATTGAAACAATAGGTAACTACCCATTGGCCAAAGCCTTCATTTCTTTTGAGAACTGATGAAACAAGAAATACTTTCTCCTCTTCAGTAGCCTAGTCGTTGTAGCAGTTTTGACTTCCATTTGATTGTGAACTGGGGGTGTGCTTTTTTAAATCCCTAAGTCTCTAACTATTCTATCTGTGACCTTCAAGATTCTACTGAAAAATTTGATGAATAATTCAATCAATAATGTTTTCTTTTATTACAATTTTCAAAGAATATCTTTATTAGATGAATTAGTCTAAATTTTGAATTTTTACAGATTGAGTTTATGTGAGAAGGGAGAAATTTCGATCCAATTTATTTGGGAATTGGAACCTTTGCAATTTTCCTCACGAGTTTGAATACATTGGCTCTTCTCTGCATTCAGGTAGCCAATTAATCCATGTTTTGTATATTTTTCTTATTGATCTAAAATAATCCAATCTTTATTAATTTACCAATTGAGACTTTGAATGTTTTTCATAGGCTTATATTTAAACATTTTTTTAATAAATATTTAAAAATTAGATTATTTACAATTAAGTAATAATTTTTTTGTAATTTTCATGTTAAATGCAAATTTTATTAGTAAGTTTTATATATGTTTTGATGTTAAACATCAAGTTAAAATTGAAAGGAAAGCCAACAACATTTTTATTTTAAAATACTTTATTGTTAATTTAAACTAAGCGAATATCCTTCTAAAATTTATGAATCTATTAATTGTATTATGTCTATATTATTTTACTGATATACTTCTTTCTACTATTTAGGTGATTGAAAAAAATGTCAGAAAAAAGAAAGAAACAAGCTACTCTTGGGGAAATGTATAAATGGACTAAACCTAAAACAAATACAACGAATGAAGAGACTCATAACATTAAAAGGAAACAAGTATTCCAAGAAATTTTTGGGTCAGAATCAGATGATTCTTTAGATGAAAGAAATGAAGTTGAAGAAGGAGGAAACAATCAAGGGAAAGAAAAGTTATCATCAAAAAGGAAATTTCGCATGGAATGGCTAGATAAGTTTGTCTGGTTAAATTATTTCAAGCGTGATGGTAAAACAATTATGAAATGTAACTATTGTGAAAAGTACAAAATGTCTAGTCCATGGGGTACAGGGGATGGATGTGTTAATTTACAACATGATGCTCTTGTCACCCATGAAAAATCGGTGTTTCATAAGGATGCTCAAGCAAGATGGATCAATTTTTTAGAGAAAAAGATGAAGCCTATTCCAGATCACATTATTCAAATGGAAGATATTAATATGGAAAGAGTGATCACCACAATGAAAACAACTTATTTTGTATGTCGAGAAGATTTATCTTTAGCCAAGTATGAAAAAATTTGTAAGTTTCTCTTCAACATGAATACTCCACATATGCCAAAGTCGCAAGATTATGGTTCATACACAAATCGCAAGGCTGCAAATGATTTCCTTTACTGCACATCAAAATATTTTGAAGAAGTTCAAAAAGAAAAAATGTTGAAAAGTCCATTCTTCTCATTAATGGTTGATGAAAGCACTGATCGCAGCTTGGAGCAACACTTGGTTGTTTACACAACATTTTTAACGCAGAGGGTTTTGGGCCACCTACTTCTCAATTTATGAAGATTATGAATGTTCCAGATGGAAAAGGGAAAACAATATATGATACAGTAAAACAGTTAATGAATGATAGAGGCCTTTTGATTAAGAATTTGGTAGCCGTGTCAACAGATGGAGCTTCAGCAATGGTTGGGCGTGAAAATGGTTTTGTTTCATTCTTGAAAAGGGATGTTCCAGATCTTATTTCAGTGCATTGTGTAGCTCACCGCGAGTCACTAGCTGCAGGAGATGCTTCTAAAAAGGTACCAGAGTTGTTGCATGTAGAAAAAATTGCAAATAAAGTGTATTCATGGGTTCAAAACTCGCCAAAGAGAAACAATGAACTCAATGATTTACTCAAATTTATGCACATTGATGTGCTAAATGTTCTACAAATCCATGCAATCAGGTGGCTATCAAGAGGTGAGGTAATTATAAGGCTTGTAAAGCTTATGCCTGCTATTTTAAGTCTATGGAAAAAAGATAAGAAATTCTCATTGTGGTATGACAAGGCAAGAATTTACTCTACTCAATATTGTTTGCATATGCTTGTTGATGTCTTGGGTGAGCTCAATAATTTGAACAGGACATTTCAGGAAGAAAATGTGGACATAACAGTGATTGGGTTGGCTCTTGATGAAACAATAAATAATTTATACAGATGGTTTTTGCAAAAAGAAAAATTTACAGAAGGTACAACATATCTATCCAAATTTTTAGTTGATTCTCAATATGGATATATTGAAATCAAAGAGGAAGGAATAGTCATAGACAGGCATGATTTAAAATATATACAAATTCCAAATGAGGATTTTGGCTATAGTGAGGCAAGGAAGAAAACCATGAAACCTCTTATTGAAGGCACACGAGAGAGTTGTCAACAACTCACAGAAGGTTATATTCAATCTCTCATAGACAATTTGAATGAAAGATTTCCAGACCTTCCACTTTTTAATGCAGAAAGCTTTTTAGCCCTTCCTATTATCCATCGGATCGTCAAAGTCGAGATAATATTACAGAACGTTGGCTTGAGAGGCTTCTTCAACATTTACAACATACAAATGTTGATGTAACTGTTGACTTTGTACCTATATTTAATGTTGCTGGTTGTAGAAGGGAGTTGCATTCTTTTGTTGATTCATTACATTTGGCTTGTGAGGGTTTTAGAATGAAAGATGCATGGAAGGTATTTCGTAACACAGAACATTGGCACAAAAGTTATCCTCATCTAATGAAGTTGTGGCAAGCCGTACTTGTCATTCCTGCAAGCACAGTAGATTGTGAAAGGGGTTTTTCTAAACAAAACATCATCAAAGACATAAGAAAATCAAAATTGGGGTTGGATACATTAGATGCACTAATGCGAGTATCTCTCAATGGACCAGAAGCAGATGATGTAGATTGGAATGAAATCTTTAAGATTTGGAAAGATACAAAGTCAAGAAGAATTCTTGATCTTTGATATTTCAATTTTTGTGATGAAAAAACAGATATATATTTACTTAAACGTTTTTTAGATTTTTGATATTCTCTATATTATCTTTTGTCGAAATATAAATGTATAAATTAGCCATTTGTGTAGTACACAAATGTGACTTATAAATTAGCCATTTTTGTAGATCTTTGATATTCTCTATATTATCTTTTGTCGAAAGATAAATGTATAAATTAGCCATTTTTGTAGTGCATAAATGCTACTTATAATTCTATTTTTGTGATGAAAAAACTGATATATATTTACTTAAAAGATTTTCAGATTTTTGATATTCTCTATATTATCTTTTGTCGAAAGATAAATGTACAAATTAGCCAATTTTGTAGTACATAAATGTGACATGATTTTATTTTTGAAAATGACTTACTCTTGTAAATAACATAATTCATAATGGAGGACATGCTTATTTTAATTTGACTTTTAAATTATTATTTTAAACGTAATATGACAGGCACTAATAAACTAAAACCGTAAAAAAAAATTGAACTGACAGGCATGAGGAATTTGAAATTCCGTGCTCGGGTCTTATGCAAAAGAGTAAACTTGCTCTTTCAATAGGGTTGTAATATTGTACAAGGAAAAATAATTGTTTACCATTAATTGGGAGGGAAGCTCAAACATAGATGTTAAGTGATAAGAAAAATGTATAAATTTTTTAGATGGATGTTTTTGTGTGGCTTCCATTGCTTTATGATAAATTATAGTCATTTTCAAATTTTAAGAATTTTGTTGGGTTTAGATGACAATCATAAAATATTTTCTACATGGAACCACATTTCCTAAACACGAGCAATGTTCCCTAGCATGGGATTGCAAGGTAAGTAGGCTTCTTTGAGACAAATATTACAAAAATAAAAATCTCAGTCCCCACGCAAAGAGGTAGGGGCAAAATATCCAAAATACTCCAAACACTCAAAATTAAAATTGTAAGCAATCGTTGATAGGACTAATGGATGGTTGTGGTTAAAATTTAAAGAGGTCTCTCTCTATTATTTGTCTTACTTTGAGCTATATTCAAAAGTTTTTAAGTTGTATAAAATGACTCCAAAATAGATTTGATATTCAAAACACTCCAAACAATCAAAACAAAATAAAACTCTCAATAATCTTTGATAAGGTTAATGAATGATTATGGTTTCACCGAGAAGAGGTCTCTCTCTTTTCATTGTCTTATGTTTGAACCATATTAAAAAAAAAAAGTTGTAAAATATCTTCAAATAAATTTGGTATCCAAAACACTCCAAACAATTAAAATAAAGGTTTCTCTACCTTATCTTACATTTAAGTCATATTTTGAAGTTTTTAAGTTGTATAAAATATTGGAAGAAAAATTAGGAGGAAGTTCAAACATAGATGTTAAGTTATAGAAAAATTGGATAAATTTTTTAGAGGGATGGTTTTTTTATGCCCCCCATTGCTTTATGATAAACTATAGCCACTTTGAAATTTCTAAAACTTTAGAAACAAGAGCAATGACTCCTAGCATGGGATTGCAAGGTAAGTAGGCTTCTTAGAGACAAGTACTACAAAAATAAGAAACCAAGTCCACTACGCAAAGAGGCAGGGACTAAATACCCGAAATACTCCAAACGCTCAAAACAAAATTGTAAGCAATCGTTGATAGGACTAATGGATGGTTGTGGTTAAAATTGAAAGAGGTCTCTCTTGTTTGTTTGTCTTACATATAAACTATATTCGAAAGTTTTTAAGCTATATAAAATGACTCCACACTAGATTTTATATCCAAAACACTCCAAACAATCAAAACAAAACAAAACTGTGAGTAATCGTGGATAAGGTTAATGGATGGTTATGGTTAAAGCTAGAAGAGATCACTCCCTTTTACTTGTTTCATATTTGAACCATATTAAAAAATTGAAGTTGTAAAATATCTTCAAATTAAATTTGATATCCAAAACGATCTAAACAATTAAAATAAAAGGACAAAAATCTTTTTCTCTTAGCTTATCATACATTTAATCCAAAATTTTAAGTTGTATAAAATAAACACACAATAAATTGAATGGGTTGTGGTCCAACAGTGTGGATGATGGTGTAAAATGGTGTAAAAGGTGTTGCCTAGCCATCGACCACGATTCCACTACCAATATTAAAAAGAAATGAGGTCGGGATTGTACCATAGACAAATTGACGAAATAGATACCCTCACACACTGGCGTCTAAGCTAAATCAACTATTTTAAAAACAAAAATCCGGAACACTCTAAACAATCAAAACAAAAGCGTAAAATTGTTCACCATGCTCGATGGTGGTTAAAATTGAAAGAAGTCTCTTAGCTCACAAGCACATGCAATGAAAATGCGCGCATTTTCAACTGTTACAGCACCCCCGAGCTCTCCGTACGCGCTCACCAAGCGGCAAGTACTGCTGCCTAGGCTTACCAAGGGCGCACTGAATACGGATAGTTTTGGGCACAGTTTTCTATATATTTTTGAAATATTCAATCAAATCAACCTAATAAAACACGCCACGTAATAACAGTTTGCAGTACAGTTTATATTATATTGCCACCTGTCAAAATCATGTACTCGCATTTTTGCTTTGACATTCCCTCCATGTGCGCAGGCCGGGGTAAATAGCCCGCTGCTGTCACCAAATTGGACCCTGCCCTCGCTCGCCTTTTTGTTCATGTGCTCGGGTCTTCTCTCCTGTGCTTTGTCTTGCGTTTGGGCCGTATTCCACAGTTTAGAATGTAGCTTTATCCAAACCCAATCAACCCATTACACGATTTTGGGAAAAAGCAAAAGTGGCAGAGCATCCGATGCTTTGGGACTTTGGGACCAGTGCCTTATCTCTGAATTCCCATCAACACTTTTCCCATTTATTCCCAAACTTCAAGCCAATCGACAGCACTGCAACAAGCCAATTTCTCCTGAGAAGAGTGAAATCTGCAATTTTTATTGTGAACAGCGAGGGATCGAATAGCAGCAGCTGAAATGGAATACCCACACGGCCACTCTCATCACCATAATCGTCGCGAAGAAGAAGAGGAAGAAGAAGAAAGGCGCGAGCATTCCGTCACCACTACCCACAGCGGGATTCGAACCCGCAGTCATTTCCTTATCCTCCCCGGGAACCCAATTTCCTGAACCT
The DNA here is from genome assembly GCA_018340775.1 of Taxus wallichiana var. yunnanensis. NCBI lineage: Eukaryota > Viridiplantae > Streptophyta > Pinopsida > Cupressales > Taxaceae > Taxus > Taxus wallichiana. The sequence goes on along the minus strand of CM031233.1, from coordinate 205,603,288 downwards.
CCACAGCACCGTGCCCACCAAGGTCCCGCGCAAGTAATACATCACGAAGCATACCCATCTTACAATACGCCTGAATATGGACTTCCGCCTCCGAACCCATATCCCCGACCTGGGTATGAGCCTTCCGGGGGCTCGTTCCCGCGACCTGGATACGAGCCTTCCGGGAGCTCGATCCCGCGACCTGGACGGAAGCAGCCTGATCTGCCTCGAGGGCACGTTGTGAGGGTTTCCTGCAAGGCTGATCCCGATTTTTCTCTTGCAGATCGTAATGGGTCCCCTGTTTTGGTTCATGCCAATGCCAACGATGAGTTCCAGGTATGTCTTCTGTGATTCTCATGAGTTGACTTTTAATGTTCTTCCGTGATTCTGTAGGATCAATGTAAATGCATTTACTTGCTGAGAAAACTGTTTCAGAATAAACTCTCTTTAAGCTCTGGTTGATTGTCTTGAACTAAAATATCATTTACTGGGTTAGGTTTTGACTGTAAACATCTGTATATCTTTCGGTATGCTAGAAAGATATTTAGGAAGATCTGCGGTCTCATAGGCTGTTTTTGGTAGTCTCGAGGACGATATATTTCTTCTTCTTCTTCTACTAATCCAGTGTAAAGCCAGAACATTTAGAAATTTTTAAAAGTTGTCAAATTCTTTTTAACTGCATACCTTATAGAGTCATTGTATTAGAGATATCCTTGGTTTGGAACATCTGCCAGTTGCAGTTTGTATGAGTTGCTTTTTAGTTTAAGATCATAAAAATTTCATTTTGGGATTGGGTATTAGATGAGGTGCTCTAGTAGGTGTGGCAATGGTTTCGGAAAATTTTACTGAGTATTTAATTGATGGCGATTTTTTCAGATTGAAAAATAGAAAATACATGTATTATGGGTTATTCTGAAGGAACAACATAGAATCTACTGTTAATACATCTATATTTTGTGGAGTTTAACAAATTTAATTCGAAAAATAGATGAATATTTTCTCAAGAAATCTTATTGGCAATCTAAACTTTTGGAAAAATTCTCAGAAGTTAGCCAGTTGTGGAATAATAGTCCCTGTAAAATACCCTGGTAGTGTCATGTCTGAGTTGATTTTTAGTTTTGTAATCACGATTTTCATTTTAAGGGCTGCTTATTTTATGTCAATTGGTGGAATGCGTTACTTGGTTTCATAATCATAGTATGATTTCAGAGTCAGCTCTTAGTTTTACAATGATAAAATTCATTTTAAGGCTGGTTGCTAAATGCCAAGGTGTGACGTTTGTGGCAGTGTAATATCTGATTTTGATTTCATTTTTTTTGACTGTGTGGTAGCATTGGATCAAGGATGAGACTTACAGCGTCAAAGTGAAGGACGAGCGCAGTTATCCTTCATTTTCTCTGGTCAATAAGGCAACCGGTCAGGCCTTGAAACACGGTCTTGGAGAATCACAGCCAGTGAGTAATTCGTTTTCTTTCTTTTGTCCTTTCCTTGATTTAAAAAATTAACTCAATTCCTCCCAAGTCCTTGATTAAGAAGTTCGATGAATATCATAAAATATAAGCAGTTAGTACTTATTAAGTTCAAATTCAGTAGTTACCCAATTTGCATTTGAATCAAGACAGCAGATGTACAGAACTCTAATCTGATAATCTAAGAAAAGTTTTGCAACCCCTTAGAAACGGATTTATGGGTTTCTGGAATGTATCTCTATCGGAAACTGACCTTATCTCTATCGGAAACTCAGGTCAGTGCATAGGAAACAGACGGCATTGTTCCAGAGAATGGGGGAACATGTTTTGGCATTTCTCAATTATTGGAAAATATATTTGGATGTATTCAACTGCTCTGCAGCAGTTTTCTGATATGGAACTTACATGCCTGCACATTTTTTAGGAGAGTGGAAGAATTCCAGTGTTCTTTAGACAGAGGAAGTGGGCACTGCATGGCTCTTCCTTGCTATTTTCAATCTCTATCCTTGAGTTTTTGATATGTTTGTGGTTTTCTTAGGCTGTTTTAACCTTTCAACTTTTCCTGGCATTTGCTTAAAACTTCTACTGTAATGTTTCTTTATTGTCCGGATCCTAGCCATCCCCACTTCACTAATTTGTGTTTTCAAAGTTTTCCTGCTTTTTGTTTCAGATGCTTTGGTGCAACATAGGTTCAAAAGCATTCAGTCAGTGGCATCTGAAAACTATTCCATACAATTATTATTTAAGTTCAAATATGCTAGCATACACTCTTTCCCAACAGGCGTAGTTAAAGAGATTGCTACCAAGAATATAGGATGTCAATGGTCAATCATCATTACTTTTGGGTCTAGAGGAATATCTAAGTTGAAATCATGCCATCCCCACTTCACTGATTTGTGCTTCCAATTGGCATTTGCTTAAAACTTCTACTGTAATGTTTCTTTATTGTCCGGATCCTAACCATCCCCACTTCACTGATGTGGGTTTCCAAAGTTTTCCCCCTTTCTATTTCAGATGCTTTGGTGCAACATAGGTTAAAAAGCATTGAGTCAGTGGCATCTGAAAACTATTCCATACAATTATTATTAAAGTTCAAATATGCTAGCATACACTCTTTCCCAAGAGGTGTAGTTATAGAGAGAGAGAGAGAGAGAGAGAGAGAGAGAGAGAGAGAGAGAGAGAGCATAACATGCTTGTGCATAAATATGCAATGCATTTGTTATCAAGCATTCATTGTAACTTTTCCGTGGGGTTTAGATACTGATGTTTATAGAAATGAATCATTACCATTGTAGTTCCTTACTGGGATAACGAATGGAAAATTTCAAATTTATATCAACAAGAACAAATATCTTTGAATTCTCAGAACAGGGGAATGATAGGTGGGGTTATAATTTAGATGTATGTTGCCAGGTTCTCTTGACAGAATTTCGATCAGGCACCTTTGATGAGTCTATTCTGTGGACCACGAGCGAGGATATGGGCCATGGATACAGAACATTAAGACAAGTTAACAATATTCGTTTAAATGTGGATGCTTTTCATGGGGATAAGAAGTCGGGAGGGATCAAAGATGGAAACCCTATAGTTCTGTGGGAGTGGAAGAAGGGAGATAATCAACTATAGAAGATAGTCCCATATTGTAAGTATTCGAATAGTAAGACCTACAAGTTAACTACTCTATGATTATCTCTTATGTTGGTGAACTAATCTGGATGAAAACTTTTGGTTTACAGGATAATTTAACACAACTCTTAAATTGATCTTCTGAATGCTACTGTCAAACCTTTTTCCATTTAACAATATCAAGGGAAGTTAGGATCCAACCTAGAGTAGTCATTACTCAGGGATTACAGATTTCATCTCTGATATCTGCAGTTGCTGTCAAATGCCAACTATTGGTGGATGTTAGTTCTGGATGCATTTCTCGTTTTTCTAATGTATTCGCTATTTTACTGCTTTTAATAAACTCATTCAAATATGGGATTATGGGAAACATACAATATGACTTGTCATACAACTGACATAACTCTCTGCTATTGTGTCACTGTCCTATATGCAACCCTTCAAGGAGGTCACTTTTGAAAGTGGCTTTAAGAAAATAGAAAATCTCATCTGTGTGGGTTTGGTCAGAGTATTTCATCAAATATAGTTGATAGCCTGTGGCAGATTATGCTTTGGATTCTATGATGCTACTCCAGACCTTCTATTGACTAAATAACTAACTTCTTAATTATAAACTTGACATTTTAGATCAAATTTTAGGCAACAAAGAAGCATTTAACATTTTTGTGGTAGAAAGTTGTAATTGCATGAGTATTTCTTGACTGCCAAAGTTGATGATCAGCCTTTTTAAAGAAAATTACAAGGAGCGTTACTGCATCTTGCAATATTTTAAAATTCAGTTGCTTATGATCATTTTCATTGGGACTTCTTTTCTCAACCACCACCTTGCCTGTAAAAGTTGATGAGCAGCCTTTTTAATAGAAAATTACAAGAAGCTTTACTGCATCTTACAATATTCCAAATTTTAGTTACTTGTGATCATTTTTGTTGACACTCATTTTCTCAACTACCTGCAAAAGTTAAAGCCTTTTTTTGAAGAAAACTACAAGGAGCTTTTACTGCATATCTCAGTATTTCAAAATTTAGTTACTTCAGATCATTTTCGTTGACACTTTTGTTTTCTCAACTACCTGCGAAAGTTAAAGATCGATCCTCTTTGTAGTAAATTGCAAGATGCTTTGCTGCATCTTGCAATATTTCAAAATCTAGTTATTTGTGATCATTTTCATTAATATACCTTTTCTCAACTATCTTCCTCCCTGCAAAAATTGATGATCAGCCTTTTTTACACAAAAATACAAGAAGTTTTACTGCATCTCACAATATTTCAAAATTTAGTTCATTAACACTTGTTTTTTCAATTACCTGCAAAAGTTGATGATCGACCCTTTTTGTAGAAAATTACAAGAAGCTTCACTGTGCTCACAATATTTCAAAATTTATTTAACTTGTGATCATTGTCATTAATACTCATTTTCTCAACTCAAGATCAATATAGCCTTATGAGATAGTTCATAAAATCTGTGTAACATTGGATTGTGACTTTATTGTTTGTGTGTTTTCAATATTTGAGCCTTGAAAATGTGACCATTGTCTAAGCTGAGGTGTGTACCGATACATACCTATTGATGGTGTATTTGCAGTTCGTTTGTTTTGAGCCACTTTCCCCTTATATAGGAATAATGAGTCAATGTGACACAAGATTCTTTATGTTTCAGACCTCCTGGATCATGAATGAAAGAAATATAATAGTTTGATTACTGATGGCTGATGGGAATAAATCCTAGCTTACTTTGAATGTCTCAGCAATTGAAACAAGATAGTCATTGTCAAAGCCTTCTTTAAGCACCTTGTTAACGATCAGAGTTTTGCATAGGCCTACTAAATGTGGTATTTTGGATTTGTTATTTAAAGCTATTTATAACAACGGTTTGTTTTCCTTTCAATTTGTCTAAACAGGCAATAAGTTCGATAAACTAATATTTATGCTGAAATAACTTTACTGTTTTAATCTTTCTAATATAGGTATTGTTTTTAATGACGAAGAATGGAATTGATACACTACTGTTTTACAACCTTCAAAATCCCAGTACAGGTCTTCAAAATTAGAGAGTTTTAGTATGCTTAAAAACATCATCCTGAAATTGCATCATGGTCCTAATAATGGGAGGCAATACAAATCCCCAAAACATTTTCTGTAATTATGTTCCTGCGATGTATTGTTGATCTACCATGGTCCCAAAGAACACCAATATCTCAGTCCACATATAATTTTGGAAAAGTGGCAAGGTTTTTGGAACCCTGAAGCTGATGAATATGATTGTCAAATAAGATAAGGCCCACAAGAAAATTTCTGTAAACTGTTCAGTAATAATCTCAAAGAATTATTTGACGGTTTTGGCAGAGGTTCTTTGTTCATGTCGACTTTTTTAAGCCTCCTTGCCTTTGTTTAGACATGCCTCTATGATTTATATTTATGACATTTGTCTCTAGATTTGCGACTAATCAATTATTCTTCTAAAACCTGGTGTTAAGTCGTTTAATATTACTTCAAGACTATTGTTTTATGCAATTAGTTCCAATTTATTATATCATCTCTTTAAATATGATTGCAATATTCATGAGTAAATGTATTGCATCTTGTGATGTAAAATCATTTTCCCGTAAAATATTTTGGTAAGCATGTTATATAGCCTTTCTATAATTAGATCTAGCTCCTTCGATGACATATCTAATTGATCTAGGGCTTGTATTCTTCCATGTTAAATCCCCTTAGAGCATATTAATATATGCTTGACTTCAAACCCGTGTGATTTTTGTTACGCCTTAGGGTTAGATCTTGTTCCTAATATATATATTGTTATATTTGAATTTATCTCAATTTTTCTATTAGAAGTTTCTTCTTAGGGTTTGTGCGAGTCATATCTATTACGACCACTCTCATCACCATAATCGTCACGAAGAAGAAGAAGAAAGACACGAGCATATGCGTCACCATTACCCACAATAGGATTTAAACTGTCGTCATTTCCTTATCCTCCCGGGAACCTAATTTCTTGAACCTCCACAGCGTTTTGCACATGTACAACACCATGCCCACGAGGGTCCTGCGCAAGTAATACATCACGAAGCATACCCATCTTACAATATGCTTGAATATGGACCTCCGCCTCCGAATCCATATCCCGACTTGGCTACGAGCCTCCTAGGGACTCGTCCCGTGACTTGGATGCGAGCCTTCCGGGAGCTTGATCCCGCGACCTAGATGGAAGCACCCGATCCGCCTCGAGGGTAGGATGTGAGGGTTTCTGCATCGCTGATCCTGATTTTTCTCTTGCAGTTTGTAATGGGTCCCCTGTTTTGGTTCATGCCAATGCCAACGATGAGTTCTAGGAATGTCTTCTTTAATTCTCATGACTTGACTTTTAATGTTCTTCCGTGATTTTGTAGGATCAATGCAAATGCATTTACTTGTTGAGAAAACCGATTCAAAATAAACTCTCTGCAAGCTTTGGTTGATTGTCTTGAACTAAAATATCACTTATTGGGTTAGGTTTTCACTTTGTAAACATTGGTATATCTTTTGGTATGCCGGAAAGATTTTTAATAAGATCTGCGGTCTCATACGTTGTCTTTGGTAGTCTTGGGGATGATAAAATTTCTTTTTCTTCTTCTAATCCATTGTAAACCCGAATATTTAGATTTTTTTAAAAGTTGTCTAATTCATTTGAATTGCATACCTTATAAAGGCTTTGTTCTAGAGATATCCTTGGTTTGGAACATCTGTGAGTTGCAATTTGTATGAGTTGGTTCTTAGTTTAAGATCATAAAAATTTCATTTTGGGATTTTGTGTACTAGATGAGGTGCTCTAGTTGGTGTGGTAGTGTTTTGAAGGCGATTTTTTTAGATTGAAAAATAGTAAATATATGTATTATGGGTTATTATGAAGGAACAACATAGAATCTATTGTTAATACATCCATATCCTGTGGAGTTTAACAAATTTAATTCGAAAAATAGATGAATATTTTCTCAAGAAAACTTATTGGCAATCTAAACTTTTGGAAAAATTCTCGGAAGTTAGCTTGTTGTGGAATAATAGTCCCCTGTAAAATACCCAGTAGTGTCATGTTTGAGTTGATTTTTAGTTTTGTAATCATCGTTTTCATTTTAAGAGTTGCTTATTTTGTCAATTGGTGGAATGCGTTACTTGGTTTGATAGTCATAGTATGATTTCGAGTCAACTCATAGTTTTACAATGATAAAATTCATTTTAAGGATGGTTGCTATATGCGTAGGTGTGATGTATGTGGCGAGTGTAATATTTGATTTTGATTTCATTTCTTTTCACCTTTGTGTGGTAGCATTGGATCAAGGATGAGATTTGCAACATCAAAGTGAATGATGAGTATAGTTATCCTTAATTTTCTACGGTCAAAAAGGCAACCGGTCGTGCTTGAAACATGGTCTTGGAGAATCACAACCAATGAATAATTCATTTTCTTTCTTTTGTCCTATTTGAGATTTTTAAAAATAACTCCATTCGTCCAAGTCCTTGATTAAGAAGTTTGATGAATATCATACAATATAAGCGATTAGTAATGAGTAAGTTAAATTTCATTAGTTACCCAATTTGCATTTGAATGAAGACAACAAATGTACAAAACTTTAATATGATAATCTAAGAAAAGTTTTGCAACCCCTTGGAAACAGATTTATGGGTTTCTGCGATGAATTTCTCTATTGGAAACTCGGAGTTGGTGCATAGGAAATCGGACGACATTGTTCTAGAGAATGGGGAACATGTTTTGGCATTTCTCAATTATTGGAAAATATATTCGGATGTTTTCAACTCGCTTTCTGCAGGAGTTTTTCGATATGGAACTTACATATCTCGCACATTTTTAGGAGAGTGGAAGAATTCCAATGTTCTTTAGCACATAGGAAGTGGGCACTTTGCACGGCTCTTCCTTGCCACTATCAATCTCTATCCTTGAGTTTTTGATCTATTTGTGGCTTTCTTAGGCTATTTTAACTGTAATGTTTCTTTATTATCCAGATCCTAGCCATCCCCCTTCATCGATGTGGGTTTCCAAAGTTTTCCCCCTTTCTATTTCAAATGCTTTGTTGCAACATAGGTTAAAAAGCATCGAGCTAGTGGCATCCGAAAACTATTCCATACAATTATTATTTAAGTTCAAATATGCTAGCATACACTCTTTCCCAAGAGGCGTAGTTAAAGAGATTGCTACCAAGAATATAGGATGTCAATGGTCAATCATCATTACTTTTGGGTCTAGAGGAAAAATCTAAGTCGAAATCACAACTTTTTTTTTGAAGTATGGTCATGTGGAAAAGTAAATTGTTCTACATTTACTTTCGCTCTTCTATGAATCACAATATTCACAAATATTATCCTATGATGGCATGTTTTTCAATGTTTACATTTCCATGACATCTTCCTAACCATATGTATGTCATTTAGTAGTTATTATCTTTGTATGAATTGTTTGTATTCACGGTGAAATTGGGTTTCATGCAATGGCAATAGTGTTTAATGTTTGTCTTCCCTTACCAAGATGTTTTTGTTTAATGTTTATGTCTTGTTGCCCTTACCAATAATAAGAAAGCCCTACCGCCCTATAGAGATATGTCTTGCATTGACTAAAGTGTTTCTCAATTTATGATGATTTCTTATGAGGTGAACCATACCGTGTGAAGGAGCATTAGAGTAACAAATGCAATATTACCTCCTAATCTTCTTCAATCTCAAGGTACAACTAACCCAAATATCCTCGTAATATCCCTCAAGATCCCAAACTTAGGTTGCATGTGGCTAAAGAATGAAAGCATCGCTAAATGAAAAAACATGCACTCTAAGATATCTATCGTTCAATTATTTACTCAATCCAATGTGTATGAGGATGTTCTATACAAAGTCTTGGAAAAAACATTGCCAAGTGATGCTCAACGTTCTCACTTTTCTTGCATTGTTAGATAAAGAGAGAGAGAGAGAGAGAGAGAGAGAGAGAGAGAGAGAGAGAGAGAGGCTATTATGAACTTTGAGAATGATGAAATACTTTCACAAGATATTGGGTTCGACATTTACCCTTGTGTATTCATGTTACAATAAACAATATAGGGATCTCAATATGGTTCTTGTGGACAATGATTGACATTAATCATTTATAATGAGTCCATTCTCTTACAATTAGGAATTGGAAGAAAGCCCTCACTTCTTAAAACATGGTCATTAGATGTTTTGACAATCAACCAAGAAAAGCTCTTGGAGAACTTATATTGAATATCTCACTCCGACCTAAAGTTGTAGCTACACATGCTAAGTTATAGCTAGTGATGTGATCCACAATATTTTGTTTGAGAGAAATTGAATACATGATAAGAAGTTGTCCCATCGACACTACAAAAATGTTTGAAGTTTAAACACGAGTGAATTATTTTTATAGATGCACCACATATGAAGTCATTTAGATATTGCACAACAATTGAGCCTCAATATGTTATTGTGCCTTGCTTAAATAAGATAACCAATTGTATTGACACGTCATGGAAATATACCGGTGAACCAAATGACAACCTTTAGGTTTGGTGGATGTAATAAAGCTCAAGAAGACATTGAAGAGAATGATAAGTTGATAACATATTTGTAAATTATCCAAATTAAGTTTTATAAAAAGAAGCTTATGGGAATATAGAGGTGATATGAGTGTATTTGATAGTGAAGCCCTCTATATCACCCCTCTAGATAATGGAAAACTAACTCAAACATCACAAATTATTGAAAAACAATCAAAGGATCTTATGGGTAAAGGGCTAATGGTAGATGATTATGTAGACAACTAATCTTGGTATGAGACTTGTCATTTGTTGTAAAATTGCATTCTTTAGGGTATTTATGCATGTTTTGATTATTGGTCTAGATTAGGCTCTTTTTTAATCAATAAATGTTTTTTTGCGAAAGTTATGATTCGGTTTTTAAATTTATATTTCCAAGTAAAAAAATTACATGATGTTTTGAGAAAGCCACACAAGCCAAGAGTGGTGCAAAAGTTGAAGGCAACTACTACTATTACAATATTTATTAGCTTATGGATATTATGCTAGAACATTTTGTAGACACCTCATTTTGGTACGAGAGAAGCTTTTTTTTTTTTTTGTAAAGTTGCATTCTTTTAAGGTATTTGTGTGCTTTTAAATTATTAATTCAAATTAGGCTATTTTTTAAATCCATAAATGCTTTTGGCCTAATTTATGATCCAATTTTTATTGATATTTCCAAGTAAAACACTACATGATGTTTTGAGAAAGCCACAAAGGCCAATAGTAGGTAAATACTACTATTACAAACTTCAAGATCTTTTGTAACTAAGATCGGTAGTAATAATTCAAAAGACACTCATATTCATCTTTGAAACATAATAGTGATATAGGAGGATGTTTTGAGCAAATTTCACACCCTTTGGAAGGAACAAAAAGAGCGTGCAAAAGACAAAATTATTCAATCTAAAGTATACAAGCAATAATATTTCAAAGTAGATTATCAATTATATGTAACAAAAGAGCCAATCTTGTATGGTAGGAGGTTTGTGTGGATGGTTTAAATGAGATTGATCAATTTTTCCACTCATGCCCTTAAAGTCATAGGAGAAGTTCCAAGTACCTCAAAAGGAAATACCATCATCTTATCTTTGGAGAGCTCTCCAATATCCATACCGATTCTTGAAAACAAACTAATTAGAAAGAATTAAGAGAACAACCATGGATAACCTTCATCAATTTCTTTAGGAACAATGCCCATCTTATGACCTTTGGTTGATGTTTCCAACCTAAATCCATGCACTCTCACTTTTGAAACTCAATTCTTGTCACTCATCTTCTTGTTTGAGTCCTTTCTAACTCTATCCTCTTAGGTGCACTTCATTACCAAGTTAATAAAAGATATTGGGAACTCTACCCTTGGACTAAGAAAACTAAGACTGACACCTTATTACTTGCTTTTCAAAACTAGTTCTATGTATTTAGGTTTGCATGATTTGTATTTATGCTTGCATAAGGGCTCCTCCACAATCTAAACCTCCACCTTAACCCCTCACCAAAACTCAAATAACAAAGAAGTTAACACACATCTCAAAACATTGTGTAATCTATTTTTAGTGTTCTTAGTTGTAGCTTTGTCATGTAAGATTTTTGTTTACCAACACTAGCTCTGTCATGTAATATCTTCAAATCATCATAGTATACTATCTCCACCTTTCTTCCTTCAATAAATAAGCTCATAAGTTCACGACTTTACAAACTAGCTCTAGGACTAGTTACTTAGTCGGAGTTTCTTGATTTGTGTTTTCGAGTTTTTGCTCTAACCACCTTTTGTTTCCTCTTTAAACCATGTCTACCTCTTCTTTAAAGCTCCATCTACCTTATATACTAGTTTCATCATATACTATAGAGTAATATTTGATATTTATTCATTTCCTTGCGTTAAAACCCTCGAGACTAGTTTTATAGATACAACTAGACTAAGACTATAGTGTTGGACCTATAAAAAATATCCATTTACCTTGAAACTTAATGGAACCCTTTCTTACCCTTAAATCCACCTTCCTATGAAATTTTAGGCCTTTTCATCAATTGAAAGTGATTTTAATCTTGTTTTGCATTCCTAAATCTTAATCGGGTTTCTTAGGCCTAAGATTGTGCGTTTTGGTTTAATATTGTTGTATTTTGTTTTAAAACTTCTCCGAGGATAAAAACACCTCTCCATAACCTTACACAACTTATCCAATATCATTAAAGGATAAAAGTTCCTTAAAACTTTATTAAATCCCTCTAAGTGCCACACTACCAATCATAAGATGATTGTAATCTTAGAGTTTTCCAGTTCTGAAGCCCTTCTCAAGTTACCATTGTCATGATCATTATTGTATACTTAAATAACATTCTATAGCCCCCTTATATAATGCAAACACACACTCCAAAACTTCTTAATTTTCACAAGTCCTTATGATGTCTCCTTAGCCATCCGATTACAAAAATAAGCAAGATTGCTAACCCCTTACCTTACACAATTGTAATACCTCTATTTCTTGAGTAATACTGAGCCCATAGAGTATTCCTCTTTCTTGAAACCTCATTCACCTCATTTCAACAACCTACACGGTCCATTTACACATGCAATAACACTAGTTTGGCAGCAAGACTAGTTATCAAGCTTATTGACAAGATCATCATTATCATAATCCATAACTTATCCTCATTATCAATGAGATAGCAATTCATGAACAAGACATACATAATAATAACAATAACTTAGAATAAACACAAATCCATCTCTTTATTCTTAAAGTATGGACATAGTCTCCATATCTACAAGACTTATATCCAAGAAATCCTGCAAATAAATATCTCCATTATATGCAACTGGATTCTTGAGCCTACAAGGATCTTCTTCCTTCCTAAAAGTCTACTCCCACTTTTAAAAACCTCCCCACTCTCTCCTCCATTCGAATTGCTCCATTCAAGACCATAAAGGAGGTAGTTACAACTAGGTATTTGAAACCTAACCATGGTAAAACTGACCAACATCTGATTAACTCCCCTTGGTTAAGTGAGGACACCTTATTTACATTACATATGACCATTTAGGTACTTACATCATCATAGGACTCCAAACTTAGGACTCTAGGACTTTATGCACCATGGTGGGTCAAAATAGATTGGAACCTGTGACAAACTACCAAAAATGACTCCCTAAACTTACTTCAAGCCAAAATTAGAAGCAAGCCTAAAATTTGTTATTTACAAGTTTCATGATGCTCATGCATCGCCTTACCTCTTTATAAATGATGAGGTTCATCAACTACTTATCTTATAAAATAATATGGGCCATGTCCCTAAGACTCCCATAGGGGAGTTTTAAACTATTTTTGATAGTTGAGTGATTGATCTATGAAGCAATTTCATGGAAAAAATCATTAAGCCCATATAATATCTTTTCCTTTGATCCTATAGTTTACAATGATAGAATTTTCTCCCACTATTCAATCCATAACTTAACTCATTTTCTATTTTATCATTTTTTTGTAGCCTATCTTTTACAACATACATGACAAAAATTAGGTGTACACTACATTATCAAGTTCTTAAGATCCCTAGCTATCATTCCAAGATCTCTTTACGCTTCAATTATTACAACTCAAATATGTCCAATCAACTATCGACCACCTAAAGGATATTCCTTCTTTTTGTTACTCCAATCCAAGATCCATGGTTCCTTCAATTCCTATAGCTTGAATATGACCAATCAACCAAAGTGTTCTTTCAAGAGATATTCCTACCCTTTATAGCCATAACCTTTATGAAAGGAGGAGAGCTACCATAGATCATCAATTTTTCTGTGTACCCTTAAAGTTGATCATTTGGATCCTCATTGTCTAGTTTTGCAACATAAATATGAGAAGTCATCTGCAATTATGATTCTTCAACAACCCTAGCCCCTTATCCTTTCACCCCATTTGATTGCATATCATTCTTTGACTCCCATGTGATCAAACATACCAATCCTTCATACGAAATATATACTTTTCTTAGTTTTATCTAACAAATCACTTGGTTTTAACTTGCTTATTTAAGGACCAACACCACAAAAAAGAGACCATTGCAATAGGCCACAAGGATCTAAGGTTTAAATGTAATTTTTACTATTGTAAAGCACACTTTCATTAATAAGAAATATATATTACACCACAAATCATACAAAAAAATGGGTGGAATAGGTCACACCCTAGAAAGTAGATCAAATCAAGCCAAGAAGGCCTTAAAAAAGGCCAACTCACCTCAACAACGCATAAAAATAGGATTACATAATAAAAATACATTTTAAAACCAAAAAAAGGTGCAAGAAATCACTAGATTAAACAAAGGCTCAAGAAAATTTAAGCTATGCAACAATGAACATGGTGGTCGGGGGAGGTGGAGGACTATCGTGGTTATCCCCATCCGGTAGTGGCGAGAGGGTGAGTTGTGTTTGAGATGGGATCCCACACATCATTTTACTATTGTTATTGCTCTTCTTCTTTAGTATTTTGCTAAGACTGGTGGTGAGGAGAGATGGCGAGCACCATTGCAGAAACTTCCCATGCACGGGGCATCCCACTCATTGCCACCCTCATCATCGATCCAATCAAATATCTTATGGGTGGGAGAAGGGCATCGATATTTGAGAGGGGTGTGACAAGTGTTGGGAAATGACCTTTCAGAAACTACTAGTGAGGTGTATGTGAAAACCCCCACCACGTCCCTGAAAAGGAGAGTGGTAGTGTGTCAATTCCCAAGGCACCCGAAGGTGCATGAGGCATTCCCCTAATGTGAAAGTAGGTATTGTAGGTGATCCACTTATTGGTGGATTTTTTTACTTGGACCTAGATCTGAAACATAACAATAAAGACCATAATCACTATATTACTCACATAGAAGTCTCTATCCACATAAACATTATTAAAGCATGTAAAATTTCAATCTTTCCAACTATGAAATAGAATTCAGCTCTAAACATTTTCCAATAAATGTTGAATTTTATAAGGAACATGGAAAAATATCCTAGGAGAACCATTTTCCAAGTAAAAAACTCAGTGATGAAGGGTTGGAAAATGTGTGAATCCACTTCTAGGTAGATTGGGCATGCGGGAAAAACCATAAGAGGTGTTTAATAGACTTTGGTTGTTGGAAAACAAGGCAAAACCATAAGAGTTGTTTAATAAACTTTGGTTCTTAGATTTCAAAATTGCACCCTTCTTTGAATCATGGGAGATCCAGAAATTTGAGGCAATATGGGATTGTGTCCAAGTGTGGGACTTGTGGCTTGAGACAAACTTACGGAGAAGGTCAACTTCTCTGCATTCGTAGATTAAGAGAATCATGGAACACGAGACTATATTAATGCTACCACTACTCCTAAGCTAACCTACTCTAAAACATCTAGAGGACCAAGAGAGAGAGAGAGGATGAAAGGGATGCAAAATAAAATCCTAAGATAAAAGGGCGGTGATAGCACCAAAAAGAAGGTGGAACTCCTCCAATTCTAAGTGACTGGAGATGCAAATTCATAGAAAAAGAGACTAGAAGATGCACACAATTCCAATGCAAACAAGTGAAAGAATACAAAACATGCAAGAGGGTAGAGATATTCACACCAAACACAAAGTATTTGAAGGAAAGAGGGAAACCAAACTTGCATTAATTGATCCTTTATAGTTTACACACAAAGTTGAGGCAAGAAAATCTCCATTCGCGAGTTACAGAGGTTGAAAAAAAAAAAGTTTTGAGTTCTCCAAAGGAAAATCTGAAAAAATGATGTGAAGGAAGAACAGGAGAGGAACCCTTACAATGTGCGCAAGCACTTATATTTATATAACTCGTGAAAGGGAGAAAGACTTACAATGTGTGCAAGCAGTTATATTTATATTACTCATGAAAGGGAGAAAGAGAAAGAGAATAAAGAAGAAAGGACCACCATGATGGAGTACCAATCTCTAAAAACGTGTTAGACAAGCATGGGCACCATGCTTCCTGCAGAGTTAAATTATAGTACATGACATGGGCACCAGTAGAAGAAAGCTAACAACCACAACATGGTATCTTGATTTTATCGCATGCCATTAGACCATGCAAAAAGAGACCATACTTCATTAAATTTTAGTGGTTAGGGTGGTTGGTCGTCCAGTTTAGAAACAAGCGTGCCTTTGAGACCTTCCACTAAGTCGATGTCTTGATGGTTTCCGTGGATTTACTTTGACCCTCGGTCCTCTGTGGATTTTCATATTTCTTGAATGACCGTGCAAAGCCACCTTTGCTTGTGATGCTTGAGTGTTTCCACACTCTTCCTTTAAATACTCTTCTTATCCGCAGAGGCCTTTCTCTCTTTCGCACCGCACTTACCCGAGGCTATGTTCCTTAATAAATCACGAAATTGACAACCCGCAGAACAATATGATTTTGGAAACCTGCAGAACACTAGGATAATGTCTTACTGACCTCTAACCTTATTCATTCCAACTTTACCTTTCCTTACCGCACGGGTCTTCAAACTTCTTTGTGCACCACAACTTCTAACTTGGTGGAATTTTTATTTGGTTACGCAGAACCTGACAAACTCTATGGAATTCTATGTCTTCTAAGTCCACGTAACATTGTGTTTTCATGTTGTAGAGCCCTATCTACTTTCTCACTTCCTTTGCTCTACGGACTTTGTCCTTAGCCAATTTTCTATCTTTACGCGGGCGTGTAACCCCGCGATACTCCGATTTTCTTCCAACCTTTCAAGGATTGCCTTCCTTAGTGCGCGAAAGACTAGAAAACTCTGCGAAGCACTAACTCTTCCAAAATCCACATAAGTCCCGAGCGTTCATTCATTTGTTCTCGCGGGTTATGAGAACCCACAGAACATTGCATTCATGCACTCCGCGGAAGGCTAACTTAGTCTTGCTTGCGACTTTCTTGAGAAAAATGAGTAAGTCCATTTTGATAAGTTGTTCAAAATTATATGAGGTGTAATTTTGGACAATAAATACTTTTCCTCTTTTATCATTACAATTCTTGGATTTTTATGCTTCAATAATTAATCACAATTTTCTTTTTCTGTTATTTCTTATTTTCATTTCTAAAAAGGTCATGCAAATACAATTATATGTCTTATTATTATTTGATTGCATTGTTTGTTCACTTCATTTCCCAATGTGTACTATGATTTCATGTCACTTGATCTCATAAACATAAGAAATACATATTGTGATGGAAATTATTAATGATATTTTAAATTCTTTTTTTGGTAGTGTGGGCCAAAAATAGATTATAAAAATAATGCGCCATATAATTGTTATATCTTTGTAATTAAATTCTAAATTTCTTTAGACATCATTTCATTTTCTCAATCATTTGTCCAAAATACAAGATATGTTGTATACATGTTGTTTGATATTATTTACAATTGTATATCTAACTTTGGCCATAATTTATAACATTCACACTATATAATATGTACATTTATATCATATTTTAGAATTGAATTGTGCATTTGCAAAAGGAAATCACACGAACATATATTGAAATTAATTTTTTTCTCAATATCCTTGTCTACAATATAATTGGAACCCTTTACCCATTCTTTCATGTCAATGCATCCTTTGTTTCCCAAATACATATTCATCTTTTTATCATATTTTACTTAATATTTTCTAAATTTAGTTTGGTTTCAAAAGAAGAAAGATGTTTGATTTTTCCTTCTAACATGCCTTTCTCTCTTGTAATCGTTTTGAAGCTTTTATTTCATTTCAATAAAATGAAAGGAACGATAAGAAGATTGTTCCAAACCACAAAGATATCAGATGATAATAGCACATCACATTGATTAATATGAAAGGAATTTGCCAAAATAACCTTACTCAAAGATTTACAAACAAAGAGTTCGTAATATCATATATGGAAATACATTATAATGCCATTGATATAGTGAATTAACTTAATAACTAGGATGTACATGTAGGAGGAGGGAAGTGCAATTACTACCTAGATCAGTGGTGAAGAACTCCCACTAACTGATACTGGTAGTTAAGCTAACTCCACAAGACTAACAAGCTAACTCCACATAACTAGCAAGCTAACTCCACACAACTAGTACACCTAAGCAAGCTAACTCAACAAGTGTATGGATAACCTAAGTGCAAGAATTATCCTAATAAACAAATAAAAGGATAAATAATAACCTACACTAACACCCCATGTAAGCATAAATAGTTGGGAAGAAAAGGTGGGTCCCGAAAACAAGGCTTGATGAGGTACCCACGTATAATAAATGAAAAAAAAGTTACCATGGATGAAAAAAATCATTGCAAGGTACCAAAACATAGTAACAACAAAGTAGAGAGAGAAAAATCACATTGTAAGACATCCGAAGAAGCTTGGCTCAAAAAACTTGTACTTTGTTGTCAAGAAGAAGTCTAGTCTACATAGTGGTATGGATCCATTGTTCGATCACAAAACTCAAAATCAACCGACACCGCAATACAATGAGAATAGCTCCGTACTTGGAGGTTGTCAATAGATTCTTTGACATTGTAATTCAATAAAATGGCTACCCTTCGAGGAAGGAAAACAAGCTCAAAATCTAACTAAAGGAGAATGTCATAGGTGATGTCAAAAGTGCAAGAAATCACCAAACATAGTTCGATCTATTTAGAAAAAGGTGTGCCACGAACCAATAACAACAACCAAGGCAAGGACACGATACTCAAAGAAGCAGGATCAACACCACACCCTCTCATATTGTTGAATGGGTGGAGTGATGCTACAAAATCTGTATGAGTGGCGACACCACTACTCGAACAATGACAAATTGACACTGGGATCCACTAGAATAGCTCCATAATAAAATAGACTATCAACATGCCTAAAAGCGTCGAAATAAAGACAAAAAATCTCTTAAAAAGGAGATACACTCTACACTTGCTAAAGAAAATAGCTCAAAACAAGGAGCATTACAATGCAGGAGGAGAAGAAAGTGGAGTAAGAAGTTGAATGGTGGAGTCACGCTGTAGATTCCTCTCAATGAATGCTTACGTCACCGCCACAAGTGATCAAATATCCGTCCTAGATGACAATGAATGGTTGAAGAAGATGTATGCATATGATTTAGTGTAAAGTGCACTGCTTTGGAGATGCAAGGAAATATCAAAATGTGTGTCAGATTGATCATGCATAACTAAAATCTCGGAGTTTCTTAGGTGCGAGTGAAGGTGTGGTAAAGCTCATGTGTAGCTCATGATCTTTGGGAAGAGTTAAGCAAACAAAAATAGGAGCTCTATCAATCATGTGATCTCAATGAATTACCTACTCAAAAACTAATTCCATGGTGAGAATGCTACTTAACATGCTGAATATGTGAAACAATACCCGATGAATTTCTGCCAATGCCTCCACCAAAAAAATCCCAAGAAAGTCAAATCGAATTGTTTTTTTTAGCTAAACTTGTCATTTCTAAAAACCAACGAAAATTTTCTCTACTTTTTGTTTCTTAAAAGGTCATGCATGGTAATTCGCAAACCTAGGTTTCCACTCGTTCGTCCAAAACCGCTTGGTGCCAGCATAAATCATCGAAGACCCTAAAAGTTTTTCATTAAAAAAACCCAGAAAACCCCGTAAAGGGTTTTCTTGGACTCATTCAACAAACTACGTAGCTTCTCGTATGAATATGTTGAAATCCGTGCCCCTTAACCACTCTGTAAAAACCAGACATTTTCAAAACCGTCGCCGCCTCCAATGGTTGATTTTCTGACCCAATCGAGAGGTTTTGGTACCTTTTGGATCCAATGGTGCCCTCCATTTTGCATATAAATACACGTTGCGAAACATAGTACAAAATTCTAAATATATGAAAACTATTAAACTTTCACTTGTATAAAAACACTTACATATGGATGTTTACATCATCTACTGCTCCAATACTATGAAAGAAATGATAAGAAGGTTGTTCCAACCCGCAAAGATGTTAGATGATAATATCACATCACATTTAATAAGTGAAAGGAATTCACCATAATAACCTTACAAAAGGATTTACAAACAAAGAGTTGCAATATCATATATGAAAATCCATCATAATGTTATTGATCTCATGAATTAACTCAATAATCAGGATGTACATATAGGAGGAGGGAAGTGCAACTACTACCTAGATCAGTGGTGAAGAACTCCCACTAACTGATATTGGTAGTTAAGCTAACTCCACAAGACTAGCAAGCTAACTCCACACAACTAGTACACCTAAGCAAACTAACTCAAAAGTACATAGATAGCCTAAATGCAAAAATTATCCTAATAAATAAATAAAAGGATAAATAATAACCTACACCAACATAAAAATATAAAATATAATTATAAACAAAAACTATTATTTACAATAATTTTAATTGTACGGATAAAAATCATATTTCTATGTATATCTAACACTTATTATATATAGAACATAAATTCTCAAAACTTCAAAAAAATAAAAAAACATCATTTATTTGTAAAACTTTTCTCATACTTCATTTTATTCCAATAAATATATGATTTTATCTTATAACTTCTATTTTTTAAATTTTATTCTTATTAAGATAAGAAATGAAAAATATAATTAATAAATATCATTTATAATCAACCATTTCTTTACTTTTCCACTTTTTATAATATGAACAACCTTTTCAAATAATATAACTGAAAAATAAACCAACTCACAATACATTCAATATCTTCACGGCCTATAATTATTAATATTTTATCTTTTCCTAAAATACATGAATTTGAAAAGATTTTGTCAAATCATAATCTTATGTATATTTAGTAGATAATATACAATTATTATTATCAAATCATGGCATCGTTACATTTATACTTCCAACATTTGTCCCTTATGATTTTTCAAAAGAATATCCCAATCAATTATGTATAGTTGGATAGTTGGTTTATATGTGAAACTATCTATGTAACTAAATACATAATGACAAACTTATCCTCCAAAATAGGATGATTGACTTAAAAAATTCTTGGTATTAAGATTCTATATTTTGTAAAAAGCAAGCGAGATATATAAGACAATGTGCATAAAACAAATTCAAGAATTTAAAAACACTATGATTATATAGTTATTCTTATTTTCTTGAATCATATTGCTAGCCCCATTCACACTTTAATTCTTCATTCCATTGCATCTTGGATTCTATAAAGGATCCAACTTTGTACACCTTGTGTCTATATTTAATATTTATTAAAAGTATGGTTTCATGGAGTGGGGCTCCATAAATATTTCAGCGGATATTGTTGAGGAAATTCTATAATATTGTAGTCAATTTAAGGTTCTATGTTTTTACCATTTTCCTCTACAATTTCTCATGAGATATTTTAGGAACCCTCTATCTCGCTACGATTATATTGTATTTAAAATATAAAGTTTATTTTTCTCTCCAAAATGACCAAAAATAGTGGTGGAATACATTTTTGGTGCCACATGGAAACAAAATAGCCTAAACAAGAGAGGGGAACTCCAAGTCCCCCCCGTAGCCACCTCTTAAGTTTAAAAGGCTAAAAATGTAGAATTCCTCATTTCAGGGGCAAGATTCAGTTTTTTTCTATAGCTAATAGAAAAAATCAACATAGAACCATCTCAAGAGAATAATAGGCGCTAGAGCAGGTCCATAAAACCATGCTCTAAATATGGTTGAACGTAATTTATCGATATGTTAATATTTATCATTATATAATAATCTATATTTAATATTTAGTAAATATAGTAAAGGTAATTTGTCGGTGTATTGGTATTCATTGTTCTTTTGAATATATAATAATCCTTCTTTTATACATTAATTATTAAAAACAAGTTGAACATATGAAGAGGGCGTTGCGTTAAATATTAACTTATTCTACCCACTTCATGCAACATTTACACGTGATTTTAATGCTACCTTTTAATATTCCAAATGACCGCGTGAAAGAGATTACATTTTAATGTACTCCAAACTTTAAAGTATATAATTATCGACCTCGTCTGTAATCTTCCAAATTCCTTTGCTTTTATTCCTCCGCGTAACCTTCTTTTCAGGAATGGAAGAATTCTCGATCCAATGAAATGCATAGTTATTGATTTGCAAAATCTTGCAAATCTGTTTGATGTTCCACCTCATTTTCTGTTCCATTTGGATTATATGAAACTCTTGGAGAGCGAAAAATAAAATAGTACGCAATGCCATTGAATTAATCAAAATTTGGTAGGAAAATATAAAAAAATGTTGAGGACTAGAAAAGTTGGAAAAATGTCTGAGTCAAGATTTATTGAAGAGTTTCTATAATTCCAAAGTTTCGTGATCATGGACTGGACTGCACTGTTCAGTGTTTATCCATCCAGCTATTATTTTGAACAGTAAAGATATACTAACGGATCACTTTTTAAAAGAAAATAATTGTAGTGGACAGATTTTTGGATTAAATGTGTATAATTTTTTCAAGGATGTTTTGGTCATAATCATTAGGAAGAAAAATTATCACTGGATATGATTTTAAATGTTGATTGAAAAAATTACTGGGTTAATTGAAAAATCTGTCTAGTTAGGCTAAAATTATGTTTGAGACGAATTTAATAGAAATGATATATCTCTCGATTCTTAACAGCTAAGTTTAAGAATCTCTCGATTCTTAACAGCTAAGTTTAAGAATTTTAATGTAAATATCACGAGGCAGTCAAAGGATTCTATGGTGATTGATTTCAATTGTTACCATGTGGAGATTTCATCGACACCCAAGATTAATGAAGATGTGTGGAAGGAGATTGAGTAGATGACGTTTTTCAAGCAAATATTTGTATTAAATGTGTCTAATTTTTTCAAGGATGTTTTGATCATATGTTAATGATTAATTATTAGGAAGAACAATTATCATTGGATATGATTTAACCGTGGACTGGAAAAAATTTAATGGGTTAATTGAAAAATGTGTCTAATGAAGCTAAAATCATGTTGGAGAAGAAATTAATAGAATGTATATATCTCTCGATCATTGACAGCTAAGTTTAAGAATTAATAGAGCTATCATGGGGCAGTCGAAGGATTCTATGGTGATCAATTTCAATTTTTACCACGTGGAGATTTCATTGACACCCAAGATTAATGAAGATGTGTGGGAGGAGATTGAGTAGATGGCATTTTTCAAGCAAATATTTGGAATAAATGTGTATAATTTTTTCAAAGATGTTTTCATCATATCTTAATGATTAATTATTAAGAACAACAATTATCATTGGATATGATTTTAAGCTGTGGATTGAAAAATGTTTAATGGGTTAATTGAAAGATCTGTCTAATGAAGCTAAAATCATGTTGGAGAAGAATTTAATCCTTGACACTAAGTTTAAGAATTAATATAACTTTCGTGGGGCAGTCAAAGGATTCTATGGTGATCGATTTCAATTTTTACCACGTGGAGATTTCATTGACACCCAAGATTAATGATGATGTGTGGGAGGAAATTGAGTAGATGGCATTTTCAAGCAGATTTTTGATTAAATGTAAAACTTTTTCAAGGATGTTTTTATCATATCTTATTGATTAATTATTAGGAAGGACAATTATCTTTGGATATGATTTTAAATGTCGATTGGAAATTTTTTTGGGTTAATTGTAAAATCTGTCTAATGAGGCTAAAATCATGTTTGAGACAGAATTTAATAGAATGGATAGATCCGTCAGTCCTTGACAACCAAGTTTAAGAATTGTATACATCTGATCCGTGCAAGTTTAGAATTCAATCCAAAAATCTGTTTACTATTGTCCTGTCTTTGTGAAAGCATTAACTATTTGAAAATAACTGTAATTTTTGAATATCTGTTTAACTAGGTTAAAAATATGTTCAAGATGAATTTAATAGAATGGATATATCCCTCCGTCCTTGACAGCTAAGTTTAAGATTTATATACATCTGATCCCTGCAAGTTTAGAATTCAATCCAAAATCTGTTTACTATTACCTTGTACTGTGAAAGCATTAAATATTTGAAAATAATTGTAATTTATGAATATCTGTGTAACTAGGTTAAAAGTATGCTTAAGACAAATTTAATAGAATGGATATATCCCTCAGTCCTTAACAACTAAGTTTAAGAATTATATGCATCTGATCAGTGCAAGTTGAGAATTCAATCCAAAAATCTGTTTACTATTCCCTGCACGGTGAAAGCATTATATATTTGAAAATAACTGTAATTTATGAATACTGTATACAGACGTGTTTGAAAAATGGAATGACACGAGGTTAACTCAACGACTTTCCATATTTTATGTGCAGGTATGCCAATAATAACATGACTGTATAATAATTCATTGGACAGCGTATATTCTGCTGAATAAATGCTTTGGATGAGGATGATGTGTGTATTAACAAACAGTCAGGGCAGAGGGCATTATAATTTATCAAACATGGCAAGAATCCAAGCCATATTCCTTCAATGTCAATAATCAATAATTGAAGGGCTAAATAATTAATCCTGCATGGCGTGTGGGCCACCTGCCCACAATAATTGGAAAACAAATGGGTATACAGCACCATAAACTAATCTAACACATAAGTTTGTCTCATGGAAAGAAAAAGGCAGAGGCAAAATATTCATCATCATTGATTGTTTCCCTTGTGAATCAAGGAATTTAACATTAAATTCAGATGCCATCTTGACCTTGGCAGGGCCAAAAATTGTTGGGCATTTCACCGTGCTTATCTAACAAGGATTTGGTCAATGTGTCCCCATGAAGCAGCTGCTGGAGCAGTGCTGCAGCAGAATTGGAGCTATGATATACATATATATATATAGAATGTGACAGAGACAGAGAAATACAAGTATACATCTATTGTGTATGTATTTATCTATCTATCAACAATTTTACATATAGAACATATGGATTTCAACACCGGACCAAAATGCTGTAACTCTTGTGTCTTGGTTTGGATCAGCTGTCTGGCTATTCTGTAATATTTTGAGCTGAAAAAGCTTCTTACAGTGATGTACATGTTTAAACAAACAGCTATGTACACAGTGCAAATTGTTTGTTTGTGTGAAATGAAATCAATAGCCAGACCACAAACAGTCTGGCAGGTCAACTGATGAAGGATTGCCCTGATCTTCTGGGTACTGCTGGTTGTTGTTGAGCTGACTGGAAACAACAGAGGATATCTCTGTGTTGTTGATTTCTGATGTGAGGCCTGTCTCTTGTGACATGCTGACCATGGCCTGAGGCTGAGCTAGATATTTTGCATTCATTTCCCATGCTCCTTCATGAGCAAAGGAGGAGGAAGGTGGCTCCATCTTGCATTGCTTCAAGCCCATGATGTCATTGCTGCTGACTCCTTCATAGAGGGCCCTCAGAATGGGATCGGAAGGAAGCCCTCCCTGAGAGAAGAGGTGGGACACCATTGGGAAGTTTGGAGGAATTGGAGCTGCCATGGAAAATGGTGGAAACTGCTGCTGCTGCTGAGGGGCATTTATGTGTAAATCATGGGAACTGTGCCTCAGAGCAGTATTAGGATTGTTGTTCATGTAGGTTGGGTCACTGTGCATGATGTTGTGGAGAAATGAGAAGTCTACAGTGTCTGGAGGATTCCTGAAATGATCTCTTGTCATGTTGTTGGTGTAAGGCTTGTCCATTGGAGTGGAGAAGCAGGTCACATGCTGGTCCACTGAGTCACTGCTGCCCCCTCCTTGTCCATTCAAGGGGACGTAAGGTGATTCCAATAGTGGAGGAAGAGCTGGAGAGTCCAAATCGTTTAGATAATTTGAACTTCTGCTGAGCCCCAGCGGGCCCTTCTTTGCTCCAGAAGATTTCTGAAATATTCTTGTCACCACCCATTCATCCTGTGCACAGATAAAACGTCATCATCAATCATGATTTTCAACTAGTTTAGCTCTTGGAATCAAACCTGTCACATATTTAGCCCCACCATAACAACTCCTAAACAATAACAAGCTGACACACAGGCATCAATAAAGTATCCATTGACAGAGGAAGCTGTATTATTGTTATTAGCATTATTATTACCTTGGCTGTCTTGGGGAGATTGGAATAGGAAAACTTGCCCTCTAGGCGGTATTCATGCATTACCCAGTTGCTTTTCTCTCCTTTGGGTGCCCTCCCTTTATAGAAAACCAGAGTTTTCTTCATACCCACAAGATTAGATGTCTTGCCTTTATAGATTTCTCTGTCTTTTCCAGTTGCTTTCCAGTATCCCGCCTGCGTGGCTCTGTTGGTGCGCAAACCAGTGGGATACTTGCGGTCCCTGAGAGAGAAGAAATACCATTCCTTTTCTCCCATTTTAGCCCTTGCTGCAATCCATGTCCAACCCATTCACAGTCACAGTCACAGTCACAATCAGTCAGCCTGATCATTCATTATGCATGCATAACAACAACACCAAAATATCTTAACTCCTGTAGAAACGTAAGGAACTTGTTATAAGATCCTTTACAACAAATATGATAAGAATTTCACTATTCCTGGACTCCTCTAACTGTGAAACTCTTCAAGGAATTCTGAAAATGGGTGTTCTCGAACAATGGTGCAAACAACAAAGAACATAAGTACACATACCTGGTAGATCCCAAGGCTCGCACTTGTTGAGATCAACCTCAGCAATAGCCCTGCAGGAAAAACTGCTGTCAAGGACCTTCTGTGTAAGGTAATAAGTCACCAATTCCTCGTCCATGGGATGGAACCTGAAACCTGGAGGCAGGTGCTCATCGTCTATCCTATTCATCTTCACATTCACCGCCAGGGACTCCATCAAGAACCCAAAATCTCGATCAGGGAAGTAAAATGGGTCTAAGAATCTCAGGCGGAGACAAACAGCACCTGTAGTAACTGTTCAGGTGTCAGAAAAAGAACCTGGGAGAAAGTGGATGTATAATTGGGAACTATTCAATGTTTATGGAGAGAGTATAGACACACACAAAATCAGACTGAAAACATGATTTATATACACATATTTTCTTGGGTGTGTCAGGGCACACAGAGAGAAAGAAAGGAAAGCAAATTGACAGAGAGAGATAAGAGGCTCTGTGTGCTCCACTCCTATATTAGTGTCCTATGGCTTATGGCCGTTATTAAAAACTCTTCAGACAAGAAGCATAAATTTATAGAGAAAGTGCAGCGGAGTGAGACAGAAGCCTCAGAATTACGTATTCCGCAAGCAACTTTCTCATCACCCCCCTCTCTCTATCTACCTAAAACAACTTCTGATTCTCATCGAACCAACTTTCCTAACCCGCTGCAGTTTTCCACCCCTCCCAAGACCCACCCGCACCCCACCACGTCAGCTCGTCTATTTCCGAGCACCCACTGTTTAACCCCTCCACGTCACCTCATCTATTTCCGAGCACCCTTCTTCTCCCCGCCACGTCAGCTCACCCCTAACAACTTCCAATTTCCCGCGTTCCATTCGCGCGGCCTCCTTTCCGAATTCTTTCATTTTCAGCCGTTTTGCCCGCGAACTTACCCAATTGGGAAAGGGCCCTCCATCCACGGCTCACGCGCCTCCACGTCGTCAGCTGCAAGTCAACGTCTCCGAAGCCGCCGCGTGGTGGGCGCGGCCGCTAACCGCGGTTAGGATTAACGTCGTTAACTTCTACCCCAGCCGAAGCTTCGGTCAAGCCCCTCCCTACCCTGGGTCGAACGAAACTCACGGACTCGTTGTTTTTATTAAATGATTAAAATACGTTCCAGATGTTGACTTCTCAATTTTTACTGCGCCGCTCGTGACTGACGACCGCGTGACGTCATGAGGAGGACATGTAATAATGGCCGGCCGGTGCGCCCGGTAACGGGAAATCTTTTTTCGGCGGTTTCCGAGCGACAATCCGGGAAGACCCTGGAACGGCGCCGCAAAGTGTTAGTCACGTGGTCACATGAGAGCGGGTTGGTCACTGGCTTTTTCGCATTTTATATATTTAAAAGCGGCTTCTTTTATTTTAAATTAATTCGACACCTAACTCGTAACCCCTCTTTCCCACTGGCCTTGTGTTTTAAATATGAGAGAGGCTACCAAACCTTTTGTGTAGGGTCAAACCCTATGAAAGAGTAGAACCAGTCCATTTTCTTGTATGGGCTAAGTAGATGGTCACAATCCTTAACACTAGCTAGTGTACCTAACATGCACGAGGAAAGGAGCTTTTTACAAATTTTTTCCATAAACAAATCCTATCTATTAATTAAGAGCGAAGACTCTTTCCAAAGAGATTATTAGCGTGTCATTTCAAATTATTGATCAACCCCACTCCCCCCCAAAACAAGCATAATTAGTACACTATTTTTAATATTTTCTATACGAAAAATATCAATATAAATCAATTTTGACGTGTTTATATCTTAGATTTATCACATATTTGGTATATTAGTGAGTTTTATGTTGATTAATAACTCCATCTTTTTGGAAAATCTTGCAGTGATTGGTTGACTGGTGATGGATGACCTTAACGTGGTTGTACCATTATATCGGGCTTGAAAAATATTTATATCAAAGAAATTGTTGGCAAATGAGCCTCGTGCTTCATTTTGAGCAATCAAGTATATTTCTCTCGATCTCTCCCATTTTCGGATGCTTTCATAGTTTCTCTTGAATGTTTTCAGCTACAAGAGCTTTTGATAGTGTGTTCAAAGGTTTTGGAAGGTTTGGAGTCATGAGAATGTCCTTCCCCTAGTTGGTTTTATTCATTTAACTTGAACGGTCTACTTTGAGGCGTTTCAAAGATCTTTTCGTGGAGTTGTAGTTGGTGTTGTGGTGGATCCAAGCTTTTCCTTGCTCTTGCAATCATGTTTTAAGTGTCTGGAACCTTGTTGTTGCACTTACAGCCTATTGGAGCCTTCAACGAAACTCCCTTTGCTTTTGGTTTGACACGATCACATTTTGATCTCTTTCCATGGTGTAGTAGTTTGCCCAGGAAAGATTTTGAGCCTCTCATATTGCTTTACGAATGAGCCAAGTGATTTTTGTGCCTTTGTAGTTAAAGAGAAGCCTTTGGGAAGCTTTGTTTGTCATTTGGTTAGATTATAGTCATGATTGATGCTCTTCAATGGCAAACCTTTGTGTTGGTTTTAGGGAATTATTTCACATTCATCAAGTAATGAGGAGCAAATGGGTTTATATTAAAAACACTCCCTTTGTATAGTGGAGAAAAGACTCTGCAAACTTAACTCTTTGACTAAACTTTCAAGAAACTTAACATAATCCTGTGAATTCGACACTCATATGAAAAAGAAAAAGAGAAACAACACAAGGAGATCAAAAGTGCCCGAGCCCATAACCTTGATGAGGTGAAGCAAGCGGCACCAACAAGGTGAAGTAACCCAAATATCGTAGGCAATCGGGAGCAACAACGTGTCACCAATTTCTCGAGTGGTCAAGTGTAGAGGAAAATCCGTTAAGGCCAAAGATGGTGGAGCCCTTAGCAAATCACAAATTAACATATGGCGCCCATCAAGATACGATTTAACAAAATAAACTTTTGTGTAAACCCTAATTGCATAGTAACATATGTAAACTATGATAAATAGCTGCTAGATACAAGATGACACAAGCAATAAGCTAGATAAATATAAAACCCTAAGTGCAAGAGAGGGAAAGAGTGACTTAGCTTATTTATGCTTGATGTTGGGACTGTGCAGTTGGAGAAATTGATGAAAAGGAAGGGCGGATGGTCGCAACTATGCACAATAAAATTTGAATTTATCGGATATACCTGATTTGGGCGAGGGAGCCAAAGACCTCTGTGGGCGCTATGACCACGCATGATCTCGAAATCTAGTTTTTTGGTGTCGCAAGGTGGTCGCCTATGTGTCACACTATGATTGCAGAATTTGCCTATAACCTGTAAAGAGAAGATGACCTACAAAACCCTCAAACTACATCAAATACCAAAAAGAAAAGATATGGGGAGTCGGATTGATCCCGACGGTCACTCGATTGAGTGAACTTATGACCGAGCATTGCACTACATCTCAGACTCCATGTAGTTCTTGTGCGTGTGTGATATAATCGTGCCATAGGAATCCCTTGTGAAAATGTACACGATAAAGGGCGATAGCTAAATGTATCAATGTAAATAGATGTGTGGATGGAAAATGAACTTCCCCTTCCTATGAAGCGTATACAAAAATGCAATCCCTTATCCCTTGTATGAGTTTTAGATGGATGCCTTTGATGCTCTTAGATGCCTTTGGATGTAACCTTAGGTGATGATAATAGATGCTTAGAGCTTAGTCCTTTATTATAGTCACATAGCTTTGTATTTATATGATTCCCTTGGTTGAATTTTGTAATTGACAATTGGAAGGTCAACCCATAAGAAAATAAGATGCCCAAAACATAAAATAAGCCCAAAAAGAGCAAGTAAAGTAGAAAGAGGTCAAGGGCGCCCAAAAGGACGAGGACACTTGGGTGCTGGCATCCTGGCTGGGCATTGGTGTCCGAAGTCATGAAAGATAAAGCAATAAAGTACCTACTAGGTTGTAGGGTGTAAAAGACTAGAAAGAATACTAGAAACAAAACAAAGAGGCCAAAAATAACTATCAATTACTAGTTTTCTTACATAGGAGTCATATGAATGCAAGTATGCTTTTAGGACATAGAAATGTACCCAAGTGCGTGATCTTGTGTCTATAATATCTCGTAGCTAATGAGATAAAGCCACGTGCGACCAACAAATTGAAGCACACCGAAACCCCTAGTCATTCATAACATGTCATGTGGCTATAATCATTGGTTTCTACGAGAACTAATCATATGTAGTCGGGTCTCAGGAAGGTGGAGATTAAGTGGAGAAGCAACTAAAGACCCAAGATCTTATAACCAATGGGGGTCAATACATGACACCCACAGAAAATCCTCTAACCAAAGTGAGAAAGAGATAAGTGGCATGGGTAATTGCTTGGGTAAAGTTGACGACCCCATGACCTGTCATCTACATTCCTAGCCAAGGATCTTGTAACAATAAAAATTACCACATGACACCAATCGGATCTTGTCACATGGCCCAATGAGAAAAAGGAGAGAAACACCATAGTTTAAAAACCATTTTTGTTCTCAAGTTTTAATGGCATGGAAAAACATTAGATAACTAAAAATTTCATCATACTTTTTGATTGAGGCTATTAAACCAAGCAAAAGTGGATTCATTGGAAATATCTTAAGAAATTCTATTAGATGGTGTAGACAGAAAATCACGCACTTGGGTACGAGTTCTAGGTCCTAATCACATACGATTATTCATATGATTCCTAAGCAAGAAAATTAGCAATTGACAATTTTCTTTGGCCTTTGGTCTGTGTCTCTTATTTTCTATTTGGTTTTCTACACCCTACAACCCATCTAACATTTCACTTGTTTATCTTTTATGACTCTTTACACCAACGCCTAAGTGGCCTCACACCCTCAGGTTCCCCCGACCTCTTTGTATCTTACTCACCTCTTTTGGGCCTCTTTTATCTTTTGGGCATCTTGTTTTCTTATGGGTCGGCCTTTTAGTTATCAATTACGAAATTCAAACAAGGGAATCATATAAATACAAAAATGGAACCATAATAAAAGACCAAGCTCTAAACATCTATTATCATCACCTAAGGTTGCATCCAAAGGCATTCTAAGAGCATCAAGGCATCCATCTAACACTCATACAAGGGACAAGGGACTGCATTTTCTGCATACACTTCATAAGAGGGGAAGTTCATTTTTCCATCCACACATCTATCTACATTGGTACATCTAGTTATCTCCCTCTATCAGTGCACTTGCACAAGGGCTTCCTAGGGCACAATTTCTACACACACACATAAGAACTACATGGAGTTTGAGACATAGTGCAACACTCGGTCGTAAGTTCACTCTGTCATGTGACTACCGAGGTAAGTCTGAATCCCCATTTGCATCTTTTTTTTTTAGGATTTGATGTAGTTTGGGGTTTTGTAAGATATCATTTGTTTTACAAGGTTACAAATGAATGTTGTGTGATCATCCAATGACATACATGCGACCAAAGGTGAAGGTTAGAGACCACCTCACGAAACAAGAAAAACTAGTTTTCGAGCTCCTGCGTAGTCATAGGTGCCTAACAGAGTCTCTCGCCTAAGCGCCTAAGCGCCCTAGTCTGGATCATTTGAAAATTTTAGGATTTTCCGTGTTTCGATTATGATGAGTCTTCTCCTCCTATTCAAGTATTCAGCCTAGAATACTTTGGGATCAAGTGTGGAATCAACTAAGTATTATTCCTCTCTCTCTTGCACTTAGGGTTTCATATTTATTTATCTTATTGCTTGTTCCAAATATGTACTTTAGTGCTTATTTATCCTACGTGACTCGTAATTAGGGTTTAGCATAAAAATCCATATTTTAAAAATCATTTGGTGAACCCATCACTCGAACCCAACCTTGCTTCTAGGTATTTTGTCATCTTTTTATCATGGCTCAATCTTATGAACCCTTTACTGAAGCCCACCTTCAAGAGCTCAATGATCATCTTGTTGAACATCCACAAGATCTTGATATGCTCTTATTTTCTGCTTGTGAGGAAGCCACCAATCTAGTTGAGCTTAGTGTTCCTACTTCTACTACCACTTCCATTCCTATTGCTACTCAACCTCCTAATTCCACCCTTCCACATACTTCTACTATTCCCGTATTTGTTCCTACTCCCACCAACCACTTCACTCGCCTCTTATTTCACATATGCGGCAAGTCTCTTCCGTTGACACTCAATACCTAGCCTTTATCTATCAAGACCTCCAAGTTCAAATCTGGCAACTTCAACAGGCTACTTCTCGTGCATCTCCATCTCTCGATTCCACTTTACTCCTTCATACCCTTTTGCACCCACCATTTCCACCTATCCACTTCCTCTAAATTTTGTCACCCCTAAGTTGCCCACCTTTAATGGTCATGGTGACCCTCAAGAGAATCTTAGATATTTTCATGTGGCATGTCTCGATTATGCAGATGATCATACTTTACTAGCAAATCTATTTCCTCGAAGTCTCCAAGATTATGTTATGTGTTGGTTCTACGATCTACCTGTTCATTCAGTAACATCATTATCATATTTATCTGATGCTTTTCTCATTCATTTCTCAATCAATATCAGTTCAAGATATCCCATGCTCAACTTGCACAAATTAAACAAGGATCTAATGAGCATCTAGTAGACTATGTTTTGTGATATAAAAATAAACTAGCTAGATGACCAATGTGCTCATTGACTCGAAACTTCAAGATCTATTTGTCCAAAGTCTCTTACCACCTCTACAAGAGAGTGTCATCTTTGAGACATCTCCTTCATTTGATCAATTATGTCATACTCTTAAATTATGTGAAGGCAAACTTATCTCTATGGGAAAACTCAAGTATCATGATCAAGCTTCATCATCTTCTAATTAGTTTCAAAGCAAGTCAACTTTCAAGCCATCTACTAAGCCTATAGAAAAAAAAATAGTGTTAATGCTATCTCTACTCTTGAAAAGATTCAATGGTAGCCTCCAAAGCATACATTCACTAAATTTCCTTGTGCTCCGCATATTCTATTGCCACAACTTATTGAGAGAAATCTTATTACGCTTCCTCCTCCACTTAATTTGGATATTTCTCGCCCTAAAGGACACAATTATAATGAAAAATACTAGATGTGATTATCATCAATGCATTGGACATTATACTAATCGGTGTTTCAAACTACGACATATTATTCAAGATCTTATTGACAACAATGCAATCAAGCTCCTTGAGCCTTTGGCATCTATGTTGGTCAATGAAAACAAAAAGCTAAAAATCTTTAATGATCCTCTTCCTAAACATGAAAAACAAGCTGACTCTTTGGCCAATCATACATATCATGTAGTGCCTCCTCCTTCATCAAGGGATCTTAATTTTCTAGTTGCTAATGTTGATGCATCGCCACCATTCATTACTTTCTCTTGATCACAATTATCATGCTACATTCTCTTCTGATACATTACATATTAATGCTTCTATCGGACCTCATGCTATCAATAATACAATGATCAATCCATCGATTCATATGGGTGTGTGCTCTATTGCACTTCTTATCGCTATCAACTATCCACTCTCTCATATTTCATATCCAGTTCCCAAATCTTATGGTTATGTCAAGCTTCCAGTTATAGTTGGGCCTCTCACCATGCTTGTGTCATTCGTTGTGGCACCTTTAATCAAAGGTTGTGACATGATCTTAGGTCTCCTTGGCTTCGTGCCACTCAAGATATCATTTCCATGAATCACTTATGTCTAAAATTCATTCACAACAAGAAAGTTATCACCATCAAAGGTGTTCTACCATGCACACCGTGGCCGCAACCTCCTCTTGAGGTTTCCATTGCACTAGCTAAGGCATCTAGGTCCTTGGACCTCTCAAATCTAAGGCACATTCTGCACCTAGCTCTCTGATTCATACACCACATATTCATCGGTCTACTAGTCCATATTCTTGGCCTAAGTCCCCTACTCGGGAAGCCCTTTCACA
The DNA here is from genome assembly GCA_018340775.1 of Taxus wallichiana var. yunnanensis. Classification (NCBI taxonomy): domain Eukaryota; kingdom Viridiplantae; phylum Streptophyta; class Pinopsida; order Cupressales; family Taxaceae; genus Taxus; species Taxus wallichiana. The sequence continues at coordinate 205,569,173 of CM031233.1, read as the reverse complement.
TAGGAGTTCACCTTCTTCATCACCTCCTTAGTCTCCTTCATCTAGGTGCTCATCACCTCCTCGGTCTCCTTTATATAGGTGCTCATCACCTCCTCGGTCTCCTTCATCTAGGTGTTCATCACCTCCTAGGTCTACTTCATATAGGTGCTCATCACCTCCTCCGTCTTCTTCACATAGTTCATCACCTCCTCGGCTTCCATCACATATACATCATATATCACCGATCTTAGAGCATGGTCACACGCCTTTATCTCCACAAGCATCGAGTGGAGGACCCTTGCCCTTCACTTTTCTTGGATAGTTTCCACATCATCGTACACTTGGGGGAATCATGTTTATTCCCCCTTCTAAAGCATTATCATGTATCTTTCATTTCTACTATTACACTTCGTGATTTGCATCTCGTCTTTCTCATTCATCATACACAACTTGTATCATCATTACCCTATGACACACTCTTGTGTTAAGGTTCACACTTGACTTGTTGAGGGCATACTACATTCATGAACCTCACACACTACACATTTCATGCTTTGTGCTTCACGATACATCTTTCTAGCACTCCATTCTCACACACCATAATAGCTTATTCTATAATCTACACGCTTTTTGCTTCATGTTACATATTTCTAGCATCTACTTCAAACCATTACCCTATGACACACTCTAGTTCCACGGTTCATACTTAATTATTGAGGGTCTAAATTTGAAATGAACCTCACCACATCCACACTCTTTACACTCTAGAATTAATTGATTTATCTATCATGCACACATTTTCAAACCATTTCTCGTGACACACTCTTGTTCTATGGTTCATTCTTGATTGTCGAGGGGTCTTTTATAAATGAACCCCATCTCATATACATTCGTACACATCCAATCGGGTGGCACATAACGCTCCTATCACATTCACATTACATATCATTCCATCTTACACATTCATAGCATATTGCATATCTTGGTTTCACATACTCTTGCTTGTTTATACTAGTTAAATATACACTTTGTTTTCATGCTAGACATATACTTCACTATGTCATTATCTTTGTTATATACATATGCAAGTTCACTTTTTCTCTAGTTATGAATGCAAAATTTACACAAATATTTATAAGCAACATGGATGCTTGGTACTATAGCTCTTACCATCCCACCAAGGCTCAGGGGGAATCTACCTTTCACACATCACATGTGCTATTGTTTCATAATTTACTACTTCTACTTCTAGCACACTACTTTATATCGGAACATATACGCTTTGACATACTCTTTATCTTTCTAACATGCTAACAAGTGCTTCATGTGAAACATTTTCTTTGTAGGACTATTTGCTACCATGGTTGTCTGTTACTCTTTACTTGCCATTGTTTACTATTATATGCCATTGTTTGTGGTCTTTGCCCTATGTCTTGTTTGTTCATTACTTGTATGCTTTTGGCCACTTCGGCCTTAATTGTCTTGATGACATTGTGAGTGATGTCCCATGTTTAAAACCCACTTTTCACGGTCTATTTCTTGTTTTACATTTCTACACTATTTCTTGTTTACATTGTCTTCTATAGCATATTTGTCACTTTTTCTACCAATGCATGTTTCTAGCCACTTTGTTTGCATGTTCCTTGGTTTCTACCATGCACATTCCCTCCCCTTGCATGGTATTAGTTTAAGATCAACATCCATTCCTCTCTTTTAGGCCGTATTTTCCTAGCGATGTCACATGTACCCCAAATGAGGGGACATACATTGGATGAATCAGTCACTCGATATAACATCTCGAGCTTGGTACATGCCCGCACTGTACAAGAATAGAACATAGTTATAGTCACGAGAAAGACCCAGATTATGACTTGGTTCCTTAGTTCAACACAGACACCAACTCCCAGATTTAGAAACTAGCGCCCGAGCACTCCCGACCTTTCACGGGTGCTTGTGACCATGGGGCGCTTATAGTTACTTCCTCGTTCAACATAGACACTAGCGCCTAAGCGCTCTTGAATTTTCTTAGGAGCATATGACCTAGGTGAAGTTGATTAATTTTCGGATCAACATTGTTTTAAGAAGTTTTCACAAAGAAATGAACAATCCTCCAAAGAATCAGAATACATTTTATCTCCTTTTTCTACTTGGATTAAACTAGAAAAACACATAACAAAGTAGGATCACACCATCTGCAATGGTGTATAAATTTAGGAAGTAGCCATGGACAAAGAATAACACTAGACCTTTCCCCAACAATCTTCTACCATGACATGAGATTGCCCAAAAAACTCGCATTTGTCGTGAGATCTCCCAAAATAATCACACTTGGCATAAGGTTGCCCAAAAAACTTGCTCTTCTACAAAAATTTTCAGGCCATTTTCTATCCTTTTCACTCATCATGGATTAAGTGCACACTTTCCTTTTATTACTTTTTCACTTTTTTTCATAAGTTTTTACATGCTTTTACAGAGTTTTCATAACACATTACTTTGATTACTCTTTCGATCTTCTTTTGTAGGTCTATCATTAATACACAATAAGAAGTAGTCATCCATCAAGCTACAATAATAACATGTACAACATGATACAACTCACACGACTCGCCCCTAGGTCACTTCCTCTTTCTTAGCTTCCACGCTTCATTTTTATCAATCCACTCTTTCACTTATATCTTTGACACACTTTCGCCATCGATCTACAAAGAAAAAAAGGTATGTAAATTCTAAACTACTTTATGTTATTGAGTATTCACTCAATAACGTAAAGTGGGGGAAAATGTAGACACAAAATCATGCACTTGGGTACATTTCTAGGTCCTAATCACTATGATTCCTAAGAGAGAAAATTAGCAATTGCCAACTATCTTTGGCCTTTTGTCTATGTATCTTATTTTCTATTTGGTCTTCTACACCCTACAACCCAGTCGATATTTCAATTGTTTATTTTTATGACTCTGGACACGGCGTCTGCCTAGCCAAGACGCCGAGTGCCTAGGTGCCCTCGTCCCATCTGGGCACCTCAACCTCTTTATATCTTACTCGCCTCTTTTGGGTCTTTTTAATCTTTTAGGCACCTTGCTTTCTTATGGGTCGACCTTTTATTTGTCAATTACAAAATTTAAATAAGGGAATTATATAAATACAAAGCTATGTGGTCATAATAAAGGACCAAGCTCTAAGCATCTATTATCATCACCTAAAGTTTCATCCAAATGCATTCTAAGAGCATCAAGACATCCATATAGCACTCATACAAGGGACAAGGGATTGAATTTTTTGCATACACTTCATAGGAGGGGAAGTTTATTTTTCCATCCACACATCTATATACATTGGTACATCTATCTATCACCCGCTATCACATGCACTTGTACAAGGGCTTCCTAGGGCATGATTTCTACACACACACACAATAACTACATGGATTCTGAGATGTAGAGAAACACTTGGTCATAAGTTTACTCTGTCGGGTGACCACTGTGCTCAAAGCTCTGGTCGACTCCCCATTTGCATCATAGTTTTTAGGATTTGATGTATTTTGGGGTTTAACAGGATATCATTTTTTTACAGGTTACTGGGGACGAATGCTGCGATCATCCAATGACATACAGGTGACCAAAGGCAAAGGTTAGTGACCACCTTTTGAAACAAGAAAAATTAGTTTCGAGCTCCTGCGTCATCACAAGTGCCCAACAGAGGTCTCTAGTATGTAGGTGCCCTCACCACGGTCCAAGTTCCCTAGTTAGGATCATCCGGAAATTCCAATATTTCTTGTGTTTGATTACGACAAGTCCCGATCCTCATGTTCATCGATCTTCTAGCCTAGAATACTTTGGGATCAAGTGCAAAATCAACTAAGTATTCTTCCCTCTCTTTTGCACTTAGGGTTTCATATTTCTTTAGATTATTACTTGTGTCAGATCTATACTTTAGCGTTTATTTATCCTACGTGACTATGTAATTAGGGTTTAGCATAAAAATTCCATATTTTTTAAATTAGAAGGGACATATATTATGAAAGATTGAACAATACATCTAATCACATAGGATTCGATTAAATGACCATTTCGAATGGAAGCCATACATGTGTAGTCATGAAATCACACACTTTCTACTTACATCAACACCTCTAGGTATGTCATTATATGCATGATTCCTAAGTAAGAAGACTAGACATTAACAACACTTATTTTACTCTTTTATTACTTTTATCTTTCCCACACTCTTATTATTTTCTTTTATGGAATGATCACTTTACTTTTGGATACTAAACGACATGTGACCCAACTCTATATTGATCGTTATATCTTCCGAGCATCCTAGACACTACCTCCCATTAGTGACAGGAGTGCTCCAAGTGCTATTGTTCCATCTAGGATCTTTTGTCCCTTTCTCTCATTTTCTTGATTTTGAATTGCCACATCATTTGGTATCTTTTATAGAGTCTCTTTTATCACTTTGGTTGGATTTTTAGTTGTTAATGACAAAATTTAAATAAGGGAATCATACACACACACACACATACATGACTTTCCATTATTAGACATGAGATACTTTGGGGCTAATACTATCTACTAATTGGGAAAATAACAACATTCAAAAGTTGCATTTCGGTTGCATCATTCACTGCATAGGAAGGGACATTTCTAAATTCCATCTCACACATTCATCTTGGGAAAAATAGTTGTAGCCCACTATCTTGGTGTGACTGACACAAGGGAAACCTAGCTTCGAGGGACACAATTCAAATCACACACACATTAGAACTACATAGAGTCTTAAATGTAGTGTAACGCCCGGTCACAATCACATTGGGGTGACCACCGAGGTTAGTTTGACTCAATCATTTGCATTATTTGTTTCATTTAATTTTTTATTAAGCTTTGTGTAGGTAGATAGGGTTTGTTTTGTATGTACAAGTGCGATAGAGAAACCCTACACGGTGAATTTGAAGTGAAAAAAGTGAAGTGAAGGCAATATTAACAAACCTTGAAAAAATAAGACTTTGACCATCGCCTGACACTACATCCAAAGCCAAAAGCATTTTTTCCAATCTTGTTTAACATAATTTTAGATCAAAGTTTTCCGGATAGAGCATGCTCGGTCTAGACTAAGCCCATTTCACCAAGTTCCAGTCTAAAATCATCCTAGATCTTGAGATCTACAAGCTAAGTCATTCTTATCTCACTATTGCTTATACTTACTTTTCCTTTTGCATGATAGATATTGCTTGTTATTTTTATATTAATTTGATCTCGGTCGTTTGATAAAGATTTAAATTTATTTAAATCAACACACGTATATGAAAATGTACCATATTATTACTACAAGGAGTAAATGTAGATGATATCTCACATTGGCATCTCACAACACATGATATCCTCTATAGAGTGTTAGGAATTAGTACTCACATATGCTAATGTGTACATTAGCTTCATTAGTGTGTGAAATACAATAGATGTATATAGGTTAATATTAAGTTATTATGAGTACATATTTGTGTGTGAGCATAATAATGTAAGTGAGTTTTCAATGAAGTCACATAGATATTAAGGAGTGAAAAGAGGGAGGAAATTACGGTGGTTAAACAACCCACCTAGATTTAGTGTGATAGGTTGGTGGAGTTCTTATAGGAGTTAGAATATGACTCCTATATAATTGTAATGTGTTTAAATTTATATATGTTGATTGAACTTTTATTGAGGTTATTCTCTTCCGGATATGAGGTAAAACCCACATTTGGTATTAGAGTAGGTTTTCTAAAGAGGCCTCTATGTTTTTCATTATGTACTCATGTTTTAGTTTTTCAGGTAGACTTAGGGAATGGTTGAGTGGATACCATAGACCTCATAGCTAATCCATTACCATTTTCCGTGTCCATTCATTTGTTGTAATGTCAAGCAATGCAAAAAGAGGATTAACATATACCATGAAAATCATGGGAAATATAGAGTTTATAATTTCCACTTTTCTTGCACCAATTTAGGGGGACCCAAAATTGAACATAAGAAAAAAAACGTGTACGCGTTTTGATATAACACATACATGTTATGTTTTTCTTGGTTTGGTAATCCCTGAGCCTATAATGCGTACAAGTTTTGTGAATCTATAAATAAAAAAACCCGAGCCCTTATCATTTTCATTTCAAAAAATAACTCCCAAGATCATTTGCATATCACCATGAAGATTGGAATCGACAATGGCACCATGGAGAAGAGTGAGAAGAGGTAAGGAAAATTGTTTTTCTTTGAATTGCATTGAAATTTGGTAAATTTATTGTAGATTTTAATTAAAAACATGGTTTTTTATTGTTACAGTTGCACCACAACACACAAAAAACCTTGTAAATCTGTGAACCCTCCTAGCCCTCCTATAATTTTTGCACATCCCCTAGGTAGTCAGGAGGATTTAACAACCCATATAGTGGAAAATAAAATTGAAATTGAGGAATTAATTAAAACAATGAGGGATTCCCATTCTACAAACCCCCACCATCTCTCACTATCAAACACATTGGAGGTAATATTGACTTAGGTTGACATGAAATGAGTCAAATTGATCGTTAGACATCTTATAGAGAGCATTGTAGGGAATTCTATGCCAACAAATTATCATATGTATATGTAAAGAAAAAAAAATTACAAAAGACCGCATATGTGCATTATTCACTGACCCTAGAACTAATTTTCTTGTTTAGTTGTCATGCAAATGGTTCCCAATCCACTGGTGCAATAATGATCCGATAAAGAATAATTTTTGGGACCGATGGTGGATGGTGTTTGATATTCCACCTTGCAATAACAATGAGGTTCCATTGTACTTTTTATGAGGAAACTCTATTGTGAGTTTATCCTCAATGAGATCTCGAACTATTTTGATTTCGTGAGTTTCAGGGCCGAGGAAAAGGATCTGCACAAGATATACTAGGTGCAAAATGTGTACCTATTCAACTTGGTATATTCCCTGCACAAAAGCCCCCTCATCTTGAGATTTTCCCTGTAGCAGTGAAGGAGACAATAGAGATTGATACACTGCATACACTTTAGGGACTTTTTGATACCCTTATCTGACATACGAGGGAGATTTTTGATACAGATGTTCATGGAGATAGACAGAGTATTCTTCCAGGAGTACTAGCATGAGGCCACATCTTTGCACATCATGTGGTAGCATATGCTTGGGACCCGATGAGGATGATACGTTCATGCACACTGGTGTTGGTGGAGTTGTCGTTGGTGGTACACATGAGAATGTGGCTATGTCTAACACCTTTTTGAGTGATACATTTGGATTCTAGACATCCATGACACCTTCACAGGTATTTGTTATTTTTTATTACATGTTACAAAAAGATATGAGTACTTGATTTACTTATATATGTTAAATTTTAAAATAATTGTATTTGAACTTGGTCAAATTTATTAACTTACACATACATATGTACATGTATGCATTAATATTACAACACATGGGAGGGACGTCATCATCCTGACCCACAGGTTGTGAGCACCATGCCTATGTAAACATTCACAGAGGTAATTTAGAATGTTAATTGTGTAAAATTTTCACGTACGAAAATATATATAACTTTTGAACTCAAATATATGTCTATATATGTATGTTCTTGTATATATATTATATATGCTATATATATTTTTGATAAAGTTGATGACCTCACTAGACACACCACCATCTCTGCGAGGAGTAGAGAAAGGTGTTTTGCTGCGATTTCATCTGCACAACAACTCATTGAGGTATAAAATCTATGTATTTTTGTTAAATAGCTTGTGTAATTCATATTATGTTAAATTATTTTAATAATTTCCTTCATGTAGCATCATGTACATAATCAATGTGACTGCATTGTGTATACACAAGAGTTACCTGCGACAGGTAGTAACCCTGTTCATATGATTCACAAGTGTGTGCGGTAAAACAATAGTTGTATATTGATAAAATTAGTTAAAATATTGTCATTACACATACATGTACTTAGTTGGTGTAAATGTTTAGATCTGCATTCAAATTTTTATTGTTAATATAGTTCTATAAGATAATTTTGATGTTTGATTTTGTAATCTTATGTGTATGTAGGGTTCAACCCCTTCTATTTTTACTTCGAGGGCATGAATCCTCGAGCTCATCGTTTTAATACCCCCATTCGTGATCCAGTAGCTCTCGATGACTCATTGAGCATGAGATGCAGATTCAGCGTGACCAAGAGATTGCGGTAAGTGTGTGTACATGTAAATAGTTTCATTAGCATGGTCTTATACATGTTGAAAACTTATATATTAAGTTTTGACACAAAAAAATTGTTTGCATTTACAAGTTTGACTATAGGCGAGTTTAGAGTGGAAGAGGACTCGTAGTATGGCCATGGGGATCCCAAGTCATCTCACAGATCTCCATCTATGTCTAAGGGAGGTCCTTCTTTGAGCAAGGCCAAGAGAGGGATAGATTTTGATGATTAGGATATATATATATATATATATATCTTATGTGTGTGTGTGTGTGTTCATATGACAATTTTTTATATGCCTATGTGCATGAAATTGTATGCACATTCAACATTATATGTATGCCTATATGGCATTCACTTGATATTATATGACCTATTCATTTTTATATTTATTGTGCACATTAATACTATTTGGAACTTGATATTTTTGTATGAGACCTTACATTTATGAGATTATTTTGTATGAAACTAATATGATGTGCACTTGACAATATAAGACATTATGGATATTTTTTCATTTATTGGTGTTGTATACTAGAGCGTTTTCAATGTATAATATGCATTAAACTTTTTGAAATAATATTTATATAACATGTATAAAGAGTTATCTAATCGAGTAATTATTCATTCAATTTATCAATGTGTATATGTGTATTTACCTTACTTGCGCTTCTTCTTGCTCTTGGTCTCTTTGTACTGGTTCCTATCTTATCATGCACCTACTACCTTCTTTAATGCTTCTAAGTCTTCTCCTATGTTTAAAAACCTCAGAAAATCATTAGGACCATCACTAACTTGATTCATAAGGCTCCAAACACCACTATTGTTCATCTTTCCAAAACTGTCAACTATGCCCCTTAAGACAATGTTTTTTGCAACAAGCATGGATAGAAGGATCTAAGGATACCCAGAAAGTATTACAAGCTTCATTAGTTCAAATTTTCCATCCCTAAGGTGATCCCAAAATCTTAGACTCCATCTCCTTCTACAACTCCCTAGAGCTCACCTTTTCACTTTTTGCTCTTGAAGCACTAACTCAATAGTTCACACTTTGCAAATACTAGCTCAATATGACAAAAGAAATAGAAAAATGAACCATGACTGAAAAACTTTTTAAACATGCTTAACAAACTTATTTACACTTTCTCAAACTATCAAGTCAATTTCACAAATCCATCTTTCATCATTTTCCTTTTTGACCCTCACTATCCTTTTTGACCCTCACTAGTCCTTGTAGCCCTGAAAAAGACAAATTTTGACACATTTTGCAAACCAAAAGCTTTCATACCTAACTGGTAAGCATTTTAGGCACCCATTATCCTCATTAAGGTGTATGTCAAATTTCAAGTACTAACTCAACTCCAATGAAAAGTTATGCCACTTTTTGCAATTATCTTCATTCTTCTATACACAAGGTTCTTTGCCTCTTCTTTACTTCATATACCTAACTAATTCCCAAGAGACGGGGAATTAATCTCTATTTATCTCTCGTAGGAGAGGTATTCATAATTATGGGAGGATTTAAGGAGTTGCCTCCACTATTCCATAAAATAATAATTGTATTCTCATGAATAAACTTGACGGTGATTTGGCAATCTCAAAAATGTACTTATCATAATAATGGAAAATAAATCCAACTAATAACAATTAATCATCAATAAGTAAATCAATGTAGGACAATCAATGTCTACCACATGCCACCTCCAAATTCCAAATTTCATTTTGTTTAAATTTGCTTCAAGAAAGGTTGGGGAAATGAACTCACCATTTTCTTCACGCTTTCAGAGGTCCAAAATGTCAACACACCCCAAATGTGGCAAATGTGGAGAAATTGGAAATCCGAATTGCATTTATAAAGATAAGCTCGAAGTGAAGGAATGCATTTTGTAAGTAATTCTTATCAAATTTATTTTCTTTTTTCTGTTAATACCCACTAAAACTAGCCTTGTTATTGCATCATGATCAAAAAAGTTCCTAAGAGCCAAGGGAGCTTTTAAACTTATCACAAAATCATGGGGATTTCTCTCTGATAATTCCAGAAAGGCTACTTATGATGCCATGAGAAAAAACCAAAGGGCACAACCCCACCTTCCATCAACTGAATTCGACATGCACCATTGGCATTGCCAACAATCTAAATGGGAATAATTCTTCAAGTGTAGATTCCTTTCCTGAAACTTCCATATTTGACAACCATGACCATGAATAGAACTAGAACTAGAAATAGAAACAAGACCAAGAACACGAAATAGACTAGGACCTAGATCTGACAATTTGAGAGGATTTCTGAGGTTCAATTTCCTTGGTTACAGGGAGACACTGTTACTTAGCTTCCATTCAAGAACTATCAATGAATGGAAGGTCACTAAGCCATAGGCTAGCTGACTCCCATTAAGAACTAAACAATAAATATTTACTAGGAAATTAATAACCCTTGTGTGTTCTTAGCCATTCCCCTGTTGCAAAGTAGTAGTGTAAAATTTTTAATTTTCAAGGTGCATTGATTACATTGATATGAAGTCAGAAGCCATATTAGTCTTGTTGATACTTAGTACTAATTACACATAAAATCTGATTCTCTAGCTTTCATTTTCTTTACTCATCTTCCATGTCATAATGAATAACTAATTTGACATGGGAGTTGCCCTCTTAGATGGACATACACCGAATATGAATATGATCCTCGAGAGTCGACTCTCATCCAACCATAATAATATTATGAAATCCTTTATTGGTAATGATGCATGGTCATTGAGCCTTTTTATTGTTAAAATATCATGTTCTATATTTTCTATTATAAAGACATATCTTATAGTCCTATTATATTGAAAGAGAAAAGTGTGTGGACGTAAAGGAAGAATGACAAATTTTTGAGTGCGATGGAGACAGAAAGGAAAAAGTTGAGGGAGAGAAACATGAGGGCCATTACCACCAAAATATTCCAAGGCCTCAGGTGACATGGAAATTACATTCGTTTTGAGATCCGAGTTAGTGCCATTGTTTTTCATATTCGTTTCTTCAGGCGTAGTCCCTTAATATTTTGAGACCAAAAAGGCTATAACTTTGACGGGTGATATCTCGGTCTCCGTGGCACCTAAAGAGGTCTCATTAGATCCTATAACCTTCATGTGTCGGTACCCTCTACAAAATCCTATCTTAGTTTTTTCCATCTCTATTCGGTCCTCTCGTTGTCCTATTGTTTGCAAAAAGTGCAAAAATATTCGATCCTATATTTTACAAATTACTTTGACTGCCAACATTCATCTGATGTGTAAGGATTTCCGATGCATTTTATATTTTATAAATATGAAGCTCGTAAGGAGCCCCGAGACCAAACTGAATATGCCAACATGTTGGAACCTAGTGGCATCGTCGGATGGAAACTCTTTATTGGAGGCTTTTTGGTTTTCTCCATCTGCATTCGGTTCTCACGTTTTGCCATATTCTTCATAGGTTACTTCGTCCAGGCATAGTCCCTTAAGAGCCTTGAGACCAAAAAAGGCTATAACGTTTAGGTTCCGACATGGTGATATCTCTAGGACTCAGGGTGGGAACCTAGAAAGGTCCCGACTAGATCCTACATCTCTGATTTTAGTACCCTCTACAAAATTCCATCTCAGTTTTCTCCATCTTGATTCGGTCCTCTCAATATCTATTGTCCTTATTCCTTACAAAAGCACCGAATAATGCAGTTTAGTCAATGTAAGGTTGTCCGATGCTATATTTTGCAAACGGAAGCTCATGGGACCAAACCAACTGCACACACATTAGGTTGACATGGTAAATTCTTGGGGAGGTGTAATTTTGGTTCCCTATGCTCCCTAGTGCTTCCGGGCTACTTCGTCCGGGTGTAGTCCCTTAAGAACCTTGAGACCAAAAAAATTCTATAAGTTTGCTAGGTGATTTCTCGAATTTGTGGCACCTAGAAATGTCCCATCGTCAAATCCTACACCTCCGCATTGGTACCCTCTATGAAATCCCATCTTAGTTTTCTTCATCTCGATTCATTCCTCTCGTTGTCCTATTGTTTGAAAAAGTGTCGAATAGTCCAATCTAAGTCAATGTAAGGTTATCCATTGCAACCACATGAATAATATAGGTGGTTCATACAATATAGGTGGTGAAATGAGAATTTTAATAAGATATTTTTACAATATAGGTGGTGAAATGAGAATTTCTATTTATTGTTCCTTTCTAATATTTAATTTCCTTAGCTTCTCTTGGCTTCGAGAATAATAAATTCTCTACTAACAATGCCAACCATGTGAAGGCAAAATCTTTTTGGCACCACTAACCTACATAAACATGTTAGTAAACAATTAAATATAATTTTAAATCCTACAAATTTAAACAAAATAATTAAAGTAAATATTCAAATTAAATTCATGAAGAACATACCTTTGTAAATTCAATCCAATGAACCGCAAGGATCAACTCTACTCTTGACAGTAGTGAGAAAATTGCTTCATGATCTGATTCACGAACCTTCCACATATTCTTGTTTAATGGCCTACCTCGATATTTGATCAATTGAATATTTGTTGCAAGAACCAAATGTGAATAGTGAAGTATCTTTCGATGTACTTCATAGTCTTCAAACAACCAAGTATTTGATTTTTTGATAGGATATCGTCGAAGCCAAGTTCTAGTGACTACCATTGACCTAATGGGATACTCAAGGCCTTCACCATCAATGATTGTGGAAGTCAATTTTTTCCCCTCTACACAACAAGACAAGAAGTAGTTTGTTCCCTCTTCATTAAATTATTTCACAATAACTATAAAAACATGCCCTACATCACAAATGTAAAACTCAAGTCAAATTTAAAATACATTAAGAGTTGATCATTTAATAATTTATAAATCTAAAACATGACATATATATGTACCTTGTTGCACTAAATCAGAGACTTGGTCAAATTCAGGTGATGTTGTCATATGATCTGAAGACACTGCAAGTTGTAATGCTCGTGGAACTTGATATGTGTTGAGTGGAATTAGAGGTCTACAAGTCCATTCATCCACCCATTGTTGTGACTCACATTCATTCCACACAAAATCAATGCATGATATATAAAACATGTCATGCACCTAGTATAAATAGTCCAAGAACTTGCATTTGAACTACAAAATGAGTGCATATCACTTGATCCTACAATTATCATACAATCTTCATAGCTTTTCAAATGTTGTTCCTCTATCAACTAGAAATATCTACGAACCATTGAACTCTCTTGAGATTCATGGCCCATGTTCTTGACACACCAATCAACAATGCTTTTGTACACCTGTAAATTTAGCACCATCCTTGAACTTTAACTCTTCTCTTGCAAGTGATCTTTTCACACATGCTCCTGCACCATCATGCTCTCCTTTCCCATGTCCTACCTCAAGTAAAACTCCAAATATGTTGTACACACTATTTCTTTGTGCATTCTTCTTATCCAATAAAACATCTGTGCATTCTTGAATTATGGTGTGCAGTTGTCCAACTAAATGTAATGTTTATTGAAATTTTTTTTCCTCTCATTCAAGTTTGCATAAAACACCTGGAAACACCATTGCTCATATTCTATAGAATGTTTCCGATCATCAATGATGTATAAATGATACTCTCTTAATATTTTTCAATCTTTCTCTGTGATTTCGGAGAGTGCATGAATGATATATGCACGAAAATAACAACTTGCACTGAGTTATAGTATTGAGATTAAACCTCCATTTGTGGCTAAATGTGTAATTCTTTGTGAAGTTAAACTACTAAAACAATAGTACCAAGTGGGAATGTGTCCTTTCTTAACTTAAATTGTTCATCCAACCATCGAGCTCTATGTGTGTGCCTTGCATACTCATAAAAATTTCTTCTCTGAATTTGACCATATATTTTGATACAGTAATTGTTTTGTAACAAGCTCACACCTCTTAGATTCTTTTCCATCTTTTAATTGATATGCCATTGATTTATATTTTTGAAACCAACTAATTATTTTCCTATTGAATTTGTACTCTCCTCATGGATACAACTTTTCAATTTTGGCAAGCCACCACATACGTTGCACGTTCCATCCAAACATGCTTTGTTATAAAAAATTATCCAGTTGATTTTTCACAAAATATCATAGGAATAAATTCCCTTGCATATTTTGGTGGGACATTTAATCCACACTCCTGCAACATGATGTCAGTATGCAAAACACAACGTATTTGACAAAAAACATCATAATGCATTGAAAATTCAACATGATGCCTACAGCAACAAGTGGTACGTGAGTGATTGATTTTCACATAAAAGGGTTTGTTCATTTCAAAGAATATTTGCTAATGTTAATTTGTGGATTTTCATTCTTAAACTTAGAGAATAATTGTGTTTGAGTCATATCCAACAAATGTTTTACACACGATTCACGATTATGAGAACCTATTCTTCTTTTTACTATATCTCTTCTCTATTGGTGACACCCTTGTGTTCTCATTCCAATACTTTACAAGTAATTCTTTTAGAATATCAGATGTATTCTTGTCTTTCCGTGGGAGTCTGCTAGAGAATGCCCAATAGTCGGTGTTATTGATTGACTCAAGACTTTTGTGTCTCCCTTATTGCTTTCGCTAGTGTTTTTATGTTTAGCTTCAAAGCTCTGCTTGTTTTTCTAATCAAACATTTATTAATTATTTTATCACTTACTATATAATTAGTAAGTGCATGCCATGTAGCATTACTATCTTTGGTGTGTCTATTGACACCTACAGTTTGGTATGCTTTATGTATATTTTCAACAATTGATGCATTTCGATCAGCAACATTAGATGTTCTTAACCCTAGGGTCTTCATTGTAGGTCTCATCTTAATTAATTTCATCAATGTAACAAATAATTGACATATTTTGTGTGTCATTTAAATTCTCAAATTAATTATCCCAAATTCCCCTAGCTTTTCTTCTCACATTTCTTTCAGACATTTTGTTAGGCATTGGTTTTATAATGTTTTCATCAATTTCAATTAATTGAATTAGTTTTCTTCACAAAATGGAAGGAGGTGTTCTTAGAGGTGAAGATTCATTAACAAGGTTACTTTCTTCATTCAATGTTTCCATACAAATTTCAGGATTAACATTTGGATTCTCAGGTAAAGGTTCAACATTTGGATTCTCAGGTAAAGGTTCAACATTTGGATTCATATCAATTTCTTCATCCATACCAACATTATCATTCAATTAAATATCAATATTCATTGTAAAATCATTATTTTCTACATTTTCATTATTTATTTCATCCTCATTTTATAAAACATTAGGTACATTTGATATAGTAGATGTACCTTTCCCTACATGAAGTTTTTGCATCCTCTGCACTTTCTTTATTCTCATCTCTTCCAATTTCTCTCGGTGTCTTGTTTTCAAATTTATTCTTGTTCTTACATTTTATTTTTTCACCCATGATTGCAAAAATATATATAGTGGGGTAGGGACAAGATGAACTACTCAAAATTCGCAAAGAATGTACATGAATCTGTAGACTAAAGAGAAATCCCATGAAAGAGGTGAAAAATACGTTGGGGGCCCATAAAATATATAAATAGCATAACACGTTATATGCGTTATTATATTCCCCTTTTTCCAAGGCATGCCTCGAGGCTTGGATCCGTTTGATCCCCAAGCCTAAGGCATGGACTTGCACAAACACAACAAACAACATGTTTTTGCAGAAAAATGCTAAAATGCCACTTTCGCCATAATAAATCAAATTAAAATGATTGATTAGTTTAATAAAAATATGACTACAATGTAGAGTAAATTTCTTCTTTCTAAAAATATAAATTTTCAATTTTTTTACTAATATAAGGTTTCCATATTATTTATTTTCTAACTATGCCTTTTTGTAGCTATTTTTTGAAGTTTAAACACATCTATCTTTCATCGTGTTTTTTTTTAGCTCATCAAAATTGAAAAACAAATATACTAGCCCAAACTAGGCCTAATTCTATACATATTCAAAAAAAAATCTAATTTTTGATATTTTTGAGGTAGTTAGGGTGGAGGGAGCATGGTCGGAGCTCGTTATTTTTCAAAATTTAAAATTTTTGTACTAGAAAAATCATAAAAAAATACTCACTAAAAAAATCTAAAAAAATGGAGCCCAAACTAGATGCTCCTAGCTATCTTTCTACCAAAGGGTTTTCAAAAATACTAAATGGTGCTCAAAAAAATGGTGGGGTGCACGAAAGTCACTCTATTAGGTTTTTTTAACAAAAATAGGATCACCTATTGGTATTTTAGTTATTTGACCCACTTAAACTTAACCGTTTTCAATAAAATTTAGTAGCTTAGAAACTAGACTCAAAATTCTATGATTCATGTTCTTACAACATCTTCCAATTTTGAGTGTAACTATTTCAAATAACTCGTACAAGTTGAAGATTTTTATTTTTAGAAAAAAGTCCACTTAAGACCCTCTTTTTAGACCCCAGATTGGTGCACTTACCCGCAGTAGTAAAAATACCACAAATCTTGTGTGAACCTATTGGCTTACTTCACTAAATTGCATCATCTATTTTCTTTCATCATGTTCACTCTATCCATAGTGTTCGTCCATTTTGTTCATTGTGTTCATGCTTGCAATTAGGCATGTTTAGCCTTGTGTAGTGTTTTGTGTGAGCACCCTTGTGGGTTAAATTTTTCTACTGAGTTTTAGAGAAAATATGACCTCAAATTTGAGTCTAGATCATCCAAAAACATTTGAATTGATTGTAAACAAGGCATATTTCCATTTTAGTTATTTTTGGGCTATTTTGGGTTTTTTTGCATTTTTTCCATTGCTTAGATCTCATTTTTATTGAAGAAAAATAAAATAAAAATCATCATTGTTTTAAGTGCAATCTAAGGTTGAACATGGACGTAACTCCTCATTTTAAGGATATGTTTTGTAGATCTTATGTGTGTCAAGCTACAATATTTGATCAAAATAAATAAATAAATAAATTAAATACATTCGAGATCTACATTACAATTAAGATTTCTAAATTCCATAATTTAAGATATTGAATTTTATTTGCATTTTCTTTGGCACTACAAGCTAGAAAATTCTTGATTCGTTCTTTATTGAACGCCTTGAGCTCTGCATTATGTGGATTAGGTCTCTATATTGAGCTTAGATCTTGTACAAAAAAATCCTATACTAGATTCATATCTCGATCTACATTCTTTGTATTGACACCTAATCGGGATCCTATTTGGTTTGAGGTTTCATATCACCTCCTCAAGACCATTGTCTTCATTTGTGGCGAGATATCAACTCTTATTTACTTCATTGATCAATGAAATCTCAATCTCTACAAGATCCTATCTGACATCAACCCCGAGACAAACAATTTGGGTGTGGACACTTGGCTTGGAGATCTAAGCCAAGTGTCCACACCCAACATGGCTTAGATCTCCTATCTCGACCCTCGACATCAACCATGTAAAGATCTCCTTCTACATACTTTATTACACAACACCTTGGAATCAAATTGAACATATGTTGGTGACATTCTTGAAAACACATTGAGCTCTCTAAGCCCTATGTCTTCCCGATTCGATGATCTCCTAATTTTTTGCTCATCTCTTACATTACATTGGATACTCGAATCAACGATTGGTTAGGGTTTAATATGAAATTTATAACAAAGAGTTTAGTTTGATTTCCGTGAAGACACTTGACCATAATACCCATCATTTGGGAATAAACATCACTACTCTTCTTTCTACAGATGACAATTGTAGTGCCCACACTTTTTATAGCTCAGTAGCTTGTTGTTTCTTTGCTCATAGACATGTTTTGACAGTGATTGGTTATATCTTGGACATTATATTTAGATATTTGATCTTATTAGACAGGTGTGGACATTTAGGCGTATAACGCCAATTTAGCTTAATTTCTATATTGTTGCATTTTCTTGTTATGTCATGGAAACTAATGAATATGATGATGTGTTTGGAACCTAATTATATTGATGGATAGTTGTTGCATGGTGGGATTATATGTCACTTTATCATCTTGTCTAACTTTTGGAATATGGAATATAATTGTGCACGTTGTCGCATCTTGATTTCAGTAGGATGTTAGGTTAGTTTAGAACGCATTGATATCTTACTATGTCATTGAATTATATTGTATCGGACAGGTGCGGTTAATGTGTGCAATGAGTGTGTAGGTGACAGGTTTACAGGAGAACGTGGGATTCAGGCCAGCTACTCAATCTTGCACAAGCAGCCTACGGGCTGAGCCCTAGCCATGTTCTTTGTGTGAAGCCTTAGTATAGATGATTATTATTTTGGGCACTATGAGTGACCCCAATGTATGTAATGTATTGTGCTTTGAATTATTAATTTTGGTTAGGGTAGTTGGTTAAGTTGTAAACTTGTTTTGGGAGTTAATAACTCCTCTTTCATTTAATTGTTGATTATGTTTAATGTGTCACTTAATCACAAGGGTTTAGGGTCACATGTGAGACCCTTGGGTGGTCCCCACACCCTCTACCCTTGTGCCAAAAATGCAAAACCCGAAATTAGGGTATTTTGGGCATTTTTGGGGACCCCTTTGTAGCTTGGGAGTCCCCCTAACATAAAAATGAGCCCTTGGACCCTACCTAATGGGTAGGGGGCTTATTTTCAAGGCTAGAGGGAGTTTTCCCTCCCTTTTTACCTCTTGAATAGTCACATCCATGTAAGGGATGTGGATTTGTGTGTTTATCAAAAGTTCCACTTATTTTGTCTTGCTTACATTTAAGGGAATTTGGGAGAAGAGGGCAAAAAGTTAATTTTACCCTTTCTCTCTTTTGTTTTGGCATCTTTGACCTTGATGAGGGAGAGGGGTGACACATGTCACCCCCTCATTTGTGAGGATGCTTGTTTGCTCCTCTTCAAATTCTCATTCATGGGAAATGGAAGGGACTTTTTTTTTGGAACTTCTTGCTTTGGATGCTTGTGGATTTTGGAGCTTGGAGATTGGCTTGAGTCAAGGTGTGAAATTGAAGTTGGAGAAATTTTGGAGAGCTTTCCTTGAGGTAGGCTCTGTATGTTTGTTGTGTTGTTGCCTTTTTGTTGTTAGTTTTGTTGCTTAAAATTGTTATTTTTGTATGTGGATTTTGGTTGCTTGCTTGTTTTCTTTAACTCCCTCCATCATATGGCATGATGGAGTTTTGGAGTGTGGGGAAGAGAGAGGGAATTTTCCTCTCAATCCTCGAGCTTGATGGACAAGCCTTGTAGGATCTTATTGTTTTCCCCTCAAATGGTTGAGGTGGGGAAGTTGATTCATTTGGCTTGAATCTCCTTCCCCATTCTTGTAAGAAACCCCTTTTGGGGTTTGAAAATCCTTCAAGGAGGACTTGGAGAAAGGGGAGGAATAAGGAGGGTCTTGTTTGAATAAGGAGCAATAAGGAGGATATGAAGATGTGTTTGCTTTGTGCAAATAATATTGATGCATAACTTTGGAGAACTTTCTCCTCTCTTCCCCATTTTGAGGATGAACATGGGTTCTTGCTCCTTGTAAAGTTTGGAGTCTTGTTTTGTATTTGTCCTATTTTATTTTGTGTGCTTGTATCCTTGTTAGTGTACCCTTCATCTTGTGCAAGTTTTGGTTAGTTGACCTCTTTCCCATGGGCTTGGGGAGGCTAGCATGCATCCTGACCTTGGGAAGGCATGTGATGATGCCTATGGTTGGGTGGCAAACAAGCTCTTCTCCTTGTTGGTTTTCTCGAAGGCATCAAGTTTGGAGCTCAAGATTGATAGTTAGTGTTGTTGGAGTCCTGTTTGGCTTCTTCTCTCTCTTTGGGAACTTTATCTCCTTGTATCTTTTGGTTAAGGCTTTGTGGAAATTTGCACCTCTTGTAAAACTCTTAGTTGTATTTTTCATTCTTATAAATGAGAAGTCATTATTGATTTAGCAATCTCCTTAAAACATCTTGTAAGAGACTTGTAACTCATTTAAGGAGTAGTTATGTATGTTGTGAAAGCATGTTAAACATTGAATTGAGACTCTTGAAAGTGAAATCTTGGTAACTTTTATTAGAATAAAAAAGTTTTTTTTGAAAGCATGCCCTATAAAAGAAAATATCAAAATTATTGGATCTCTTGTTTGTGTGTGTAAAACTGAAATAATATTTTGACATTACATATGAAATGAAATCTTCTTTGCTACATGAAGCTTTTTTGTTTAACATTGGTGGGAACTATCTTTAGTTTTGAAATGTACATTTCCTTGTATCTTTGTATGTTGAAAAAAGGTTCACTTGTTTAAATTGAATGTTTAAAAAAGAAGAGAAGTATACATATACTTTAAGCTCCTTATTTTACATCTTGTAGCCATTGTTTCTTGTTGGCTTGTGAAAAAATGTATTACATCTCTTATAGTTTATTTTAAAACATGTCTCTAGTAGGATGCACAAAGAACTCCTTATTTTAGTACTCATTTAGGGGGTAGATATTGTTTAAATACATACATTTATATATAATGTGTTATATATATATAAAAAAAACTGTTTTTTACATAGTGTAGATTTATAAAATAACACTCATATATATTAAAAGTATTAAAAAAGGATGGAATCATTTTACCTACTTTATATATTTTATATATGTGTATATATGTATATATAATATATCATATTGATTTATATTAACATATGAATAAAATATTAATATATATATATATAGATTATTATATATGTCATATTTAACAAATCATATATATATAAAAAAACACCCCCCCGGTTTTTTTACCAAAAAAAAAAAATAAATAAATATTGGGGGGGGGGGCCCCCCTGCCCCCCCCCCTGCGCCATCCATGGGGGCGCCCCCCCTGGCCTTTCCCACGGCCCCCCCCCCTCTGACAACCGCCGCCGCCCACCCCCCTGCCCCCCCCTCCTGCCCCCCCGTCCCTCCCTCCCGCCTCCCCGGCCCCCCGCCGGCCCCCTCCAGCCGCCACCGCCCTCCATGTCTCCCTGCCGGCCTCCTCCCCACCATGCCAAGCTTTTTCTCACCTATGCAGCCCTAATCCGCCCCAACACAAATAAAATAAGTAAATAAAATAAATAAATACATTCATATAAATATATGTATAATAAAACAAAACAAAATAAATAAGAGGAAGGTCTTGAGAGGTATGGCCATCATAAAAAAAAAAAAAAAAGGGGAAAGAAAAAGAATTATGATAGGCCCATATCTCTTCTACCTCTACATCAAAAGAGAAGGAAACAAAATGGAAAAAAAGGAAAAGAAAAGAAGAGAAAGATAGGTTAGGGCAAATTTAGGGCAAGAGGAGATCTAGGGACAAGATTTGATCTATCCTAGGGCCCATTTAACCCTACACACTTTTAGTCATGGGAATATTGGTGGAAATGGTAGATTAAATTTAGAGGGGTGTGGATTTATTTATTATTTATTTTTTTTGGGGCCCTAGTAAATCTAAAATATAAGTAAATAATTAAAATCGGGTTTAGGCTAATATTTCACTTAATTGGGTAAATTAAAAATAGTATAAAATTAGTAATTATCAGGGAAGGTTCTAAAAGATGTAATAGTATTAACTAAACACTTTAAAAAAAAAAAAAATTTACCCTAAAATTTTAGTCTTGATTGGTGTGTTTTTTGGTGTCCCTGGAGGGGCATTACAGTTGGTATCAGAGCTTGGGGTTCGCACTCGCGGACCACTGGGTAACTAATTAAAATAGTTAAGGATAATTTTAACAACACAAAATTAACTAAATGAATAAAAATAAACAGTTAAAATAAATCACCCACTACCATTAAATTTTAAATTAATAAATGTCTCGCTCACCTCGTGCGCAGGATGGCGCCCAAGCGAGGACGATCAGCTAGAGGTTTGGGGCGTAGTGCATCTACGCAGGAGCCGTCGGTGCCCGATTTTGGGCCTCGGATATTAGAGGCCTTGCGCCAGCTGATAGGCGTTGTGGAGCAGCGGCGCTACCACTACCGGGAGACGAGTGGAGGCACCATTGGGAGATGAGGAGCCGATAGGCGAGGGAAGTGCATTCGAGGCCGCGAGCACGATACACCGAGGCGGGAGAGGTCACGTAGCCCTTCCGTTCATCACGAGAGGGTAGCCTCATTCCGTCGTAGCCGCTCACACAGTCTCAAGGGACCATTCGAGGATAGGTGACCCCCTTCGCCTATTGGGCTACATCGCCAAGATCGAGATACAGGCAGTGTGATCAGGGATCTTCTTCGTTTGCAGCCACCCACTTATACCGGCTCTACAGATGGCTTTGGGGCTGAGTCATGGCTCCTTAGTTTGGATAGTTGCTTTGGCTTGCACTCTTACGAGAGCAACGTCAAGGTGAGGTTGCCATACACCTCCTCGAGAGATGACGGGCGTTTGGTGGAGGAATGAGGAGCGGAAGCTCCATCTGACTCGAGAGACAGTGACTTGGGAGATGTTCGAGGAGCGTTTCAGGGCTCGTTATATGTCAGAGCATTTTGTGCAGAAGAGGATCGATGAGTTTCACGACTTACGACAGGGATCTGGCACAGTAGCACAGTATGAGAGTAGGTTCCTAGATCTTCTACAGTATGTGGACTACCTGCAAGATGAGAAATTGCAGGTTAATAGGTTCATTCGAGGGCTTAATGCAGATATAGCAGGAGTAGTTAGGATGCTATCTCCTCCCACACTTGAGAAGGCCGTTGAGAAGGCCTACTTAGCTGAGGAGAACAGGACCAAGGCACAGGAGCATCGTGATAGAAACAAGAGCAAGTTTCAGGAGAGGATACGAGGCCTTGAGTCGGAGGTCACGAGTCTTGCACCACCCCTAGAGGAGGATTTTGGCCTCCGCCGGCGGCCACGAGGGCTCCACCACACCCACGGCGATGAGACACGGCGGCGGGGCCACCCGCGCGAGGGGCTAGCAGGACACGAGGATTTAAGAGGTGTGTTTCTAGAGGAGGTTTGGTGGAGCGAGAGATAGGAGAAGGGCACTCGGCGGAGACACGGCCGGCTCACACTCGGCGATCTGCTAGGGTTGGACCCGTAGGATCAGTACACGAGTACGGGAGGGACCCCATCTCGGGGAGTACGGGAGGATGTTTTATTTGTGGATCTCCAGATCACTATGTGCGCATGTGCCCGCACAAACCCAATACCATGGATGCACAGAGAGCTGCTAGATCCGAGCAGACGGTGGGTGATGTAGGATGCACTCATCGTGTATATGCAGCGGTTGACAACCGCCGGAAGCCGAGCATCGAGCCCACGGTCATTGAGGCGGCAGAAGTACTATCGGGGTATTTTTGTCTTAGTACTTTTTGATTCAGGTGCTTCAGATTCCTTTATATCACCTTCTATAGTGGACCAGTGTGGGCTAGTGGTGGCTAGGCAACCAGATAGTTGGCAGGTTGAGTTGGCCTCTGGGGCCAAACTCACCGTGGACTCGTATGTGGAGAGTTGCGTACTTGATTTAGGAGCCTTCTCCACTACTCTTGACCTCCGAGTTATCCCTCTAGGTTCCTATCAGGTAGTTTTGGGTATGGATTGGCTCGAGGCTCATCAAGCTAAGGTGGATTGTAAAAATAAGGTCATTGAGTGTCAGGATGATCTTGGGAGTGCAGTTGTGATATCAGGGATGCAGAGGCCTATCTCCTTGCGCATGATATCGGCTAAGCAACTCAAGCGGAGCATGCGTAAGGGTTGTCGGTTGTTTCTTTATCACCATCGGTGATCGATCGAGAGCATTCAGAGCATTCACCCTTAGATGATCATGTAGTTTTGAGGGAGTATGCAGATGTGTTTCCAGGTGAGCTTCCAGGGTTACCACCCCGCAGAGAGGTGGATTTCACCATTGATTTAGTATCTGGATCAGCACCAGTTTCTAGGGCACCTTATCGGATGCGACCCCGAGCTTCATGAGCTCAAGATTGATTAGAGGAATTGTTGGAAAAGGTCTCATTCGCCTAGTGTATCTCTCTTTGGGGAGCGCCAGTCATATTTGTGAAAAAGAAGGATGGTTCTCTCAGACTTTGTGTAGACTTCAGCAGCTCAACAAAGTCACAATAAAGAACCGTTATCCGCTCCCTAGGATTGATGACTTGTTTGATCAGATGCGGGGAGTGAGAGTGTTCTCCAAAATTGATCTCAAGTCAGGATATCATCAGTTGCGCATTTCGAGATGCGAGACATCCATAAGACAAATTTTCGCACACCTTATGGGCATTATGAGTTCACGGTGGTTCCATTTGGTTTGACCAATGCCCATTTGTCTTCATGAGCCTCATGAATGGAGTATTCAAGACATTTACGGATCACTTTTCTTAGTGTTCCTTGATGACATATTGATTTATTCTCGTTCCGAGGAGCATGAGGAGCATTTGAGACAGGTACTTCAGGTTTTGAGAGAGCAGAAGTTGTATGGGAACTTGGAAAAATGCAGCTTCTTTCAGACAGAGATTCAGTACTTGGGTCATATCATTTTAGGCGAGGGTATCTCCGTAGATCCCTCTAAGATACAGGCTATCTTGGGTGGCCAGCACCCACATCGATTCTTGAGGTGAGGAGTTTATGGGTTTGGCAGGGTATTACCGCAGGTTCGTACAGGACTTTTCTAGGATTGCTCACCCTATTACTTCTCTTCAGAGGAAAGGGAAGAAGTTTGATTGGTCAGAGAAATGTGAGCAAGCCTTTTAGTTGCTTAAGGAAAGATTAACCACGGTGCCCATCTTAGCAGTTCCAGACCCAACAGAGGATTTTGTTGTTTGTACTGATGCATCACTAGAGGGTTTGGGAGCAGTTCTTATGTAGGAGCGTCGGGTTATTGCTTTTGAGTCTCGTAAGCTCAAGGACTACGAGCTTAATTATCCTACTCATGACTTGGAGCTTGCAGCAGTTGTTCATGCTCTAGTGCGTTGGCGACATTTCCTTTTGGGTAGACCTTTCATTTTGAGGACAGACCATCATAGCTTGCAACATATCTTCTCACAACCAAACCTCAACGCTCGTCAACGGTGTTGGATGGAGTTCCTATGTGAGTATGACATGGAGGTTCAGTACATCAAAGGGAAGGAAAATGTGGTTGCAAATGCTCTTAGTAGACGACGACATGTGCTTGCTTCTTTGACACTTGATCAGATTTGAGGCGTAGGATTCTTGAGCACCTTCCAGAGGACAGATTTTATGAGGGAGCTAGATAGATGTTAGAGTCTCAGGGTTCTTTAGAGGGCAGATATTCTGGGTGTGTTTTAGAGACAGATGGTTTGCTTCAGTTCCATAGGTGCATCTACGTGCCTAAGTCAGGTGATCTGCGTAGCTTCATCCTCACAAGAGGCTCATCGAGCCCCATATGCGGCACATCCAGGAGTGAAGAAAATGCATGCCGATTTGAGGAGTTATATTATTGGCCAGGTCTTGACGGGACATAGCAGATTTTGTTGCACGATGCCTTGAGTGTCAGAGGGTCAAGGCAGAGCATTCACATCCCGTAGGACTTTTACACCCTCATGATATTCCCGAGTGGAAATGGGATGTGATCTCCATGGACTTCATAGTCGGACTTCCTATGTCATCTTATCGTCATGATGCCATTATGGTCACCGTGGATAAGTTGACCAAGGTTGCACTTTTCACCAACCAAGGTCACCTATAATGCATCAGGCCATTGCCAAGGTATTTATGGAGGACATTGTTAGGTTGCATGGGATTCGAAGACCATCATTAATGTGAGGATACTATCTATCTACACTTGATTTTCGGACTTCATTTTAGGCCGCTCTGGGTACTCGAGATCAATTTGAGTTCAGCTTATCATCCAGAGAGAGACAGATGGGCATAGAGAGGGTTAATCGGGTGTTGGAGGACATGTTGAGAATGTATGTCATGGATCAACAGAGGAAATGGGAAGATTATTTGCATCTAGTTGACTTTACCCTACAACAACTATCATAGTTCCATTGGTATGGCTCCTTACGGGCTTTGTATGGACGACCTTGTAGGACACCTTTGAGTTGGGATAGACTAGATGACAGGATCATTGCAGGACCAGCCTATCTTGAGGATTTAGAGCAGCGAGGTTGTGTTGATTAGACAACGTCTTGAGTAGAGCGAGCATGCCAAAAGGCGTATGCGAGACACGAGAGGATTGATCGTCACTTCGGTGGTGGGTGACAAAGTCTTCTTCTTGAGAGTTCGTCCGCATAAGAGTCCTATCCGTTATGGAAAGGGTTCTAAGCTATCACCTCGTTTTGTGGGGCCTTTTGATATTTTAGAGGTCATCGGTCCAGTTGCCTATCGCCTAGCTTTGCCACCACGCCTTGCACGGGCCCACGATGTTTTCATGTTTCTGTACTACGTAGATATGTACCTGATGCTTCTCATGTCTTGGATTGGTCGGCATTACAGGTAGAGGACGGAGGACAGTGGAGATTGGAGCCCGTACGCATACTGGAGCACCGGAGGTTGGCCCTTCGGGGTCGAGACTTGGACCAAGTTAGAGTACAGTGGGACCGGTACGACGAGACACAGCTACTTGGGAGGATGCGATTCCTTTGAGGGCTAGATATCCCTATCTCTTTCAGTGACTTCCAGGAGGAAGTCTAATTTTAGTAGAGGGGGATGTAGTGCCCACACTTTTTATAGCTCAGTAGCTTGTTGTTTCTTTGCTCATAGACATGTTTTGACAGTGATTGGTTATATCTTGGACATTATATTTAGATATTTGATCTTATTAGACAGGTGTGGACATTTAGGCGTATAGCGCCAATTTAGCTTAATTTCTATATTGTCGCATTTTCTTGTTATGTCATGGAAACTAATGAATATGATGATGTGTTTGGAACCTAATTATATTGATGGATAGTTGTTGCATGGTGGGATTATATGTCACTTTATCATCTTGTCTAACTTTTGGAATATGGAATATAATTGTGCACGTTGTCGCATCTTGATTTCAGTAGGATGTTAGGTTAGTTTAGAACGCATTGATATCTTACTATGTCAATTGAATTATATTGTATCAGACAGGTGCGGTTAATGTGTGCAATGAGTGTGCAGGTGACAGGTTTACAGGAGAACGTGGGATTCGGGCCCTACTACTCAATCTTGCCAAGCAGCCTACGGGCTGAGCCCTAGCCATGTTCTTTGTGTGAAGCCTTAGTATAGGTGATTATTATTTTGGGCACTATGAGTGACCCCAAATTTATGTAATGTATTGTGCTTTGAATTATTAATTTTGGTTAGGGTAGTTGGTTAAGTTGTAAACTTGTTTTGGGAGTTAATAACTCCTCTTTCATTTAAATTGTTGATTATGTTTAATGTGTCACTTAATCACAAGGGTTTAGGGTCACATGTGAGACCCTTGGGTGGTCCCACACCCTCTACCCTTGTGCCAAAAATGCAAAACCGAAATTAGGGTATTTTGGGCATTTTGGGGACCCCTTTGTAGCTTTGGGAGTCCCCTAACATAAAAATGAGCCCTTGGACCCTACCTAATGGGTAGGGGCTTATTTTCAAGGCTAGAGGGAGTTTTCCCTCCCTTTTACCTCTTGAATAGTCACATCCATGTAAGGGATGTGGATTTGTGTGTTTATCAAAAGTTCCACTTATTTTGTCTTGCTTACATTTAAGGGAATTTGGGAGAAGAGGGCAAAAAGTTAATTTTACCCTTTCTCTCTTTTGTTTTGGCATCTTTGACCTTGATGAGGGAGAGGGGTGACACATGTCACCCCCTCATTTGTGAGGATGCTTGTTTGCTCCTCTTCAAATTCTCATTCATGGGAAATGAAAGGGACTTTTTTTTTGGAACTTCTTGCTTTGGATGCTTGTGGATTTTGGAGCTTGGAGATTGGCTTGAGTCAAGGTGTGAAGACATTTGAAGTTGGAGAGCTTTTTGGAGAGCTTTCCTTGAGGTAGGCTCTCATGTCTTTTGTTGTGTTGTTGCATTTTTGTTGTTAGATTTGTTGCTTAAAATTGTTATTTGTTGTATGTGGATTTTGGTTGCTTGCTTGTTTTCTTTAACTCCCTCCATCATATGGCATGATGGAGTTTTGGAGTGTGGGGGAAGAGAGAGGGAATTTTCCCTCTCAATCCTCAAGGCTTGATGGACAAGCCTTGTAGGATCTTATTGTTTTTCCCCTCAAATGGTTGAGGTGGGGAAGTTGATTCATTTGGCTTGAATCTCCTTCCCCATTCTTGGTAAGGAAACCCCTTTTGGGGTTTGAAAATCCTTCCAAGGAGGACTTGGAGAAAGGGGGAGGAATAAGGAGGGTCTTGTTTGAATAAGGAGCAATAAGGAGGATATGAAGATGTGTTTATTGTGCAAATAATATTGATGCATAACTTTGGAGAACTTTCTCCTCTCTTCCCCATTTTTGAGGATGAACATGGGTTCTCCTCCTTGTAAATTTTGGAGTCTTGTTTTGTATTTGTCCTATTTTATTTTGTGTGCTTGCATCCTTGTTAGTGTACCCTTCATCTTGTGCAAGTTTTGGTTAGTTGACCTCTTTCCCATGGGCTTGGGGGAGGCTAGCATGCATCCCAACCTTGGGAAGGCATGTGATGATGCCTATGGTTGGGTGGCAAACAAGCTCTTCTCCTTGTTGGTTTTCTCGAAGGCATCAAGTTTGGAGCTCAAGATTGATAGTTAGTGTTGTTGGAGTCCTGTTTGGCTTCTTCTCTCTCTTTGGGAACATTATCTCCTTGTATCTTTTGGTCAAGGCTTTGTGGAAACTTGCACCTCTTGTAAAACTCTTAGTTGTAATTTTCATTCTTATAAATGAGAAGTCATTATTGATTTAGCAATCTCCTTAAAACATCTTGTAAAAGACTTATAACTCATTTAAGGAGGAGCTATGTATGTTTTGAAAGCATGTTAAACATTGAATTGAGACTCTTGAAAGTGAAATCTTGGTAACTTTTATTAGAATAAAAAGTTGTTTTTGAAAGCATGCCCTTCTAAAGAAAATATCAAAATTATTGAGTATCTTCTTGTGTGTGTGTAAAGCTGAAATAATATTTGACATTACATATGAAATGAAATCTTCTTGGCTACATGAAGCTTGTTTTGTTTAACATTGGTGGGAACTATCATTAGTTTTGAAATGTACATTTCCTTGTAGTCTTGTGTATGTGGAAAAGAAGGTTCACTTGTTTAAATTGCTTTTAAAAAAAAGAAGAGAAGTATACATATACTTTAAGCTCCTTATTTTACATCTTGTAGCCATTGTTTCTTGTTGGCTTGTGAAAAAGATGTATTACATCTCTTATAGTTTATTTTAAAACATGTCTCTAGTAGGATGCACAAAGAACTCCTTATTTTAGTACTCATTTAGGGCAGTAGATATTGTTTAAATACATACATTTATATATAATGGGTTATATAAAAAAAAAAGAAACTGTTTTACATGAGTGTAGATTTATAAAATAACACTACATATATTAAAAGTATTAAAAAAAGGATGGAATCATTTTACCTACTTTATATATTTTTATATATGTATATATGTTTACTAAGTATATCAACATTGATTTATATTCACACATAAATGAAAATACTAATATATATATATATATATATCTCATATTTATCTCATATTTAACAAATCATATATATATATATATATATATATATATATATATATATATATATATATATATATATATATATATATAATGACCCTACGTAATATATATTATGTAATGTATTATATAAATATATACTTATTCACGATTTGTTTTAATCAATAAAAATATATATGTATATATGGGGGGTGGTTCGACCCCACCCTGCCCGGCATTTTACCAAAAATAAAATAAACAAATGGGGGTCGAACCCCCCACCCCTCAAGCGCCATCCATGGGGGCCTGCGCCCCACAGACCACGGCCCCCACCCTCCTGCACAACCGCCCGCCACCACCCCCCACCCCCTTGTTCCGCGCCCCTGGGCCGCCCCCGCCGCCCGACCCGGCCCCCATGGCCGTCCACACAGCGCCACCGCCCCCTCCCTGTCCCTGCTCGGCCTCCTCCCCACCACGCCAAGCTTTTCTCACCGCACGCAGCCTCTAATCCGCCCCAACACAAATAAAATAAGTAACCAAATAAACAAATACATTCATATAAATAAATATATGTATAATAAAACAAAACAAAATAAATAAGAGGAAGGTCTTGAGAGGTATGGCCATCATAAAAAAAAAAAAGGGGGAAAGACAAAAGAATTACCAGGCCCATATCTCTTCTACCTCTACATCAAAAGAGAAGGAAACAAAATGGAAACCAAAGGAAAAGAAAAGAAGAGATAAGATGGGTTAGGGCTAGTGTAGGGCAAGAGGAGATCTAGGGACAAGATTTGATCTATCCTAGGGCCCACATGTAACCCTACACACTTTTAGTCATGGGAATATTGGTGGAAATGGTAGATTAATTTTAGAGGGGTGTGGATTTATTTATTATTTATTTATTTTGGGGCCCTAGTAAATCTAAAATATAAGTAAATAATTAAGATCGGGTTTAGGCTAATATTTCACTTAATTGGGTAAATTAAAACAATGTTAAAATTTCAGTAAGCTCAGTCGGGGAAGGTTCTAAAAGATGTAGTAGTATTAACTAAACACTTCAAAAAAAAAAAATTTACCCTAAAATTTTAGTCTCGATTGGTGTGTTTTTCGATGTCCCTGAGGGGCATTACAACAATCCACAATGCATCCCTATCTCCAACATAGTGCATCACTACAAAGAATGCAACATGGACCCGGTAAGAATAATTTTATGATTTAAAATCGAAGTCAAGACTTTAATAGATAAAAAAATATTTCATATATGATTTTAAAGAGATTATTGGATCACTTGGAGTAAATATTTTGATTAAGGCACTAATAAAGGTGAGATGGAGCAACCTTGAATCCATAACACTACAAAACATTATTTATTCCTAAAATCATTATGGTGGGGTTTTCAAACTAAAAGTGGTAATTTTTTTAGATGGTAATATATGTCGAGAGGGTAAAACTATTTTCAAGTAGAAGAATCTATTTTGATTTGATTTTGTAAAAGAAAGGAACATTTTTTTGTCACATTATACAAAAAGGGGAGATTCTTACTTGTATTTAGATGTACTATCGGTGGAATCGACATCCAATTTTACCATTGTGAGGGGTAACATGTTCCACAATGCTAGGAACTATATAGTGAATGATACCTATAACATAAGACAAAGTCTCTAGTGCATGATGTTTTCTCCCATGTTCACACCAGGGGTGATAGGAATTAGTACTCACATGTGCTAATGTGTACGCTATCTTTATTCACGTTTGCAATACACTACATGTATATAGGTTAATATTAAGTTGTTGAGAAACAACTTAATATTATATTATTGTGAGTATGTATTTGTGTGTGAGCATAATAATGTAAGTGAGTTGTTAACATAAATCACATAAAGATTGATGAATGAAAATAGGAGGGAGGAAATTAAGGTGGTTGAACAACCCACCTAGATTTAGTATGAGAGGTTGGTGGAGTTGTTATAGGAGTTAGAAAAGGACTCCTATATAATTGTAATGCATTTGAATTTATATATGATTAATTTTTATTGAGCTCATGCCCTTTTGGATATGGGAAAAAACACATGGAGTGCCATATAAAGAGAGAGAGAGAGAGAGAGAGAAGAGAGAGAGAGAGAGAGAGAGAGAGAGAGAGAGAGAGAGAGAGAGAGAGAGAAGAGAGAGAGAGAGAGAGAGAGAGAGAGAATGTTTTAGAAGAAGCGAGGTGTCATGACAAGAAGTGACACATAACATGCTAGTGACAATATATAAGTCCACTAAAAGTGGTAGAACATAAAGTGATCACACACTAACTATACATAGTATATAACTAATATACTTGTTAGGTTATGGAGCCTATTTTCATGTGTGAAAGTGTTGAACATAAAGTGATACACTTTTCATGTATCCTATACTTGTTAGGTTATGGAGTTCATGTGGAAAGTGTTGAAGGCATGTAGCTCTCGGGGGTTTGGGCTAGGGGTTTGGGCGCGGCGCAGGCCCCATTATTTTTTTTTTTAAGGCGTAAAATTTTTTGGCCTCGAAAAATGCACCCGACATATCGGGAAACGTGCTTTTCTCATATGGGCGAGTTTTTTGACCCATAGGTTTATGGGATGATTTTGCCCATGGTTTTGATACCCACGGTTTTGTAAAATTGCTTAAGCAGTTGTCTATTTATATGGTCTTATGCATATGATAGATGTACAAGCAAATGTATTGTAGATGTGTTTTGAATTCGGCTATGAATTCTGTAGAGTTTGTTGAGCATAGCTCCAAACGGATCTGGGTATTGTATTGAGAGAGCAGTGGCTTGTAATAAAATCTGAGCAAGTGATTCTTGGTGGACGTAGCCCAAATTGGGTGAACCACGTTAAATATTGTCTCTTTGTGTTGTGTTATTTTATTCTGTAATTTTTATTTGAGATCTGTAATAATTTCGCATATTAGTTTCTCTTATTGCGATTATTCTCGTGAGGGATTATTCCACATATTTTATCCCTTATTTCCTAACAATACTTAAGTAGGATTAAGCTCAAATTCGCATAGTAATCAACTACACTAAAACCCCTTACATGCAACACAGGAGAAATGAAAAATAATTAAGGATAAAAATCCTCTAAAAAATAGGTGCAACAACAAGGCACGATGAGGTACCCGTGTATAATAAATATGATCCCTCATAAAGTAGAGAAAAAGATAAAACCTAACGGAAAAATCATCCCCAAAGAGACATAATGAGTGAAACCGAAAAAATGAGTCATCACAAGATTTCTAAAAAACCAAAGATAAACAAAGTGTCTCGAAGGTGTTTTGAGATATGCTATAAGGCATCCCAAGAAATAACACACAAGTAGTATAAAAATTCGAAGAATGTGTACTAGATGGAATTAAATCCATCACACAAAATGAATTGGGTGGTGAAAGCTATCACTTAAGATGCAATATATGGGATGAAATCCATCACTAGGAAAGCTAAAGAACTAAAAAATGTATGAGTGGAATGAATCTACTACTTGAACACCAATAAAGAGATGTTGTATGCACTAGGATAGTTCCAACAAGGAGACTACCAATCTGTTGAAGATATAAGAGTCTACCATGTAACTTCCTAAAGTATATGAAAGGGACACTCAATAACCGAGATAATGACTTCTGTACAATAGATATAAGGGACACTCAATATCCAATAAATGAAAGTAATATCTCACCACATAATCCCCCATACCGCTAACCGGGTGGAGATGATGTAGTCATATGTATGAGTGGAATGAATCCGTTACTCGAACACACACAAGAGAAAATCGTATGAACTAGAATAACTATACTTCGAAGGAGAGATAACTCAAATAAAAGATAAAGGAGACTATAAATGTGCCTAAAATAAGTTTGACAATATAGATACAATATATGTATCAATATGAAATCGGGAGAGAGTTTCTCTACAACTACCAAGAAAAGAGCTCAACCAATGAAGCATACAAAGAAAGGAAGAGTAATGTACGATCAAATAAGTTGAATAGTGGAGATGCCTCATCTATAGATCCCTCTCAAATATTATTTTGAATCCACCAAGAATGATTAAATATCCACCCTATATGGATACAAATAGTAGAAGGACATTCTTGTATATTATTTGGTGCTAAATGAACTACTAGTGCATGAGAGGAAACATCTATATGTGTTCCGGGTTGATCATGTATGACAACTTAAATATCGTGGTTCTTAAGTTTGAGTGAAGGTGTGCCAATGTGCATGTGTTGCTCAAGATCCTAAGGAAGAGGGGAGAAAACAAAAAAAAGTGCGATTCCATCAAGTGATCCCAATGAAGTACCCACCTTATAACCAATGTTGTGGTGAGAATTTAACTTAATAAGATGGATAGGGAAGAAATACCCTATGAATGTATTCCAATATCTTTGCCAAGAAATCCCATGGAACAGAGCATGTGGGAACTAAATAATTTAGTATGTATCTCAAAAGAGCCAATAAAGTAGGCAAATAAGGATAAACTAGGATATGTAGAATGTACAACTGTAAAAGGTACAACCTCGAATAAAAAGTCACAACAAGAGAAGAAAATACAATAGAAGAATATGTAATAGGAGCATTAGAAGTAGAAGCACAAGATGGAACATTAGAATAAAAACACCCTTAAAAACTAACAAATCAAAGTCGGTAGGTGCAGGTGTGATGTGTGAAGGTGGATTAGGTGTAAATGACTGTCAATCCAATAAATCAAGTTAATGTTTCATATCTATAATTTTGTGTTGCAATGAATGTATCATGAGTTATTTTTATAAATGAGTGTACATAAGATAATTTTGTTTTTGATCTTCTTATCACAAATTTGACTATCTCATCATGGAGTGAGAATATCTCATAGAAAAATATTTCATTTTCTTACTTAAGTGTGTGGCAATTAGCACAAGAAGCCATGACAGATGAAAAAAACAAACACACAATATAACACAACCCCCAAAAATAAGGATGTTGGGCTCTACCAAAAATGCATATGTAAGGAAGTTCTCAAGGGTACAAAACTCAATGACCTTGAGCTTAGCAAAAATGTTTCCAAAGAAATGTGGCATGTAAAATGATCAAGAAGGAAGCAAGAGTGTTATCCCATATGGGGGACCTCTTGTCAAACTGAACCTCAACCTCTATTCTTTGACACACTAAATAATTTGCCACCAAGTAGAGAGGGAAACCCATAAGTACTAAACAATAGACCAAGAAACAATGGTTTGGGGGTGGTAACCTCTAACATAGTCAATGGGAAGCTCCCCTCATAGGGTACATGGGAAGTACCCAAGACAACCCCGATGCTAAGAGAAATTTGAAGCTTGCATGGTCTTTTAAATGTCCAAAATGAAACAATTTTTCCTTAAAAATGCCCTCCTTTTTGGAAAAAATGTACTCTTTTATAAATAAATTTTTAAAAAATGCCTTTACATAAATTATTCCCATTTACAAATGTAGCTAAAAAAATTCCCTAAAAATTATTATCTTTACAAAATCAAAATTCCCCCAATAGAATTTTGAAACACCCTTTAAATTTTTCTTAAGAGTTTTATTTTAAAAACTTTAAGCATGTTAACCCCTAAACCTCAAAATAATGATCCTTTATTTAGGTCCTCAATCAATTCAAATGCACCAATCAATTTCTAAATTAAATAACTTACTTATAATTGCTCCAACAAACAAAATACAACTTAATATGAACTAGAGTTGGTGTTTTTTTTTGTGGTTGTATAGAAGATAATTTTAGTGTCGCCTATGGAAGAAAGGGGTTTAGATATCAGAAAAGATAGAGAATAGAAGTTGTATAGATAAATCCCAAAATTGAAGAATTTTTTGAATTACATTGAAGTGTAGAGAAACACAATGAGTTGGATTAGGGTGATCCTGATAGGTGTGTTGTCTTTGGTAGGGAGTTCTTAGCCACAAAAATTAACATTCTATGGAAAATTTGATTAACTTACCAAGCTCATGGGTATCATAACATTTGAGATCCGGTGTGGGTCACAATATAATATACATTGCCTCAAAGGAAGTCGATGAGCTATATTGGTGTTGGATGAGCCAAGTGAATTAAAACCTTTGATCAACATAATGAAAAAATAATGCAATCGATGATGAATTAGCAATGGAAAATAAATATTGATCTAGAAGACAAATATGAATTGATAGAACATTTCAAAGCTATTTAGATTTGAATATAGATTCAATGCATCCACATAGAGATCCACAATGTAAATATAAGTGTATGACATACTATGGTTGATTAAAGTGTTTATCGAGATAATATTCAATTAGATAATATAAACACAAAATCTCAAAGTCATGCTCTTTATGAGAAATCAAGACTTAGTATAGTCCATACATAATACAAAATCAATCCAATAAAATAACCAATGAATGAAATTAATCCCATAGAAAGCCAATGATAAGTACAACCTTTACGGAGTGATTTTTCTTGTAATCAAGGGAAATGTTGTAGTATGAACACAATTTTTTTTATTGATAAATGGATGTGAAAGGAATCTCTAATACCATGAAATTTTGAACAATATATTCAATCACCTTGATTAATTTTGAAGACCGTTGTCACAATGGAAGCCATACACTCATATAAGAAAATGTAATATATTATTACAAGTAGTAAATATACATGATATCTCACAAGGGCATACCACAAAACATGATCTCCTCTAGTGAGTGACCTATATAAATAGGAGAGAGAAAATGTGTGAGTCACTACTTGAATTTTCTAGAAGAATCAAGGTTTCATAATATGAAGTGATACCTAACATATATTAGCAACAACACATAATTCCACTAAATTTGGCGACACATAAAGTGTGCACATAAAAACTAATCATAATAGATAACTAAGCTACTTATGTAAGCTTAACTAAAAGGTACATAATAATCAAATGCGCCGATATATTGGACCATGAACCCCTATGTTTTGTGTGCAGTTTGCATTAAAACTCTTGCACACCATTTTTCACATAAATGTAAGTCATAGACAAATTTGGAGTGGGAATGTGATATTTTGGAGTTCAAGACATGTCGATCATTTTTCTCAATCAAGGAAATTCCCATTTTCAAATTCAAGAGATATTTTCATTTTTAATGGAAATTTGGGTTAGTAAACATCACATCTAGTCATTCAAATCTTATGAAACACATTTGAGTAGGATTTTTGGCCTCTAAGAATTAAATTTTTCCTCCTCTTGCTCTTCTTGGATTTCTGAAATGTAACGAATTCTCATTAGAAACAATTCTTCTTCTCCTTCAATGCAAAGATGATTTTATCTTATGGGTTTCTAAACATTTTGAGTGTATAGGCCTTTGTTTTGGAGTTTTTAATGAATCTAGTGTCTCTTTCAATGCTATAATAGGTTGTACATGTGTTGAGAATTAATATGATGTTTCTTATGGCTTATAAATACTCCTTATCTTATGTTATTTATCTATTTACTTCCTCTATTTTGTGATATAATATGTGGGTGTAATTACATGCTTCCATTGACCTTTGTGTCAATCATAAATAGGAAGAGAGTGACAACCAATTTCTTTGGTGTGTTCTTGTTTTTTATTTTCAATTTATTTCTCCCCTTTTCCACTTGTTATTATTAGTTAGGTTTAGATTAGTGGGAGCATTAGAGTAGTTAAGATAAGAGCCAAATTTATCTAGAGATATACTTTAAAAGAGCAAGGTACCACACTTTGGAAGCATTCCCATTATTTATGATGAGATGCCAAACTGTCATTTATTTGGTGCTCTTGGGCACACTGTTTCAGAAAAAAATAGAAATAATCTCCAAAAACAAATGTATGCTAAAGATAATGCAATTTATTGAATTTCTTCTCTAAACAAGAAGAAAATATTCCTTATGATAGTCAAACAGACACCAAATTTAATGTTTCCCTTTGTTATTGACATGACACTATAACCGTTAAACACATCCCCCTCCCCTTTGGTTGTCATTGTATATTGTGCATGTCTATATAAATGCTCAATCAAACACATAAGGAAATAGGGAAAATATAAAGCTCTTATATTTCCCTATTTAAATTCTATTTTCCTCGAAACCGGGCCACCAATCAAATTTGATCTAGAAATTTTCATTCAAGCTATGCCACCAATCAAATGGAAATTTGGAGATGAATATAACAAGATGTCGGGCCCATACAAATGATCCTAAAAATAAATACTACCTGCAATATGATCTTTTTGGTCTATTCACCCACTTCTACTCTTTTACCCCCTTTCCCTAATTCTACACATTACAACCCTTGTCTTCTTATAATAAGATAAATTTGTTTAACATGAAGTATTAAGGAAAATAAAGTCACATAGTTTAGATGTATCCATTAGAAAACACACTTTACCTATGAGGTATCCCTGAGCTAAAAATACCAAAAACATTATAAAACAATAATATTCATTAAAAATCAAATACTCCCAAAAACAAATATGCAATATAAAACCCCACAAAAATGGTGATAAAGACACCTCATCACCCATTTTCTCATCCTCACCCACTCACATTTAATATTAACCACTCTACCTACCCATTTGTACTTTCTATGCACATTGGACCCTCATTATCTCACCTTCTATGTACATTACACCCATATCCATCACAATATTCTATGCACTCAATAACAATAATTTAACACCGACTCGGACATCTTTCTACTCCCTAACTCTTGGTGCACTTGATCCCATACCGTAGTATTTTACTTCTTTTCTCATATATTTT
Organism: Taxus wallichiana var. yunnanensis; assembly: GCA_018340775.1. NCBI lineage: Eukaryota > Viridiplantae > Streptophyta > Pinopsida > Cupressales > Taxaceae > Taxus > Taxus wallichiana. Next base: position 205,530,656 of record CM031233.1, on the reverse strand, counting down.
TGGTATTGTATGCTATTGGAAAGAAAAATTTAGATCACAAAGGATTTTTCATCTTGCAAGAAAATGATTTTGGTGAAATTACAACATAGGTCTCAATTGTGCCTATGATTGGATTGTGACCTCCATTTGATTTTTTTCAATTACAATTGCGATTGGCCTATAATTGAGTTAGGTATACCATTTTTTCATTTATAATTATTTTCATTTTAATTCATAAAATGTCTTGTATCACCTTAAAGAGGTTAGGGATATGACTGAGGTAGGTCCCCTAACTAATACAAAACAACATTTTCCTTTAATTTGTGATTTTCTAATTTAGATTTGGATTTCAAGATTTTAAGCCATTTCATTCATTGAAATAACCCTATAAAGTCCCTCACTTATTCAATGACAACACCATATGTCCCTTTTATCTATTAATATAATTTTAATTTGATTTGATTAAATATATCTAACATATCTTGTAGAGTGACCCAATATCTAGATATACAATAGATTTTCACTTGATCTATTATCCAATATAATGCTCAATAGTGGGTGTAAATCAATGAAAAAATGTATGAGTAAAGGTGATGTGTATCATTGAATTCATAATCATGGGTCTTATGGCCATCAAATGTAATAGTAGGTCATTAAAATATGCATTAATAGTTATACAAATATGACCATCATTATGATTAACAACACTAGCTTTAGGAGTATATGAAACCTAAGGAGGATGTGCATGATAAATCATATGTACCATAGGGTTCTATTAGTTTCTTGTCTTTGCATAATTTGGAAATGGATTAATGAACATATTAAATTGTTAATTAGGTTTCACAACAATTTCATTTGTCATCATGTTTTCATTAATTCGAATCGGGGTTCATTTTAAGAGACCTCTTAGAAATTGGAGGTGGAAAATACTTGGCGAATATCCTCGGAACCGGTTTCATGGGAAGGTGATTTTTTTGGGGTCCGACAAAGAAAATTTTCGCCTGATTTTTAAGTGGTGTGATAGAAGGCTGCAAACATGTGACAGGAGATTTCCTATCGAGCGTCAAATAGGTTTGTTGATGCACGTCAACAAGGTTGTTGATGCGTGACATCAAATCTTCATCACGCATCTGCAGCCTCTCGCCCTCGATCGCGTGACAAAAAAATCTTCATGTTGCGCATCAAAAACTCTCTATCGTGCGTCTACTTCCTCCGCACTCCTGTCACACGTCAACAAACTCTCCCTATCACACATCAACAAAATCTCCCTGTCGTGCATCAACAAACTCTCTATCACGCATCAACAAACTCTCTGTCGCATGTCCGTGCAGGCTCTGGCCCTCCTGTCGTGTGTCCGTAGCCTCGCCTCCTATCATGCATTTACTATACTTGATAATACATATGCCCCCTAGGTGGTATGAGTGAGCTAGTAGTGTTCTACATGGCGAATAATCTAGGATTATATAGGGGATAGTTTTAAGGGTAGGTGAAGTTGACCCTTAAAAAAATTAAACTGTAATTTTTAGGTGAACATGTCACTGACTCGCGCCAAAAAATTCACCTTTTCAAATTTTCAAAATGGAATATTCATCGTATTACGAATATTCACCACTAAAATTATCCCTAATTTGAATACTATTGTTATTTGTTAGATCTTGGATCTTATGCTATAACACAAAACATCTATTGGTTCAATGTCATGTATATATATGGTAATAATAAAATGTATTGGTATTAAAATTCTTATATTATGGCTTAGTCATATCAACCTCTATAAGTGTAGGAAGAGAGGTGAGATTGCACTCAAGTAATCGTTGTAACACCTTATGAGAGGGTTCTTATAAAGTTTGAATCATCATTTTTGAGGAGAAAAAGAAAAATGATTATTAGTAGGTTATGAAACCACATTAAATAATGTCTTAGTGTCATTATTATTATTATCATTGTTCGTCTAAAAGGGTATTATCCTTTGAAATTCAACATTGGAATAAGTTGAAGGGTTGTTCCCATACTTTAACTTGTTCATGGAAATAAAATTTGGGCTACTATATTTTACCATATAATAAAGATCGTTAAGATATTGAAAGTTTCAAACAATATAGCGATCTAATAGCTAGGATTAAACCTTGGGAAAATATGTTTTGTAAATCATTGTTAGTCATGGGGTTTGTCATTTTTTAAAGTATAGTCTTATAGAGAAGTATGTAGTCACCATTTGGCTCATTAGGTATTTGTTTAAGTTTTGTAATTTGAGTATAAAAGACCTTTATTATATTATTAATTAAAAAATGGGATACAAATTTATTAGATAGAGGGTTGAAAGCTGTGTAAAGCAAACCCTAAGGAAGGGTGTTAAACTAGTTTAAGGATAGTACTTAAAGATCCTTGGAAAATTATTGGTTAACAATATATCATCACTTGTATAGTTGTAGTACTCAAAATTTGGTCATGTGGTACTTGGAAATATTACTTTGGAATTTATTGTAACACTACCCCATTTACCTATTTATTGACTAGACTTATAGCTTGCTAACATATCCTTGAATATGAGTCTAAATGTCATGAATTTTCCTCAATATAGCACTTCAAGGACTAATGTACTTTAAACAAAAATATCTTTAGAATATATAAAAACCATATCTTATCTTATATCTAGTTCCATATTAAGCTTGGATGGATTTGTGGATCTGAGATAGGTTTGGATGATAAATCTATTCCATGGCCAAATAACTTATCACTTTCTCTTGTAATGGTCATCTTTTAAAATGAACAAGATACCTTAGTCATCTTTGGTTTAGTTGAGTAAGAATTAATTTGAATCACTCACCTAAATAAATACGCACACCCTTAATTTTAGGGGCATATAGGGATCTCAAATCAAAACACACACTAAAAAGGTCATTGAGCCAAACATTAAATTATCTCTCTAACAGAGCACAATGCAAAACATATAATCAAATATGAATACACATCTATTTTAACCGTATATCACACATCTCTATGAATTACAATAAAACCAAGTGTTGAGGTCCAAATTGAGGGCTCCATGTTGTTTAATTTTTAAAACGTCTACATCATATCATAGGATTTGGAGAACTACACAAGCTTGATCCCTATTTAGAGTATTAGAACATAGTGAAGTACTGATCAAACCAAAAGTAGGGGTGTGGTGAGTTTAGTCCAATATGTATAATGAATAACTATTTTTACATCAATAACTAAACATAAGACAAATATAGGTACAAGATAATCACCACAAAGATCAAGACACAACAAATAGGTCCAAAGATATAGGTCAATTATGTGAAAAAGTTGAATTACATATAACAATAGAAAAAGACACATTCTTTGACCCTAGGAAACATGTCGGTGGACATGCCCCCTACAGAAAAACATTGCATGCACAATTTCAGGATCCCCAATTTCACATATATATTTTTGACATCTTGTACACCACTCCAATTTATTTATAATCCACTATATAGTTTGATAATTAAGTGGGGTCAATATGTTCTAAAACCTTGATCCTACTTATAATTTACTATCATTTATGTAAGTGTGTTGAGTTATACACCATCCTTTCATAATTTAGGACTTCCATTTCACACGAATTATTTTTATACAACACATTATAATATACTAATTATACTAAACGTAATTTTGGTATTACATTTTGGTGAACTCATTTTATCTATAAATCCACCAACCTACAATTTTTTTCCTTACCCCTAGGGTTTCAAATTTTCAAAACAAATTTTCAACCTCATTATTAATCCTAGGTTTTCTCAAACCTATTGTTAGGAATATTAGTATAACAACTCACATGATGAAGATTAAAAGAGAAATTTTGGGGATTGAGTGTGTGTTAGTGATAACAATGACTCCTTATTAATATGAGATCACACACACACACACACACACACACACACACACACACACACACACACACACACACACACACACACACACACACACACACACACACACACACAGTGCATGCGCGTGCACGTGGTCACATAATATGTTACTAAATAGAATAAATCAAGTTTATTGTGTAAAAACTTAGACCAAAAAAATAATTTGTTACGAGAGAAATTAAAAAGAAAGGTGATAGTTGAGAGCATGTACGTAGACACCTAAATTTGGCACAAAGTATTATTATATAACACTTTTAACAATTTATAGATACATGTACATATGTGTATGTGTGGGTCTTAAATAATGAGATAAACATCTAATAACACAAATCCTTGTTTGGTCTATTTTCATTTGGCTTGATTGAATGATTTTTGTGTTTGATTCTAGTCTTTATTAATTTATTTTATTTGGTTATAGAGATCCTCACTTTTGCATTGATATTTTGGTATTTGGGTGTCTGATTATGCTAAAATGTAAAATTATAGCCTAATCTAAATGCTATGGCAATAGTAAATAAAAAACTAATGAGATACATAAATTAACTAAAGCAACTAAGTAATAAAAGTATGAAACCCTAGGTGCAAAGAGGGTTAGAAGAGTCTTAGCTGATTCGCAGAGGTTGCTAAATTGTGTTGCGGTGGTGACCGGTTGAATAAAGATGGAATATTATCGCACAATAGCCTAGAAAATGTAGATCTGCCAGATTTGACTAGACTGGGGCACTTGGAGAGGTATGGGGGCACATGTGGGAGCCCGATCTATGTAGATGATCAAAACCTCCTCTAAGGTGTCGTAAGAGGTTTGCAATTATTCACCTTTTATCTTTGTATGTTGCACTTGGATTGCGGAGGTTGTTGTAAACCTACAATAAAGAATAGACATGTAAAACCCTCAAATAGACATTAAATCCTAAAAAATAAAGATGTAAAATGAGGGGTTAGATTGTCCTCAATTGCCACAATGATGGAATTACTACTAAGCAAATGGACTACATCTTAAAAAAATGTATTTCTTTATGTGTGTATGTGTATGTGTGTGTGTGCACACGCACACACACACACACACACACACACACACCCATGCATGTGAGATTGTAACCTACGCTACTCTTGTACGTGTCACACTTGAAGTAACGAGCAAGTAGCTAGATGTAGAAGGTAAATAAAGTATGCATAGAAACAATAGACTTCCCTCTTATGAAGTGTGATGCGAGAAGAACCAACCTTTGTCCCTTGTAATGGAGCTAGATGGATGCAAATAAAGCTCTTATATGCTTGATGGATGCAACCTTAGGTGGTGATTAGTAGTGCTTAATTCTTGGTCCTTTATTATGTTCACATAAATTTATATTTATATGAAACCCTTGCTTGAAATTCACAATCAACCCCGAAAAGGATGACTACCAAAAATATAAGATGCTCAAATGGATAGAAAGGACCCAAAAGTGTGACCAACGTACAAAGATGACAAGGAAGCCTAGAGGGGATGAGGGCACTGACACTACCATCCTGGTTGGGTGATGGTGTCGAGAATGATAAATGACGAAAGGTAAAAATGCAGACCGAGAAAGTAAGAGTGCAAGACTAAAAGAAAAAGCATAAAGAAAAGATAGGTGGCCAAAAACATGGGTTAATCATTAATTTTGGTACTTAGGAATCATGTAAGTAGTAATATATAATCAGGACTAGATAATTACCCAAAGTGTGTGATTTTGTGTCCACATTTGTCCCCACTTTATGTTGGTGAGAAAAATGCTCAAGTAACATAAAGTAGATAGAGATGTGTACACGATATCCGTGTCGATTGATGTAGAAAGAGTGACGAGGGATTAGATAAAGCATGGAGTGATAAAAAGATGGAGCATGGAGACTAAAGATGTAAAAATGTTAAAAGTGATGAAAGTGAACCTAGGGTGGAAATACATGTGTGAATGTGGTGTTATACTTGTTGTTGGTGTCTGTGTGTGTGATGTCAAGTGATGTTGAATACCTGCTTCCCATAGAGATGGAACTAGAAAAGAGACGATGATCAAGTAGTCAAATACGCATGTATATGTATAAAAAGCATGCAAGGATGTATGTATAAGAAAATTCGAAAATGTGAAAAAGGAACATGTGCACTGATCTCATGACAAGGAAAGAGTGTAAAAAGGATATTGTAGATGAAGTTGATGCGCGTGAGTTTTTTAGGTGATTTCACACCAATGTAATACAAGAAGTGTAGGGAGAAACTATTTAGTGTCGTCCTCCAACCTTTAACTACTTCCTAAGTTGTAGAGATATCTTGTCTTGTCTAGTTTTTGGTCGATCCAATGCCACAACAAAAGTAGTATAGAGAGGAAGGTCTGGTGTTATCCTTTAACCTTTAACTTCTCCTTGGAATAAAACACCACTTTAGATGGTGTGTACTAACACATGTGCTAAATACAATCTACATGTAAAAATATGTTGTGCGAGTTACGTAGACTATGCTGAACCCAATCGATATGTGACTGCCCCTTGGTTATAGGTGCTCTAAGAAAGGCATCACTGTACTAAGGACCCAAGTTTTATTCTGAGCCTTGAAACCTAAAAGTTGTACTATCCCCATATCGTGTTGTGTTGTCTCTGTGTATACTCTCTATGGGGTGACTGATTCAACCGAATAATTCCCCCCTCTTTGAGGGTGCATGCGATGTTCTTTCAAGGAGGATGTAGACCAAAAGAGGACTAACCTCTAAAATTGTGCCTTGCAGGGGGAGGGGATGTGCTTAGTAGAAACCAAGGCACATGAAAACAAGTGGATGTGAGACAAATGTTAGTACAAATAAAGAAAAACATGTATATATAAGACAAAGTGTAAGCTAGATAAACAATGTGTAATCTAAATCACACAAGAAGATAATGTAGATGTGAAAAGTGGGTTGCAAACATGGGCCACCACTCATAATGTCATAAGACAATCAAGGTCATAGTGGCTGCAAACAAATAAGTGTGCACACAAAACAAAGAGCAAAGCCCGCATATAATGGAAAACAATGACAAATAAGTACAAGTAATATAATAGATAACCATGGTGGAAAATAATCTTGTAAAATAAATACTACACATGAAGCACCCATCAACACATTATAAAGATAAAGCTGTATGTTAAAGCGTGTATAATTTGATAAAGTAGTGTCTTATGAAAAATTGAAACAATAGCACATGTAGTGTACAAAAGTGGATGCCCCAGGAGCTGTTATGGGACCGGTAATAGTTATTATGCCAAACATCCATCATGCGTGTATGGATCTATAAAATCTGTGATCACAACTAGAAAGGTAAGTGAATGCGCATGTGTGTATGATAAAGATAAAGACATACAATATATCTATCTAGCATGTGTAATAAAGCGAACATGTACAAGTAAATGTAACCATGATATGCAATATGATATGCAATATGCTATGGATGGATGGAATAGAATGTAGAGTGAATGATAGAGCCACGCTCCCAAAGTGAATGGAGTTATATGTAATGAGGTTCATTTGTTTATGCCCCCTCAATAGTAAAAAATGAATCATAAATGAGAGTGCTTCATTGGAAAATGGTTGAAATATGTGTTGTATGTATCATAGTGTGGTGCCAACTGTGTAGTGAGGACATGTGACATAGAGATAAGGTGTGAGAATGTGTGATGATTTAGCCTAAAGCGTATATCACAAAAAGGTAATGTAAGAAGTGATGATTTATCCTAAAGCGTATATCACTAAAGGATGCTAGAAGAAGTGATGATGTAGCTTATGGTGTATATCACTAAATGATGTAAGCGGAAGTGATGATGTAGCCTATAGTGTATATCACTAGTCTAGGAATGTCGCATGAGAAAAATAGTGAATGATTGAATGTGTGAGTGTGATGTGGTTCATTTGTGATGTATACCCTCAACATTCCAGTATGGACCACGAGACTAGAGTGTGTCATAGGGTAGTGAGTGTAACATGTAGAGGATAGTGAGTAGAATGTGTGATATGTGTAGTAAGTGAAGAATATGTCATTGGTATGTGATGTGTAAATGGTGTAATGTGCAGTGTGTGAGGTTCATGTGTATAGGATGCCCTTAACAATCAAGTGTGAATTGAAGCACAAGAGTGCGTCTCTTGGTAATCAAAATGTGTATGATGAATGTAAAATACTAGATGCGATGTGAGTAAGACAGTTGAAGAAGCTAGGAAGTAGGGGGTAAGTACGATACCCCCCAAGTTTATGGTGATGAGTATGTTACTTAATGAATGATGTTTGGAAAAAATAGAAAAGTGATGTATGAAGGTGGTGAAGTATCATAGATATTGTAAGATTGATTGAGTAATGGCATAAATGATGAGAGATTGTACTATATGTATTACGAGCGATAGATGGTTGTAGATGTATGTATGTATGAGTGATTATGTAATAGATAGATATGTTAATGAAACATGTAATGCGGCGATGAAATGGGGTTATTATTGTAAGATATCCCTCAACATTTATGTAATAAACATAAGAACACGAGTGTTTGATTAGGGGTAAGGTGATAAGAGTCACCTACCAAAGACCAAGTTTGCGTGAAGTGGTGGAAGCATGTGTGTGAAAGCTAATATCGGGGAGCATGTAATGGTGGTAGAAATGTGTCTTGGCTATCGGTAGGAGTAGTAAATTTGAAATGGAAGTGGAGTAGGATGGGGATGAATCTTGAATGGTGGTAACTTAGGTGGGATTGATTATGCTACAGATGACTTGATAGGAGAAGAAGATGGACTGATTTTGAGAGGTGGTTGCGTATTTGGACTTTGTAATGCCGTAGGTGACTTAGTAGGAGGGGGTGTTGGAATGATTTTAGAGGTGGATTCTTAGGTTGACTTGGTAGCTCCTTAGATAACTTGAGAGGAGGTGAAGTGAGACTAATTTTGAGAGGCGGTTGCTTAGTTTGAGTGGATTGAATGGGAAACACTTGACTAATTGGATAAGGCATAGTAGAAGTGGTGACTTGATGTTAATTAGACATAAGTGAATTGGATTTAGGAACCCATTGGGATGCAACAAGTGTAGATGGGCATGTAGTAGAATCTTGGGCAAGTAAATGAGATAAATCCTTGACGCTCAAGATGCTTGATTCTTTGTCGTAAAGCATAACAATCATTGTCGTTATTTCCATTGATTTGATTATGATTGCAATATGGAAGACCTTGATATTTTGCAAGTCAGTAAGGAGGATAGCCTTGAGTAGATGGTAAAGTGATCAATTGATGACTAAGGAGCTCAATAACGATCGTCATGTTGCGTAGTATTGCGATCAAAGGTGATAGGCTCTTGATAATGGTATGAATTAAGGCTCACTGATATAAGCACATGTAGAAGACATAAAATGAAGATGAGATGTAGAAGGAGAAAAAAATGAGCCTGAGAAGCATCCTTAAGATGTTGGATTTCAGATTTAAGAGATGTAATCGTGGATTCCATAGCCTAAAATTTGTCTTGAAATAAAGAATGAAATATTGAATTGAGTCCAACATGGATTGATTAGATGGAGGATCATGAAGACTAGGGTCGTTAGATAAATGATTGAAGATAGGAATTATTTCATGTGGTGGTGTATCTTTAGGAAGATACATGGTGTCTAAGGTTTTTTACAGAACAACTTGGAAATTGGGATGCATCTTAAGTAAATCTAGACAAATAAATTTGAGGAATTTTAGAAGCCATGATAGAGGGAAAATGAGGATCCTAAGCGTGAAAGCATTTGGGTTCACCAAAATGATTATGCTAAAATGTAAAATTATAGCCTAATATAAATGCTATAGTAGTAAATAAATAAATAAATAAATAATGAGATACAAAAATTAACCAAAACAACTAAGCAATAAAAGTTTGAAACCCTAAGTGCAAAGAGGGTTAGAAGAATCTTAGCTGATTTGAAGAGGTTGTTAGACTGTATTGCAATGGTGACTGGTTGAACAGAGATGGAATATCATTACACGGAAAAAAATGTAGATCCGATAGATTTGATTAGATTCGGGGGACTGGAGAGGAATGGGGGCTCTTGTGGGTGCCCTTGTCTTATTTTTGGGTGCCTTGGTCTACGTAGATGCTAAAAAAGTCCTCTGAGGTGTCACAAGAGGTTCACACTTGTTCACCTTTTATCACCCTTATGTTGCACTTAGATCATTGAGGTCATTGTAAACCTGCAATAAAGAATAGACCTAAAAACCCTCAAATAAACATCAAATCCTAAAAAGAAAGATGATAAAAAATGAGGGGTCGATTGTCCTCGGTTGCCTGCCACAATTATGGACTTACTACTGAGCGCTGCACTACATCTCAGACCCAATGTAGTTCTATGTGTGTGTGTGGAATTGTGCCCTAGGTTTCTCTTGTGCGTGTCACACTTGAAGTAGCGAGAAAGTAGTTAGATGTAGAATGTAAATAATGTGTGCATGGAAACAATAAACTCCCCTCCTATGAAGTGTGATGTAGAAGAACCAACCTTTGTCCCTTGTGATGGAGCTATATGGATGCAAATGGATCTCTTAGATGTTTGATGGATGTAACCTTAGGTGGTGATAACTAGTGTTTAGTGCTTGGTCCTTTATTATGATCACATAACTTTATATTTATATGATTCCCTTGCTTGAATTTCATAATTAACCCCGAAAAGGATGACTACCAAAAAGCTAAAAATGATCAAATGGATATAAAGGACCCAAAAAGTGTGACCAAAGTACAAAGAGGACAAGGACATCTAGAGGGTGCGGGGTGTCTGCGCTGTTTGTTGTCTGGCTAGAGGCGGTGTCCAGAATGATAAATGCTTGAAAGGTAAAAATGTAGACTAAACAAGTAAGAGTGCAAGATTGAAAGAAGAAGCATAAAGCAAAGAAAGGTGTCCAAAGACATGGGTTAATTATTACTTTTCATACTTAGGAATCATGTAAATAGTAGTATGTAATCAGGACTAGATAATTACCCAAAGTGCTTGATTTTGTGTCTATAGTGTCTATACAAAATTGTGAATTTCAAACAAAACCTTCTAATGGTAATGTATGTGATTGATGGTTACTTATGGGATTGATTTTTGGACCTTTTTGAACATTGGTAATTTTGTTATTTTTTATTTCATAGTATGTGATTTGGTCTTTGCATGCCAATGGGTTAAAATTTGAAAGTGAAAGATCCTTATATATGCAAGTTTTTGCCATGTATCGAGGCATCTATCAACTATCTAGAAAGTATAAAGTATTATATTAATGTATCTTAAGAGGACATCATAAAGGATGAAGTAATACTATTGAAGTATTATATTTGTTCATACAAGGGTTACAATTGAAGAACATATATAAGTTAGCTTGTTATTTGTGTTGAGGTACAAGGGAAAGGCTAGGACAAAGAGATATATTTGCATACATCATTACACATGCGATAGGATTGTTATGAATAAATCTTAGATCTTCAACTTAAGTTAATAAGAAAGAAAAAAACTTACCTAACCTCAGTATGGTGGGGTTTAGAGATACCTGCAGATGTGGATGAATGGTGTTTGATTGTTGCGCTCCATATACGAAATGATATAAACTTTTGTCCTACAAAGTAAACTACAATCATAGACACTACACAAGACGAGATTAGAAAAATATATAGCAGATTTCCTGGCAAAGACCAATCCCAAGAAGTCAATGGGATTCCTTGCAGGGATGTCAATCCACTTTTGAGAAATTAATCGAATAATGATATGATGAATTGATAACTGATAATAAAATAAAAGCAGACGATATAACCATTCAATGTAAAGGAAAAGGGACTGACGCACGGTCCAAGGCTATATGTTGGTTTGATGGTGATTCCTAATCCAAAGGGAGTTTGAATATCATAGTATGGCTCAAAGGAGTAAGGTTATTGATGATTTATGAGCTCACAAAGGCAAGAGAGACAATGTATTTGATCAGATGAATGATAAAAATGCTACAGATAGCTCAAAGGAGCTATGACTTAGATAGTAATGTATGTATTACAAAGGCAAGCAGAAGGATAGATTGATTAAAATAGTCAAGTAAAAATGTTATGGATGGCTCAAGGGATCTTGGTATGACCTAACAAGGACTTGCAAAGGTTTAATGATGGTCAAACTGATCTCTGGATGTCAGAAAGGTAGATTGATGTGATAAAGGGCTTGACAGACATGAATGCCGCCGATTGAATGAATCACTGGTGATTTAGGTTGGATATGCACAGGATAATAAATCTACTTATTTGATTGACTAATTCTAAATAGTTCAAATTCACAAAATACTTAATGTAACATAAAATAATGAAACTAATGAAAAAAATTACTGGAAACTGGTGTAGGGTTGAAAGAAGCCTCGACCTTGATTAGAGGTTGATGTAGGAAGATGATAAATTCCACAAACTGGACTTATAAAATATCACTTTAAGATGGCTCTAGAATGATTCTAAGAGATTTAAAGATGGGGACTAATACTCTTAAAGTCCTAATGTTCAGAGGTTACATGCAGGAAGATAAAAGTCAAGGGAAAAGCTAATGTTACATCTATGGTTAGCTAAGGATCCCTAAGGGAAGGTAGAAAACAAGCTTAAATAATCGATTATTACCATAATTGACAATGATTACTGATTTGATTTATTTTGTTTAGTAAATGGTTCAAAAAATTTGCTAAAATGAGATTTTTGGTTTTGATTTTCAAGGGATGAGTTGTTAATTTTTGGGTTGGTGGAAATGTGTTGGAGAAGTGATGAGAAAAGGTTAGATATGGACTATTTTAGATAAGTTTGTTTTAGAATGGATATTAGGTGGTCATTTAGTGATTTACGAAAAGGATTATATGAGATAATGTAAGATAATGTAAGATGGGGATAGGATAATGTTGGACTTAAAATATTTAATTAATTATAAGATTAGAATATGGGGTATTAATTAATTAATAAAGAGTGTGGGTGTGATGTAGTTTGAATGTATTTAATTGACTAAAGGTGGAATGTCTATATATTTAATTAATGGAAGAGGAGGATGGATTGTATGGAATATTGATGATGTGGTCAAGGATGAGGGGTGTATATTTTAGGTTTCTACATTTTCCCCTTTTTGTCGATGGTTTAACAAATCGTTAGACAAAAACAATGAAAAAGTTGGTTTGTATGGGTAATCGATTATAACATAATACAATGATCACTAGTGTTTGAAATGTGTTTCATTTCAAAAGTTTCCCCATTCCGAGGGATATCGAAACAAGATGTGCTACCGAGGAATCAAATGATAGGGGAACCAAAGGGTTTAACACCTATAGATGAATGATTCTTGTAGGTAGGTTGATTTGATGGGAAGGTCAAGTGATGGGGGCCAAAGGGCACGCATCCCATAGACATATGACAAGTCCCAAGGGTTGATTTTGTTTGTTTGATTTAAATGTTCTAAGGGCTTGGGTTCTTTGAAAGTGACACACTTATGTAAAAGTGGTATTTTGCTAAGCTTAAGGGTGCAAATGATAATGGTTACTAAAAATAAGGGCAAATCACTAGCGATTTAGCAAATCACCCACGATTGTAGCTTTAATCACTAGTAATTTGATCATGGTAAAAATTGGGGTATATAACTACCCAATCCCTATGGTTTAATATTCATTTTCACTGCAGGGTAAAAACTACCTTGAGAGTAGATTTGAGAGTTTTTGAGTGATTTTACATGATTTGATCAACATGGTGACCTCAATGATCAGACATAAAAACCTCCCATGGTAGAGGTAGGTTTGATTTTTTTGTTTTTGTGTGATTTTTGGGTAGATTTAGATTTCACTGCCATTTTTGGGGCGTATGGGTGCCCTATCTAGAATCACTAGTGATTGATGCAATCTATGGTGATTCAAAGTAGAATCATTGGAGATTGAGGTAAATCACTGGTGATTTACCTGTGATCTTGATGACACTTTTCATTTTTGATGAATGGAGTAAGAGTTTTCGATGTTTTAGATGTTGTTGGTGTTAATCAAGGGATTGATGTTGATGTGTGTATTTTTGATATGTTTTTTTGATATTTTTATTGATGATATTAATGTCAATTTGTTTATGTTTGCATAGGTGGATGCCAAGTTGTCCATTCATGACCGTATTCCATTGATTTTGGAGGAGGTGAGGATTGATATGTCAGACGATGATTGGGAGCATGTAGAGGTTGTCAGTTTTGGTTATGAGATATATATAGATGGATCCATAGATGTCTGATTTTGATACTAGCATTGTTAGAGAGGTGGAATTCTTCCACCAATACTTTTGGTTACCTACTGGAGAGATCACGATCACTTTAGAGGATGTTCACCACATTCTAAGAGATTACCGATCCATGGGGAGGAGGTGTACATTATTACTGATTCGGAGAGAGATGGTGTGATGAATAGATTATATGGGGAGGATGCCTGTAGACATTAGATATGAGTCAAGGGATTTTGATTATGGCCGTGTCTATTACTTCAGAGAGAGGGTTGTGTATGAATGACCATGATGATGATGGCCATCATTTTTATGCCTTGTTAGATTCTAGAGGTGGCCACTTCCATGGATGATGACTAGGGTAGTAGCTGAGATGATGGAGACAGTGCATTTTTTTGAGTGGGGACCTACCCTATTTGCTCAGATGTTTAGAGAGTTGTGGGCTTGGAAGGCCCACAAGCATTATGGTATCGATGTTTCTTTTCTCCTACAGGCTTGGGCCTTAGAGAATATCATTGTTGCTCAACCAACGAGGATCTCCATGGAGTATTGGTGATGGGCACCCTGGTTTCATGAGGTGAAGGTCAAACAGGGGTCATGTGGGGAAGAGGAGGAAGATAGGGTTTTATAGAGATTTTTTATCTAGATTACAGGTGGGGGATATTATATGGAGGCCCTATTTGGATTTACCTTCTGGATTGAGTACTCTCAAGATTTACTTGGTTTACAACAACCTATGTGGTTGGAGGCTTGTAAGGTAGGTGAACATGAGTTTCTTCTATTTTGACCGTGTTGAGATAATTCAAATTTTGTAGGAAGTACTTGATGAGCCTATTCAATATAGACGGGAGGAGATAGATACAGAGACTTAGGACATGAGGGCAGCATGGTGGTGAGACTGAAATTATTATTGAGATTTTCTAGGGGCTACATGGGCCCAAATGATGAGGGAGAGATGGTAAAAATTAATGATGCGAAGGTTACCCTGGAGTATACTACATGGTGGGTTCTAACTTTGAGGAGTTTTGATAGATCCCAAGTAGCACAAAGGGTTTCATAGAGGAGGGAGATGAGTACGTGCTCGATAGAGGGAGGAGCACAGGAAGAGGAGGTAGTGTGGGCTCCAGGATGAGGAGGATGAGGGCGATGATGACCTAGCTACAATTATTGTAGTGATGACAACCGAGAAGGTCATAGTGGAGGGGAGAGAAATGTGCATCTTAGAGAGAGTGAGATGACCTACTTGGTGTTTGGGATGCTCTTATTAGAGAGAGGGATGGGCTGATTGTTGAGAGGGATATGGTGGTAGTAGAGTGAGATGGTCTTTGTGTATAACTTGTACAGGTCTCTTGTAGATAGAGACAAGTACAAGGGCCATAGGGATTCATTGAGGAAGGATTTGGGATCACAGGACCTTCCATATATCGGTGGGGAGTTATCATCGATGGCTCGATCTAGCAGGCAGAGAGTGGAACCTACATCACCTCCTTCATCTGACATGATTTTGGTGGCTCATTATGAGGTTTGTGAGATGAGTCAGATTATTATGTTGATTTGATCATCAAGAACTACCCTGACACCACTTTATATGTAGATTACTTGGCTTCCAAAGGGGAAGCTACAACAAAAGCGATGCCTAGTGTGAGTGTAGGGAGCGTTGGATAACCACCTCAGAGGTCAGAGAGGGTAGATGGTGGTGAGGGGAGAGCCGGAGGTGAGGTTATGGCTATGAGTGTTCCTAGAGGAGTTGGAGATACAAGTGTTGTTGGAGGCACACATGCTTTGGGAGGAGAGGAGAGCATGACTTAGCTAGTTTGGTGCTTAGAGAGATGTAGAGTTTACTAGCTAAATTGATGACACTCTTGTGATAAGCTCATGAAAGCCCAATTTTGTATTATGATGATATGATATATATTGATTTTTTTTGACATTGATTACAATGTATATCATAACTTTGATTATATTTATGATGATGATGATGAGGTTTTATGGAGTATCTTTGTTTTTACTTTCATGTGTTATGGCCTAATGTGTATGTATTTTAATTTGAATATGTTAGTGTTAGATGGATTTTGTATGTGATATGATATTAAGAAACATGGTTTGTAAATATGTTTGGTTACATATGGTTAAATGTGATTAATGAGATGACTCAAAATGAATTATATCAAAAATGTGATTAAGCAAAATGAGGTAAAAATGAAAAAAATGCCCACTATGGATTTGATAACATACGTGATGGAAAATTTGATAAAATACTTGATAGGTTTAACAAAGTGTGAAAATGAGATTACACTTGTAGCCTTTAACAAAATTAGTAAAATGTAGGATGAAATAAATGTACCTTCCTAGGACATGAAAGGGGTTATGTATGTGTATATGTGGGAAGAGGGTTCTCCTTTTTAATAAGTTCACAGGAAATGCCCTAGCTTTACATTTTGATTTTAAAACAAACTGATCAATGTGAGAAGTTTTCTATAATGGGAAAGTTGATCAATGTGGGAAAATTTCTTAGGATGTTGTTTGAATTTTGAAAGGCTGATCAATGTGGGAAGCCTTTGACATGGGTAGCCATCCTTCAAGGGTATGGTCTACATTTTGATTTTATACAAATAGTTTCCTTCAAGGGATCGGTCTATGATACTCTTTTGACAATGATTTTTGATATTTTAAAATAGTTTTCCTTCGAAGGATCAGTCTATTACATTTTTAAATTTTGAGAAATGCATCCAAATTATTTCTTTACATATGTTTTTGAGCTGAGGGAAAAAACCTAATAAACCATCTCAAGGAGGGGAAGTGATGTGATCCACACACCCATGCCCCATGTCATGTTTTTAGTTGGTACTGGGTAGATGGATGTAATGATTAAGGGGTTCCTATAAAGGAGGAACTTGTCCATAATGAAAGATGTAAATGAACAGAGTTGTGGTGTTCACATTTAAGGTATATTTAGGATATTGATGGATAACCACATACTTTCAAATCATTATTGTGGAAAAATGAATGGCTTGATGGAGTGGTAGGATATAACTATTGTCATGATAATCAATCATTTAATAGTAGAAAGGCCGCAAGTGCAAGGCATTCAAAGGTTGACCCACACTATATGAATGATCCAATTGGGAAAACTTTCCACGTTTACTCCATTTTTAAAATAGTGACATTTTGATTTGAATTAATAAAGTAAGTTGATGAGGATGTGTGGAGTTATATTTTCAAAAGCTTATGGTATGTAGGAACCCTCCTAACATAATGTGGTGGATTGAGATAACATGTGTTAAAAGGAACAATATCTTTAGGATGATGGAATATTTGATTGATTGGTCAAATATATGGTAAATAAAGAGGGATGTAGAACATTTACTAAAGGAGCTATTGAATATGATGAAGCTTTGGTTTTATGTTTTTTTTTCAGTATGTATTGATTTTGTGTTCATGTAAATGCATGAACCATACTATTTTGGGATGAAGGAATTTCATTGGAAGGTGACAAGAAGACACACAAGATGGATTTTTCGAGACTTGATTGAAGATGACCCCATGGTTTTGGAGACATTGGTGAGGATATCGTTAGTAGTGTAGGTGTAGGTGTTGATGGTGTTGACAGACCTTCAAGGGAAAGTGCTGGCAGTGTAAAATGACCTTCAAGGGAAGGTGTTAATAGAATTAATGAACCTTAAATGGAAAGAACTGTTAAAATTAAGGGACCTTCAAAGGAAGGTACTAACGAGTTTGAAAACTTCAAAGGAAGGTGTTCAAGTGAATTTGATGGACCTTCAATGGAAGGTGATAATAAATTAGATAGTCCTTTAATGGAAGGTGCTAATGAGGTTGATGGATCTTCAATGGAAGATGCTTGATAATTAATTCATTGACCTTTAATGGAAGGTACTAACGAGACTGACTGACCTTCAATGAAAGGTCTTGATAAAATTGATTGAACTTCAATGGAAGGTGCTGACGAGGTTGATGGATCTTCAATGGAAGATGCGTGACAAAATTGATTGACCTTTAATGGAAGGTGCTAACGAGGTTTTTGACAAAGGTTTTTTGATGGTAGAATGAGGATGTCCCCCTTGTCCTTGAGATATGGTAAGGGTGAGGTATTGGTGATGGCTTAGGATGATATTCTTCTGGGAGAAGATCATCAACAAGGAAGAGTTGTTGGATTATGGCTTTTAGTGCTTTACAATTCTTTGTATCATGACCTGGGATCCTATGATAGGCACAAGTTTTGTTTTGGTTGTACCATACGGGTTTCTAAGTACGTAGATTAGTTGTCTTGATGGGTGGTAATGTGATAAGAGAAGCTTGTATAATCTTCTCAAGAATATCAGTATAAGTCCCTTTTGGGGGATTTTGATTACTTTTTTATTTTGGTTTTGATTTATGAGAAACTCTTAGTATGATGCGTATTTGATTTGGATAAAGTTGGATTAGATGTCATATGGTTTGAAACATCACCACATAAGTGAGGTTGATAAGAGAGAGGATATAATGTAGGATTAATATAATTGGATGATGGATGAGGTCCTAGAATGGACGAGGAGGGATAACTGATGGACAAGATATGATTTGATTGTGTGCCATGATATTGAGATAAAGGATGGGGTCCCAAAATGGATGGTAAGGGTGGAACCATAGATGGGATAGATTTAGGTTGTGATAATGGGTAGGGCCCCAAAATCAAAGTAAATTTGAAGCCTTAAATGACATGTGTTTTGGTTTTGCAATGTTGATTTTAGGTAAAGGAGAATGTTTTGTGATAGAATGATTCTATAATGCTTGCATTAGATAGAGGAAAGGGACTCACTTTGGATGATGATGGTGAGGCTATGGATGTAATGGTATTGATTGTGGAGTATTTGATTTAGGACAAGATTTTGAGCTAGATAGTAAGTGAGGAGCTGGGGATAAGATTGGATCAAACTCAAATGAAGGAGATGTTTCCTCTAGACATGATTGAGGTGGATTACAATGAGTTTTCTAATTCTTTGATTAGTTCAATGAATGGTTGGATATCAAGATCTTCAATTATGGAGGCTTCTCTAGTAATGACTTCTAATGTGGAATTTAAGGATTGCAAGGAGGTAATAGGTGATTGAACAAGTGGACACTGGAAATGTCAATGTATGAGTATCATTCATTGGAGGATCTAACTTTGAGAGGAAGCATCGATGATGAAGGGGTCTCCTCATGAGGGATAACTTGTGTAATAGAGTTGATGGTATGACTAGAAGGATGTATAGTATCCATATAAACTGATTCAATTGAGGGTGTCAGGTCAGGAGGATAAGTAATGACATCATGTGTGGTATTTTCATTATGGGAAGACCTAGGGGAGTCATATGTAGTTTGATCTAAATCATAGGAAGTCCTAGGGGATTAGGTGGACGCATGTAAATTGAGGATCAAGATGGGCCTCTTCAAAGGCTTGGATTTCTAACTTCTTGGCCATGGTGAAAGCTTCATCAAAAGTTTGAATGTATGGATCTGAAGAGTGGATGAGATGTGATGAGAACATGATTGAGTGAATAAACTCAATTAGTTCTTTTGTTTATGGAAGTGGAAAGGACAATTGATTGATAATCTTTTCCATCTAGTGATAAAAAGTCATCAAGGGATTCATTTTTAGATTGTTTGATGGTAGAAAGATCAGAGATGGTGATTTTGTGAGTGACATTGACAATGAAGTGATTGAGGAATAACATGGCTAGCTATGTGAAAGAGACTAAAGAGTGTTGAGGAAGGGAGTTGTACCAATCTAAGGCAAGTCTTGCCAGTGACATAGAAAGGTTCTAAGAAGGAGATATTGATCATGGATGATAGGATAACATAAGTGTCTAAAAGATAGTATGTATGTGTTGAGGGTCCTCTTGGCCATAGAAACAAAGTGAACTCAGGTAATTCCAATGCAGAGGATATGATTTACATGGTATCTGATGGATGGATGGGTTCATTACAAACCTCATCATAAGTAAGGACATGTTTAGATCCCTTGACATCAATGGTTTCTAAATTATCTAATCTATTTGACAAGGCTTGAAAAGGATCATTCATGGGATTAGACGTGGAATAGTTAACATGTGAGTATAGAGGAGAATGTGGTTGATTTGATTGTGAATTAGGATAATTTTGTTGTAGAAGAGTTTGATGTGGAAGTTGATAAGGAGTGGCTTGAGGAGATATTGATTGTAAAACAGGTTGTGATGAAGGAATATGGGAAGATGTGTAAAGATATTGAATAGGTTGTTGTTGTTGGATGAGAGGGGCTGATTGGGCCTGAGAAGGAATGTATGTGTAGGTTTGAGATGTCTGAGATATCAAAAGAGGTATTGAAGTTGAAATAAGTTGATTAGATGAGAGCTGGGGGATATTTAAATTTTGATGAGATTGAGATGAAGGAAGGGATGTGGAAAATACCACTTGATGTGATGCACTTGACATGGGATGAGAAGTGGTAGTTTGAAGGGAAGAAGGATGTGATGAATTCCTATAGGGTTTTTGAATGGTATTGTTGTATGATTGTTGGATCGGTTGATATGTAGATGGTCCATATGGACAAAAGGTGATGTAAATGGTTGTGAGAATGTGCTAGAACTAAATGAGGTTGAGTAGGATGTGATAGGTTGATAAGTTTGATAAGGAATAGATCTTGTATAAGGGATATCTTGAAATTGATTGGGATAAAAAGATGTTGAAGCAATTGAGGTTGATTGTAAATATGATGCATAGTGATTTGAGGGATATACTGATGTAGAGAGTTGATCCATGATAATTAACTATCAATAATACAAACAAAACCTTAAGAAATCTATAAATTTAAATAGAAAAATCAAGAAGAAGAGTTTTTTAATTATCTTAAATTAATTAAGAAAAGGTGAAATGTATAAGATGGATTAATCATATTATTCCATTATCTTATAATAATGATCTCACATTTATTTCCTTTTCTTATCTCACTTGTATTTAAGGAGGTTAATGAGGGCATTGATGATGTTATACTTACGAGCACAAAACTTATCCCAAATCATATACAAATGAGTTTCCACCTCTTACCCATGGTATGATTGTAGACACAAAAATATAAAATTATTACTATTACATTACACCTATAATATGTTGCTATATGCATGATTCCCAAGTGCGAAGATTAGACACCAACAACACCTTTTCTTAGTCCTTTTGCTGATTCTGACTAATTTTGATTATGACTTTTCCTTTTAATATTTTCATTTACATATTTTGGTCATGCCACATGGATCCCTGACCTTTTTTTTGGTCTTATTTCTATTTCTTGGCTTTAGTACAATACCGCCCATTAAGGACACTAGTGCTAGGGCCCTAGTGTCCCTTCTGGGTGCTTTTGTCAATTATCTTTATTTTTCTAAATTACCATTTGTATTTGAAGTTGGGTATTTTCTAATTCTTTGGGTTGGCCTTTGGTGTCACTAAGTGTCAAAATTCAAATAAGGGAGTCATATATATACACAACTTACTCACTATTGTTAGGGGTGGGGTAACTTTGGGGATAATACTTACTATTTCTTGCTTGGGAAAAAAACAACATTCAAAGATTATATTTAGGCTGCATTATTCACTGCATAAAAGGGGATATTTCTGAATTCCATCTCACATATTCATCTTGGGGAAAAGTAGTTGTATCCTGCTATCTTGGTGTGACTAGCACAAGGAAACCTAACTTCAAGGGACACAATTCAATCACACACACATACAAACTAGAACTACATAGAGTTTGAAATATAGTGCAATGCTTAGTGACAATCACATTGGGGTGACTTTTGAGTTCATTCTAGCTTAAGCATATGCATTATTTATTCTATATAATATTTTCTTGAGCCTTGTGCAAGTAGCTATGGTTTTTTTGTAGGTTTAGGTGTGAGAAATAAAAACCTATAATGAAGTGGATGTAATAGGGAGCGAAAGGAAGAAGATAAGTTCAAAACCGAAAAGATCGAAGAAAAGAACTTGCTAAGAAACTAGCGCCTTGTTCGGACACTAGCACCTTGACGGTCCCGTCCACATCTAGGCGCTCCCGTCCAAAGATGTTCCAAATCCTAGTTTATCATATAAATATTGCATATATCAGATCCATCCTTTACAACATATTTTCTATCCTAGAGTCACTCCGATCTACCGATACAAGCTAAGTCACTCTTATCTCCTATATTGCACACTTGTTTGTACTTTACATGTTAGATCTTTTTTATTAATGCTATATTTATTTGATCTTAGTCCTTTGATAAATATTTAAATTTATTTAAATAATTTGGTGAACCCATTTATTAATCTCACCCTAGTGTGCTCTAGGATCTTTCATGTCATGTATTCCTCATGGATTATCAAAAGGTATTGTAAAATCATAGTCCTAAACCCGCTTCACCAAAGTATGAACATATTTCTATGACTTGTCTTTAGCCTATTTTTGTAAATTCTGAAGAGGAAGCGACATTCTATCACAAGTCACATATTACTGCTACATGTCACCCCATAATCCTTCATGTCTAGATGTTGTACTCGTACTCTGTTGAGGCCACTAGTTCTTGTGAATCTGAAAGTAATGTTGCTTCTATTGCTACAAATGATACATGTGTTGAGGATTTGGCTAATTTTTAGATGAGGAATGTCTTGTTAATGATGCTTGTGATACCCATACTTCTTTTGATATTGTATATGCTATCATCAATGGCCTTTGCCCACCCCTTTTAATCCTCTACTTACATATATAAAAATCATTAAAGCTGATCATATTGTTGTTTCTAATGATATTATGGTCTAATCTTCTTATTCTCAACCAAATAATTCTTCATTGAATATTATGCCTCAAAATTCATATCTTGCTTATAATTATCCGAGATGAAATTGATGTTTTTACACTTTGTGAACCAAGAATGATGTTTCTTCACAGTGCTTGATATCATAACCCTTATCTTGGTGAGGGACTCCAATGTGTCCTCATTGAATGCAAAGGGATTCTCAACTTCTTTCTTGAAGAGTTCTTCAAATGGTTGTAACAAGTCATCCGCAGAGGTGTTTTCATCAATTTTTAAGAACTCCAAGCTTCGTATCTTGATGTTGACATCATCCTGCATCTTAGAGGCACATTCCTCATTTGAATCCAACTCTCCCAGAGCATGGTTCAACATCTCATATCAGGTGACAAGAGTTACGGCCCCACCGTGAAAAATCCTCATATGGAGAATTGAATACCTTCATGTCTATCAATACTTGAGAATGAGATTTCCCCATCTCCATCACTAGTGGAAACACTTGATCCCAATGTTCCTTTTATTTCTCAATTTCATCCCTTTTCATTTGAACCTTGGTGATTTGTTACACATGTACTTGAATAATGAGATAATCTTTGGAAAAACCAATTTCCCCTTTTCCATAATCTTGTTTACGCATTTTCCATTGTCTCTCCCCTACATGGTGAAACCATGTGTAGTTTGAATGGAATTTGGATCAAAGCTACTGATGGGAGTAACTTATTCAATTGGAAGAGATGAAGAGGCATTTTGGTCCATGAAATTTTACACATACGAGGAGATTGTTTCCATGTGATCAATATTTTCTTTATATTCATGATTCCTCATGAGAAGGCAAGTGGAAGATTCCTTGAAAAAATGTACATCTCCATCATTTGTTGCTAGGCCTAGAGGGATGGTGGTCATCTCATAGTCGAGATAGAGTCATTTATTCAATGGGCTTCATCACCTTCGGTTGGACTACTTCTACATATTGATTTCTCAAGCACCGATGAAGAATCATGGAGCTACTTGGGTAAATTTTCCCTTCTTTCGTTTGACCATTAAGGTGATAGTTGAGAATTCGGGGACCACCACCTGTTGAACTATGCGTGATTATGTAGTGATCATTTCCTACACCAAGGAAACATCTCATTTTTCTCAGGCTCGATTGTTGGAAACATTCCATTATATTTCTCATAACGAGAAGGAACATTTTGTGCAGGAGGGGTTGGTGTGGCAACGGAGGATAAGAAAATTTGGGATTGATGAGGGGATGAGAGATGAATAAGATAAATTTCCCCTTATAAAAAATATACCACAGGGTACTCTGTTGTCCTTACCTTTTTATGCAACCTTTTGTAGTGAAGGGATTTTGGTTCCATTGCCTTTCGCTTTGAGATTTCTCCTAAGTGAGCTGAGCTGGGAGCTTTTTCCTTGACCTTGGAAGAGGAATGATGGGATGATTTCCATTGAAGAGTTGGGAAGTTACCTGATGCAATGAGGGAATACCTATTCCTTTTAAACCATTCTTTTTTTCTTTTGATGACCACCTTAGTCCGCTCATTTATATCCCCTGACTCACAAATGATCCAAGACACTTGCAGAAGGGGTGAAGCTTTTACTGCTTGATATTCTGGGCAATAAATCTTCATGTCATCATATTGAATTCCATCATCATACAAATAAAGATTAAAATCTCTCATTTTCTCGATCATCATCATCTTGTGTTCTCATTTTTTGACTTTAAAATCATCGACACAATTCACCCAATAGTCTTCAACCTGTGGAACATGATGCAAGTCGGGGAGGTGAAAATTTTCTAGATCACTTTGTATGCTGAAGTCTGACCTTGGAATGTATGAGTATATATTCAGGGGAGAGAAGTTAGGTTCCATGTTGGCAGCCTTATGAGAAAATTTTTAGGAGAAAATCCCTAGAGAGATAGGGAAATCAACCATCCTCTTCTCTCGATTCCCTAGCTTACTATTGACATAAAAATCTGCATACACAACTTGATCAACATGATCTTGGCGCTTAGGTAGTGGGAATCCTTCATGCAGAAATTTCAAAACCAAATAATTAAATGTAGGAAAAGGTTGCAAACTATATAAAAATGACCCGTACCATTTGATAAAAGTAGGAGCTAGTGAATAGATCTTTGAGTGAGGGTTCCCTTCCAACAGATCGACAAAAACATGGTGAACACATCATTTAATCTTACAAAGTGTTGGTTTATTTATTTCAAGACCAAGTGCGAGATACTTCTCATATGCAGGAGCCTTTTGAGAAACATTTTGGGTGAGTGTCAAACCCCTGAATGGTCTCATGCTTGCAAGGGCGTAGACTAGGTATGAAGTCATGAAATTTTTAGAAGCTGGCACTTGAAGCAATTGGTGGTAGAAGTTGTCACTGATGATTTTCCCCAATATATCATATGTATGACCTTAATGATTGTGAGAATTAAAAATTCCATCCATTCATGGAAATCTCTCATTATTTCTTCTCCCATTTACTGTCTCAAGAGGATGATTACATGTGAGAAGCCTTCGTGGAATTCTTTTTGGGAGAGAGACTTTAGCATATGAGGGATTTATGCCTTTCTTCAACCATGATCCAAGAGTAATGCCTTAGAGATATGAATCATTCTTAGACCACTCACATGATGCAAACTCTTTTGAAATGATGACCATGTTACTCCATATTGGAATTTTCATGCATTGAGAGATTGCTCGGGAGTGAGTCTGTTAGGATTGATTTGTCATTAACTCTTATGGTTTGAGTGTCTAGCTCATAATGATGTAAGCATGCCAACACCAACTATGCACTTTGCATAGACACAAGATGGCCACCCATTGTGTACAACTCACTCGTGTATACTTTATCCTCCACAAGCTTCCTAGGTTAGCCTAACATCCTATTTTTGAGGTCCTCTAGATCCATATGGGTAACATCACTTTCACCCACACTTGAGTACTCTGATGATAGCCAAAATGAGATCGAGGAAAGAAATTATAAACTTCATATTGATGAAAAGCAACAATATGAGCCAAAACAGAGATGACAAAAAGAACTTTTGCACTCAAAACTAGAAATTTCTATTTTTAGCCGTTGGGATCTAGGAGCTGCTATTTTGGGAAATATTGTTTTTTGACTTGAAATCAGTTTTGTAGAACCCCCAATATGCTTGGAAAATTTTTACAGATGTTTATTTTCCATTTTCAAGCACTTTCTATTTTTAGAATTTTACTTTTTGCTTTTTTCTTTTTTGTGCTTTTTGGCCTTTTTGGCCCGAATCTCCTAGTTTGTCATCTCTGTTGTTTTCTGAGTTTATTGCTTTGAAGGGTTTTTATATTTTAGGAAATTTTATATTTATAGTAAGTACAAGCACTAGGTACTTAATATTTTTATAAATTGGTCTTCCACACCTCATATTGACACGAAATTAGCTTCTTTGGAATAGGTTTGTCTTCGGACTATGTGCTCAAAATTCTAGCTTGAACCGTTTGCTAGAATGGTGGGAATTTGAAAAAGTGGGAGCTAGGGTAGAAATATATGGTTTTATACCATTAAAAATTAGGTGTAACTTGGATTTTCTATTTATTTCTTCTTGTAGGTTCCTGAGAGAGAGAGAGAGAGAGAGAGAGAGAGAGAGAGAGAGAGAGAGAGAGAGAGAGAGAGAGAGAGAGAGAGAGAGAGAGAGAGAGAGAGAGAGAGAGAGAGAGAGAGAGAGAGAGAGAGAGAGAGAGAGAGAGAGAGAGAGAGAGAGAGAGAGAGAGAGAGAGAGAGAGAGAGAGAGAGAGAGAGAGAGAGAGAGAGAGAGAGAGAGAGAGAGAGAGAGAGAGAGAGAGAGAGAGAGAGAGAGAGAGAGAGAGAGAGAGAGAGAGAGAGAGAGAGAGAGAGAGAGAGAGAGAGAGAGAGAGAGAGAGAGAGAGAGAGAGAGAGAGAGAGAGAGAGAGAGAGAGAGAGAGAGAGAGAGAGAGAGAGAGAGAGAGAGAGAGAGAGAGAGAGAGAGAGAGAGAGAGAGAGAGAGAGAGAGAGAGAGAGAGAGAGAGTCAGAGAGAGAGAGAGAGAGAGAGAGAGAGAGAGAGAGAGAGAGAGAGAGAGAGAGAGAGAGAGAGAGAGAGAGAGAGAGAGAGAGAGAGAGAGAGAGAGAGAGAGAGAGAGAGAGAGAGAGAGAGAGAGAGAGAGAGAGAGAGAGAGAGAGAGAGAGAGAGAGAGAGAGAGAGAGAGAGAGTTTGAGAGATCAGAGAGAGAGAAGAGAGAAGGAGAGATATGAGTTTTTCATGTTTTTGGCTATGGAGTCAATCTGGAAAAAATTGGGCATGGTGTCTAGAAAAAAATAAATTTCTTGGGTGTTTTGTAGTAGTGAACATGGATGAATGGAGAAAAAATGGATTGAGGAAGGATGATAATGGATTTTATAATTACTTATCGAGGAAATAACTTTCTCAAACACACGAGAGAGGGAAGAAGCACGACAATTATAATTTTTACAAATTTTAAAATCCTCTTAAACATGGGTGAATTTTTGTGTCATAAATATCCCAAGGGGATGGGAAAAATGGGGTAGAAAAATGTGCCCTCTTGTTGTTAGCTTGACAAGTGGTGAAATTTGATTGCTTTGAAAGGAGAGAAAAAACACTCGAAAAACTCCTGGGCTGAAATTGGGTCACATGGAGGACTTGGGAAAGGCATGTAATTATGTGAATTTTGTGTCCTAACTTTCCCAATGGGATAGGATAGTGTGTGTAAGAAAATGTGCCCTCACTTGGTGAGGACAAGTGGCGGAAGCTGATTCGGTGAGGCAGAGAGGAGAGGGGGTTGAAAATTGGCCTATGGAGCCTTCTCGAGGTCACATGGAGAATCAATGGCCAACTTGGGCATGGGGTGATTTTTTTGTCCCAAATATACCAAGGGGATGGGATAGATGGGATAGGAAAGTGTTCCCTCACTTGGGAGTGACAAGTGTGACTTTGCGATTATGCGAAGGGAAGAGCCGAGGAAAGGCGAGAAAGGGCTTAATTGGCAAGTTTAGGATTTGTTAGGGTCACATGATAATCTAGGGGGATAACTTGGGCATGGAATTTTTTTGCATCCTATCCCAAGGAGATTGGACAATAAGGACACAAAAGTGCACCATCACTTGGTGATGACATGTGTCCACCCTAAAATTTGGCTAAGTCCTTAAAGCTTACCTTGGAGAGAGGCTTGTGAGCAAGTTTTGGAGTATCCTAAGGAATGTTTTGAAACTTATTTATATGAATTTGAATCCAAAATCATTTTCAAAAGAATGGGATATGTATTGTGCTCTGATTATGCCTAAAACACCCTAAAAAATATCCTTTTTTCTCAGGGATGAAGTGCTTGTGTCTTGTGAAAAATTTGAAACCACCATCATTTAGAGCATTGAATAAAATTTCTATTGGTATATTTTTTGACCTCTAACTCATTACGGAGCTCTCAGAATCACTTATTGAAGCTCAGGTGTTATTTTAAACTACAAGCTCCTTCACCTTCAAAAACCCGCTTTCACTGAACTTACTCCTAAACCTTCAAATATTTCCTAAATCTTCATAAACCACTTGCAAAACGTTCTTAAATCCTCAATACCACTTCTCGGTGAATTTTTGCCTTCATTTCTCTCATAAGTGATGTATACCGATCCACGAAAATGCTAAAAATAACCTTCCCGGGTTCACTGAAGAATCTACCTTGAAAAGTGCTACATCTGAAGAACTCCATGATCTTGTATGTACATTTCAAACACATCAGAAAAATTAGTACAACACGGGTGAGAAATTGAAAGGATAGGATAAGAATAACACAAAAGGAAAATTGATTCAGATAAATTCTTAGGAGGACTTACAAGCAAAATTTTTGATGGTAGGGTAAAGTTGTCATGTTTTCATCTTGAATTTTGCCCTTGCAAAAACACATTACCATAGTTGGCTCTCTTGGGGAATTATTTTGGATCAAACAAAGTGAGGATAGGGTAAACAAGAACTTTAGAATATCAATATATGAGATGGATCAGTGCATAATCCATTGGGATATACAAAATTTCATACAAGAAAAGATAGATTGAAAGGATGAATCACACACACACACACAATGAAAGGGAAACACACAACAAACATAAAGGAAAAAAACACACAATGGGGAATAGGTAACACACATCTAAATCACCTATGGTACATGTGGGGAAAACTCACCTTCCTTATTTTTACAATTTCAAGTATATCCTACTATGGAGAAATTTCAAATGTGTGCCATCTAGATAAGAGAGGTAAAAACCATTTTATCCACAGGATTCTGAATTTGGAATGGACCAAGCCATAAGGAATCAAAATTCCCATGGCTTCCTTTTAGCTCTCTCCTTTTGTCCCATAATAGGATAAGGTCTCAACTTTGAAATCCATGTATTTTTTATTTCTTGTCAAACAAATTCTTTACCTTAAGTTGATGCTCCTTTATTCGATCTACCAATTTGAATATGTATTCATCAATATTTTTGAAAAACAAGATTATCTTGTCGAGGGAGTCACTATACTAGCCATCTTCAATTACCTTGACTAATTGGAGTGATGGAAATTCCATAATGACTAGAATATTTGCATTGAGCCCGTAGAGCAATTGGAATTGTGACATGTTGATTGCTTTCTTAGGAGTTATCATATCTGCCCATAGTGCATCCTAGAGCTTCTTATGGCCATTTCTTCGATTCTAGTCTACTAGTTTGCAGACAATGGTCACAATGGTTTTGTTGCTTGAATTGAATTGACCATTCCATTATAGGTAATAGTCTAATACATGTGATAGTGAGATTCCGTATCCATAAAAAAATCATACAACTCCATGGAATAAAAGTATGTGGCATTATTAACCATAATAAGCTAAGGGATACCACAACAAAAATAACGTTCTCCTTGATGAAATTGAATACTAGTTCTAAATTGGCTTGTTTGGTTGGAATTTCCTTCACCAACTTTGTGAATTAGCTAGTTTTTGTGAGCATGTAGGTATACCCGCACTTGAATGAGGATTGAGAATTTTGATGAATTCTAGGACCCATTGTTGAAAAGGTTCTTCGATCACCACCGCCGGAGAGGAAGCGTAGCAAGTTGTGGTCTTCGAAAAAATTATTGGCAAGGTTCACACTTGGAGACCCATTCTTTAGCATTTGTGAAAAAGATAGGCTAGTAGTAGCTACCACGAAGAATTTTTTGAGAAGTCACCATTGCAGAGAAATGCCCACCACAAGCCTGATCATGATATGATTTTAACAAATTCTCTTGTTGCTCTTTGTCCACGCACCTTAGAAAGAATCCATCAAGTCCTCTTTTATATAACACATGATCCTAAATGACATACCTGAATGACTTGAGTTTGAGAGTTCTTCTTTTCTTGTAGTCTAGGTCACCGGGAATTCACCATAAGTAAGAAAATAGGAAATGCTTAAGCATACCACTCATTGGTGGTATTTATGAAAAGGACTTGGGGAAAATCTTTAATCACACATTCATAGCATGAGCATTACTTTGTATTACTTTGAGTGGAGAGAGCTTCTTCCTCTCGCAATCAGGTGACATAGTCCATTTTGTCGACCATATTTGAAGGTCATCTCTCCAAGTCATATTCTTGAATCCTTGGTCGTGACCCAATTTCCTCTCTTGGCTTCTAGATCTTGCTGTGTTAGGATTGATTTTATTTTGGATCCCGAGACCATCACCACAGTGTGGGAGTTGAGAATGTAAAATCTAAAACTATTTCTGATTTGAATACATCATAGGCAAGCTTTTCCATCTAGTTGTACCTTAACTCATAGTTATTCAGTGGACAACTCATGACAATAATGGGTGATTCAATGCCTTCTTCATTATTTTGAACTAGGATGGTTGAAAGTGTGTGCTCCAAAGTATAACAATACAAAATGAACTCTTTATAAAAATTGGGACATACCAGATTGGGAGATTTGGAAATTTATTCTTTTATCACCTCGAATGCTAATTTTCCTCATTGTTCCACTTGAATCTTGCTTGAGGCTTCATCATGGTAGTGATATGCTTTGTTAACTCGGTGAAATTTGGAACAAAGCGTCGATAAAATTGAATTTTCTGAAAAATGAATGGAATACATTCTTACTTGTTAGTAGGGACAATGCTTGGATTTCCCTTATCCTCTCTAGATCAATTTTTTTGCCCTCCTTGTTGATGATTTTTCCAAAGAGTTTCCCTTTAGTAACACCAAATATGCACTTCTTGGGATTTAGAGAGATTCGTGTTGTTGCTTTGATCAACACTTGTTCTAGATGTTTTATGTGATCTCCTCACTTCTTTGAAAATATCATTAGATCATCGAGGTATATGATGATGTAATGATTGAGATATTTGAAAGGCTAAATCCATTTCTCGCCGCAACTTTTCTTTGATGTTGATAAGACAAAAGGTATTCTTTTGTAGGAAAAAGTGCCCTATGGAGTTGTGAAGGTTGTTTTGGATCTATCTTCTTCACTACCTCAATTTGGTTGTACCTAGAGAATGTAATGAAATTACTTGTATAATTCAGATTATGAGTAGAAATAGAACACTAAATAACACATTATTTCAGAATAATGATCTCAATATGCAATTAGAATAGCTTCGCCACTTGAGGGGAAACCTCCAAACCATAAACTAAGACTCAAATGATCCACCGATGATGAACTAATACCTACAATCCCCTATATATACTATTCATATGTTATGGCCATCACCAAGGCCAACCTACTAAGCATGAGAAAGTATAAATGATATAATAAAATGATATGGTAAGCCATAAGTCGGTTACTCATATCCTAATACAAGCAATAGGTTAAGGGTGTAACATGCCCTTCCCCTTCAAACCAACGTTGTCCTCAATGTTGAATAATCCTAGATGTTGCTACGAAAACCTTCATCCTCCCAGTCTCATCTTTTATGCTCAAATTCTTCCACTTGATCAAATATTCCTTAATGTATCTGGTTCTTAGCCTCTTAGTACGTGTTTACATAATCTTCTCTGGCTCTAAAATGATTCTTCCTTCCTCATAAAGTTCTAGTAACTCTATCTAGGATTCAAATTTATATCCAATAACCTTCTTCATGCGCAGAAACATGGAATATTAGGTGCATGTGTGAAGATTGAGGCAACTCTAATTTATAAGCAACACTGCCAATTTTCTATAGAACTTGATAAGGGCCAAAATATTTAGGAGCAAGTTTGTTGTCCTTTTTTCACGCTTGCTTTAGGACATCTTCTTGTAAGGATGGAAATGTACTAAAAACCAGTCACCAATTTCAAAATGTCTTTTACTACGGTGTTGATCGCTTGTTGTTTCATCCTATTTTGTGCCAATGCCAAATTCTCCTTCAAACTAGCCAAAACCTGTTGTTGATGTTGAATGTGTTCCTCAACATCTCGAACTTAGTTTTCACCCTCAAGGAAGAAGTGATAGAAGGTGGTGATAACCATATAATGCTAAAAATGGGGTCATTCAAGAAGAGGTATGAAAATATGTGTTATACCACCATTCTTCAAGTGGTAGCAATTTAATCCACCTTTCCCGCTTATATGATACAAAACAACGTAGATACCCCTCTAAGAATTTTTGACCACTTTTGTTTTCCCATCGGTTTGAGGATGAGAAGATGAACCGTGAGCTAGCTGAGTACCCAAATATGAAAATAATTCTATCCAAAAATTACTTGTGAAAATAGGATCACGATCACTTACAATTATCTTTGGGGTTCCATGTAGCCTTTGAAGCTGTCTCCAAAAAAATAGTGCATGATCTGTATCTTGGTTGCAAATGGATGTGATAGGGCACAAAAATGGGCATATTTTGTGAGCCTATCCACAATCACCAACATAACATTCTTACCCTCGAACAAGGTAATCCGGTGACGAAATCTATGGAGACGTTCTCCCATCTCTCGGCTAGGAATTGGTAAGGGTTGTAACAGACTTGGTGTCTTAATTGTTTCCCCTTTTTCTCGTTGGCACACCAAACAATATGATACAAAATTTTGTACATCACCCTTGAGTGCTTCCCAAAATAATTATATTTTTATTCTATGATATGTATTCAAAAACCTAGAGTGTCCTCCAACAAGTGAGGCGTGTAACTCAAAGAAGAATCTTATGCTTCAACTCAGAATATTTACTCAAGTATAACCTATCCTTGTACCATAGTGCATTACCTTTCCACTCAAATTTTTAGATGTTATAGAGCCTTGCTTGATATTCTATATTATAGATTGTGTATCCTTGTCTTGATCCCATTCCAATCTTGCTTTATCCACCCAATCAGCCTTCAACATGGACATTCCACATAGTAAGGCATCTGCAGATGTATCCCTTTTGGATAACACATCAGCTACTACATTTTATTTACCATTTTTGTATATGATTTCAAAATCATAACCCAACATTTTTATTACCCACTTTTGTTGTTCCTCAGATGATAACCTTTTCTCCAAAAAGTATTTGAGACTATCATGATAAATTTTTACCTTGAAGTGTCTACCCATGAGATAGGGCATCCATTGCTTGACTACATGAAGAATAGCCATCATTTCTTTCCCATAGACATGTTTGAGTAGATATTTTCCTTTGAATGTGAGACTCTCAAATGTAATTGGTCTTTCTTCCTGTATTATAAATTCTCCCAATCCTGATCCTGAAGCATCACATTTAACAATGAAGGTTTTTGAGAAGTTGGGAGTAGCTGAAACTGGGTCGGCACATGGCTTCCTTCAATTGCTCAAAGGATTTAGTGGCTACGTCTGTCCAATGGAAGGAATCCTTCTTTAGCAATGCAGTGAGTGGGGCTGTTATTCTACCATATCCCCTCACAAATCTTTTGTAGTAACCTGTCAGTCTTAGGAACCCACAAATATTTTTGAGAGTTTTGGGCCTTGGCCATTCCACCATAGCTTTGATCTTCTAAGGATCAACTTTGAAACCCTCATGGGATACAATGTGACCCAAATAATCTACCTCTTGTACACCAAAATAACATTTGGATTGATTTTATAGAGAGTATGTTTCTCCAAAACTTCCAACACTTTATTTACATGTTGCAAGTGTTTTTCTCATGTCTTACTGTAAATCAATATGTCATCAAAGAAAACTAATACAAATTTCCTTAAAAATGGCCTAAAAATAGTGTTCATCAAGCTTTAAAAGGTTGAGGGAGCATTTGTAAGACTAAAGGCATTACCAAAAACTCATAATGGCCCTCATGAGTCATGAAAGCCATTTTATGAACATCTTCCTCTCTTATTATAATTTGATGACCCCGAATGAAGATCTAATTTTGTGAAATAAATTGCACCATGCAATTCATCAAGTAAATCATCAATTACTAGAATAGGTAACTTATATTTGATGGTGTCATTGTTGAGTTCTCGGTAATTTGGACACATCCTCCATGTTTCATCCTTCTTACATACCATGACCACTCGGTGAAGAATATGCACTGCTATGCCCGATGATGCCCGACTTCAACATTTCTTGTACTATTTTCTTTATTTTAATTTTCTAGGAATATGGGTATTTGTATGGTCTCGATGTTAGGTGTTTGGCTCCCTGGAATCAACTGAATGAAATGATCATGATCCCTAACCGGTGGTAGTCTCTTTGGAATTTCATCAAAAACAAATGAGTGAGCATCAACAATCTTTTGAAGATTGGGTGGCATTGAAGACGCTATATTTTGTACTTCTATGGAAAATAATTTTGCTATAAATCCATCTACTCCTTTTTTGAGAACCTTCTACATCTGATGAGAGCTAATAATTTGTGAAGACTTAGCTACCATCCCTTTCAATTGTATTGTCCTTCCATCTGAATGAAATCGCATGAATAATTCTTGGAAATTCATCTCTATAGTACCTAAGGTTGTGAGCCATTGGACACCCAAAACAATATCTGCCCCTCCCATAGAAATAGAAAACATAGGTGAGTCTAACATGTAGTCTCCCATGGAAATCTTGATACTATGGTACTTTCCTGTGCACTTGACTGTCACACCATCCACAATCATAACTTGCATTTTTGGAGCTAGGTAAATAAAACAATTGAGGTGAGCAACTAACTTACTATTTATGAAGTTATGAGTACTCCTCGAGCCAATCAACACTTCCACCTTTTGTTTTTGAGATAGCCAATAACCTTGAGTGTTTGAGGAGTAATAATACCTAACAATGCATGGCAAGAAATTTTAGGTTATTGGTCCTCTCGCTTCATCTTCTTGGTTCTTTAATGTCTCCTATAACTTCATATTCCTCGTTATCCTCATTACCTCCTTCAATATAGAACAAATTCTTCTCAACACATATGTGTCTTGGTCCATATTTTGTGTCATAGTTAAAACATAATCCTTTTGCTCTCTTTTCTTCCATTTGTTGAGGAGTTAGTCTAATTGGCCTAATGAATGAAGGGGAAGAGATACTATGGTCTCTAGTGTTAATGAAAGGTTACCTCCTACTACAAATATATTTTTCCTCTACTCGACGTGCCATGATAATAGAATTAGAAAGATTGAGTGGATTAAACATACGTACCTCATGCTCGATGTGGTCCTTAAGAACCCCAAGGAATAGGTCATTCAGATTCCCTTCTGGAATATTCTCCACCCTTAAGGATAGGTTATGGAATTGATGCACATAATCTTTGGTGATCCTATTTTCGTAACTTTTCCAATTGACTAAATTAGTTCTTTGAAACACCGGAACTATAGTGCAATTGCAACTCCTCGAGTAAAACCGCTCAGGTGACACTGAGACCATTCTTCTCACATCGAGCACATAACCATCGATACCAAATGAATTGGTCTAGTTCGAGATATAGGGATGCCGGTGTCACCTTTTTTCCGATGGTGTTTGATGTAAATAAAATAATTTCTCCATTTGATTTATCCAATCCGGTGGATCCTTGCCATCAAATTTGCACATATCCACTTTCAACATCACGTTCCATGGTTGTGAATAAGTTGGATTCTCGATTGATTGGCTGGAAAAGTGATCCAAAATGGTTATTTTGTCCATTATTTTGAACTGAAGATCCTCCTTGGTTGATATGGGGTAGATTTTGTCCATATTGTTTA
The DNA here is from genome assembly GCA_018340775.1 of Taxus wallichiana var. yunnanensis. NCBI lineage: Eukaryota > Viridiplantae > Streptophyta > Pinopsida > Cupressales > Taxaceae > Taxus > Taxus wallichiana. The sequence goes on along the minus strand of CM031233.1, from coordinate 205,494,651 downwards.
CCATTTACATGTTGCATGATATCATCCAACCGCTGATTGATTTGGTCTATGTCTCCTTTAGAGGCCATCTCAAATTGTACATTTCATAGCTCATACTCGAGTTGGATCACCTTATGATCAACTGAGGTAAACCCTAGTGTTGAGTAATCTGTATTTACCCCTTCGACTCCAACTCTTCAATCACCACCCCATATTTATCTAGGTTTTTACTCGGAGTGACCAAATTCTCGTGGAAGGCCTTGCCATGATATCAAACCTTAGGGATTAGGGTTTCGATACAAATTCAGATGAAAAAGAAAAAACATAGAGAATATACTAATATTATTTTTTTGAGAGCTTTCCAAAAATGTAAATAAATTTGAAACATTCCAAAAATTTTGGTCTAGGGAGCATTTTTATCAAAAAACCTAAATTTGCAATACATTTTGAAAAAGATATCAAAATAGTCTGAAATTTTCAAATATTTTTACTTCAAATGATTGGAAACTCTGGTAAAAAAATCCCCTCAAATTATATGTGGTTCATAAGATAGAGCGGAAACAAAAATTATGATTTTTGCCCTAATTTTGGCCCATATCACACTACGATACCACTTGTAATGAAATACTGTATAATTCAGATTATGAGTAGAAATAGAACACTAAATAACACATTATTTCAGAATAATGATCTCAATATGCAATTAAATTAGCTTCACCACTTCGAGGGGGAAACCTCAAAACCATAAAATACGACTCAAATGTTCCAATAATGATGAACTAATACCTACAATCCCCTATATATACTATTCATATGTTATGGCCATCATCAAGGCCAACCTAATAAGCATGAGAAAGTATAAATGATATAATAAAATGATATGGTAAGCCACAAACCAACTACTCATATCCTAATACAAGCAATAGGTTAAGGGTGTAGTAGAGAAGCCATCAAGTAACGAGATTATCTCCGATCCCGTGACCTCCCGTAGGATGTGATCCATGATAGGAAGTAGGTAGTTATCTTTCACTGAATCCTGGTTCAAGTTGCGGAAGTCCACACATATCGTTATTTCTCTATTTTTCTTCCGCACTAGAACAATATTTTATATCTACATGGAGTGGTTTATAGGGAAGATGATCCTTACATTCAAAATATTCAAGAATACCTCCTTGATTGTGTCTCGTAATCTTTGGATTATACCGTTGTTTTTTTGAAAAGTCTTGGCTTCGGGCTTCATGGTATTGAATGATGCATCTCTTTTGGTTGAAATGACTTGAGTTCATCATAGGAGTATGCCAAAACATTAAAATATTTTCTCAATAATGAGATGAATCTTCTCTTCTCTTTAGGTGAACAACACCAATGTTTACCATCCTTGGCTACTCTGTGGTACCATTATTTTATTTTCCAAAGTTAGTTGGGCACTACGAAGACTACTTATCTTTCTCCTTGATGAACTTGTCGTGCTTATCAAACAAATCTTCAAGAGACACAAGACATTTTAGGATCTTGTTTCCTTTCAACCTGATGACACCTTCCAAGTCAACTATTGATGCGTAATCACAACAACCCCGATCGTTTGAACTCGATAGATTGAAACTGTCAGTGTGATTGCATAACATGGAGATTTTCCCAAAGTGTGGGACTTTTGCAATTGGGAAAGCTCTCCAGATAAGGCCAACTTCCTATTCTTGTATCTATCACCACTCACCAATTTGCATAAAACTAATCTAAATCCTTTCCTAATTTTTTCCAAGGAGACATGGATAAGAAGATGCAAGAAAAATAAAATAATGTACAGGAGGTAATGCACCAATAAGTAATGTTATACACCTAATTTACATGGAGATGAAAACCAATAAGTTTGAAGGAGATGTATACACACCACAAGTCAACCAATTGCTATGAATTAATTCACCATTAAACACAGACCATTCAATATGCAACACAATTTAAATATGCATAATTAACCAAAATTGCAATGAGATATCAAGAGAATGCAATGAACACAAGAGAGGGTTGAACTTCATCCAAAAACTTATATTATTGCTCCAAATATTTAACACAGTGCATTATAATGGCCAAGAGGAAATAAGTGGTTTGAACTCCACAAATTCACTTATAGACAAGAGAAGAAGGGAGGGTGCAAAGCAAGATTATCCAACCTTTTGAAATGAGCCCCTCCTTACAATATATAGGAAGAATGAGAGAAGGGAGAGAGAAGGAATTCAAAATCTTGCTTCAACCACCCAAAAATGCATTAAAATCACCTGCAACAATGATGGGTGCCACTGTAAAACCCATACCTCCATGTACTTTGCCTTGTTGGGGAAGAAAGGAAGCCCATACCTTCATTATTTTGGTATGTGAGAAATTTGGAAATACCCTCTAAAAAATAGACTGTATTTCCTCATTTTGAAATACTTAGTCTCACTAAAATTAAGAAAACCATTCGGTGTTGTGTAGAAGATAATGAGAGATTTCCAAAAAGGCTGATTTTATGCAAATATGAGCTCCCAATCAAAAGTTATGGCCATCTGAAGATGAGGGTGCCATACCGTAATAAATCAAGTGATGAGCTACCTCTTTTCGGAATCTGAAAATGCATCGCAACCTTCGAAATCTAAATTTTTGGACTTTTGAGATTCAAAGATTTGGGATTTTTTGCTTTGGAGATCACCGTTATTTTTCATCTCTCGATCTCATGAAATCTATGAAATGCCAAAACCCCAAAGTCTCGCAATTCAGATTTCATATTTTAGACTTCAAAATTGTATTGTGTGACACTTTCATCGTGAGCTCGTGAAACCTCCTAAATGCCAAAACCCCAAAGTCCAAAATTTAGACTTTGAGTTTAAGACCTTTAGATTTTGGGACTTTGGGGGTTCGGGGTTTTCGGACTTCGGGTTTTGGGGATTCGGGTTTTGGGTTTCAAGGATTTGGGGATTTAGGTTTTCGGGTTTTGGAGATTCAAAGATTTGGGACGTCGGGTTTTGGGGATTTAGGTTTTCTTATTCATATAGGCAATGCATATCTCCAAAATTATGAAACCTTGAAGTCTCGAAATTTGGACCTTGGGTTTCAAAACTTTTCCCCTCCTTCGGGTGACACTGTTCATTACTCTGAGCTCATGAAACCTACAAAACTCTAAAACCCCGAAGTTTGAATTTTAGACTTCAGTGTTTCAGACTTCTTGCTTGTTTTTTGTGCTTCTCTTCTACCGAGTCCCCTGAATTTTTCTTTGACCTAACTCCAAAAATCCCCACCTTTGAAGTATGAATTTCAGACTTTGGAGTTTCTTCATTTCCCAAAATCCTCTGCAATGTGATCGATCCTCTTCTACCTGTTCGACCAATCCCAAAATGTGATCTCCCATGGCCAAATTAATTCCTCATTTTCTCTTTATGGGGTCATGTTTATACAATTTCTCCCAAGTGGAAAAATTGGATAACTTCAACTCCATCTATCCATTATTTTTCTTCATCCACCACCGAATCCTAATTCAGGATATCACTTCCCTCATAGAAAAGATTACTAAATTTGTCTCTTTTCTCCAAGAAAGAGAGAAGTTGATTGTCATCATTGAATACTTTCCAATGATTTACATCGTCTGGTACACTCGACCTAAACATCATTTCAACAGTCACTTTTTCCTTATTGAAGGATGGGTGCAGAGTCATGAAGGAAGCCGAAATTGCAAGAGAGTTAACTTTTTTAGTTTTCTCATGAGGAATGGATTGGATGGAAAATGTATCAAAAGATTCAATGCACTCCCATACTTGGTTCCTATAGTGCTTGAGCCTTGGGTTTTTGACGATACATCGATTTCTCACTTACTTGACAATTAACTCAACGTCACCAAAGCATTTCAACTTCTTGATGCACATGGATTCGACAACATCAATCTTGAGAATAAGGGCCTCATACTCTACAATATTGTTGGTATTGTTGAATTGCATTTTTAAGCAAATGGAAATAACTTACCTTAAGGAGGAGTCGAACAATTCCAACTCCAAATCTTGTGCTAGAATGGATTTCATCAAATTCCATTTTCCATAGTTAATCTTCTTCCTCTTCCATTAGGAGAGGTAGATTCTCGTCTCTTTCAAATGTGAAGTAGTTACCCAGTCCACTATCTTGGAACAAGATGTTAGATTTTGGATTGTATGATTTCTAGACGGTGTATTTCATTTTCAACATTGGCAATGACTTCTTAATTTTAACCTTCATTGGAATGGCTGCGAAAAAGAATAATTCATTTTTATTTCTCCACCCAAGTCTCTACAAAATCTCCTTCTCAACAACATGCTAAAATATGATGGGATATCCATCACCAAAATAATTATCGAGAACCTTCTTATTTGGGAAATCTACTAGGGCCACTTAAACATCCTTGATTCTTCCTACCAAAGTGACACCTCTTTAGACTCCATAGAGTAGAATGAGCCAACTACTTGTGTGAAGGTAAGTCCTAGGGTATTGGAAACTTTGATTGGCATTACGTTATCTCGTGCACTTGAGTTTATGATATAGTTATTCAGTTGGTGGCCTTTAATAAAGAGGGGGAGGTAAAATGCTTCTACCTTTTTAGTTTTGGATGCATCGGTGCAAGCATGTTTTGCGATGGAAGAGTAGGTGGTGCTGAAGTAGCAATTTGGAATTGGTATTTGCAGCATTGAGTTTTGGGTTACCGCCCTTGATATAACTAACAAGCCTTTCAAATTGTTTAAGGTATGTTTGTAAAAATTTAAATTCTTAAATATGAAATTTAGACTTGTTCACATGCTCAATTATATCAAATGGAGTTGAGGTAGATGAAATTGATGTTATTAGAACAATGGATGTTCTACAAGGGTGGAGGCGGTGTTACTTTGGAAGCCTATGTATTCTTAGCGGGTGGAGTAATAAGCTAGGAAGGAGTGGTAGATATTGGTTGGGCTTTTGAATATTTTGCAAGATTAGTCTTAGATACAAAATTAGAGCTAGGGAAATAATAGAGGACTTACTTGGCACAAAAACTTTATTTGTTCTTGCTACTGGGTCTAGTTTCTCCTTTTCTGATTCCATGAAGGTGGGAGCCGAGATCCTCTATTGATTATATTGTTTTTTGGAGTTGCCACTAGAGGATCACCATTTTTTTATTTTTCACAACAGATGCTCAAAAGAATATCCATTTTGAGATTGAGAGCGAGTAAATATGGCACACGAGAAACTAGGTGCCTCATCATCATCATCATCATCACCATCGTCTCCTAAAGAATACTCAAGGAAAACAATGCGGTATCTTCTTCAACTTATTCAATCTCAATAAAATTTCCATCTTCATCTTCATCTTCTTGTTCTTCTTCTTCTTTCACATCACAAGTTGTGTTTATTGGAGATGCCTCAAGACCAAGCATATGAGGAGGTGGAAAAATCATTTATTTATTTGGAAATTTTTATTCATTGGAGTATCCCCAAGGTACTCTGTACAAGTTGCTTCTTGAGTGAAATTATGTCATTGGCCAATTTCAGAACTAGGGGATTTGTAGAGGCAAAAATGAAGCCTTGACCTTTTTTCTTACCATTTGGATTTTTAAATTTTCCAGACATAATGAGATCGTCTTCTATCTCAATGACATAGTCTTGAGATTCCTTAAGAGTCCTAGATAAAGACCTTTGGAGAATGAATCCCACCTCAAGCGGTTGAACATTGATGAAGAATCCTTTATGTTATCATCGAGGGCATAGCTTTGAAGGGTATCCTCTTAATCAACATGTTGTACCAAGATACAAAATCCCTCATAGTCTCATTATACTCCTTCATTTGTACCAGTTACACTAGGAGGTTTTGAAAGTATTCATTGGATTTGAACCTATCATCGAAACTAGTTTTAATGTCATCCCATCATGTGATGGATCTAGTCGGTAGGAGATAGAACCATTCCACCGCCTTGTCTTGCAGAGATTCCATGATTAACTTGACCGACACATCTTCACGCTCCACTCATAGTACACCATAGGTGGTAATGAATACCGCCACATGCTCTTTCGGGATTTGTGCACCATCTCCTTTGAATTTGGGAATTTTTTTCTAGATCCCTTTGGATAGGTTGAGGGACGGTTAGTGGACCCGTGTTTATTCCCCATGGCACAATTGGTGGAGGTATCACTCATTTATCCACCATTATTGTTCTACTTCGCTTTAGCCTCACTTCGCTTTCGATCTTACTTTTTACTTCGCTTATGCTTCGCAAAGTCTTCAAATTCTTCTATGAGGTCAAGAATTTCTATGTCCAACGGATTGACACCACTTGGAATAACAATGAGAGAATTTTTGGGATGAAGGAGTACCGTGAATTTATGACTTGTTCTTTCCACCTTTGGATCTCTTCAAAGATGGGGTAAATATTTCCTCTTTGTCTTTGGGACTTAGTGTATATAGGATTATCTAAATTTTATACTTTGGATTGAGTTAAGGTTTCTTTTTTAAACTTGGGCTTGTCTTACTCTTTCCAAGTCTTCAACGTGTTGCTCTTGAGAATATAACACTCTTGTAGTTATGAAGTAGTGAAAGAATTTTTCTCTATTATGGCAAATAACCTCCCTCAAGTAAGATGTAATGTCTTCTTGGATATGGAATAATAGTTTTGGTCTCTAGAATGAAGGGTTAGAAGGAATAGCCATTGGTGGAAGACATAAGGTGGGTGACTATTAAAATTTCATTTTTTTGTATTTTGTGTTTTGTATATTGGGTGCAAAATATGAAAAATATTCCCACCATGGGCACCAAAAAATATTGGCAAGAAAATTAGTGTGACGGGACAAATTGGTGGATTTTCACCAACGCTCTCGGGCTAGGTCCCTCTGCTTGAATGGGGTAACTCCATTATTTTATGTAAATAAAAATAAAAATCTGTTGTTTTCCTAGAGGGCAAGATCCAACTGAAACACTCCACTACACCCGTGGAAAATTCTTGTAATTTTTGCAAGGGAGGAATTTGATAGGAAGAAGGGAAAGTGAGAGTGGGAAATTAGGAGAGGGATTAATACTGCAAGTAGGAAAATTCAGATTCTTACAAGGATTAACCAAAAATATTAACACACAAAATTAGAAAGAATCACAACCTTGCTAGTTATATCAAGACAAGATGAAATCATGAACAAAAAAATCACTTATTCAATCATCCAGAAAAATCATGAAACTCCTTTATTTATTGACATATTGAAAAAGTTGTACAATGAGAGAGATGGAAGAACATATGAAAAGGAAAATGGAGGAAATATCTATCTTTTTCTTATTCTAAGTAGTTATCTACTCTTAAACATACAAAATTGACAACCCTTTAGAATGGGAAAGTCATTACAATTTATAGATATTAGAAAGAATCTTCACATGAAATTTCATTTTCTTTTACAAAATGTGACTCTTTTTATTCATAGGAATAAAATTAAGTCCCCTTTTCATTAATTGAGGGTGAATTATTACATTATCAACTATAGTCACATAAGACAAAAGAGAATAAGACAAAATGAAAGTACAAACCCCACTAAGGAATAAATAGAACATGAAGGAAGAGAGGAAGGGGGAGGGAAGAAAGAGGAAAGAAGAGAGAGAGAGATGAACATGAAGAAAGAGAGGGAGGGGAGGAGTTGATGTAGCAATGGAGGAAGAGAAACTTAGGGATTCTTGAGGGGATGAGAGATGAACTAGATAAATTTTCCCTTGCTCCAAATATACCATAGGGTCCTCTATTGTCCTTACCTTTTTATGCAACCTTTTGTAGTGAGGGGCTTATAGTTCTACTTCCTTTCACTTCGAGCTTTCTCTTGAGTGAGCCAAGATGGGAGATTTTTCCTTGACCTTGGAAGAGGAATGATGGGATGCCTACCTTTGAAGAGTTGGGAAGTTACTTGGTGTAATGAGGGAAACCCTCTTCATTTTGAACCATTCTTTTTATTTTAATGACCGTATAAGTCTGCTCATTTATATCCCCTGACTCGCGAATGCTCCAAGACACTTGCAGAAGGGGTGAGTATTTTACTGCTTGATATTCTAGGTCATATGTCTCTATGTCATCATATTGAATTCCATACTCATACCAATCAATCTTAAATTATTCATTTTCTTGACCTTCGCCCTCTTGTGATCTCATTATATGACTTCAAAATAATCGACACAATTCACCCAGTAGTATTCAACTTGTGGAACATGATGTAAGTCAGGGAGTTGGAAAGTGTCTGGATCACTTCATATGTCAAAGTCTACCCTTGGAATGTATGGGTATATGTTCGGGGGAGAAGGAAACTTCCATGTTGGAAGCCATGTGAGCACTTTTGCATGAGAAAATCCCTAGAGAGATAGGGAAAGCAAATGCCTTCTTCTTTTAGTTTCTTAGCTTACTATTGATATGAACAAGCTGCCTACACAACTTGATCAACATGATCATCTCACTAAGGTACAAGAGAACACTAGTATTCCATACCTCAGATTGACACAAAATACACTTCTTTGGAATAGGTTTATCTTTTGGACTCGTGGTAAAAATTCTAGCTTGAATCATCTCTCGAGAATGGTGGGAATTTGAAACAATGGGAGATAGGGTAGAAATCTAGGGTTCTCTACCATTAAAAATCGGGGCACTCTCGAGTTATTTATTTCTTTCTTTACGGGCACTTAAGAGAGAGAGAGACTATGAAAATCTTGTTTGATTCTAAGTTACTAGGTTGGGAGATAGGGTTTTTAATGATTTTGGTTATGGTGTCAATCTAGAAAAAATTAGGCATGGTTATTAGACAAAAACAAGTACTTCGGTGTTTTGTAGTAGTGAACATGGAGGAATGGAGGAAAAATGGAGTGAGGAAGGATGACAATAGATTTTATAATTTTGTATTTTAAAATCCACTTGGACATGGATGAATTTTATATCCTAATTGTCCCAATGGGATAGGATATATGGGGTAGAAAAATGTTCCATCTTCTCGGCTTGACAATTGGAGATATTTTATTGCATGGCGTAAGAGAGAGAAGAAACACTCAAAAAGCTCTTAGGGGCTGAAACTGGGTCACATGGAGGACCTAGGAAAGGGATGGACATGTGAAATTTTTGTGTCCCAACTATCCCAAGGGGATGGGATAGTTGGTGCAAGAAAATGTGCCCTCACTTGGTGAGGAAAAGTAGTGGAAGCTGATTCGGTGAGGTGGAGAGGAGAGGGGGCTGAAAAATGGCCTATGAAGCCTTCCCGAGGTCACATGGTGAATCAAGGGCTAACTTGGGCATGGGTAAAATTTTTGTGTCCCAAATATCCCAAGGGTATGGGATAGATGGGACAGGAAAGTGCACCCTCACCTGGGAGTGACAAGTGTCACTTCATGATTGTGTGATGGGAAGAGTTGAGAAAAGGTGAGAAGGGGCTTAACTGACAAGTTTGGGCTTCATTAGGGTCACATGATAATCCAGGGGGATAACTTGGGCATGGAATTTTTTTAACATCTCAACTATCCTAAGGGGATGGGATAGATGGGACACAAAAGTGCACCATCTCTGGTGATGACATGTGTCCACCCTTAAATTTGGCTAAGTCCCAAAAGCTTACCTTGGAGAGAGGCTTGATGAAGAAGTTTTGGAGCATCCAGAGGTTTTTTGGAACTTTATGAATTTTAATCCAAACATAATTTTTAGAATAATGGGATGGGTCTCATGCTCGATTAGGCCTACAACCCCCTTAAAATAGCCTTTTTCTTGGGATCGTAGGTTGTGCATTCTAAAAACACACTATGGGAGGAAGCGCCCATGTCTTGTGAAATATATGAAACTACAATCATTTAGAGAACTTAATTACAATCATTTAGAATATCTTCTCGAAGCTTAGGTGTTGTTTTGAATAACAAGTTCCTTCACCTTCAAAACCCACTTTCGTTGAACTTGCTCCTAAATCTTTAAATATTTCCTAAATATTCCTAAACTACTTTCAAAATGTTCTTAGCTCCTTAATACCAATTCTCGAATGAATTTGGGCCTTCATTTCTCTCATGGGGATGTATACTGGTCATGGAAAGGCTGAAAATAGACTTCGTGGGTTCACTAAAGAATCTTCCTTGAAAAGTGTTGCATCGAAGAACACCATGATCTTGTTTTTAAATTTCAAACACATAGAAAAGATTGGTACAACAAAGATGGAACACTTGAAAGGATAGGATAGGCTTGACATAAGAGGAAAATTGATTAGCATAAATTATTAGGAGGGCCTACAAGAAAAAAATTTGACAGTAGGGTAAAGTTGTCATGGTTTCATATTGAAAATTTCCCTAATTTTGCATCATTAACTCTAATCGGTGGTATATCCACATTGGCCTCATCTAGAGCTAGTGGCTATAACTAGGAATCAGTAAGACCTATACTTACCACTACTCCCCTCACATTCTAAATTAACCCATGTCATATGTACAAATTTAGAGGCACATCCTGGGCTCTCCAAAACTTTCATGACATACGCTCATACTAAAAGAAATCAGTCACTCTAGAAACATGTCCTCTACCCACATGTTGTGCCGGATACATCATAGGTCAACATGGTCCTTATCCCATTCTCTATAGTCCTTATAGGGTCTCCAAATCACGCACTAGGCTCCATCCTATCTAACATATACACATATGTCATGGTATCAAACCCACGACCCCTCGGTCCAACCCACCTCATTGTAAAAATCTCTAGTTGTGCCCAATCTACTTGTGGACAAATAAACAACCTCAATACTACTAGGTGCTCATATACCCATACATGTAACAATATAGCAACATCAATTTCTCCACCATGATCCACCAATTAATCTATACTAATGTCTATACAAGTGAGCCGACATGTAGTGACTCCAAGCATACCGTGCTTCATGCTTATTTATGGTCACACAAATCTTGTGCATCTATATGATATGGATACACCTCTTCTATCCACTGTGACATAAGAATCCAATACAACTATAATAAACTTCAGAATCGTAGAACACCCAATCTCACTATGTCATTTAGGGTAATCAATGAACGCTTGTGCAGGAGACAATCGTTTAACAACTCTTTCTCTTTGTCATGTATCACTTGGGGGAAAACCTAAACTGATACCCCATTACTTGTAATCATAATATCCTATATACATTCTCAAGGGTCAATGTCATCTCACCAATAGGAAACAAAAGGTACAAGTATCTATACATAATCTCTCATATAGTTCGGTCATCGGATGTATATAATGGGGGCCCTCCCTGAACCTAGTGATGTGCCATAACCTGACATGGTCCAATGTTTTTGACTCATCCTCCTCTGATCCTAGTTCTAACAATGTAGATAAATTCTTTGCTGCACGGAACTACCGCGAATGTATGTCTCTTTGCACAATGTAAATAGGCACAATATTCCCAAGTTAACATCTCAAACCATGTAAAAATATACTATTAAACTCCTACAAACCATTAGATAGAACCATCCAACACCTTGTATGGTACCTCCCAAAACTTTGACACTACCGCCAAGAACTAGACGATACCATCTAAAGGACAAAATCGACCCTATTGGCTCCGTCTTGGACAAAAAATGCCAAAATTCTCAAAAATTTGTAAAATTACAAAATAATGAAAAAATACTATAATAATGCCTAACCTAATCCAAAAATACAATACTTACTAGCTTATTTGATGTATGAGTTGACACTACCTCTACAAATCTCTCAAACCTTATTGGGATCACCTTTCATGCATACAATAAGCTCATAGTCTAGAGATAAAATAAAAATGGTTCAAGTTACAAATGAAATTACTATTGCCTTTCCACCCTTAATATTTATAGTAACTCTTATTATTGCTGCAATTACTATGGTCACTATCCGCTTCTTATGCAAACTAATTCACCAACACTATTTCCCCTGTATCTTTAGCTTCAATTATCCTTTTCCGTGTAATTAACGAGCTTAGAACCATATCTTCAATGTATACCACATGATGAGGGTCTTCAATCCTCTTCATTAATAATGCTAATCTAGGGCTAGTGTCCGACGGATGTATGCAAAAGGAGAAAGAGATATTTGGAAAATAACTCCTTCAAACACAATCCAAACTTGCAGAAATGGAAAAGCACACTTGTAGAAATCAAAATCACACTTGTAGAAATGAAAGCACACTTGCATAAAGGAAATTGCTGAATTGGAAATAAATAAAATAAAACACCTACAAGTTCACAACAAACTAAATGAAAATAAAGATTAGAATACAAGGAGAAAAACAATGCAACAAAATGATAATCATAGAAAAATGAATAAACATAAACATAAATTATTAGAAGACAAAAACAAAAATACACAGATCCATCTTCCTTAGAATGAGTGGTCAACTCATTCCTTGGAAGAGGATTTAAATCATACTTCCAAGATCTTAATTCAAAAATTTAGAATATTGGAGAGAAAATAACACATTTTTCATTGCTTGGTAAAATATTACATATAAGAGTGTGAAAGGCTACATTTATAATTCATGCATCCAACCAACTCCTTATTTTGGGGAATACAATATGATCTTCTCTTTATTCTAATTTACTTAGTCAACACACCAAGAACTAACTACCTATTCTTGGGTGGATTTATTCAAATAAATAAATCCTAAACAAACTTGAATACATTTGTTGACTCATCATAGAGAATATTTCTACAACTCATCCCTTTAATCTAGGAAGAAAAAGTAGGAAAGTACTTATTCAACATTCCTAATACTATTTCACTATTTTCTCATCCTTGAAACATGGAGAGAAAATGGAGGAGTGCTAAGTCTATAACTTTGAAATCTTCTTAGAATGCCACATGCATGCATGAATTTGGATTGCCACATGTTTGGATATTTATTCTTGGTTGATGACGTGGAAGGAAAGAGTGGGCTGAATAGTTTGGTGCTCCTTTACATTATTTTAGAACAAATCAAAAGAATTTCACTAGTTGGGTGTTTCGTACTTGTGCTTAGCGTTTATGTAGCTACGTGTAAGTTTTTGTAGTAGAAATATAGTAGCAATCTATGAACAACTAGGATTTCCGTAGCTGTGTGAAGAATTTTGGTAGCTTCGATCTATGAACTTGGAGTAGAGTTGCTTATGACCTATTTTCTACACACTATTGCATTCCAACTTAGAAGAAATATCAGGAAATAAAAACAATTAGAATGTAAATATATTTCCAAAGAGATGGTAAGATAAATCCTATATTCTACCTTAAATATGATATTTGTTATTAAAACTACATCTAAATTCACTTGAAAGCTTGATTTTAAGAGAGAGAATAAGAGTGTTATTTGGTGATATAATGAGACATATTTTGGCCTCATCATTTCCCCCACACTTAACTTCTTGCATGCCCTCATGCAAGCTACTAATCTTCTTGTAGAATCTGATTTTGTCAATACTTTTGTATCTTTCACATTGTCTTCTCCTCTTTTCATGATAACAACAAACTAAGATTTCTAGAAGTAAAATTTCTTCTTTCTTATTCATGCTCTCATGAGGTTTTTCTTGGATAATGTAGAGATATTTTTTCCCCACACTTAGCTCTTTGTTTTCTCATGCATTATTCAAAATATTTGGAAGAGAGTGAGTCTCCCCCACACTTAGTTTTGTGCATGCCCTCATGCAAACTATTTTTAGCAGCTTATAGATCCCAATTGCTGCAAAATGGAAAGACTTCATCTGCACATGTAGATCTTGACAAATGCCTCTCTTTTGTGTTCTTTTTTTAAGCTTTCAAGAAGTGAATCTATTTGTAATTAAAACAACAAATAACAATATTTGAGAATAGAAAAATATAATTTACCATACCATACTCAAGAGTTATCCTTGCTTTCATCATGTTGTATAACCTTGATTTCCATCTGCAAAGTTGAACAAAACAAATAGATATGAAGTCAAGATCTTTTGCAACATAGAAATTTTTAGTAGCAAATAATTTCATCAACCAAGTCGGCATAAGAGAAGCAGTCATATGGATCCAAGAAAGACTTTGAAGTGCAATTTTTTGTTTGGGAAAAACAACCATTTGCTGGTTTTCAACTTTCCCCTTTGTTTTTTTTTTAAATTAGTAATTGGTCAGCCAATAAACTGGTTTTCTAGCCAATCACTATCCTTTTGAGAAATTTCAACATGATGGAAAATCAGGAAGCAATATTCCAAAGTGTCTACAACATCCAACCAGTTTAGAAATTGAGAAACAATGGTAAACTGTTATGGGAAATGGAATGGTTCAGGGACTTCTTCATTTATTGGGAATGGATGGTTTATTATGAGAGGCTATGGGTATGATCCTGAAATACAAATGGTATGTTAGAATTTCAATTAGCATATACTGGTTGAGCCAATATTTTCTACTGATCATAGAAGGATTAACATTGACTACAAAATATCAGAGGAATTTTTAGTGGTTTCAGTGGTTGGGAAAATGAGTTTTAGCAAAAAACTCAACAAAAAATGAGACATAGAGGGTAGCATGGAATGAATCATGTACTGAAAATGAGGAGTACTAGTAGAATACTTGCATGCATCATAAGATATATTTTTTAAAGAAGAAAAAAAAACAATCTTAAGCATGTTATTTTTTTGAGCAATGTGTATTCAAACTGCAATATCTTGGTTGTTTCTCAATGAAAATGAGTGATTCAAAATGATCTAGAAAGCTCAGATTGTGTAGAATAAGACCCAAAAATAGTTTTTGCTATTTATTTATGAGCCTTGAGTAGTTTGCATTAGAAAATGCTGCTATTTTTTATGAGAGAGAGAGAGAGAGGGAGAGAGAGAGATGAATCTTTTCCTTTGACCTCCTCTGCAATGCTCTATGTATGTTGATTTTGTACTTTCCTATAGTAATTATGTCATCTAAAAAATATATTCTTGCAACATATAATTAGCTCCTTCAAATTTGAATCTCCAATAATTATTGAAAACAATTTAGAACATGTCTCTCTCATTAAATAAATAGAGTCAATTTAGGAGCATTCTTTGCATGAGACTTAATTGATTAAAAGATATGCAACCTGTAGCATTCATTTCATGAAAATTTATTTCCTCTTTGTATGAAAAATCTATTTCTAAATCAATTAAGTCGACATGCAAGGAAAAACTTAAAAAATTGACTAATTCATTAAATAAAAGAGATAAAATAGGAATGCATGCTATTTGAATTTTTCTAACAACTGCATGAGTCATTGCATGCAAAAAGGAATGTCTCACTTCATTAAATGTAAGAGTTAAAAATAGAATTATCTTCTTGCATGTTTGAACTCTTCAACCAAATAGTTGTTATATGAGAGAATAATGCATACCTAGCTTTCATTATGGTTGTAGATTCATTTTTGATTACAGGTCAAGGAATGCGAGTTGCAGAGATGGCTGCATGCAAAATACTTTTCCAAAATATACGCCAAGCATTTCAGCATGTAGGGAAAGAGCTGCAGATGAAAGGATGCAAACATGAAGACATCCTACATCTTTTCTTTCAACATGGTGTGTCCTTCCTTCGTGATGAAACAACTCAACTTTTCCTTCAACTCCCAATCGGTTTACACAAATATGCCATATAAATCTTTGTCTTTGCTAACTGCACAAAGTTATTTTTTTGGTATTTCTTGCATGCATGAACTATTATTTAATATTTGTAGAAGTAACAGTACATGCAAACAAGAAATATTTTAGAATAGGAAAACCTCATTGCATGAAAATAATAAACATGAAATGATGTTTCCATTTTATTAGGGGGTTGATTTTGGAAATATTTGGCAGGTTTCTAAATCTAATTGTAGAAATAAAATTTAATCTATTTGTAGAAAAGAAATATTAATCTATTTTGCAGAAAATAAAAGTTTAAAGAAACTGCCACCAAATACTTCATGTCACAGAAATTTCTAAGAGGTATTCTATTGTCACTAGAATATTCTTTTAGAAAAATATGAGTCTCCTAATAACACCACGATCCCGAAAATGACACCAAAATGATGAGGGTCATCAATCCTCTTCATTAATAATGTCAATCTAGGGCTGGTGTCCAATGGTTGTATGCAAAAGGAGAAAGATATCTTTGGAAAATAACTCCTTCAAACACAATCCAAACTTGCATAAATTAAAAAGCACACTTACAGAAATGGAAAAGCACACTTGCATAAAGGAAATTGTTGAATTGGAAATAAATCAAATAAAACACCTGCATGTTCACAACAAACTGAATGAAAATGAAGATTACAATACAAGGAGAAAAATAATACAACAAAATGATAATCACATAAAATGAATAAACATAAATTATTACAAGACAAAAACACAAATACACAGATCCATCTTCCTTGGAATGAGTGGCCAACTCATTCCTTGGAAGAGGATTTAAATCATGCTTCCAATATATTAATTCAAAACTTTATAATATTGGAGAGAAAATAACACATTTTCATTGCTTGGTAAAAGATTACATATAAGAGTGTTGAAGGTTGCATTTATAATTCATGCATCCAACAAACTCCTTATTTTGAGGAATACAATTTGATCTTCTCTTTATTCTAATTTACTTAGTCAACACACCAAGAACTAACTACCTATTCTTGGGTAGATTTATTCAAAGCAATAAATCATAAAAACTTGACTACAACCATCCACTTATCATGGAGAATATTTCTACAACTCATCCCTTTAATATAGGAACACAAAGTGGGAGATTACTTATTCAACATTCCTAATACTATTCCACTATTTTCTCATCCTTGAAACATGGAGATAAAATGGAGGAGTGCTAAGTCCATGACTTTGAATTCTTCTTAGAATGCCACATGCATGCATGAATTTAGATTTCCACATGTTTGGATTTGTATTCTTGGTTGATGACATGGAAGGAAAGAGTGGGATGAATATTTTGGTGCTCCTTTACATTATTTTGGAACAAATCAAAATAATTTCACTAGTTGGGTGTTTCCATAGCTGTATGTAAGTTTTCCGTTGCAAAAATCTAGCAACAATCTATGAACAATTGGGATTTTCGTAGCTATGTGAAGAATTTTGGTAGCTTTAATCTATGAGCTTGGAGCAGAGTTGCTTAAAACTACATCTAGAAAATTCACTTAGAAAGCTAGATTTTCAAAGAGAGATAAGAAGAATAAAATGATATCTACATTATTAAAACTACATCTAAAGAAAGCTTATTTTAAGAGAAAGAATAAGAATAATATAATGAGACATATTTTGGCCTCATCACCACATTGAACATTGAATACCAAACTTTTTGTACTATGTTACATGTTATTCTTATATTTTAGTGGTCACTACTTATTCTATTATATATGTTTCTAGTTCTATTCAAACAATTTCTCTACTTTTCTTTTGGCTCATGGCTCATAGTTCACCGTCTTGCTTCTCACCCTTTATCTCAAGGGGGAAAATATTTAGGGTTATCCTATTACCCATCCTAGAACAATTCAAGTAAATCTCCAATGTAATATAAACAATCACGTCATGTACTAACACCTAATTTCAATCAATCATAAAGCAATATTCAAATCCTATGAAAGGTTCTTACCAAAACATAATGTTCAATATAGTTCAAGTGCACAACTATCTTTAATTCTCACAATTTATTAGATGCTCACAATTTTCCCTTCAAATGACCTAATTTGGGGGAAATTCAACTCTCCAAATTTTTTTAAAATAAATCAAGTTCAATCAAATACTATGTTTCAATCAATACAAGTTGCTTTGATTATGTTCTAAAAGTATCAATATTTCTCCTAGATGACCTAACTTGGGAGCCAATCAAACCAAAAAATTTTCCATTTGACCAAGTTTACACCCTTATAATTGTAAAGTGGGAGAAATGAGATGTCATTTCTTTCCCCGAGCTACTTTATGGGGGTTTTCTCGTGGCTAGTAGGTGAGTTTCAACTGGTTCATTTATGTTTGTAACCATGGAACCTATATTGAGGAAGCATCATAGTGAAGAGAAAATATAGTCACTCTACCAACACTCTTTCTATAGCGATATGATGCTCAAATCCGTAAAGTTTAGTGACATGAAGCTCAAATCTGTAGATTTATTTACATAATTTTGGGAATTGATCACTCCCAACTTTTCTTTCAACGTCTTAGTTTTAAAATCTCCTTAGCACATTTTCTATCCAAATAATTCTTTTGTGAAAACACACTCACCCTATGTGGATCAAAATATTGATCCATGGTTTTACATGTTGTGATTCTTACTATTGGTACATTTCGGCTACAACTCCTTTAACCCTTTCTAAGTATGTTCTTCTTATATCCTGTATACTATTGAATATCATCTAAATAGCATAAAGGGGAAAAATGTAGACATAAAATTATGCACGCTATACTATTACATTATACCTCTAGTATGTTTTTATATGCATGATTCGAAGTGTGAAGATTAGACATTGGTGACACATTTTCTTAGTCCTTTTGTTGATTATGACTAATTTTTATTATGACTTTTCCTTTTACTATTATCATTTACATATTTTGATTGTGACTTTTTCCTTTTAGTATTTACTATTTTCATCTACATATTTTGGTCATGTAACAAGAATTCTGTCTATTTTCTTGGTCTTGGCTTTGGGACGATACCACCCATTTAGGAAACTAGCACTTGAGCACTAGTGTCCCTTATGGGCAATTTTTTTCATTATATTTATTTTTATAAATTACCATATGGTATTTTAATTTAGGTATTTTCTAATTCTTTAGGTTGACCTTTGGTTTCACCGAGTGTCAATTTTAAAACAAGGGAGTCATATATACACACAACTTAATTACTATTGTTAGAGGGAAAATTTGGGGCTACTAATCACTATCTACTACTTGGGAAAAAAACATTCAAAGAATACATTTGGGCTGCATTATTCTTTCTGCATAGTAGGGGATATTTATAAATTCCATCTCACAAATTCTTCCTTGGGGAAAATTAGTTGTAACCTGATATCTTGGTGTGACTAGCAAAAGAGAAGCCTAGCTTCAAGAGACACAATTCAATTACTCTCTCTCTCTCTCTCTCTCTCTCTCTCTCACACACACACACACACACACACACACACACACACACCACACACTAGAACCATGTAGATTCTGAAATGTAGTGTAACACTTAGTGAAAATCACACTTGGGTAACCCTCAATGTTAATTAGACTCAAGCATATGCATTATTTATTCTATCTAATGTTTTCTTGAGCCTTGTGCACATACCTAGGATTTTTTTATAGGTTCAGGTTTGATAGTAACCCTATAGAGAATTAGATGCAACAAGTAGTGAAGGGAATAAGCTAAGGTCAAACCTTGAAAAGATCGAAGTAAAGAACTTGCCAAAACACTAGTGTTCGGTTCATACAATAGTGTCCGGGAAGTCCTATCCACTATGAGAGTGAACCATGAGGATCAAGGTTGTTACACTGATCTAATGGAAATGATAAAATGCTCCAAGTAATCAATAAGAAAATTAATCACAAGTAATTTTTCATACACAAATAATAGGTATTCTCATGCTTATAGATCAAAAGGAAATTATATATGGGGAGTTTTGTGTAACTTCCATTCTTGGACATTTCATACTCCCATGATGGATTGAGGAGTTACAATTCTATGAATAACATGTAACTTCTATATGACAATGACACATATGATAAGTATGATAAATTTTATGAAAAACTCGTCATATGTAATATAACACCTTAAAAGACCTATGACTCACCTAAGTGAGATGAATCACTTGTGTATGAGGTGGAAAATTACTAATAAATAAATAAAATACAAAAAATACCTCACACCAACACCTGCATTCATCAAATATTTGGTAGAGACATGAAAATCTAGAAAGAGAAAGAGAACTCCCTAGAAAACTAAGAAATATGCATCATATGGGTCCCAAAAAGTAAAGGCCTAATGAGGTACCCATGTATAAATTGTAATATTTATAGAATAAGAAGAGGAGAAGAGGACTAGAAATCCCAAAGAAGATGAGTGGTTGTAGTGGAACTCACCCCAATAAGAAAGAACAAGTGAAGAAACTTGGCTTCAGTGAATGTTTTGGTAAAGATGTTTACAACCTAATGTAAAGTTTAATTGTACAACAAATCAATAATGTCTCTATAGATCAACTCCTGAATGAAGTGCATGTGAATCTCAATATTATTTGTCTACTAATGTTGAGCTGTATTTCGATAAATTTAGATAGTACTCATGTTGTCAAAATAGATGATGGTAGGCCATTGAAAGTGAATACTAAACTATGTTAGAATCCCTTGTAACCAAAAAATTGTATTACAACGTTGAATAATCCCATGTATTCTTCCTCTATAGAATATATAGCAATAACATTCTATTTATTTCTCGACCAAATGATAGGACCTAAACCAAGATAAAATTTGTAACCGTGGGTATACT
The DNA here is from genome assembly GCA_018340775.1 of Taxus wallichiana var. yunnanensis. Classification (NCBI taxonomy): domain Eukaryota; kingdom Viridiplantae; phylum Streptophyta; class Pinopsida; order Cupressales; family Taxaceae; genus Taxus; species Taxus wallichiana. The sequence continues at coordinate 205,474,248 of CM031233.1, read as the reverse complement.
TTCAATGATCGAGATCACCAACCCAATCGATTATGTGAACCCAACTAAATCAATCTCTGTCCATCCTAAGTAATGAATGCCATCGAGAATGCGTGCCATAAACATAATGAAGGATCTACTTAGTTACTTTCCAATGTAGCTCATGAGGTGCATACATAAATTTTGACACAACACCAACAATGAATAAAAGATCCAACCAAGTGTGAGTTAGGTTGATCAATCTAACCACCAATGTGCACCTAGGAAAGGATGTTATGATGTATATGTATTGATGGAGATTCCGACATGTGGCACACATCCCCTTATGTTATTATATCATTCATTTATGATTTATTATGCTTAGGAGGTCGGCCTCGGTATTGGCCATAGGTTAGGATGGTTTATATAGGGGTTAGAAGGTTGTAGTTGATCATCATATTGAGTATTTGAGTGTTATTGTATGGTTTGGAGGTTACCCCCTTAAAGTGGAAAGGCTATTATATGAGTATATTGCCATCATTTATCTATATTTTGGTGTTATCTCATGTTATTCTACTGTATATGTTCTGATTTATACAAGTAATATCCTTACAAGTGGTATCAGAGCAGCGATTTTGGCCAAAATTAGGGCAAAAACCCTAATTTTTTGTTTCGAATATATCTTGAAGAGGGTATCAAATTTTTTCCCAATTTTTGCATCATAATTTGGAAACACTCTAATTCAGAATATCTAAAAATTTCAGCTCCATTGGATCTGTTTTGCGGATGTTATTGGTGTTTTAGGTTTTTTCATAAATTCACTTTTCAGGAAGCAAATTGTGGTATTTTTTAGCAAAATTTATATTTTCGGAAAGCTCTTGAAATTTCAGTTAGGGTTTGTTCTTTGTGTTTTTATCCATCTACCGAAATATTTTTATAATTCCTAAACCCTAATCATGATCACAGGGATAACAAATTTTTATGGAAATGGTGAGATGGATGCTAAAGAATGGTGGATAAAATTTAAGAATATATATTTCTCATATTTCATGACAAGGAATAGGTTTTCACATTATCTTGGTGGTCCTGCATGGATTTGGTTTTACGAGTTAAAAAATGATAGGAAGGATTGGTCTTGGGAGGAAATGGAACAACTTTTTATGGATAGATGGGACCACAAAGAGGAAGAAGAGTCAAAGGAAGATGATGAGGAAGAATATATTGAAGAATCAAGAGAGAAATAAGATGAAGAGGAAGGTGAAGGAGATTCAAGGGAAGATGATGTTGACATATATTGAAGAATCAAACATGGAAGAAGTTGAAGAAGACTATGAAGAAGAGGAAGAAAAACAAGATATTGATGCAAAAGAAGATATTATAGCTCCCAAGAAGGAAGATACCATATTTAAGTTTCATGGATGCATTCAAAGGAATAAGATAATTGTTTCCAAAAACCCTAATAGAAAGTATAACTTCATCAACAAGGATATGGCTCAACATCTACATATTCAAGAAAGTAATATCCAAGAAGCTCAAGTGAATGGTAAGAAAATTCAAGTTTGTGAAGATTTAAAACTTAATGTGGACAAATATACTTTACATTCAGATTTTTTTGCCTTATATATGGATGGTTTGGATATTTTTCTTGAGTATCCTTGGTTAGAGACATTGGGGACAATTAATATTAATATGAAAAATAAGTTTATGAAGATTTGGTACAAAAGAAGAAGGTCACTTTACAGGATATCGGGTTTAATGGAAATCAAAGAAAAGTCAATATAGACCATGAGGATGATTTAGAATATGGAGAAGAAGGAATAAGGATGATTCAAAAAGGAACATGAATAAAAATAAGGAAATGATGATTCATCTACTCAAGAGAAAAACAAAATATCAAATGCAAAGGTGGAATAAGAAAAGAAAGTTGAAACATGTTGATAAGGTTGAGGATACTACAACTACAACATATGGAAATCCACGTCAACATGAGAGAAAAAAATCATGGAGATATCCTAGGGCACATCATATTTCCAACCAATATAGATATACGAGTAATTGGAGGAACAATCACTTTTTTATATATGGGATCAATGGAGCAACAATTATGAAGCATGGAATCCTTATTATGGTTATACATGGAATCCTTATTATGGTTATGCATTGAATTCTTATGTTGGTTATGCATGGAATCCAAGGATGATAAACTATGGTCACGAATGGAATCAGAGTAGTGCAACTGAATATGGATATTAGTTCATATATGTATCATCTACCAGGATCACATATGGATGGATGATCGATCATGGCGCAAAGTGTGTAAAAATTTACAACACACTCATTACATGGTTTCTTCTTATGTTTCGGGGACGAAACATGTCAAGGAGGGAAGGAATGCTATGCACATAGGGAAAGGATGTTATGATGTATATGTATTGATGGAGATGCCGACATGTGGCACACATCCCCTTATCTTATTATATCATTCATTTATGATTTATTATGCTTAGGAGGTCGGCCTTAGTATTGGCCATAGGTTAGAATGGTTTATATAGGGTTTAGAAGGTTGTAGTTGATCATCATATTGAGTATTGGAGTGTTATTGTATGGTTTGGAGGTTACCCCCTCGAAGTGGTATTGGAGGATGCCCCATCGAAGTGTCAAGGCTATTATATGAGCACATTGTCATCATTTATATATATTTTGGTGTTCTCTCATGTTATTACATTGTATATGTTCTGATTTATACAAGTAATATCCTTACAACCAACTGGTGATAAAAGGGTATCATCGACTTAGGGAGTGGAGAAATAAACAACTAACTTGACCTTGGAAAGAAATGGAGTAGGAGATGGCTTATAATCATACATGTGAAACTTGGATAATAAATAAAGGGTGTACTTAGGTTGAACAATCACAATTCTGAGTCGATTGGGTAATTTGTATCTAAAGGAAGTAGTGAAGAAAACTCAAGTTAGTCATGGAGAACTTATTAATTAAGGAAGTATTTACAGAATAAATGATTGAGGAAGAGCCACCCATGATAAAAATTCATCAACATGCAGAACGCGGATATGCATGGACTCATATTGCCATAAAATATAAACATTTGGGTCAAAGTGACACCTAGTGAACCCTAATGCAAGAAGAAAGGAGTCCATCTTGGCATACCAATATCAATGGGCTTATTTAAGGCCATAGAGAGAATTATCTAGTCTAAAAATGAGGGAGGAATCGTAGACACAACCAGGAGGTTGTTCCATATAGATTTCTTCCTCTAGGTCCCCATGAAGGAAGAAACTTTTAACGTCCATTTTATGGGCCTCCCATCTATTAGTAGAAAATAAGGAAAGGGTCATTCGAATAGAACTAATATTTTCAATGGGAGAAATGGTCTCTAAATAATTAACCCCAACAACCTCAGAGAAGCCCTTAGCAATGAGTCACAATTTAAAATTTTCAACATTCCCATAGGAACCATACTTTTTTAGGTATACCCACTTACACTGAACCATTTTTCTTCCTTTCACAAGAGGGGTGAGATCCCAAGTATTTTTGTTCATGAGAGAGGAATGCTCCTCATCCATGGTAGAATCCCACTCAGGTATCTATTAACCTCCTAAAAATATTGAAGGTCTAAAGTGGAGGTGAATAAGGTGTAGGAATGAAATCCTGAATGAGTCCATATCTCATATGAAAGATCCCCTATCCAGTCTCCAACACTCTGCAAGGTCTTATTAGCCCAACGAGGACCAAAAAAAGAGTCAGGATCAAAACCTATTGATTATTCACTTGAGTGAGAGGGGAAATTGTCCTCATCATCACTATTGTTAGAATTAGAAGATTCTGAAGCATGAGGAGTTGGATGAGCATGAGGATCAAGATTGTGAGGCTCAATATGATCATCTTCAAAAGATTTAGAATCAAAGTTAGAGAGGGGAAAAATAACCTCATTGGGTAGATAAGTGAAGTAAAAGATGAATCATAAAAATCAAACTTCTATCAATAAAAAGGTGATGAGTGTTGGGGTTCAATAATCTATATCCCTTCACGCCATCTGGATACCCTATAAATATGTAAGGTTTGGATTGTGATTCCAAGGATTTGCATCTCTTTTTGGGAATTCGAGCCATAAAAATTGATCTAAAGACAAGAAAGTGAACAACATCAGGTTTACATCCATACCAAGCCTCAAAGGGTGTCATATCTTTTAATACTTTATGTGGAATGTAATTTTAAATATAACAAGTATAATTCACGTCTTTGGTGATACATACATCGATGAAAGGATTTAGAATGAACAATGCAAGTGGCCATCTCCTTAAGTGTTATGTTATTTCTTTTCTGTAACTCCATTTTGCAAAGGGTTGTAAAAAATGTACATTGCAAATTAATCCCTTTGGAGGTGTAGAAATCATTGAACCTATTGCTCACATAATCACCTCCATATAAGTATAGACCTTTTGACTTGTTTCTTAGTGAGAGCCTTGAAGTCTCGAAAGTGATCAAAAACTTCAGATTTTGTTTGAGAAAGTAAACCCACATATAATGTGAAAAGTCATCAATGAAGGTAAGTATATAAAGAGATCTAGTGAACAAAGGAGATGGAAAGGGGCCAAAAATTTCACTATGAACAAGATCTAAGAGATGAGAAGCTCTCTAGGATTTTCCCTTACCAAAAATTTCTTGAGGTACTTTCTAAATGCAAAACCCTCACAAAGACCCTTAGAAAATTTGACTCGAGGTAACCTGTTGACCATCTCATGTTGGCTCAATTATTCAAGGTAATGATAGTTTAAATGACCAAAATGCTCATGTCATAGCTTACTAACCTCATCAGTGTGAGTAAGCAAGGAAGTGGGTGAAGAATTAGAAGTAAAGTGGGAAAATGTGTACAATAAAGAGTGCAATCTACTTTTCCCTCATCCACTACATTTTTACCTTGTGAAGCTCATAATTGATCACCGAGTTAGGATTAAATTATTCTTCCATTAATTCACCAATATGAGTGATTTGGTAAACTAATAGGAGATTGGTAGAGAGATCAAGAACACTTAAAACATTGTTAAAGGTTCCACCATCTACTTCTACCAATCCACTACCAACAACCGACATGGAAGTGTCATCACCCAAAGTGATTTGGGACATACCACATGGTTCAATGTTGGAAAAATCAACATTTGAAGAACCCATGTGGTGTTAGGAATCATAATATATGACCCATGTCAATTATGGAGAAACTCTATCTACAAGGGCCTTTTATTTCTTCTTAGCTTTGGATTCCTTTACTTTGAATGTCTCGGGTTTGAGATAATTTTTATTGATTAAATCATGAACAACTATATTATTTTTCTCAAGTAAATGAGTTAGGTGGTCAATTTGTTTTCTCATGCATTAATGCTCTTCATGTCCTGACTTCTTGCAATAGGAACACTTACACTTTTCCTTCTTCTCTTTGGACTCAGAAGTAGAAGTGTTCATGTTGGGTTTGGTTTGGGTGGTCTTAGCTTCTTTCTTAGGTTGGTCCTTTTTATATTTATTCTTTTCATGTTTCTTTTCCTTTCCTTTACTAGTACTTGCTAACTAGGGCATGTGAACTAGACTTGATTTCTCCCATTTGAATAAACTTGTCCTGTTCTCAAATGAGTTGGGATGAAAAGTTGTCAATGAGGGTAACTTCAAGAAGTACATAAAACTTATTTTGTGGTGTGAAAGGTAGAAATGAAGAAAACGTATTTGGGGCCAAGCTTAAAGAGAATGGATAATATTAGTTGGGAATAAGTTTTTTCAACTCCACATTCTTTCAACAACAATCTAGTGTGAAATTTTTTTAAGAAGAAGTTCGTAGGTTATCAAAGTTACTAGGAGTTAATCCTAGCAGTTCATTCTCCAACTCATGGGCTCTTATGTCATCTTATTTTCCAAACATATCGTCAAGAGTTTTCTAGGATCCATTAGGTGTTGTGGAAGAATTAATGTGGAAGAGAAAGTTGGGAGAAATGGACATACAAAGAAGACCTAAGGCTTCATCACATCGGTTGAACCACCTATATTTTTTGGGTTTAGTTGTTGGTTATTTTTCTACTCCCATAGTGATGCGATACAACCCTTTACCCCATAGTGTTATAATAATATTGGATTTCCATTTGAATAAATTAAAGGGAACAAGAAAATGAAAGACAATAGAATCCATCATGAGGAGAAAGAAAGCAAGAATGCAAAGAAGGAAACACACACACACTCCAAAATAATATTTTTACCCCTTTTTGCGGCAGTTTATATTTTAGTGCATTGATTACAATCATATGAATTTATGCGTCATAAAAAACTTGGTCACTCACCTATAAATTGGTGTAAAAACACACAAGTGTGGTGAACACAATAATTTTAAGCAATTACAAATAATTGACACCGTAACAAACATAAAACAAATTGAAAACAAGTAAGAAGGGAAATAACTAAGTTCTGTGTGAGAAACAACATATCACATTTCTTTGGAGCTCCTTTTCCATAAGGTTATGGTGGACGTGGCCACTAACATGCAAGGAATTATAAGAGCTCGATACAATGAAAAAAACTATAGGAAGAGCCATTAACTTCCGAAATGCAAAAAAAAAGGCCTCTAAAAAATAACAATCACCTTCACAAGTACACATTAGAAAAAAACATAAGTAACACTAAATTTTAATATTTTTCTCAATTACTTTAGTTAATCCAAAAATATTAAAAAAATAGTAAGGATTAAAATTTTGGCTAATATCAATTTGATGACCTAATTAATTAAAAAGTAATTCCCTCTTTTAAATAAACTTAACCTATAGTTTAATAAAAATCTAAGTTTAAAATTTATAAACTAAGGTTTTAAAACTAAAAACAAAGCCTTCAAATTTAAAAATGCAAGTTAGGATTTAAGAGGGAAAAAATCTAGAAAAAGGTCAATTGTAAATTGATATACTAAGTGGAAAAGGGGAGGGTATCAACGTGAGCTAACTAAATCAACTCGGTGAGCGAGCCAGTGGAGGAAATACAATGTATGTGAGGGAAGACACAAAGAATCCATTTCACATATACGGAAAGGCCAAAAATGATTGAGATAGATTTGGAAAGGAATGTGAGATAAGCTAATGAGTCGGGGTTCTTTGGATCCAAGCCCACAAAATAGGATCTGAACAAACCAAGTTTAGGAATACAAATGATCTTAGGCTCGAGGTGGAGAGAAGGTACATGCCACGAATTGGGAGGGTGAGTTGCAAGCCAAGGAAAGACAGAGTTTTGGGTCAAGGAGGTAAGAAAATTAAAAGGAAGACTGGTGAAAGGGTTGGGGGTAGCATGAGCTCGAAATGGTGATGACAGAAAGGCAGGAGGGAACATGAGACAAAGTTGGGAAAAATGAGATCAACTTGATACGAGATGAGTCAACAAGTACCAAATAAATCTCGATAGGGAGGAATAAGGGTAGATCGGGAGAGGTAAGGCCGAGCCAATTGATTAATAAAACCAATATGAGAAAAAGAAAGGCCAAGCCTAAACAATAGAAAAAATCTTGAGAAAGGAAACAAGCTCGATACCGAGATGTGGGAAGGGAGAATGGAACGAGCTCAAGGTGGCTTGGATGAGTGCAAAGAAAACTCAGGGAGCTCGATGGAGAACCCATATAGAGCTTGGGGGTTAAGACCGAGATGGAAAGGAAGAGCCCAAGGAGCTCGGTGAACCAAGTGGATAGGGCTGGCGGAAAGTAGGGAGATGACATAACTGCGTCCAAAAAACTCAGAACAGAGGAAAATGGAAAATCGAAACCAAATTATGAAAAAAACATAAATACCTCCAAATTTAGTTTTACACCAAAGTTAGTTGTGGATAGCCAAATTTAGTAGGAAAACACCTATCTTCATAAACACCAAAGAAAACACCAAAAACCAAAAAACTAAAAAAATGAGATAAATATGGATTAATGAGACTTGCACAAGAAGATAATAAATTCTAAAACCAAAAGTAATTAACAATAAACCAATATGAGTAACATGTTTATTGAAATAATAATTCTATGATATCGACTAAGTGTGAACCATGAGGATCAATAGAACCTGTGCACATCAAGGTTGTTGCACTCTAATGGAAATGAGAAAATGCTCCAAGTAATAAGCAAGAATATTAATCATAAAAATTATTCATGCAAAAATAATAGGTTTACTCATACTTATAGATCAAAAGGAAAGGGGAGTGTTGTGTAGCTCCCATGCTTAGACATGTCATACTCCCATGATGGAGTGAGGAGTTACGGTGCTAGGAATATCATGTAAATCCCATACGATGGGACATGTAAAATGTGATATAACTCCCTAAAAGACTTATGACTCACCTAAGTTAGATGAACACCATGTGTGAGGTGGAAAATTCCAAATAACTCAATAAAAGGAAAAATACCTCACATCGAAATCTGCATTTGGGCGCTCTTGTCCAAAGAGGTTACAAATCCAAATTTCTTAGACAGAAATTACATGATTAGATCCAACATTTCTATCCATTTTTTTCCAACCCAAAATCAATCTAGATTTGCTAATAGAAGCTAAGTCACCCTTATCTCCTATCTTACACACTTTCTTGTACTTTTGATGTTAGATCTTGTTTATTACTACTATATCTATTTGATCTTAGTCCTATGATAAAGAATTAAAATTCTTTAAATAAACAATCAATAACTATAAATATGAGGAAATACCAAAATCCTCATGCTCACCTAACAACTATTTTCTCCCCCCCTCCTTAAAGGAAATTGATTCTTCTTACCCCCTTCATATTTCCATTACTTGTAACCAAGAAGTTGTACCTAGTCTTAAGGATACACATGACACACATTATAATGATGGTCATAATGATTATATGATTATGATGATAATGCTAATGAAAATACTAATGATATTCACAATGATTGTGATTAAGATAATGATTTTGGTGACAATGGAAATTATAATTTAACTATAGCTAAGGTTAAATCCAATGATCTTTTTACTCTACTTCTCATGAAATCACAATAATATTTCATGGGAAATACTTCTTTCTCATTGTAGTATAGGGAATGATATAAGTAAATAATATTACTCTTATTTTCCCACTAAAATGGAAAATAATACAATTGAATATCCACTTTCCTCTTCTTTTCTTAAAATAATAAATCATACATTTGAATTTCCTCTTTCCTATTCTTCTCTTGAAATAGAAAATGATATAATTGAATGCAATCTTTATCCTTCTACATTTGACATGGAAAATGAAGCAATTGATAATTCCTATTCCTACTAAAATAAATAATGATGCAAATGCTTGTGATACATCTTTTTGTCATATACATGATAATGTGACAAATGATTGTAATCAATATTTTCTCATATTAAAAATAAAATGTTACAAATGATTATTATAACATTGCTTTTATTGAAAATAATTCACATAGCTCTCCTATTGATGATACAAAATAATTGTATTTTAATATCAATTGGTCTTCTCTAGATACTACATGTACTACTAGGCCTTTCATTCATTATGCCACATACTTGCCTACCTCTAGAGATATTATTGAGGATCCTTCCTCTCATACTTATTCTACCCATAGGTGTAATAGTGTCCCCCATGGAAACCATCAATACAAAGGTCTAACCTCTTATTGATTCTCTTCATACTTTTTCGATACCTTGTTAGGAGGTCATATCTCTAATGTATGTTGTAGATAATTTATAAAACAAATTCCATACCCTATCTCTAGAATGGAAGGCATATAATGTGTGTATTAATTAAAATTATATATATGGTAATCTAATTGTGCATTAAATTCCTTATTCCTCATTTTATAGAGAGTCCATCATGTCTAAGTTTTAGTTATTTGATGGACCTAGTGACCCTTCCCTAAATCTCAAGGACTAGAAGATTTCCATGTCATCCCATTCTAGTGACAACATATTATTAAAATAATTTTGTAAATGTATTAAGTTCCTAGCCTAATATTGGTTTCATCATATCCGTAGTGGATCCTTGAGTACATTTACATATCTTGAGGAGGAATTCCTCATTTAGTTCGTTGTAAAGAAATTCCCTAAGGTTAATTACATATGCTTTCCTTTATTACATCAAAATAAATCTTAGCTAGTATGTGACTATATCCTACACTTAAAAGTATGTATGATAGAATTATTTTATCAACCCATTAATTTGGAAATACAATATATATTTTACCATGACCTTATTTACTATCTTAAGGAGAAATTATATGATACATGTGACTCATTCCATGATATTTTCCGTCTAATTATTTCTTTTGAGAAATAAATTTCTCCTATAAGAGAGTGAGTTCCCATACATGTTGATGACATTATTACTAATATGACACCTGATTTAAGTACTATACAAGATTCATCTTCTAATTCAGAACAAGTTAAGGTATTACATAGAGAAAATAATTTCTATCATGCTAATACTCAACCTAAAAAAACACAAGGCCTCCTATGGTACATAATCAAGAACCACTTCACTTTGATAATCATTGAGATAAACCACATGTATTTTTGCATACCTTATTAAATAAACACTTGATCATTATACCATATAAATCTCATAATCCTCCTCATTTAACTCAAGAAGAATAAAGTAAAACCTTATTATGAAATTAATTGATATTATAATAATTAATGTTATAATTTAGAACAATGTTCAAAGCAACTTGGAGCTAAAATAATTATTTATTTTATCAGTATATGTAATTATTAATCTCCTAATTTGATGCATCACTATGTAGTGATTGGGATGTCCCACGAAACCCCTTTAGGGGAGCCACCTGGTTTCTTGGCCTCCTACGAGTGATGCTCCCGAGAGAGGATTCTCTCTTATACAATCATCTCAATCTCCTAAATTGTTATGGGTTCCTAAAGTTCATATATCTATATTGGATGAACATAATACATCAATAGATAATGCAACTAAATTACTAATAAAAGATAACCACATTGTAAAAAAATAAATAATAATTATATTTTAGATACTTAATGCATTATTGTGGCCTAAGATGACCATGCATCAAGTATCATGCTAGCTCATCTATCCATCTATACTATATCAATCATAACTCAATCATTATAATATAATACTATTAATTACACATCTCAATAAAATAAACAACAACACACATTGTGAAAATAAAAATTCACACACACGAGACACACACTGACACACACACACTCACTCACTCACTCACTCATATAATGCCTCATCAAATATCATGTACAATAGGGGATTTCCACTTGCAATAGTCTATTATACGTCATCTTCATCATCTTCATCCTCAAAATCCTCCAAGCTAGATATAACTACATTAATATGAGAGGTCAAAACCTTTTTGGATCTCACTATTGATGGGTGTGAGCATGACCTATATGATCACACTCTCTCACGTATCCCTCCTAGATCTACTAACACCCTTTAGTTATTCACTTACAAGGTCATATACCTATTCAAAATATCTTGTGAAAGATATATGTTGGAAGAACAATGAGTTGGGGGCGGTGAATCATCCGTTAAAAAATTTTACTTCAATTGTGTTTAACCATTCAACATTCATTATCCATTATATGATCAATATTAAGTATCTTAGAAAACCATCAAGCAACATATCAACCATCCACATAAGCATGAAACAAGAGAGAACACATGAACACCATATTTAAGTGGGAAAACCTCAAGGGGAAGAAAACCCACTAAACCTATGCATATATTACTCAACACAAAGGAATCTTGTGAATATTACACATCACAAGAGATATCTTTAGTGAGGAACCAACACCAAAAGGAACACCAACCCTACAGCAGTACCGACCCCTGGTTTAGTGAGGTGCTAACCACACAAGGAGCACCAAAACCTAGTTTAGTATAACACTAACCCTAAAAGAAGGCACAAAACACCTAGATTACTTAACACCAAAAAAATCCATCTGAAACAAATTCCATCTCTTAAATGTTTCTTACAAAATTGATGATGACTCTATGAAGCTTACTCTTCTTCTATCTCTCTTAAACAACTTTCTTGTCTTTTTCACTCAGGGGCTTGTTTACTAAGTATGATTACATAAAGTGACCTATCTCTCTAGTTGTAGCACATACTCAAAACATCATAAGACCATCTCTACACTTTCATCATGGTCACTAATACCTACAATACATCCTCAATCATCCCTTTATCTCGCTCATCCTAGTGCACACCAATTAGCTCTTCTCCTCCAACTAGGTCATGTATGGATGACCTTCTTAAAGCTCACCATTTTCATATCAGCAACATAGAATAATCCTCCATCATTCTCAAGGCCTCATACACTTCAAATCTTCCCTCATAGCTTGCTTGTACCTTCTTCCAAAATTCGGTACACTCTCATCTATGAAGTGAGCTCAAATGAGCCTTCTCAACTTGCTTATTTACAAGTCACATGCACGTACATCATGTAGGTCAACCTTAATAGGGAAAATATCACAAAAAATATTAAAACCATCATGAGGACATCATATAAAATACCATATAGGTTGGTCATATCACCTTCATACCCAATTTTCTCCATTAGGTCTCCAATAGGCCTAATTGCACCAAAAATCCTTCTTGCCAAAACCAAGCGCTTTGTACCTACATGGCCATGAAAAAAGCCTTGAATCACTTTAGGAACATCATCAAAGACCTCATCATGCTTCCACCATACCTAAAAATCTCTACATCATCATCTCATGCCATGAAACCATCTCAAGAACATGCTTGTTTTTGCACTAAGCCATAGACCACAAAGATGAGATTCAAAACCACATCAAATGACCCCAACTATGAAATTGTTATATATCAATGGAAATATCTTGATCTCAGCTAAATAATTACAATTTAGAACTATAGTATTAAGTGCATCATAATATTTAGTTTATAGTTAAATAATATAGAATAGTTATATTCTTATTATTTAAATATAAACTTTATATTAGGTTAGATTAGTTATTTAGTAACTAATTATTATTAAATCGGGTGTGCCCCATCACTTAATAGACATAACCCTTCGGGTTATTTATATATGACTATGGGTCATATTTGAAATGTAATTCGAAATATTATCTTGTGAATCTTTATTGATCACGGGTGAAACAAGGGGTAGAAGGAGGGAGGAGTTACTGGACTATAAAATAAATGTTTCTCATACTAGTGGATTATTCTTCATGGGTTTTTACCCATTTATGAGTTTTCCACGTTAAATCATGTGTTAATGTGTCTACGCATTTATTTGTTTAAGTTATTTCATTTAATATAATGTAATGTTATAATGTTTGAATAATATTTAATACTATGTCATTTAATATCTTGACCCTGACATGGTACCAGAGCAAGATAATTAAATTTAATCTAACCACCTAACTTGTTAAATGAAAAGGTGCAACCGTTGGGAAGTTAGGTAGTTAGGGTGAAATATTATATAACCCCTTTCCTCCCCCTCTTCGAATGTTAGTTGCTCATGTGGAAGTTAATTGGAGTCTCTGCAGTGAAGTGAAAATTCATTCAAATTATTCAACTTGCAAAACCAAGGTAAGAAATATTAAATATTTGCAATATTTTGTATAGTTTATAATGCATGCAGGAATTCAAGAAAACAAGTAAAAATTCAAAGTGAAAAATAAAGTACACAGGAGACAAGATTCAGGAAAATAGGCCATTTGAATTTTTTCATTGGTCGTGTGAAAAATATGGTCTCTTGGTAATATTGTTCTTTTTACAATTTTTTTGAAAAATGAAATCCTAGTTTATTCTTTGAATAATTCATTTAGAATTTTCTTTGTATCTAAATCTATACATTTGTATAGTATTCATACTATAAAACTATATATAGTTGTTATATACATATATATATATATAATTAATTAATTAAACCTAACCAATATATATAAAACTATATTAAAAAATTTATATTTAAAACCTAAAATCTAACCCTAACTATTGGAGTGGCCCTTCCATAGTGAACCCTCCTCTATGCGTGCCAAGTGGCACACTCTGCTAACCCTTTGGAGCACCTGTCCTCAACAGACGCCACTACGTGGCCTCTCACGGGCCCCCTCTTGCGCAGCCTCTCGCTGGCCCCTCTTGCCCACCCCCTTTCTCCTTGCGTGGGTTTTAGTCCCACATTGGGGACAACATAGTGGTGGGGAAGGCTTTATAAGCCTTCCCATATGGTGATGGTGGTGTGACTTAGGTCACACCACCCTTTGTGTTTTGTTTTCCCCACGCGGGCATTGTTGGTGGCTCGGTTGGTATTAAAGCGGCTCGCCGCTATGCTTCCGTGGCAATCTTGGCAGTGGTATTATGGTTGATAGTGCATTCAATTAGTTTTAATATCGGTTGGAATAATAATATACAACATTCAATTTATATGGTTTAAATAAATAACTCACCAAGTTAATTCAAATAGCTTGACCGAGTTGATCATATCAAGTTGATTATATGGGCAAGAGCCCAATTTTTTATATATATTTTATTTGTAATTTATTTATATAGTCATTTTATCATATTTTTTTCAAAATATACACCTTTTTTGACGTAATTAATAATAAAATTATCATTTTTATATGATATTTTTTTCTTAATTTATTGTGAAACTAAAAATATTTCACCTACGTTTCGATTCATTTTAGTGATATCGTTCTAATTTTTCATCTATAGATTTATTTTATACAAGATCTCTCCTTTGTGACATAAAAGTGATCGAGATCAATTACGAGGATTGAAATACTGACAGGGGATTTATCTATCGATCTCTTATTTAATCCTTGTTTGTTAATTGTTATCATATTTTACACACAAATGGGATCTAATTAGTTTGCAATTGAAAAATCATAGATGTTGAATGGAAACAACTACAATATTTGGAAAATTTGATTGAAAGCAGAATTTATGGCTCGCAAGTTGTGGGCAGTTGTAAGTGGAACATAGAGAGATCCTACTAGAAGACATGCAATTGCTGATAATGTTGCCTCATATCAACAAAAGTACAAGAGGCAATGTCGATTATCTTGCAAAGTATACAAGATGACTTTCTACTTCATATTGGAAACCTTGAGAGTCTAGTGCATCTTGGACACGACGAAGGAGTCAATCAAAAGCATAAATTAAAGGTACGCATTTGTAAAAATTTGTTAAGTTTATTTTAAAGCTTATGACAACTAGATGGATGTGGTAGTAATTTAATTCATAATAAATTACTTTACTTTATTGTTCAATTAAATATCCATGAAAAATTCAGAGATTTTATGTCAATTTTAAATTCTAAATACCAAACAGAACAAAATATTCCAGATTTGCAAACCCTAAGTCCTCTTCTTAGATAGGAAGAACAATTAATGATGAATTTTGATTCTAAGGAGAATGCCTCTCAAGCACTTCTCGCTCAGAAGTCAAAAGATAAAAACTTTAAATTTAACTCCTTTAGAAAAGTGCTCAAACCAAAAACCCAATGTTTCTCATTTGAGAATTTTTGGCCAAAATGCTTCTCTCTTTATTTCGAAGTCAAAATGGAAGAAGCTTGATCATAATTTTTCCATGCATCTTTGTAGGATATGGTCTAGAAAAAAACTAAATGTCTTAGGATCTTTGATTCCTCTAAAAGATAAGTTATAGAAAATAGGAATGTTAAAATCTTAGAAAATTTTGCCCTTTTTATTCTTCTTATTCATCTTCTATTTATTATGAAAATGAAAATAATGAATTTAAAAATTGTGAAATGATGTATATAATAAAGAAACTAGTATATAACCTATGGTTAATAATGAGATTTTCCTAGTAATTTTGTAACTAAAATACCTAGATGAGATGAGTCTATTATTTAAGACTCTAACTCAAGTAACCTTCAGAAAATGACAAGGAGTCATCATACATACCATGCCTTGATGACCTTGTATGAACCTGAACCCCAAACCTTTGAAGAAGCCTCTTCGATGAAAGATGGAAAGATGCTATGAAATATGAGTACACTTCTTTAATAAAAAATTAAACATGGGAATTAGTCCCTCCTCTTAGAAAACAAATTGTAGTCGGATCCAGGATGGCTATACAAAATTAAATATAAAGAAGGTGGTAGTATACATAAATTCAAATCCCGTCTTGTAGCTTGAGGGTTTACTCAAAAACCTAGTATTGAATAGGAAGAAACTTTTGCACCAGTTGCAAAAATGAGCACAATAAGGATTTTGATTGTCATAAATGCTCATTATGGTTGGGAAATCCATCAAATGGATGTAAAAAATGCTTTTTTGAATGGTGATTTACTAGAAGAAATTTAATGACCCAACTAAAAGGCTTTGAAGAACCAGGAAAAGAAAAATATGTTTGTAGATTAAAAAAATATTTCTATGGTTTAAAACAAGCTCCTAAAGCTTGGTATTCTAAAATCAATAGTTTTTTTAATGAAATTGGTTTTTCTAACTATGCATCTGATAATGATTTATTTGTTAAAATTGAAGATGTTATTATTCTCATTGTATTGTATGTTGATGATTTACTAATCACTAGTAATTCTAACACTTTAATTATGAAAATTAAAGAGAAATTAATGCAATATTTTGAGATGAATGATTTAGGTTTATTACATCATTTTTAGGCATGACCATATTTCAAGATAAAAATTATATTGTAGTATCTCAATCACAATATGCAACTAATCTACTTCAAATATTTAATTTTCTTGATTGTAAACAATTTTATATTCCTATAGAAGTAGGATGTAAAATTGATCCTAAACTTGCATGTGAAAAAGATAATCCTATGTTATACATGCAACTTGTAGGTAGTTTGATTTATCTTACTCTTAAGACCTAACATTTCTTATGCATTAGGGATTTCTTCAAGGTTTATGCAGGAACCGTATCGGGATTACTTGAAGTTAACAAAAATATTTTTGCGTTATGTAAAGGGAACTATTAATTATGGTTCACATTATGTTTCATCTAACAATGAATAATTACATGGATATTGTGATTCGAGTGTTAGTGATGTGATAGATCATAAATCTACAACTGGATATATATTCAAGTTTGGTGCAAGTTCCATTACTTGGAGTAGTAAAAAATAGCCAACAGTTTCCATTTCTTCTACTAAGGAAGAATACGAAGTGCAATGGAAGCAACAAAAGAAGCCATGTGGCTAAAAAGGTTGTTGGAAGAAATACACATGGAAGTTAAAGGAAGTACTCCTCTTCTATGTGATAGCCAAAGTTGTATTTCTCTTACAAAGAATCCAATTCAACATCAAATAACAAAGCATATCGAGATACATATGCACTTTATTCATGAGAAGGTTCTTAGTGGTGATATAGATCTCTAGTATTTCCTAATTGAAGATCAAGTTGTAGACTTGTTCATAAAGCCATTGTGTGTTGCGAAGTTCTGTAAGTTTCATGAAATTCTTGGCCTTTCAAAGTTTCCATTGAGGGGAGTGTGTATGCAATGTCACATCCTAATGGTTGGTGATTGATTGAATCCTCTTCCTCTATACTTCTACTATAGTTAAAATCATTGTAAAAATATCTTGTATGATATAAAGTAAATTGATAGAGTTTACATGTAAATTGATAGATTTTACGGGGAAAATACAATCCAATGTGTGCATCTATTTGTAAAGGATGTCCTTATGTTATAAAAGGCTCCTAGAGATGCAATATAAGAATATTTTCATGAGAAATAGTGAGATGTAGTCTCACAAATCATGTTTAGCCTAAATCATAAGTCTGATTTATGGATTTCAAATCCTTTTGTACCAAAAGGTAAGTTGAGAGTGATGAAGGTGTCATAAATCCTTCAAAAGTACATGTGCTAGCCTAAAACCTTTAGGGTTTATGGATTTTTAAATCATGTTTTATAAACATGTAATGTTGGTATATGGATCCCCACTTAATATTAAGGGGGAGTGTTAGAACTATAATATTAAGTGCATCATAATATTTAGTTTATAGTTAAATAATATAGTAACTATTCTATATTATTTAAATATAAAATTTATATTATTAAATCGGGCGTGCCTCCTCACTTAATAGACATAACCCTTCGGGTTATTTATATATGACTATGGGTCATATTTGAAATGTAATTCAAAATATTATCTCGTGAATCTTTATTGATCACAGGTGAAATAGGGGGTAGAAGGAGGGAGGAGTTACTGGACTGTAAAATAAATGTTTCTCATACTAGTGGATTATTCTTCATGGTTTTTTACCCATTTACAGGTTTTCCACGTTAAATCATGTGTCAATGTGTTCACTCATTTATTTTTAAGTTATTTCATTTATTATAATGTTATGTTATAATGTTTGAATAATATTTAATGCTATGTCATTTAATATATATGCCTTGACAAAAAGTTCTCATCGCCACAAATAAGAAATTAGATGCCTTAAAACACCTATGTAAGTAGACTGCCTTGAAACTACCATTTCATCCCCAAAGACCATTCTTACAAGATAGGGAAAAATTGACCTCCTAAAGGCTCAACCATGATTAGAAACCATCATGGACATGAATTAAAACTCCCATGATTCAATAAATTCTAAATTAGTCTCTGGTCCAATGGATAACTTTGCCACAAACTAAAAATATCCCTAAACTTACAAATTTGAGTGTGGTCCACACATAGTAAAGATAAAAATCACCACCATAAGAAATAAGGAAGAGTCTTATACAACCTAAAATCATCAAAATTGATCAAACACTTCATTCTAGGCCACCACAAGAAATATTTTCTCTATCGCTCTCAAACTAGGGTTTTGAAGTCATAACAGAGTAGTTTTGGTGTTAACGATGGTTCATAAAACTCTAACTATCAAAATACCTCATTCCATTTGGAAAGTATTATTAGGAGACCTATTCAAATTTCCCCAAAATATCAAATGCCCATGCAAATCACACACTCTCCAACAAGCATCAACAAGTCAACTTCAATATCAGAATCTCACTTCCTTGAACTCGGTAAGGGAAAAAATATCATAACATGCTCAAACTTGCAAACCAACACCTAAAACTTGGTCCAAACCCAAGGAATAACTTGATTCACCTTTCCCAAAGCTTATATTTTCATGTTAATTTTCAAATATCTCCAAGCTATCTCATTTGGCCACCTAAGGTTTGAGAATAGGTCTAGTGTAGACCTAGAAAACATGCCTTCACCTCAAACCTACACTCTCAAACACTTGTGAGTGTCCCCACACATCATCTACATGTTCCTCATGCTCTATCCATGCTTGACTAGTTAAAACATACCTATACTTCACCATGCCATACCTTGTTGCAAAAGGTCTAGCACTAGGCCTAGTTAGCCTTGTACCAAATCAAAATATCCTTGTCACCATCATTCAAGATCTTTGAGACCTTTACCATCTCACTCTGCATCGATAGACCATATAACACTATCACACAACCTTTGAATCTCACTCACTAGTCCATGTAAGTTGAACCATACACTAAAACATGCAAATGGACCAAGACACCATGCTATATGACCAATGCAACACCTTATGACAACATCATGCTCTCTCCTATGTGCACCAATACTACCTTTGACATCAATGCCACTTGACATCAATGACAACAAAAATGACACATGTCCAACAATCTCCCCATTTTTTTATTGAATAAAACCATTCATGCAAGCACCTTGGACCTTAATCTTATTTTTGTGAGTACAATCTCCCTCTTTAACATCTATGAAAAAGGATCTTAAAACAAATTGACATGTAAACAACATCAAAAATGCATAAAATCATACTCAAAAGTTCCCATTGGTTTGTACTTACTCTCTTGACACCATTTCATGTAGATAATAGTTTGACTTGATCTTTAACCATGCTCATTGCTCCTCCGAATAGATGCATACTTATTTTGTTCTTCATTCTTGCAGTAGACCTTCATGAAAACACATTGCCATATTTTTAACATGTTTTCAAATCTTCTTAAATATCTTAGAGACAACTAACTCCCCCTTGCATTATGCATACTTCTTATGATGCCAAACAACTTGCCCTTGAAGATTAATGAAACTGAGCAACTCACCTTGACATTTTCACTCCTTTGACTCCTCCATGGCACAATTATCAGCTAGACTAGTCTAGTTCTTCCTCACAAAATTCATCTCAATATCCTTCTTGAAGCACCTTTAAAAATATTCATACATGTCTTGAACCTCATCATACTTACAAATTCTCTAATCCTATATATCTTCCTATTAAACCATATCAAAGCCTTCTCATAGTTGTACCAAGTCTTAAAATGTTTTCCTACCTTTAGGACTATCATGAATTCATTCTTTAACACAAAACCTTCTTTAAAAAATGCTATATAATATAAACCTTAAGATACAGTCTTCCAAGTTTTCATAGGTATCAAAAGTAACCAAGTTATATTAAGATATCCTTTTAGCTCTAAACACAACCATCTTCACATCAACTCTGAATATACATGTATCATAACTCCATGAAAAACATACCCCTGTTGTGCCTTAAAGAAACTACGAGACCTTCAAGAATCCAAAAAGGTATTCAAAATATTTGAAACATATGAGTTCTCAAGAAATGTAGACTTCTCATAAGTAACCTGTCACAAGAATCATACTAACAACATCAAATTGATCCTGACCATAAAAGATAGCTTCAACATAATTCAACATGGCTTCATCTTATAACATTCTTAATGCTTCAAGCTTTGATTGCATACTCTAATAGTGCTCTGCCCAGATTTCGTATCCTTTGATGTACTTCTCAAGGCATTATAATAATAAGATGAGACAAAATGAATCATTCAAATGTTTTTCAACATACCTTTAATCTTCACATAGTAGGTAACAACTATCAACATAATACCTGATTTGATATAACTTGAAACAAAGCCTTCAATTCTTCATACCCATGATTCACAATTATGGAACCTTCATATTTCAAGAAATGCTAATAAGTAACACAAAGCATACATAGGACACACAACTTAGATTTGATCCTACTTTTTGCTTCTCACACACACACACACACACACACACACACACACACACACACACACACACACACACACACACGCCGCACGCGCCACGCACACACACACACACACACACACACACAGCGCCGCGCCGCACTTACATGTGACGCACGCGCGCACACGCACACGCACTGCGCACTTACGCACGCGCACACACACACAGTGACCATATTCTTAGCCAAAACATAACAATATGGGTCTCAAAATATGTTTAAAACCCTCATGATACTTATCCATAGTCAAATATGGGTATCGAACTACTCAAATAGTCTACCCGACTATGTAACACGTTTTCATGGCCTCATACACTTCTCAAGAGTCCTCATAATGCAAAGTATCTCGAGAATGAATCAAGTCATCTACCAAAAATTCTTAGAACATACCTTGTTATCTTGTGGAGTTATCCTTTTCCTTATAACTTATATTACTTGATTTTATCATGAATTTACCTTCTAGGTATTCACACTTCCTTCTTGATGTACTTGTATTGCTCATTCATGCTCTTCCTTACTCATAAAATAATTTTCATGTTTGATCTTATAGTTTTCCTACAACATATGTAGGCATTCAAGTTTCTTCAACTATGCCATCCCGGATCCATGCTTCTCAAAAATGTCACATGATATTTTTCTTCTCAAACTACTTGATGCAATCTACCCATTGAATGTCAAACTATCTTGAGAAACTTCTCAAACTATCTCACACACATTTTTTCCATCTCACTTGCAAAACATCTTCTTGATCAAGACTATACCTTTATGTTCTACTTTTTCAACACAACATGAGTTACAAACCTTCTTGAGAAAATAAAAAAAACATACAAACCTTGTAATAGTTTCTTCAACTCTATTTTCATGCTTCTCAAACACTGTCATACACCTTGCTCATAGATGACACTGCGACATTCTTAACATATGCGATACTAACCTCGGTAAGCATTAGAACTTCTATGACTTAGTATCTCAACATGATTTCTTACTAGGAAACCTCTTTCACACTGTTACAATCCCGATCCATGACTCAAAACCATATTAAGACAATTTATCATGATACATATCAATAGATTAATTGAATCTCCAAACTCACTTGACCAAATCATACTTGGAATACCCAAAGAGAAAATTACAACACAACTAAATCATTATCTCCATATTAGAATTTAAAAACATACCTCTCTTAGCTCTCAAGGACTATTTGGAGCACATGGTTCATGGGACTAATCTATTATAGATATCTCAAGAAAGCATCATGCTTTAACTTAAAGGAAAATATCTCCATGAATTATAGTTGAGGCACTCTTTTCAATTGGATACATATAGAAATGCCAAATACCCATCTCCTCATGGGACATGTCACCGTATTTAAGAATCCATATCCTTGGTTGTTGTTCCTTTATCTCTTCAACATCCACCTAGTAGTATTCTAATGTTGATAAAAGAATATCTCGAGGTTCTTCAATAATAAACAAAATTCTTTCACCAATAGGATCATCATGACTAGAGAAAGCTACTTTAGGTTCTTCCTTTTCTTTCTCAACATGGTTAGACCTTACATATGCCTTCCTCTCATATTTATTCTTCCTCCCTCTATAGTATCTAGAAATATGACCAACGCGATTACAAATAAAATAAACAACAAGATTCTTAGCTTCGTCTTTCCAATTCTGTTTAGGTATCTTCGATAACAATATCTAACAATGTGACCCTTCTTGTGGTAGTTATAGAAATTATTATCTCTTGACTAATATGAATGGTCATTTCTACCATTGCTCCATGGATAATCATTCTTGATTGTCCTTCTACATTCCCTAGCTCTATGAAAAAAAATGTTGCATGAATAACAAAAACCATTAAAATTACTTGAGAACCTCATTGCATTAGGTTGTCTTATGACATTCTTGTGAACCTTGATATCCTCCTTGGCTTCAACAGGTCCTTGAATTGGCTCAAGATTCTTCTCTTCCTTATTTATTTCTTCCTTGAAGCCCAAACTAGATTTGTCACTAGGGGGTATTTGAATATTCAATAAATAATCAAGATCACTAGTATTCTTCTCAAGTCTTTGGTACATCTTCAACATTCTTGAGGCTAGTTATCGACATCCTTTTAAGATATCCAAATCTGCACTCGACTTCACACAATCCTTCTCTCGGATTCTAGTATTATTGTGGTTAGCTCAAGATGATCTTTAAGATTCTTGTTGATTTATTTATACTCCTATTATAGACACCAAAATTTGGTATCATTACCCTTCTTACCCACATTCACTTCTATCACCACGGTCTTATCTAGACCCCCTTTATTTTATTTCATATTCATATTCTCATCTTTCCTATATATTAACTTATCAACTTTAAATTTTAATTAATAATCATTTTATCATTTCCTAATCCTCATCTCATTAGATAATTACCTCTAATTAGTTTTCATTTCTCCTACCGGAGTTGTTTATTATCCCTAACTACCTAGTTCTACATCCCTATGCTTTTTCTAGCTTTTATATAATCCATATTTATCTCCTACCTACCCATATCACTTCCCTAAGAAACCATAACCTCCCACATGATTTAAAACAGTCATCCTAATCTTTAAAAGCCCCATATCTCAAATAAATAATCCTTCCACCACTTAAAGGGATGATTCCTGTAGTTGGCGGTGACCTACCTAGGTCACCGTCGACCCTATATAGTTAGTTTTCCCCATCAAAATGAGGCATAATCAGAGTTTTCTTGCACTGTGCAAACTTATCTTCGAGATTGAGCATCCTTGCATCTGTTTTGACCTTCTTGGAATCTATTTGATATTTTCTTGTACCACTTGTGGATACTTTGGGAGGTTTACTTTGATTTCATGTTGATTCATGCAATCATATGCTATTATTGTTATTATCTTTTAGGTACTAACGTTTTGCAAGTTCATCTTCCTTTAGAGCCTCATCTTGACTTCCTCTTTCAGTGATTCTTTCTACAAGTTTCCCATCCATCTCATACATCCTCATCTTCTTTTAGTACTTCCCAGGTCACCTTAACCTAGCTTTGTGTTTCATCTATTATGTTTTGAGATCCTCACGATTGTACATGTTCTGCTCTGCTCTCATTACTATTTTCAGTTCTTAGATTTGTTATTTGGCTTCTTTGTCACTCCAAATCTGCTATGTCATCTCCAATCTTTGCCCACTCAACCAAGTCTCCATCAACTGATCCTTGTTTCCATCCAATCCATCCCAATCTCTGTTTTCTTGCATCCTTTTTTTTATGTGTTTCAGATCTTCCTTTGCAGGTTAATGTTAGTGTTCTCATGTCTCGTGATCATCTTATTTAAATTCGATCATTCTAGATTTGCATTTCCAACTTGCTATCTAGATCCATCTGCTCACATCTCCATCGACCCATCCTCTAAATTTTGGGACACCGTCAACCTAGTCAGTACAATTTCTTTTGTGTTAATTTAGATCAAAATTACATCTTTTATACATTTATGCAATTTTTAGTTTCTATGTGCCTCATATTCTTGATATTATCTTGTCCATTATCATTAATTTTATTGTATCTTATTTATATGGGAGTTGACATACACATAAGGAAGTTAACGCTTCTTGAAATAACTTCTTCGGGAAGCCCCTCATCTACCATCTAATCCATTTTATTTTTAGTTTACCTTTGTTGTGTAGGTTCGTTAAGTTTGCAGTGAGGTCATCTACTTTGTGCCCATCCATTTGCATCCATCATACTTCAAGGTACCTTAAACCCTTTCATTTTGGAGTTGTTTGAATTTCTTTAGTATATATTTCACTAATCTGAATAGGAATGAGAAATTTTTCTCAACATTCTGGCACACTCGGTGGGAGGACCCTTTTAGGTGAGTCTCTTGCATTTTCTTTCATTTTCCTATTTCCAATAACATTGTGGTAGAAGCTTTTGATTTTTATTTTTTGTATTGGGCTTCTGGATTTTCTTGGATCACTCTTCGCTTGATTTAAAGATCAAATAAAAAGGAAAAGTGTTCTCCAAGTATTTTTTTCCATTTTCTCCTTTTTGCATCAAATTTTCCCTTTCTTGTGTGTTTGTCTTCATCGAACTTTCACATTTGGATTTTGCTTAAAATGAACCTTTTACATCCTTGCTTATTCATCTAGCTAAGTAGGGCTTTAATTGGTTACATTTCAAATTCCATCACACACAACCGAACTCACAAATCAATTCACAATGTTGCACCGTGTTGCATTGGTGGTTATTGTCATTGACGCCAAATGATATTTATGGAAAAGGGATAGTGCAAGAGCATGCAGGTTAGGTGGTGTTTAATGGTGCTCAACGGTTCAACTTGATTCAGGAAGCTTCATCCATGTTTCGGGTTGGTTTCAAAGTGCTACAAGATCAAATTAACGGGTGGTTGGTCTTTAATGGTAGAGTACATGTTGGATTGTTTATTTTAGATGGTCTATAGGTAATAAATAGTGTTGTAAGTATGATAAAGAGGTCTCATAGGGTGTATCAGGTCATCTGGTGAAAAGTGTAGTTGAAACTAGCCCATTTAGGCCTATTTTTGGTGCTTGATGAGGTGTGAGAAGTTGGTAAATGTCATACATAAGAAATCTAAGCATGGGAACAACCTATAATAACATCTACAACATGTGTGAGAAAAACAAGGCTCATTTTAGCTCTTGGAGTCAAAATTCAAAAGTGCACAAAAATTGGCTTTGAGAACTAATAATGTTTGCTAAGGTAAATGATATTGGTTAGAGATTCAAAAGAAAATAATTTTATAGCTAACACATGGAATGTGTATAGGGGTTTCATGTACTGCTTCATTCCAAATTTCATCAAATTCTAAAATGGGGATTTAAAGTTATTCAAATTTTTCTAAAACTTACCTCTTGAAAAATGCATTTTGAAGCCTCTGTCTTCTTAATACCCAAGAAAAATATGAAGAATCCTTCGGATAAATCATAGAATAATTTTTTTAGAGGACTCCAAGCTTGAGGTATTTCAAAAAATTTCAAATAAAATGGGCATGTATCAGAGAAGTTATGAGCATTTTTTTGGTTATGTTTTTCCTTCTCTTGAGCACCTTCTTGAGTCAAAAATGAAAAAAGTTGTTTATTTGTTCTCAAATCACTTAGATAATCTATCTTAAATTTTCTCATGTTATATGACTAATATGTACATGATCATTATGCTTTCAAGGATCTTTAAGCTGATTAGTGGTAGTACAAGCTCTTTTCAAGTAAATGCGGGTGTGTCTTACATGTATGGTTCTACATAAAAAAGACTTAAAAGTGTAAATTGGGTCAAATAATGTGCCATGAAGGTTGTAAAAATATGTATAAAGGTGTTGAAAAATTCTCTATGCTCAACATTGGCCTAATGCACTTGGAAAGTGTAGCATAGATCTTCATAGTTCACAAACCGGCTCTTGGTCTACTCAACCATGTTTGAAGCCTAAATTTCTAACTCCTTTGTCAAAGGTGTGACAATATTTTTGGGATAATAGAAATTTAAATGGAATTATGTCCTTCAAGTTCTCTTTTTACTTGCAAGAAGTAAAAAACAAGACAATGATTCTCCACAAGTGTGAATCTCATTATTAATTATCGTGTAAATTTTGACACCTTTGTATATGCATAACTTGGCACTAAAAGGTATTTTTAGGTATGATGATGGCCTATGATATAATTAAAAGAAGGAAATTCATGCTTAAATCCTCTTCTCAAGACACTAATAAGGACTTCCTAGACTCAACATAGACTCTTTGTACTACAATCTTTGACTTACGGGAGTGATTGGGAAAAATTCAAACCTAGTAAACACTTAGAGAAGATGGAGAAACAACTTACTTATATACAAAAGTAGAAAAATTAAATTTTAATTCAAAAATTGAGGAGAAATCAATCTTTGAATGGCCTTAGGCTATTCTGATAATCAAAACCATGGGTCTAGGGTTTGTAGAGAAAATTTGCTCAAAACTGAGTTTTCTCCAACGAAAAATCATATAAATTGGTAGACATATCTGTCTTGGGTATAAGTTTAAGATTAGAAAATAAATTTTTGAATTCCTAAAGGAATGAGAAATGGTTCAATGACATTCTTCTTCTCAAGACATTTTTCTTATTTGTGTAGGGCCAATTTTGGTTTTAATGCAAATTCTTCTATAAAATCTTCATAGAAACATCGACAACTCCTTCAAAAGCTTTCACTTTTCCTAATACTTCAATGAACATTTGGATTTCATGGTGAAAATTTCAAAATTAGTGAAAATGGATTCGAAGTCATGTTTCTAAAATGTGAAGTATAGGTAAGTTATACTAGTGCAAATGTCTTGATTGAAGAACTACTTAGTTTTCCCTACAAATTTCTTAAGAGCTAAGGAGGAGATAAATGAAAATTTAGAAGTGGTTTTTCATCCATAAATCCCTTGTAAGTCATGACTATGATAAAGGCTGCATAAAATTTTCTTTGTCTTCAATTTCTTAGCTAACTGGACAATCTCAAGTACCATCAAAACATTTTATAACAAGTGGAATGGTGATCTATGA
Organism: Taxus wallichiana var. yunnanensis; assembly: GCA_018340775.1. NCBI lineage: Eukaryota > Viridiplantae > Streptophyta > Pinopsida > Cupressales > Taxaceae > Taxus > Taxus wallichiana. The sequence goes on along the minus strand of CM031233.1, from coordinate 205,446,693 downwards.
AGTTCTTTTCGAAAGGAAGAAAAAATTGAAGAGTTCTTTGTAAGTTACAAAATTCTTTCTTCTCTCTCACCTCGAAGTAGAATATGAAGAGCCAACGTGGTCCAAACTATGAAAGGTTAGTCTCTATTCAAGATTTGGGAAGTAAAAAGTCAGAAACATGAAGAAGGCATAAAAGTTAAAAGGACAAAAGGTTGCTAGCAAAAGAATGGCTTTTTATATACAAGATACAATTGAAAAACATAAAAACTATCAATTTATGAAAATAGAAGACAAGGAAATGCTAATAGTCATAAGACATAGCCTAATAAGTGAAATAGGTCAATGAAAAAGGGTGATAGATATTGAAATAGTTTGAACTCTTTGAGATGATGAATGAATTCAAGGAGATAAAGAAAAGTTGTTGATGTGTTATGAGGCTTATGAAAGTGAAAAAAATGTAGAAACAAAGGGTGTGAAATATATAAGAAGATAAACTAAATGGGAACAAGAAAGGTGTATAGTTGCATAAAATTGCTTAATAGTGATATGTCAAGGTGAATGTAAGGTTGCATGATAGTGAAGTGTAAAAAGGTGAAAAATATTGGAATAAAAAGAGTGTACATGATGTGTGAATATTGATGAGAAAGAAATGACCCTATTAAAAGGAGAGTATGTGTTTGAAAGAAGATATAGATTGTGAATTGTAAATAAAAGAGAAGAGAAGATGAAAGTGATATATGATTAGAAAAAAATAGTGAAAAGCGAGAGTTGTGAGTTTGCACAAGGATTGAGAAGTTGATGATGAGAGCATAGAACATAGTGAGTAGTGAATAAGTATGACCTATCAATTATACGGTGAGTTGATATACAAGGAGATGAACTTGATCAAGAGCGATGAAAATGGAAGGTTTGTTATCAATTGCAAATAAAGTATTCTAATGTATGAATAAGTGCCTTAAGAACTACTGTAACAGGGAAATTAAAAGGATGAAATGTATGTCCCTTTGACCGAGATACAAGCTAAAGAGAAACTAGAATGTGTGATATTTTTCTCGAATACCAAAAAAGAGACATGAAAATCAGACTTATAAGACACGGAAGACTAGTTGATAATCGGGTGATTTGGAAAAAGTGTAACAAGAGCAGATTTGAGAAGATATTGGAGAAAATTTTAAATGAAGAAGTTGTTCATTGATTTTGATTTGATGATCGGGAAAGATGAAATTCGAGTTTAGTAGAGAAGCATAATGAATAGAAAAGTGTGAAACTATAGTGTCACCATCTGTTGTAGAAGAAAACATTTTTGTTTTAAAATAATGTTGAAAAACTCTAAGTGGCAACTTAGCATACATGGGGTTGCAACCTCTTGTAAGTAGTAGCCTACAAATATCATTTGTATCTGGTTAAACTCTAGGGAGTTACAGCTTCCTTGCAAGTTGTAGCTTGCAGAAGGTTAGTAGTTGCTAACTAAATTATCTTGGGGTGGTAGCCTCAAAAGTTGAGTTGCAACTCAACTTGAAATCATTATAACACACAGGAAAATTTTCCAAAGCTAAATCTATGATTTGTATGGGTTTTCTCCCTTTTGGGTTTCCCACCTAAATACTGTGTACTATCTCTCTTCTATGTGTTTGTGTATGGTTTCATATTCTTTCTCCTAACAAGTTTTGTGAAGTTGAAACATCTGAAAAGTTTAAGAAGACACTGATTCACCCCCTCTCAGTTTCTAAGACTCTGACAATTGGTATCAAATCCTTGTTCTCCGGAGTTAAGTCTAAAAACTTGAAGGATATCCTGAAGACACTAGCATGAGTAAATTAGCAAAATCAATGCTAGAAAAGAAGTATGAGATTTCTCAATCTCTCATAACTGAATTAAAGACAAAAATAAAGTTCAAGGAGGCTAACCATGGTCATGAACTGAATGAGATGTCCTCATATGTTGAAAATGTGTCAAAGGATTTGAGAGACAAAGGAGATGCTTGTCTCAAACTTGAAAAAGAAATAGAGACTTTGAAGGTTGAGTTAGAGTAAGTTTCAAGTAAACTCAATGAGTTGTTGATCAAACAAACACATCCCTGTAACAAGTTGAGTTTAGAAATTAAAGATAAATCGAGTCAGAATAAAACAAAGCAAGATATTATTCAAGGTATGTCAAGCATCCATTCAAACCAAGAGTGAATAATGTGAAAGACTAAGTGCAGAAATGAAGATTCTAAAAGAGGAGCTAAAATAAGCAAAGAAAAGGGAATCAAGTCATGCATCTTGTCAAGTATGTCCAGAGGTGAAGAAGGAAAAAAAATAGAATAAGAAGACTCCCATGTAAGTTCTATGGAATTTATTTCTCATGTCACACTTTTGGGCATAGAGCTAGGGATTGCATGAGTAAGTTTAACAAACAACATCCATGGAGAGATTGTAATCTCGAATATATGAAGAAGATAAGATACATCTACAGAGTCAAGAATTCTAATTCTAACCCTAAATTGAATAAGGACAAAGGATTAGCATGGGAAGATAATGAATAAATGAGACTAGACATGACGATTACAAGAGAAGCAAGCTCGGGCCAAACATAAAAATGTGATGAAATCTAATAAGAAAGTTTACCTCTAGCTTTGTTAGAATAAATCTATGAGACACATCATCGTGTTTACATGTTTATTAGGATTTAGGTTAGTAGATGAAATATTAGGAGATGGAAGTGCTTCAACAAAGAATGCATGAAAAAATAATGATAAGGAATCGTGGCCAAGAAAGTATAATACTAAGTCATCAGATTGCTTTGATGACTTATTCCTATTTTGACACAACATACGAGGCATGAAATACCTTCTCTAATATTCTAAGAGGTATACACTAGATGAAATAATCTTGGTAGCTCATTCTTGTGTCCATCTATCAAGTGTTCTTCAAATGAAGGTAGATTTCAGTTTGTGATAATTAGAGGTTCTAACAAGATTTCCAAGGTATGACAATTTATAAGAATTCTTGTCTTGCTCCATACCAAAGGTCCATAGCTAGCTGAAGTTCTTATGTATATTTTGAGTGGTCATGAAGAAATAGGTATATTAATAGGCTTCATATCTATCTTCTCAATGTGATTTAGGTTGTCTTCAAGTAAGTACATTTTTTTCAAGTGAATACCTTGACTCAAAATTTCATAGACTTCTTTGTAGAAATATGATTTAGATTGATCTTGATTTATGTTTGTGATCCTCACCTAAGAAAAGTATGTATGCCAAAAGTGTCTTTAACTTTCAAAAATTCACTACATGAGAGAATGTTTAAAATTGATTCCATATCTATATCTCGTGTCATATTCCATGAGTATAAAACCCAGAAACTACAAGTCTCGATTTAGTTTTGTGTTTGTCAAGAATGGCCTAGATTAAGGATAGTAAAAGTTCTTAAGTGTATGCATGTGGTCTAATGATTATCAGTTGGTTTTGATTGTATCCTCAAATTCACTCAAAGTATGCCTACAATATGTCATGTATGAATGAGCAAAATTCCCAAATTAGTCAACTCAATCCTACTAAGCTTATGGTGAAATCAATCATAGTTTAACATATGTATGTGAGTTTTGGTTGTATGTATCCAAGTTTAGTCAAACTTAGGATAAAATATTTGATAAGAACACTAAGACATATGTTACCCCCAAAAATATAAATGAAAACAATCGTGTTCGATTGAAGTTTTCACATGTGATCATAATATATGCAAGAACATGATTTAAATAGTGAAAGAGTACTGAAGCACTTAAACATGGTATATCAGTATTGAATGTGTCAAGATAGAAGTTGTTGCTTATTAGGATGGCTATATACATGTAAATAAGTTTTAAACTAATCGTAGAAGTGACATACACTCTTAGGGGAGTTAGGAGATGTTGAGGAAGGCTTGTCAATGGACGTTGGTGGTTTAAATGCAACTTTTGTCGGACCATCATCTGAAAATCATGAAGGTATGAATAAAAGCTTCATTTTTGACTATTTTGGCCAAACAACTAAAAGAAATCAATATGTGTACTCAAGGCTTGAACTCAAGTATCCTCAAGTGATAGGAAGTGGTCATTAGTAACCTTGTAGAGTGTAAAGGTTGTTTCTTCAAGAAATTTCTTTTGCATGATTGGAATTGGAATAGGGATATCTTTGTCTTCACCATGAAGAAACCATGTAAGAATATAAAAGAAGGTTACCTCATAAAATATAAGTACTCAGTGCAATGAGTCATTTAGGTATAAACATGATACAAACAACTTTGTGAAAAGGAGCCTATGTCTTGATTCTATGTTGATGTAGTTTAAGATCAGAACTTGAAGGATTATAGGAGATGTTTACATAGTTTGAGATGTACTTGAGTGATATATGAAAATTATGTATTGGCTCAGCCCTAATAAATTGTGACTGTCATATTAGTAAGCGAAAATGAATATCTTTGTAATAAAAGAGAGAAGAAAGCATCATAGTAATAGAAGGGTGAACACATATGATGTTTATGCAAACTTTAGCAAGGAAGATAAATACCGAAGGAAAATCTACAAGGATGAGATTAGAGATCTAAATATGGTATGGGTTTGATTTGATGTAATGTTTATGAGTGAATATCTTGAAAAGGAGAAAGGTGTGTTGCAAACTTGCAATGGAATGTGAGTGGTTGTTGTTTATAAAATGAATTTTGGTGAAGATAAATGGTTGGTTTCATGTAGCATCTAAAAAAGGTAGTTGGTTTGGAATCTTATTGTAGCTTCAGGCATAAGAGGAAAAAGGAATCCCGGGGAGAAGTTGAGTTTGGTGTTGAGTATGGTGAAGTGAGATAGCTTATATGGAGAGGATAGGTCCAAGGGAATCTTGGTTTGGTCAAGTAGAGGTCATTCAATAGAGGTACAAGAGCTTAGAAAAGAGAGCAACATGTTCCCGGGGGAGTTCCTTAAGGTATGTTTGTTTTTTTGTTGATTTTTCAAGCTAATCAGTTTTTTTTGCTTGTACACCTTTGTCATAGATGTAAAATGGGGAGAGAGTGTGCTGGAAATTGTTTCATGGTATGAAAATATTAGCATATCAATACATCAAAGTTTCAAAGCATGTTGCCATCAATGACAAAGGGGGATTGTTGTGCCCTATTGAATTGGTGGTTTTTGTCATTAATGTCACATGGCATTGATCACAATTGGAGATTGTAAGAGCATGCAAGTTAGGTGGTGTTTAATGGTGCTTAGTGGTTCAAGTTGCTTTAGGCATGTTTTAGGTTGGTTTCAAGGTGCTACAAGCTCAAATTAACAGGTGGTCGGTCTCTAATGGAAGATTATAGGTTTGATTTCTTATTTCATATGGTCTATATTTCATAAATAATGTTTCAATCATGAGAAAGAGGTCTTACAAGGTGTATCAGGTCATATGGTGAAAGGCGTAATTGAAAATGGCCCATTTAGGCCTATTTCTAGTGCTTGATGATGTGCGAGAAGTTGGTATAGGTCATAAAAAAGTAATTTGAGCATGGGATAAGAATAATAATAATTTCTACACCACGTGCAAGAAAAAAAAAGAATTTTTAGCTCCTGGAGTCAAAATTAAAAAGTGCACAAAAATTGGGTTTGAAAACTGGCGGTGTTTGCTAAAGTAAATGAGATTGGTTAGAGATTAACAAGAAAAATATGGCTAAGAAACACATGGAATGTGTAGAGGGGTGTCTTGTAGTGCTTCATGCCAAATTTCATCAAATTTTTAAATGGGATTTAAAGTTATTCAAGTTTTTCTAAAACTCCTCTTGAAAAATGCATTTTGAGGCCTCTTTCTTCTTAATACCAAAGAAAAAATATGAATACTCGTTCAGATAAATTATAAAATAGTTTTTTTGTAGAGGACTCCAAGATCAAGGTATTTCAAAATGTTTTAGGTAAAATGGGCATGCATCAAAGAAGTTATGAGCATTTTTCTAGCTATGTTTTTCCTTCTCTTAAGCACCTTCTTGAGTTCGAAATGAAAAAAGTTGTTTATTTTTTTCTTAAATCACTTGGATGAGATATATTAAAGTTTCTCATGGTATATTAGTGATGTATCCATGATCATTATGCTTTGTCAAGTATCTTCAAGGTGATTAGTGGTAGTACAAACTCTTTCGGGGTATGCAGTTTGTCTTAAGGTATGGTGTGGCATAAAGAAAGAATTAAAAGTGTAAATTAGGTAAAATATTGTGCCTTGAAGGGTGTAAAACTTGTATCAAGATCTTCAAAAATAATCTATGTTTAACATTGGCCTAATGCACTTAAAAGTGTAGCATAGATCTTCATAGTTCACAAACCGCCTCTTGGTTTCAAGCCCGAATTGCTAAGTCCTTTCTCAAAGGTGTGACAATATTTGTTTGGGATAAGAGAAATTTAAATGGAGTTGTGTCCTTCAAGTTCTCTTTTTTTCTTCCAAGAATTCAAAAATATGGCAGATGTTCTCCACAACCGTGAATCTTATTGTTGATTACATTGTAAAATTGGACTCCATTGTATATGCATATCTTGGAACTAAAAGGTATCTTTAGGTATGATGATGGCCTATGAGCATAAAAAGAAGGAAATTAATGCTTAAATATTCTTCTTAAGACACTAATAAGCACTTCCTAGACTCAAAGACAAGATGGATTATCTTGTTGGACTCAACACATACCGTGTTGTCAAAATTTTAGACTATTATACTACAATATTTGACTTCTAGGAGTGATTGGGAAAAATTAAAACCTAGTAAACACTTGAAGAAGGTGGATAAACCCATTACTTGTCAATAAGAGCTAAAATTTTCAAATTTCATTCAAAAATGGAGTATAAATCAATCATTGAATGGCATCGGGCTTTTACGATATTCAAAACCTTGGGTCTAGGGTTTGTAGAGGATTTTATCTCGAAACCTAAGTTTTCTCCAACAAAAATCCATATAAATGGGTAGAAATATCTATTTTGGGTGTAAGTGTAAGATTCAAAAAGAATATTTTGATTTCCTAAAGGAATGAGCAATAGTTCAATGACAGTCTTCTTCTCAAGACAATTTTCTTATTTGTGTAGGGTCAATTTTGATTTTAATGCAAATTATTCTTTAGAATTTGTTATCGCTAAATCACTACACCCCACAAATGGCCTTAAGGTTAACACACCATTTGGTATGATTGGGTAACATGCGATCACCTCTCAAGCTATGGGACTTTGGCTCAAGGTGAACCTCCGAAGATGGCCAAGTTACTCTTCCTAAACTAAGTGTTATACTACCCCTCATGCAATAACAACAACTACATATACCTATACTAACATTTCAAAGGGATTAGAAGAGAGATTTGCAAGAAATGAAACCTAAATTAGAAGTGGTGATGCACCAAGAAATTGTTTTTATAGACAAAATTCTGGCTTGCACAATGAAGAAAGATGAACATGGGAAGAATAATTGTGCATTACAAACCTAACTGCATACACTACTCCATTCCCAGATAAGCACAATAACCTCCTTAACTTGTAAAGGAAACATTGGTTATATAGTTCAAATGCAAACATGAGAGAGGAAAATAGAATCAGAAACATTATGTAAGGACATATAATTGATCATAAAACATTATTTCCATTACTTTAAACACTTACACAGTGCATCATTACAGAGGGGAAAGGTATAAGCTACCATTACAATTTTAGAAGAAAGGCTTGAGAGCCTAAAAATTCACAATAACTCATATAGTGACAAGAGGGGAAGCTTGGAAAATTTTTAACCTATTTGGAATAAGCACCCCTTTTACATTTATATAAAATTTTGAGTTGTTGAGAGAAAGAGGGAAGAATCCTAAAAACTAGACAAGAATGTAGCTGAATGAGTCGACCATGCTTGCCTCATTAATTGCACCTCCATATTTTGAGGAAACATTCATGAAGTGAGTAAAATCTATAATTTTGGAATGCAAAACTTTCAAAAATCCATCTTTTGATGATTTCATGATGTAGCTCTCTCTCCCAATCCCAATGAGTACAATTTTGTAAAAAATGGGCAACCGGGAGGAAGTTGTGGTATCCTGAGTGAAAGTGGTATTTAGGGATTCTCAAGAATTGTGCTTCATAGTTCTCTGATAATTTCTCATTATTCTTCATAAATTCAAAATTTTAATTTATGTTGAGTCTTTTGTGGGTCCCATTTAAAGAAATTTTCATTAGAACGGTGCTTTTATAAAGAGGCTCAGTTAATGGCTCGCCAACCATCTCACTGAGCTGGTTGGTGAGCTACCTTTGTTTATATTCGCAACGAGTTATTAGTTTCACATGGTGGATTCCTTGCTTTTTATAATGATCTCTTTTATCAACACTTAACAACCACACTTCAAGTTATTTGTGGCTCATATTTTATGTTTAGATTAATACGTGACCCGATAACGTTATCTCCATAAGCTCGAGATCTTTCCATGTTTTGCATTGAGTTGACCATTTCATTCATTTGGTCAAGTGAATTGGCTCATTTTTAAAAGTCTTACCATGAATGCGTTATACATTCACCACATTTTGTAGTTATCTTGGGCTTCAACTAGCCTAGGTTGAGTCCGTTTGTTTTATTTTGCTTTGAGTGTTGAATACAACTCATTGGCCCCGATCTCGCCCTCGCAATGACATTCGTTCGACCCTATCGACATATCTCCCCAATGCTTTGAGTTCTCACTTGAGCTACTCTTCATTAGGACAACCCACCTCTTAACTCCACGACTCGTACTCATCCATGCTCTAATTGTAATGTTGTCCATGTTTTCATGAGATTGCTTCTCATTAACAATGAGCTCAGTCCATCCTTTAATGATTAGGAGGATTTGTCACTCCTTTTACACATTACCACCCTAGCCTTTGTAATTGAGCCATTCAACTACACCTACAAATAATTTGTACTAAGTTGTTCAACTCATCGAGCATAGACACCAATTTGGCTCGGATCTATGTTCACAATTTCTAAACTAGGTCCTCACTGAGTTTGATCCCTCTCATAAAAGTAGCCACTTACAATATCCTTAGAGCCATGTTTTGAGCTCATCCTTGAGTTAGTCTTCATTCATTCCTACCGAGTTGACGATTCATGATTTCCAAACCTCTATGTGGGCATAGCTCAATTCTATGTTTTATCTCCTTCCTATGTTGAATGCCTCGGCTTAACTTAACTAGCCACCCAAAATCTAAACTCCTTGTGATCTTGCATTAAGTGACTAGGCCTTAACTCAACCCTCAATCACTACTACTTGACACGATGAGCTCGATATCGAGCTCGTTGTGATTACAATTCTCCCTGAGTTATATGTTGTCTACTTTCTCCATGACCGGTTGACATTGAATAACCCAAATCCTAGCGAATCATGCACCAAGCTCACCTATTTGAGCCCATGTAACCTTCCTATGAACTAGTTGATGAAGCTCCAAAAAATTTGTGCAAGCCACGAGTTAATCCATACTTCATTGTGTCGAGTGAAGCACCGAGTTGCATCTCCACCTAGCTCGATGGGACTTGACTCCATCATAACATGGTACAAATTACACAATGCCGAGCCACTCTGTGATGATGATCAACTAGCTCAAACTACCTTCAAGTCCATTTTGACACATTTTTAAAACTTTGCAACAACCCTTCAAATATTTTAAGGATTTTTCAATTCTAGGGCATTATGTAGATGGAGTAGAACACCTGATAATCTTTACACACTAATTGTAACAATTTTGATTGTGTTGGGTAAATGTGGGCCCTACAGAGCCTAGTGTACACTCCCGAGCTCCTCAAAATCCAGAAGACGGAAAATGTCTTCTAAGAATAACACATCTCCTGGAACATTAAAAATACTCCCTAAACACATAAATTGTGCATGTCACCCCAAACTTCTTCCGTGAGAGTATTTTCGGTCCTAAGGTCCAATAGGACCATGTTGTCTAATTTTTCCCCTGGGGGCCAAAGTTGGATAATATAATCTTCATACAAAAATCTACAACTCCTTCAAAATATTTCACTTGACCAATTTCTTCAATGAAAATTTTCATTTCATGTTGAAAAGTTCAAAATTAGTTAAAATGGATTTGAGATCACGTTTCTAAAATGTGTAGTAAAGGCAAGCTAACTAGTGCAAACTTCTTTATGTAAGAACTACTCGAGTTTTCCCCTATGCAAAGTTGTTAAGAGCTAAGGAGAATATTAATGAACATTGAGAAGTGGGTTTTCATACTTGAAGCCCTTGTAAGTCATGATTATGATAAAGGTTGCATACAAGTTTCACGGTACTATGTCTTAGCTAACTAGGCAAGCTCAAGTGCCATCAAAACATTTTATAGAAAGTGGAATGAGGATCTATGAAGTTATTTTTGAAGGGAAGAAAAAATTGAAGAGTTCTTTGTAAGTTACAAACTCCTTTCTTCCCTCTTACCTTGTAATGAAATATGAAGAGCCAATGTGGTCCAAACTATGAAAGGTTAGTCTCTAGTCAAGATTTGGGAAGTCTAAAAGTCATAAACATGAAGAAGGATAAGAAGTTAAAAGGAAAAAAGGTTTCTCAAGAAAGAATGGATTTGACATGCAAGATACAATTGAAAAACATAAAAAAACCGTCAATTTTGAAAATAGAAGACAAGGAAATGCTAACAGTCATAAGACATAGCCTAACAAGAGAAATAGGTCAATGAAAAAGGGTGATAGATATTGAAATAGTTTGAACTCTTTGAGATGATGAATGAATTCAAGGAGATAAAGAAAATTTTCTGATGTTGTATGAGGATTATGAAAGTGCAAAAGTAGAAACAAAGGGTGTAAAATATATAAGAAGTTAAATTAAATGGGAACAAGAAAGGTATGTAGGTGCATAAAATTGCTTGATAGTGATATGCCAAGGTGAATGTAAGGTTGCATGACAATGAAGTGTAAAATGGTGAAAAATATTGGAATAAAAGGGTGTACATGATTGTAAATATTGATAAGAAAGAAATGACCCTATTAAAAGGAGAGTATGTGTTTGAAAGAAGATAGATTGAGAATTGAAATAAAAGAGAAGAGGAGATGACAAGTGATATATGGATAAGAAAACAATAGTGAAAAATAGAGAGTTGTGAGTTTGCACATGGATTGAGAAGTTGATGATGAGAGGAGAAATGATGAGAGCACAAAACAAAGTGAATAGTGAATTAGTATGAGCTATCAATTATATAGTGAGTTGATATATAAGGAGGTGAACTTGATCAAGAGCGATGAAAATGGAAGGTTTGTTGTCAATTGTAAATAAAGTATTCTAATGTATGAATAAGTGCCTTAAGAACTAAAGAATAGGGAAATAAAAGGATGAAATGTATGTCCCTTTGACCGAGATACAAGCTAAAGAGAAACTAGAATGTGTGAGATTTTCTAAATACCAAAAAGAGACATGAAAATCAAAACTATAAGACACGAGACTAGTTTATAATCAGGTGCTTTGGAAAAAGTGTAACAAGATCAGATTTGAGAAGATATTGGAGAAAATTTTAAATGATGAAGTTTTTCATTGCTTTTGATTTGATGATCGGGAAAGATGAAATTCAGATTTCAGTAGAGGAGCATAGTTGAATAGAAAAGTTTTAAAATATAGTGTCACCACCGGTTATATAAGAAAACATTTTTGTGTGGCAAAATGTTGTTGAAAAACTCTAAGTGGTAGTTAAGAATACAAGCAACTACAACATCCTTGTAAGTAGTAGCTTACAAAAGATCAGTTGTAGTTGGTTAAACTCTAGGGATTTTTAGCTTCCTTGCAAGTTGTACCATGTAGAAGGTTAGTATTTTCTAACTGAATTATCTTGGGGTGGTAGCCTCAAAATTTGAGTTGTAGCTCAACTTGAAATCATTGTAACACATAGGGAAAATTGTTCAAAGCTAGTTCTATGATTTTTATGGTTTTCTCCTTTTGCATCTCCCACCTAAATATTGTGTATATCTCTCTTTTATGTGTTTGTGTATGGTTTCATATTATTTCTCCTAACATGGTTTGTGAATTTGAAACATTTGAAAAGTTTAAGAAGACAATGATTCACCCCCTCTTAGTGTCCAAGATTCCAACACACACATCTAGACATTTCTTACTAGGTGGAACTTATTGTGATGTCATCACCCAACAAGAAAACCTCTGTTGTGTTTTGGCCATGTTATAAAACCTAAAAAAATTTATTTGGTATTGCAAGATCCAAAACACAACAACAAATTATTTAAATACAAATCATAACAAATAAACACAGAGATAGTTTTTAATCATACAATAATCTCCACTTCATTGATATTTCATTCGGGTCCATTACAGATATATAGGAAATGATTCCCTATATTAACGGAGAACTTCTACCCACAATATCTCCTAAAAATACTATTTAGTTGTGATTGTTACTCACGTAACAATACACAACTCAAATCATACGAGTTGTTAAAACAACTCCAACTAATATATTATTGTTTATATAACAATAATATAATTAACTAATTATTATTTACCTTTTGGTAAATATCCAATATAATGTAAACATTATATTTCCTAACAAAGCTGGGCCTCACGTACTTTCGGGTATATCAAGGTCTCCCTAGTCATAGCTACCAGAGAAACCAACCCTAGATTTCCATTTCTTAGGTATCTTCGTAATCCATTCTCTTTTTCATTTTTCGCACTATCTAAAATACTAATTTTTTTATAAATATTGTGTGCTTTATTTTTTCCATAATTAGTACCACTATCATTTTACTTTTTTTTTCATGTACGTTATTACACGCTCTTTATAAATAAAATGAAACAAAACCTTACCTCAAATAATTTTTTTCGTCAGTCGTATCTCAAACATATACCATGACCATTGTATCATCTCGTGTCCTTGGTTACCTCTTCCATGGGCACCTAACCTTTATTCATCAATGTCCTTGATCAATAACTTTTTTTTCAAACCACTGTTGTAGATGAGACCAATCCTTTCTTATATCATCATCACATCCCATTTAGGCCACCTACACCTCCATCTCCCACTCCTTTAGGGACTCTCGGGCCTTCTTCTAGCCCCATGTATGACTTCATATTTCATATATCTCCCACAATATCTTAATTCTACCCATTCACTCAATTGGTGGATCCAATTCCACCCCAATTACCTTATATCTATTATATCCCCACTTCATCCGATATTATCACTAGCATTCCTAACATACCATTGCAATCTATTGGCATTCACATTGTTGCTTCTCATGTGCCTCAACAATAAAATATTCCCATACAATTCCAGCTATCTTATCACATTCCTACTTTCTAACATCACACATTCCCCAACCTATGAAATCTCCATCCCTTAACATCTTCAAGCCACCATTTCCTAATCCACCACCATAAAATGATTCTCCACCTTCCACATCTTAAAAATTTAAGGCTTACATTATCAATATTATACATCAAATATATTCATCTTCGCCTACCTCATCCACTTCATCATCTACTTCTACCCTAGACATTGTGCCTACTACTTCTTCAATATCTCCCCATTATACATCAATCATATCCATGGCTACCACACCTATCACATTAACCTCTACCACTTGTAACACATTGATTCCTACCTTTACCACATCCACATCAACTACATCTATCATAACCAAACCTATCATATCTAACTCCTTATCCACATCTACATTAAACATGCCTATCACTACATCATTTACATCCCTAAACATCCCAATTATACCCACCTCCCTATCGATCCCAACTACCCCTATATCTACCACATCAACAAATTCACTCATGACTACCTTGACATCTTCATCACATATTCCTACATATTTTCCCATGGCCACATCACCTATTTTACCCCAATCTTCTACACTTAATCCTCTAACATCAACCACTTGTACATCTATACCCATTACTAAACCAATCACGTCTTCTCAATTCACAAGTATATCAATGATGCCCCTTGAAACATTTATGAAGTACACACCCCCACCTCATTCTACATCCACTATCGATTCTACACCTACATCTACTTCACCACTTATCACATCCACTTCATTGGATTTGACTACCCTATCCACATCTATTCCACCTTTACCCATTATACCATCCTTAGCATTAATCCCAGTTCCTCTTTCCGCACTTTTACCCACACCCACTACATCAACTATTGTAACCACATCTACATCATCTTCTCCTTCCACATCACTCTCATCATTTGAATAATTTTGGAAATCACTTCAACTTGCAATAACTTCAAGTGATCCTCCCATCTCATCTACACAATTAGACACTTCCATGTCAAGTCAATCTTCACCTTCCTTAGATATCATCAAACATAATTTACTTCCGGATAAGTGTGTCCCACTTGGTGGCAAAAATATTTTAAAATATGATCGATAAATAAATATTTAAAAATACTATTAATTTTTTTTTAAAAATCAAGTAAATTTTGAATGCCCCACATATTTGTATTTATAAGCTCTTAAAAATACATGTTTGGTCATTCAATATGTGTTTGGTCATGTTTTGGTTATCGACATATTTTTTGAAAGTATAAAAACTTAAAATAATTGGGATAAATTTATATGCTTTGAGCCTTCCTCCACCCACAATGAAACCTTCAAACCTTCCAGTTTAGATTATTGTCATCCCTCCCAAGGGTGCTTCTTCACAAAAAAATCTAGAACGGTTGGCATGTTTCCTCAAAGGTCTCTTTCACGTCCTCATAAGAAAATCGACATCCCCACACCTAAGATAAAACAATCCAATGTAGCATCAGCTATCTTAGGACCACATCCATCTCTTTCTGAACAAGTCCCTCCCTAAAAAAATTTCAAACTACCAATCAACCTAATCTAAAACCATCTAACACTTCAGAACATCAACCATCATCAAAAATGAATCCAAAGCATCAAAACCTCAAAATACTTAAACTCCACCCTCGACATCCAAAGGCACCTCCTAATACTTTGGTTGAATCATATGCAAAGGTTCTTTAACACTTACTTCAAATTTTTGGCATCACACTTCCGCCCATTAAGGCATTTGATCCAAATA
This sequence comes from Taxus wallichiana var. yunnanensis, assembly GCA_018340775.1. Lineage (NCBI taxonomy): Eukaryota > Viridiplantae > Streptophyta > Pinopsida > Cupressales > Taxaceae > Taxus > Taxus wallichiana. Next base: position 205,431,679 of record CM031233.1, on the reverse strand, counting down.
GTAAGAAGCCATCTTGATTTTACCGAAATCATATTCTCACTTACCATCGTACCCCGAGTCATGACACCGAACATTCTAAGGCCCTTTAAACCATCATCCATGATCTTATTGAGAGAGACAACCTTCTCGAATATTTTCCTTCTCCATCTACCATTCCAATACCAATTTCTACATCTCCATCAATCAAAATTTCTAAGTCTCCTCCTTCATCCACGTCATCCATTATCATTTCTCCTCCACATATCATTTCTCCTAAGGAAGGTCCTCCTTTATTCATCGATATTGTTGGCCTTTCTAAATCACCACTATGATCCCCAACTATTTATCCAATCCAAATTTAAAGTTATCATCGATCCCATCCAATCTCATTCGACATCTACTATCTCATCTACATATTAGTTGACCAACGTAATCTCTTTCATTGGGGGAGAATCCTCCCCTTTTTATTTATCCTCTCACATCATATTCCTCATCCACAAATTTATCCACATCAATTCATTCCACTATCCATAAAATAGCTCCCTTGATATGGGGGGACTTCATTCTAGGATTTGTCTGCTTAAAAATTAATTCCTTTTCATCCTCGACATTGTCTTATCTTATCCAACCCATCTCATCCGATCTTATCCAGTTTATTATATCCAATTAATCTATCCACCATATTTTCATCCTAAGTCCATCTTTGTGGCCATCTTCAACTTGAAAAGACACATATTTTCTTCACTTCTTTGGAGGATGGTGCATATATCATCCTACCCATTTATATCTATCACCTCATCTAAAGTCCACTTTTGTGGCAATATTTGTGATTTTCCTCGAAGCACCATGGTTTCATCAAAATTCTACCTTTGTGGCCATATTTGTGTCTCTCTTAGGGGCACCATATCTTCATCCTAAGCCCACTTTTATGGCCATTTTATCATCTCCTAAAGACATATATTCATCACTTCCTCATTTATGAGGTATTGCGCATATATTTTATAATCTTTATCCAACTCATAGGATCCAATATTACTTAAAATTATCTCATCCAAAGTCCACCTTTGTGGCCATGCTTGTGCCCTTCTCGGAGTGCCATATTTTCATTCTAAAGCTCACTTTAGTGGCCATATCTTCATCTCATTAGGGACACATATTTTATTCATTTTCTTGTGGGTAGAGTATAAATTTTATCTTCACTCATCTATCTCATCATATCCCATATTTTTCAAACTATCACCCTATCCTATTGTGAATTTAATGTTGGTGACCTTATTCTTAAAGAAATTCAAAATGTTACTACTCTATAAAGGAGCCAATATGGAAAATTTTCCCCAATTGGATTGGACCATACATTATCACATATAAGTATGGGTCATGAGCCTATCATTTGGCCTCCTTGATGGTAAACCGGAAGTGGAACCACTTAACACATTGCACTTGTGACCATTCTATTGTTAGCATGTCTACTAGTGAGCACTTAGTTCTATCTTAAGGATCATTCCTCCATCATTATCCTCTTCCATATATCATTGTAATGATCTAGATTTATGTTTTCTACCATCACTTTTCTGAATGACCTTAAATATGGGCACCATGGCTCGCCCATACTATTTTTCTTATGGATAGGTTCTCCCTCTTGGTGAGAACTTTGTAATCATTACATCCATCACCCTCTTATCTATCTATTAGAACCATGCTAAGGGTCCATGGGTGTCCCTTGTACATTAATTTTCCCCTTCTAAGTGGTCTACCTAGCTATTCCTAAATCTTCCCCATGTAAAAATAAAAATTCATGGATGCTCTTATAAAAATTAAAAGATATAAAAAATACATTGCTACCTTGAAGGATAGCTATTCATATAAAAAAATAAAAAGAAAATCAATCAAGTAAATAGACCGATCCCTCAAAGGATGGCTATCATGTATATCATTCTTGCCATCTATATCATATATGTATAAAGTAGACCATACCCTCGAAGGATGGATACTCTTTTGTATTATGGCATCGAAGGATTCTCACATTGATCAACCTTCCATTCTATCAGCATCCATCGAAGACTTCCCACATTGATCAACCTTCTTATAGAAAACTTACCACATTGATCAATTTGCTTTTTCCCTAGCTAGAGCTGGGGCATAGATTTAGGGAACACCACTTATGGAGAACCCTCTTCCCATGTAAAAGTTACATCACAAACCCCCTTTTTCATGTCGACATTAGGTCTATGAGTTCCTTCCATCCATTTTTCCTTCATGATATTTGGTATAACTAACTATCATTGATTATATGATAGCATATTTTTTTGTCACATGTGCCTTGTGTTATTTGGATCCCCTTCTTGTTTACCTCCAATGTGATTGGAGACACATTTTCCTCATGCGCTCCTTGATATAACGAAGCATCATTTGTTCCCACAAGTCATCATCATTAAGTTGTGTTTTATTCTAAACCTTTCCACATCTATCTTTGATCTCTTGTATGTTTTGTTACAAGAAATTTTTCATTATCTAAATCACCTATATGCTACCCATCCATGATCCTACATGTATTTACCTTTTCTTACCTATCATTATCTATATTCATCATTCATCACATATATTTTTAACTTATTTTTTCTTAAAACAACACATATTATCCATGCATATACATTATCATTACCATCATCAATATAAACCATATCATCATATAACATTATCATCATCGTCAAATGTAAAGTCATATATATAATAACATTATCACATAAAGCATCATCATCAATATAAATCAACTCATCACATCATATAAACACATGCTAATCCATGAAAAAATCATACATCATATATATATATCAAAATAAGTATCTCCATACATCATAGTTAGCCTCTAAGGGCCCTCTCTCAAAGAAAATATTTCATCAAAATCAATAAAGCGCACATACAATAACATCAAATCTTTCCCTCTGCAGAGGCAAGTCCCCAAGTATGTCTCCCGGCCTCATCGCCAACACCCTCGTGGCCTTTCTCCTCTTATTACGGTTGAGCCACACTCAAGCCTAAGCCAAACTAGCTATGATCCCTGGATGACCCAACTCCCTCTCGGCACTTTCTTCTATAGATGATCCTAATATCGTTGTGTCTTGAAGCTTCTTGATCAAAATCCCCTCATAAAGCTTAGCCTCTTTGGCTAAGGCTGCATCTCTATTTATCAAAATCATACCACAAGGTATCACCTGCTAGTCTAGTCACTGTGATGCCACCTATGCACCACCGCTTTCATTGATTTGTATGTCCAATATAGTAGCAAGATCTCCAAAATGGGATCTGTGACACCTCATCTACTACTGCAGTACGGTCCTTCTCCTAGGTGACTCGGTCCCTCTTTTGTATAAGTACATCCCTATGTTGGATCACAAAGTGTCTCTCTTGATTCACATCTGCTCCATCTCTACATATAATTGTACCATCTCTCGTGGAATATCCTCTATCTCCTTCCTCACCGCCTCCTAAAGCTACCCTTACCTCAAACTCCATCTTCTCCTCCTCCTCATCTCCCCTCTCTCCATACACCCGAGCTGCCCTATTTTCAGTCAACAAATAAGAAAAACCTACTCCAACTCCTACATCATCATCCTCATCCCAAGATGTTGTTGCCTCATCTAATGGAATTGACATCTCAGAACTCGATAGCTCAATATCGATCTCTTCTCATCTATATGAGATTAGATCTCTTAAAAAGATCTAAACGACACAAAAATGTCATCGTACTCTATCAAACTATATGACCTTGACCATTTTTTTCCACCTACCCTACACCCATCTCATCCTATGCATACCCACTAACTCTGCATCTATCTCGGGCCATGCAAGGAAGTCTCTGTAGGGAATCCATCTAATCTTCTCACCCTTGAGATTTGTAAACCTGTCGCATACCAATTTGAATCTCTCAATCCTCTATCTATGAAATCTTGATTGGATCTCCATCTTAAAAACCCCACTACAATCTCTGTATGGTCCCCATAGACCCATGGTATCCTGGTGGCTAGATAAGCTGTTATGCTCATAAGCCCAACAAAGATAGTAAGAGGAAGCCTACATCTAATCTTGATCTCCTCCTATTCTGTACATAGCTAGCTCATGGTACACTTGTGATAACAAAGAAGTACCAAATGAAAACATTGTCTGATGCTCAAAAAAAGTCTGCTACGACACCTGTTAAAGTCCATGGGAACCTGGCTCACCCGAGTTAGGAAATGCATAGCAAGAAATCACCATCATGATCAAATAAATCAATCGGCTTCATGGTACTCTAGCCTCATACATCAACTCATTTTAAAAATCCCTTGAAGAGAATATGGTGTGGGGCACATCGGATCCAAATAGCCATGTCAATACTATAAGTCTGCTATCACTTGTAATAGGGAAAATCTACTCCCCCTGAATAGGTATCAAGATGTGGTACACATCCTCAAGGGTTATTTTCATCTCACCTGTCCTAAACATGAAGGTATCGGTGTGCATATACCACCTCTCAACTAGTGCAATAATCAATCCCACATCTCGTGAGATCCTCTGATAATAATGGAATCCTCCAAGCCCCATAGCCACTAAGTGATCCACTTAGTATTGACCACATCCCCTATAATTTGATCAAATAGTGTCGGGATTTGGTGTCTCAGATATAAGGTCTCTTAGGATTGCAATCACGAATCAAACAGATAAACATCAGATCCTTTCATCATTAAACATCATTTAAAATATAAATCATTAACCTATTTTACCAATCAAGTCCAATCGATACCGACCCATGTTGGGTCAATGTGTCCAGGGGCTGATCGCCACCTTTTAAGGTTAAGTCGATGGTGACTCTTCTAGGTCAAAAAAACATAGCATAAATTAAAAAAAGTGTGGGCTTCTCCACTCATCATCCTGCACACCCTCTAACATTTCCTAGTTTCTCCTCTAGCCTCCATCTCTCAGTCTCCTTTTCTAGCTCTCTACTATCAATCGTCAATTGTAGGCATCAAAATAAGCATCATCAATTGATTTTTGGGCTTAGATAAAGAACCAAGACCAAGTCATCGTTGACCCCCTTGGGACATCGTTGATCAGATTTAGGCATTGTCGACTCACCTTAGTAGCCCTTGTTTTGGCTTTCCCTTCTCCATTTTTGTGTCCTTTTTTAGGGCATCATCTATTTATCCCTGTTTTCTCTCAAATTCCACCTTTGTGGCCATATTTATTCCCCCTTGGGGAATTTTATTTCATCACTTTTTATATCTTTCCTTTTTGGCCATTTCCGTGCCCTTTGCTAGGGCACCATTACTTCCATACCCATCCTTTATAGATGCATAATATTTTAATCGATTCCTCACGTATGAAGGATTTCACATTATTTTCACATTTGGTTGTGCATGGTTTGATGCCTGCCTATGACCCATTGGTCCCCATGGATTGCATCCATTTGAGTGGTTTCCCATTAGATTCCCTCCATTTTGTAGTGATTTTTTCTGACTCACAAGCCCGTAGGACATTGTCATCATCTCCTTGAAGACCATGACCTTTGTTTCCTACCAATGTGACTCCTAAAATCACCACCATATTTTTAATTTGGTTGATTCGGATCCTTCTTGCTTGGGGAATCTTGCCTCGCCTTATCATTTTACCCATCTTTCTTCTCCCACCCGCCCTTCACCATCTACCTCTTTCAACCTCGTAATTGATTCCCTTTGCATTATTGATCCCTCATTTGAGGGGATCTCATCATCAATCCTTCATTAGTATTCATCTTACTCTTTATCTCTCATCATTTTTGTCTCATGGATTGCTAGCGTAAACCACTCAACAAAAAGGGGAAAATATAGACACCAAAATTTGGTATCATTACCCTTGTTTCCCACGTGCTCTTCTATCACCATGGTCTTATCTAGACCCCTTTATTTTAATTCATATTCATATTATCATATTTCCTATCTATTAACTTATCAAATTTAAATTTTAATTAATATTCATTTAATCATTTCCTAATCCTCATCTCATTAGCTAATTACCTCTAATTAGCTTTCATTTCTCCTCCCTAGGTTGTTTATTATCCCTAACTACCTAGTTCCACATCCCTATGCTTTTTCTAGCTTTTATATAATCCATCTTTATCTCCTACCTACCCATATCACTTCCCTAAGAAACCCTAACCCACCTACATGCTTTAAAACACTCATCCTAATCCATAAAATCCCCATATCTCAAATAAATCATCCTTCCACCACCCAAAGGGACGGTTCCCTATAGTTGGCGGTGACCACCTGGGTCATTGTTGACCCTATATAGCTAGTTTCTCCACCTTTAAAACGAGGCATAATCAATGTTTTCTTGCACTGTACGAACTTGTCTTTGAGATTGAGCATCCTTGTCAGCTGTTTCAAAATTCTTGGAGTCTATCTAAGTTTTTCTTGTATCACTTGTGAAGACTTTGGGATGTTTAATTTGATTTCGTTTTGATTCATGCTATCATATGCTATTATTATTATCTTTCAGGTACTAACATTTTGTAGGTTCAGCTATCATCAAAGCCTCATCTTCAGCTTCTTCTTTCAGTGATTCTGTCTACAAGTTGTCCATCTAGCCCATCCATCCTCATCTTTGTTTAAGACTTTGCCTGTGTCACCTTTGTTGCTCCACCATGGTCGTCATCAACCCAACTCTGTGTTTCATCCATTTTGTTTCCATATCCCCGTTGGTGTTTGTTCTGCTTTGTTATTGTTTCTAGTTCTCAGCTCTATTATTTGGCTTCTTTGTCACTCCAAATCTACTCTTTCTATCTCTAGTCACTACCAACTCATTCTAGTAGATGTTGACCTAAGTCTTGTTTCCATCGAGATCCATCCCGATCTCCTTTTTCTTGCATATTTTTTGTTTCTATGTTTGATTTTCCTATGTAGGTTATCACGTTGTTCTAAAGCCTCCGTGATCATCTTATTTACATTCGGATCATTCTAGATCTACATTTCTAGCTTGTTGTCCAGATCCATCTACTCAAGTCATCATTAACTGTCCTCTATAGTATGGGTCGCCATTGACCCATCTCAGTAGAATTTATTTTGTGTTAATTTAGATTAGATTTATATCTTTTATCCTTTTGTACAATTTTTAGTTGATGTGTGCCTCAAATTTTGCATATTATCTTGTCCATTATCATTTATTTTATTGTATCTTATCTATACGAGGGTTGACATCCACATAAGGAAGTTAACGCTTCTTGGAACCAACTTCATTAGTAATTATTTTTAGTTTACCTTTGTTGTGTGTGTTCATTGAGTTTGTAGTGAGGTCATCCAATTTGTGCTCGTCCATTTGCATCCATCATACTTCAAGGTACCTTAAACCCTTATATTTTGGAGATGTTTAGATTTATTTATTATATATTTTCCCTAATATGAACAATAACGAGAAATTTCGATCAACACCTCTTACTCCTTGCTTAGTCTCTTTTCTATAAAAATGATCTACATTTCATGCTCCTTAAGTGTTGCTATCAACCTTTGATTCTTATTCCTTTTGATCTACAAATCTTCTAAGGAACTAAAAAGTTCATATTCTAGATTAAATCATGCCTCTTCTTTATTTGAACCAACCTCACCAACCTGGTCCTTGCATTTTGAAATGTTGCTATCTTCCACAATAATGAGCAATGTGTCAAAATTAACAACATCATCTTCACTCTTTGAGTCACTACCTTCACTATCATTAGAAGAACTATTATCTTCTTCATGAGATTCCTCATCTTCTTTGTCATCTTCATAACTCTTCTTAGTAGAAACAAATGGAGATAGAGGGGATGAAGAGCTAACATCAAGGATAGATTGCCATATGTCAAATCCCAAGGGTTTTAAGCATGCTCTCATTCTAGCCAAAGGTGTTAATTCATATTTCACTATACCTCCTACCATACCTATGCTTCAATGATCTCCTCCAAGATGTTAGACTTGCTTCACAAGGACCTAGCTATGATACCAATTTTTGGAAGCATAATGAATGAGAGGGGGGGTGAATCAGTCCTTTAAAACTTTTACTTCAATTGTGTTTAACCATTCAACATTCATTATCTATTATATGAGCAATATTAAGTATATTAGAAAACCATTAAGCAACACATCAACCATCCACATAAGCATGAAATAAGAGAGAACACATGAGCACCATATTTAAGTGGGAAACCCTCAAGGGGAAGAAAATCATATATTACTCAACATAAAGGAATCTTATGAATAATACACATCACAAGATATTAATTTAGTGAGACACCAACCCAAAAAGAGAACCAATCCCTATTTTAGTAGAGCACCAACCCCTAGTTTAGTGAGGCACCAACCCCAGAAGGAGCACCAACCCTTAGTTTAGTAGAGAACTAACCCTACAAGGAGGCACCATCCCCTATATGACTTAGCACTAATAAAATCCATCCGAAATGAATACAATATTTGAAATGTTGCTTACATAACTGATGATGACTATATAAAGCTCACTCTTCTTCTATCCCTCTCAAACAACCTTCTTGTCTTCTTCACCAAGCATGATTACGTCAAGTGACCTATCTCTCTAACTATAGAATGAGAACATCATGAACATCATCTCTGCACTTTCATCATGGTCACTAACACTTGCAACACATCCTGAATCATCCCTCTAGCTTGCTCATCCTAATGCACACCAATTATGTCTTCTCCTCCAACTAGGTGTTGTATAGATGACCTTGTTCAAGCTCACCATAATTTTTAAGGCCTCATACTCTTCAATGCTTCCTCATATATGTTTCATACCTTCTCCAAAATTTTCTACACTCTCATCAACCAAGCTAGCTCAAATGGGCCTTCTTAACTTACTTATATACAAGTCACATGCACCTACATCATTACGGGATATGGAGGACATGGTTTCTCTTGGTCTGGAATTAGTACAGGATATGGAGCAGCAAATTGTCTTGATTCGACAGAGGCTACAAGAGGCTTAGGATAGAGCAGACTTAATTATGCAGATCATAGGAGGACAGATAGTAGTTTTGAGGTGGGCATGAAGGTTTTTCTTTGTATTAGGCCTCATAAGAGTCCTATCTATTATGAAAAGGCTCTAAGTTATCTCCTAGATTTATGGGTCCCTTCAAGATCTTGGAGCGTATCGGTCCTTTGGCCTATCGTCTAGCATTGCCACCCAACTTGTCTCACGTGCACGATGTTTTTCATGTGTTTGTACTTAGGATATATATTCCATATCCCTCTAATGTTTTGGATTGGACTACATTGTAGGTGCGATAAGCGAGGGCAAGTGTCGGTGGAACCAAGTGCGCATCATAGAGCATAGGACCTCTGGGACTTCGAGGCCGTGATATTGAATAGGTATGGGTCAAGTGGGATAGGTATTACAAGACTACAACCACTGGGAGGATGCCACTATATTGTGAGTCTAGTTTGCTCACCTATTCCAGTGACTTCCAGGAGGAAGTCGAGTCTAAGGGGGGGGATGTAGTTCCCACTCCTCTTCGACACCTTTTCATTTTGATATTGATATTGTTGGACTGATACTCAAGTATTTTGATGATGATACGTTGATCAGTAGATGATATATTATACTGATATTTAGACTATGGAAATTATGTGGTTTACATTTTATTATGATGCACTAGATGGTGATGATAGAAAATTTGATATATGTTGATTTTCATGATTTATATTTTATACTGACACGTTATACTCTGGATGTTTTGAGTAGAATTAGGATCTCTTGGATGTTAGGATTAGAATTTTGATATAGCAATGGATAATAGAATTTTCGATGTTGAATGATGATTATTGATTTTATGTGTATATTGTATCGATGTTGTTGATACAGACAAAATGCTAGAGAGGTATTTTGTTGTGTGCAAGATTTTTATCACATACATAGAAGGGGATAGGGGACCAACCACAGAAGGATGTTGGGTGTTGAGTGTAGACACCTAAAATATGCTTACACTTAGCATTTCATCCAATTCAACTAATTAACGACACTTCGTTAATCAACCTTCTTTGCTCCATTCTCGGATGCCCATTTCACGACACCTTCTCTTTCGTATTCCTCCTATAATCAACTTATTTGGCTAATATCTCTCTTATTAGCTAAACATTCCTCCTTTCAACCATTCAAACCCTCCCTAGTTATCTCTAGACCACTTCTATTGGCTCTGTAGGCTATCTATCAGTCACAATTGGTTATCTAGACCCCTCCTAACTCTCAATGAGTCTCTAATCTCTTGCTACTCAAGTTTAACTAGCCTAAACCAAGCTTAACTAAGCCTAAAGCTTGTTTATCCTAATCTAATCCTACAGTGATTTTTGAGATTTAGTCCTACATGCACCCAAATTCCAATCTCTCTTAAGTGGAAAACTATAAATACAAGGCTAAGCCTACCCATTCAAACACACAAATTTACATAACACAAAACCAAAACAAGCCTAAGAAAGCTTAAGAGCTCATTTGCATTAGCCAAGCTAATAAGGCATTTGATCTTGGGTCATCCACCATTAAAATAGCTTCATCTCTCACCCATGTTAGGTTAGTAATGAAATATCTAAACTTGGCCATGTAGCCATTTAGTGAGATTCATTCACCCTCATGGAGTAAAACAACAAACCGATTGCTTAAGTCTTTAGTAGGCATATTTTTTTAAGCTTTCAAGAATAGAGGTTAGTTTCATTTGCTAGATTTCTTGTTTTATTTCAAGTTTTAGTACATGCAAATAAGATTCCTTTCTCATTTATTATCATATGGTCCATTGAGGGACTTTGCACAAAGCTTTGGGGTCTTGCCCATATCCATAGCTCTTTGCAAAATCTTTCATTGAACACATGAGAAACATGGCCAAATTTGACAACTTTTGTAATGTTGTTATAGTGTGGTGTTTTTGCATGCCTAGTTAGGAGGTTTCCCATGGGGGTGACCTCACATGTGTGGCCATGGGGTGAATTGTGTTCCCTTTTCTTTTAATTTTTGTATGTGCTTTATTTGTGTTTTATGATTTAAAATTTGAAATTTTTGTCACTTTATTAACATGTTGTAATATGTCTTAATTAAGATAAATTATTCTTATTTAGATCATTAAACTTGGGATGTGAAAAATAGTTATGATGAGGTTAGGTGGTCCTTTTTGTAAGTGAAATTTATGTTGATTTGTGAGTGTTTTACTCCACCCCAACTTCAAAATTCGGATTTTGACTTGGGGGGCCTTTTTGGAGGCTTGTGGGACAAGCAAAGCTTGTCCCATGCCTCTTAAATTTACCCAACAACCCTACCTATGGGTTGGGAAGCTTATTTTTGACTTGTTTATCCCTTTTTGAGTGTAAAAGAGAGAAAATAATTGCACTTCCCTCCTACCCCAATTTATTGTGTCCTTTGAAAGCATGGTGTGCAAGTTTGTGAGCCATGTGGGTTTGTCATAGTTCTTACAAGTGCATTGATTTTCTTGGACTTGGTGTGTTGACTTGAGTGTGGGGATGGAGGAATGATGAAGTGGCATCCTACATGGAGCCACCTCATCATCCTCACATTCCATTTCTATTTATTGATGATTTTTGGTTGGAATGGGGGTTACTTGTTCATTTTGCTTCTTGTGCACTTTTGGATTTGGAGCTTGTTGGAGTGCTTTTGGGATTTCTTGTCTTGGAATTGAAAGAGGATTGTGAAGTTTTCTTGGAGCTTGATGGAGAGGTAGGCTCTCCACCTTAGTTATTTTTTATTATGCTTGTTTTTATATGAAATGTTGTGTTTGTTAAAATTGTTTAAGTCTTGTGAATGTGCTTGTGTGATGGTTGGGTAGTAGACCTTAAGTTGGGTGTGGGAGAAGGGATTATGGGACCATTGGGGAGGGAAAAGGGATTTTTGTGAGGCATGAATTTGGTGGGAGTGTGGATGGGAGTTTCACCTATGGGGAGTGAAAAGGAAATCATGGTTATTTTGTTGCATATTTGCAAGGGAGAGATAAGGATTTTGTGTTAATTATTTTTGCACTTGGAGGCTTAGGGTGAGACTCCCACTCCACTTGGGAGGCATAAGGAGGTGGTTTCCCATAGCCCTTTCTCTATTTGGTTTGATTTCAAACCTTTGTGTTGTTTTGATGAGGTTGCAAACTTGTTGGTTATGTTTTTTTGTTGTGTTGAATGTCTTGAATGTATGTTGTTGTGAAGCCACTTTGTTGAAAGTTGTCATTTGTTGCTCAAGACCCCTCATGGTTCTTTGGTTAGGGCTTAGGGGCCATTAAGGGATGGATTCTCCTCTTAATGGATTTAAGGTTGGGCGGAGAGCGTTGCCTACTCCCCCTTCCTTGTTTTGTGATCCTTGTGGTGAAAAGTCAAGAATACAAGTTTTGGAGTTACTTTTGGGATGAAGACTTACATATTGGAGACTTATAAAATTGGCCTTATTGATAGCCATTTTTGTTAGTTTCTCCTCTTATTATCCCCAATTTGAGTGGATAATTGCAAAATTGTTTTCTTGAATGAAAACCATTTAATCTCTTGGAAATCCCTTTTATGTAGACTATTATAAGAATGTTTGAATGAGAAAAGTACCTTTAAAATGAGTTAGTTTGTGAAAGGAAACTATCAAAATTTCACATTGTTATTCGTGACTTAGAAATTTTGAAATGAGATAAAATGGAAATAATCTTGGTTGCAATTGGAGTGTCTTCCTTTCTTGCAAAATGTGTCATGTTCATCTTTTAGATTATATTGGAAAACCTATGGTTGTTGGAAATGGTTACTACTTACATCTTGATAGAAATGAAATGGCTATTCTTGTTTTCCTTAAATGAAAGTAAATTGAAGAATTTAAACTACAAATGTATTACTAGATTTGTTGAAGGGAAGTAAGTAGTGTATTAACTATCTTGCTTAGATTAAAGAGAAAGAGAGAATCTCCTCCTTGCATATTGTTTGAAATGATTAAGCAACCCTATTACTTTGCTCAATTATCCATCCTTCTATGTATAGTTAGAAATTTTCATAGTCCTCACTTTGCTCTACCATGCTCCAAATGACTTGTTTGATTAATTAAATAAATCAAATTTTAAGAATGTATGTACCCATTTATAATTTAAATTGTATTTACTTTATAAATTTGTTACTAAACTTATATCTATTTAGTTCATTATTAATATTTATACCAAAAATAATAATTTAAATAAAATTGACTATTTTAATATTATTAATATATTAATTTTATTAATATATTAATATTATTTTAGCTTAATGAAAATATTGAAATTGATGTATATTAATATATATAAATTGTTCTTAATAAATATATGTATTTATATATATATAAACTACTATTAATAAATATTAGTATCAATGATACTGTGATTATTATTGTTATTATTATTATTATTATTATTAATACTAAGATTATTATTAATAATTATTAGTGTTAATAAAATTTAAATAAAAATAATAATAAAAAAGAAACTTGAATTGGGTCTTAGCGGTTAATCGCATCAATGTCTTTGAATAGGAAAGGGGTGGGGAGGGTCGATTCCCACCCCCCACCCCATTTGTAAATGGGATGGGGGGTGGGATCGGTGAAATCTCCTCCCAATCTTTAATACCTTAAAACAAAATACATGTGGGGATCGAGCCCCAACCAGTGTTCAAAATTGCACTGTCATAGCCCTTCCCATGGCTTCCAACCGTCGAGAAGGGTAGGTCAAAATTTTCTGTAAAAAAATTAAAAACCTCAGTAAATCATTTGACAAATTGTAAGTGTAATATTTTATTCAAATTGTCAAAAGAAGGGTCTGTGTGGAAAAATGGTCACAACCACTATCATTTTAATTTGTAAATCCCGATAAAATATTTAGTCTGAAACACAAAATTGGATGTTTCATTGGGAATATGGGATTAAATATACTACAAACATAAGTATATCATTTTTCCAAATTTCCCTCCCATTTATAAAATCATGTGACAAGTGATGATGCGAGATATTTAAAGCATGAGTAAAGTCCATTAGAGTTTGTCATTGTAAACAACTATTTACAATACTTAGCGACTTTCAAGTTATAACCATAGTGATATTTGGCCATATTTCTCTTGGATTAATAATTCAATTTCACTAAATTTTTTTTTCTAAAAATGTGAATTTTTTTGGTGAAAAAATGGAGATATTTATAGCTTAGTAATGCTAGCTAAATTGGTAATACATCAACGGGGCCATGGTAAATTTTAGAGCTTAGTGGTCATTAGGTAACTTTGGCTGACCATGGTGAATTTTAAGATACAAGCAAATTTCATTATATTTTTTGTCATTGTAAACAACTCTTTGCATAGCTTAAGCGCAAGAACCCGACAACCATAGTGATATTTAGTAATGTTATATATATACAGTGAATTTTACAAATTTTAATTTCTTGCTAATGGCGATTTGAATTAAAAAATTTGGTTATTGGCGTAAACACTGGGTGAATTGACCCATAAAAGTAACTTGAACCTTTAAAATTTAGGCGAATTAGTCATACCCATATACCTAAAATTTCACAAAATTTTAAAAACTAGAATATTCATGAATTAATGAAGATTCACCACTAAAATTTTCCCTGAGTGAAACCCACAACCTATGAGATGGAAATAGTGGACAATATCAATTAACCGTGAAGGCTCGAAGTATAAATTATGTAAGCCAAGGATCATATCAATGTCGAGTCAAAGGATCACTACATTGGAACCTATTGGCTTGAGCCTAATATGAATCAAAGGGATGTTCTTCTTGTTTAACATGCACATTAAGCAAAGTGAGTTCGAAAATATAGTGGAAGGTGCGGAATAATGACATTCATAGAGGTGGCATATAGAAAATCAAATCTGAGTTTGAGTTAATAGTTATGGATAGTTTGCTTTTATTTTTGTTTTCTAAATGATCGAGCGTCTAGAAATGCATTAACAAACCCTAACACATTTAGACCAAGATAATTGATCTTAGTCATTACTTGTGTGCTTAATGTTGTAAGAAACAAACTATTAAGCAACTTTTCAAAGTAAATGAGTTAATTAATAGATGACTTGTTTTAGGTTGAGTTTTAAAATAGCGTTATAATAAAATAGACCCTATGTAGGGGGTATAGATATTGTTCTTAGATGTGATTGATGTAAAATATTATATTCAACACCTAATTAATGTTCTTGGTTTTTATAAAACATTCATTTAAAAAAAATGAATCTCTCGATTAAAAAATGTTCTTAGTTTTAATAAACATTCATTTTAAAAAAAAAAATTCTCTCAATTAAAAAATGTTCTTTATTTTTGTGACGTGGTTACTTAATCTACACTTGTCATGCGAAGTGCGAAATATTTATACTAATTTTCATCATTGAAGGGTTGGTCCAATATTTACCCTTCACATTGAAATTCAAACCAGCCCTTCAAATTTGATCACCGCCCTAACCAAAAAATGAAAATTTATTATTAGTTTGACCGAACCTTCCTTATACATAGTCAAGAACTTTGTTTGCCATGACTTTTTTATTCGGTTTTATTATATATATTACATATAAATGTGTATATATATGTGTGTGTGTATATGTATATGCATTATTATTTTCATGTCTTTTATAAAAAAAAGTAAAAATAATAATCATAATAATAATAACTAAATAGTATATATGATATAGGTATATATGTATATTTATACAAGAATATATACATATATGTATATATATACACACTATAAATTGTGTAAAATACATTTAAATGTAATTGTCTTTTTACTCTTTTAAAATAGATATTTGGGAAAAATCCAAATACCCAAATGGGTATTTTGTTTGAAATAAATTTATTACAATAATGAAAATTACAAACCCTAGAATAGGGTAGAATTTAAAAACAAGTAAATATAAAAAATGAAATAGATTTGGGCATCCCCAAGCTCTATTCTCCTCTCCCATGATTTCCTCCTCTTCCTCTTTCCCTTATCCTGCAAAACAAAAATGAAGAAATGAGTAAATGAAAAGAATAAAAGAAGTCTTCCATAGAGATATTAGGGCTGCTTTGGAATTTCTCCATCCAATGGTCTAGATTAGTTTCATCCAAGGGCCAAGATTGTTCCCTACAAATGTTAGGTGGGGGTAGGTGAGATCATCATTTGATCACATGGGTCTTTTTTTAATGGGGCCACTTGTGTGGTGTTGAAGTAAAGTAAAATTTTGTATTTCTTTTTGAATTATTTTAGTAATTTTCAAAGTTTTAGAGGCCATGACCTTGTGAAAATTAAGTAAATTTATTCTCCTAGTAATTTAGATAACATTTAAAATTGAAATCTAAATTTAGTAGTATTGGTTAAATGGAAGGGTAATTTGGACCTAGACCTTTATATAATAAATTATTAAATGAATTTAGGTACCACATTATTAAATTAATTTAAGATTATATTAATGAAATTATTTAAGCCTAATGAAATATTAATATTATTATTTATATAATTTTTGTGACGGTCGTTGTTAACAAAGGTTCAAGTTATCATCGCTTTCATTCTTTAACAAAAAAATTATTCCATAATTTTTCTAATTTAACCTTCGTTTTGTCTTGGGTTTTATGTACAAAATTTGTGGGAGTTACACTTGGTATCACAACTATGGGTTCAACGCTTAGATCCTGTGCACACTGGAAAACTTAAAACTAAAAACAAATAAACCTAACCAAACTCTAAACCTAGTACACCAAGCTATGCATGATGTTTTGAAACATAGAAAATTTAGAAAACTAAAAAAACTTAGATGATTATAAACTAACTCTCGCCTTGGTTTGTACAGGAGGCATGGACAAGACGAGGGGTTCCTACACATGGACCTAGACCTACCACCCCTAGATCGGAAGATGATTAATACCACTATACGCAGAGGATCTTTAGGAGGGTGACCTAGCAGGTAGGATAAAGAGCCATCAGTGGAGGCTCATGTGCCTTCACATCATAGTGTAGAGGATAGGGAAAAGAACTCCCATGTGGAGTCAGTTAGACATGAGTCACCTCCTAGGGAGCACATAGATCAAGTTACGGTGCATTGAGAAAAATCTAGGATCCCTAGAAAAGAGATGATTTGGCCGAGAGGCCTAGAGGTTTGAGTCGACTACGAGTAGATCACATTAGAGAGATATTGAAGTTACATCGACTCATTTTTCTAGAGACACAGGTAGATTTCAGGATGAGGCATGATTGGTTAGCTTGAGCGGATGCTTCAAGCTATTCCTTGTTCTAGCAACACGAAAGCTTGTGTTTCCATTCACCTTCTGAAAGACGGAGTGGAGTTTGGTGGAGGACCGAGGAGCAGAAGCTCCATGTAGATTCTGAGACAATCACTTGGGAGCTCTTCAAGGAACGTTTCAGGAGTAGATATATTTCCAAGAGGTTCATTCAACAGTGGATCAATGAGTTCCATGATCTACGATAGGCCTCCATGATGGTAGCAGAGTATGAGGGATGATTTCTGGATCTACTTTAGTATGTAGACTACATGCAAGATGAGAAGGTCATAGTTCACAAGTTCATTTGGGGCCTGAACTTAGACTTGGGTGGGGTAGTACACATTCACTACCTAGAGACATTATCAGAGGTCATGGAGAAGGACTATATTGTAGAGGAAACTAGGGGAAGACTCAACAGGAACATGACAGAGTGAGGAGTCACATGCAACAACTGTAGGATAGTAGATCGAGGGGATCAACTTCTCCTCCTCGTTGGGGACACACCTCAACATAGTATTTCTTCTCGGTATCCTCCACCTCCTCAAGAACAACATCAGCAAACTCGGCCTCCTTTCAATCTCCACAGCGCCATGATGCTCAGAGAGGGTGTATTATGTGACCTCCAGCTATGGGTCCCAACAGGACATAGGCTCCACCTCAAACACAGTGACAGGAGTATGTCCACCACAACACCCACATAGATCTATGGCAGGATTATCGTGCACTTCAACATGTACTATTGGGCCACTTGGAGGACTATCTTCTTAGTGGAGAGGACCATGTACTTGTTATGGATGTGGTGTGTATGGACATCATTGGAGAGAGTGCCCTCAAAACCCTGTTAAATAGGGCAAGGCACCTATTTCTAAGCATACTTCATAATATCTGTATATTGCTTTGGGGGCGCAAGAATTATGGACACAAACCACCATGGTCCTATCTCTCATGATATAATGATCATTAAAGGAAAATTATTATTAATATATATACATATCATTTTAGGTTATTTTACCAGTGTAAAGTGTGGTTGAATCAAGGGAGTCCTGTACTAATATAATTGAGTTAAGGTTAACTTTGCATTTTAATTTAATAAGATTTTTGGGTCTAAATATTAAAGTCACCTACTGGGCTATACATTCTAAGAATTTAATTAAATTACTAATAATAAAATAAAGAATTACCCATTTATAATTTTAATAAAATAACCCCCAAACCGAACTTGATTTATAATATAAACCCAAACTTCTACAATAATAAAACCTAAACCCAAATTTATAACTTCCCACGTAAATGACATATTATAAGGTGAAATATAAGCTATTAGATCAAGAGGATATTCACCCTAGATATTTAGTATTTTTTGATGCAAAATTACAAGCACCCCGAATGGCCCGATTTTGAATGGGGCATCCGGTGTAACCTGCATAACATGGGACCATATCTCAAGCTATGGGACTTGCGGGCTTGAGATGATCCTCCAGAGAAGGCTGGTTCCTGCTCCTAAACTACCTACCACAATCTACTCTAATGTAGGCAAACTATCTAATCCTAATCTAACTTTCCAAGGGACCAGGGAGAGAGAGTGCATGAAAACAAAGCCTACACTAAAGTAGTGATACACCAGAAAAGGAGGTTATTGATCACAAATCCAACTTCCTGAAATGGAGAGAGATGAGAAATGGAGAGGATGGACAAGATGCATCACGAGAAAAAGATAAAGTTCACACAGAACACCACTTCAAACCCATTAAACACAACTACCAAAACCTGTAATAGACATCAGAGATATGCATAATATACCCTGCAATGATGAGAGGTAAGAAGAGACAATAAAATAAGAAAAGGATGGACAAGATGCATCACGAAACAAATTTTATTGCTCCATGAATTCACACAAGTACATTATCGGTGGGAAAGAGTAGAGAAAATTCCATTACAAAGCAAAGAGAGGAGGCTTAAGCTCCACATTCAACCCTAGGGAAGAAGAAAAGAGGGGACAGGAGAGAAAAAATGACCAACTCCTAGAAAATTCCCCCCTCCTCTAAAATATATAGAATAATGAGAGAAGGAGAGAGGGAGAATTTGAATTTCTACTCCAACCACCCAAGAAAATGCATTGAATTTGCCTACAACAATGATGGGTTCTATTGCAAAACCCATGCCTCCATTATTGTTCCTTGTTGGGTAAGAAAGGAAGCCCATACTTCATTATGGTGGTAGGTGAGAATCTTGATAGCCTATAGTTGAGTAACAGACATCGAGAGATTTCCAAAAATTCCTCTCTTGCTCAAATCCGAGTTTCTAGTCGAAAGTTATGATCATCTGAAGGTCAAGGTCGGGCATTCCATGTGGGCTCTCATAATATTTTAAAAGATCTAAGCATTTAAAATTCTTGGTGGGCTTCATGATTCATATTTCATTAAATTGAACTTCTGCTAATCTTTTCAAAACTACTTTGGGTTTGGAGTCTATCCGTGCAAGATCCACATGGAAGCCACGCACATTCTTAAGATTTTGCTACCTTTTAGGGTCCTGGGAATGTGTCATGCCAACATTTAGCACCGTATGCGAACATGCTGCTTCATTCCCTTGAGTGAGTAAAGGGGCCCACTATATATAATATCAAAATCCCTTTTTAGGTGGGAACTTTTCCTTTCATTCTTAAAGTTGCGATGGTTGGAAACTTGAACGCTTTCACCGGCTTTGGACACTTGGCATCATCTACGAACTTGCTCTCGCTTTCTTTGTGTTTTGAATTTCCCTCCTATTTAGGAGAAACTATGTTGGACCCTAGACACGTGGAGGGCCAATGCTTGTTTGAGGACCTACCTTTTGGTTTTACCTTTGAAGTTGTGTCGAAGAGACACATGGAGGCTTCTCGTTGGCCTTCCCATGCTTAGACTTTTCAATGGTCGGTTCTACCTTTTCAAGCTCGACCATGTGGAGGGCCTACGCTCATTTGGGGACCTGCCTTTGGATTTTACCTTTGAAGTTGTGCCAATGAGGCACGTGGAGGATTTTGTTGGCTCTTCCCATGCTTGGACTTTTCAACGGCTGGTTCTACCTTTTCGGGCTCTGACCACGTGGAGGGCCTGCGCTCATTTGGGGACCCGCCTTTGGATTTTACCTTTAAATTTGTCTTTGATGACACATGTGGAGGCTTTCGCTAGCTCTTCCCATGCTTGGAATTTTCAATGACCAGTTATGTCATTTCAGGATCGACCACGTGGAGGGCCCGTGCTCGTTTGGGGACTTATCTTTTGTCACACCTTTCAAGGCGTGTTGAGCTGACACGTGGCACCTTCTATGGTTCTATTGCTTTTCTTCAAGTTGACTCGCTTTGGGTTTGATTTTTGACTTACCGAGTTATCTTTCTTCGCTTTTTTAATCGTTCATTTCCTTGAGATCCCTAAAAATGTGAAGTCTGAAAACTTCAAGCCTTTCTCCATTTTTCCACTTGAGTTTTGTTCTTCTTTAACATTTTCATTGGCCATTCATTTTCCCACCTTCTATTTCCATACTCGAGCCTTCCTGTAACTTGATTGTTAGATTTGAAATGTGGGCTCACATGACTGAACTGACCTCTTCATTTCTCTGGTGTGGAAGGTTGTGTTTGATCAAAATTGTCCGAGGGAAAAAATGGATAATAGTATTGTTGTGAAACCATAAAATCTCCATTTGTATCCTTAATATTTTTCTTTTGTCTTTTCATTCACTCTTTTTTCCTTTCTCTTTTAAGGCTTTGTGTTTTTAGTTTTTTCCATGGAATTTTTATGGAGGAAATTATACTTTCCAAATAAAATATTCAACTTTGGTTTATATGATAGGGATGTGTGTGTGTGTAATTTTAATATGTATACACCTCCATTGGAGGCCTCTCGATCGCTCGGGCGTAGGGCCTACGCATAAAAGGGACATAGTCCGCAAAGGGAAGGGGATGAGCCCATGTTTTGTAGGAGGGGAAATGCTTTGAAAGGCCAATGAGAGGGACTAACCATTGTGGATGCAGTAGTGGAGGAGTAAAAGAAGAATGGGGAGGATTTGGCATGGGCGGTGAAGTTTGGTATAAGGGGGCATAGGCTGGGTTTGGGTCACCCCGCCACCCAACCCCAATCAAATATATATTTTATTTTCTTAAAACACACCTCAATTTTATTTCTTGTCTTATATAATACAACATTCAAACCATATATTTGTGTGTGTGTGTGTGTTTGTGTGTTTATATGTATACATAATAGATTATATATATACCTAAAAGGGAAAATTTTCATTTTATGAATCAGATTTATAAGGATGTTCACCTTTATGAAATTATATACAACTACAATTAAGGTTAATAATTAGAATATATAATGGAATACAAAAGATGTAAATCAAAAATGCACCCAAGCAATGAATTGAAAATATGAAGGAAAATGCTTATGTGTATGGGTAAGGTACGTGTGTGTGTGTGTGTGTGTGTGTGTGTGTGTGTGTGTGTGTGTGTGTGTGTGTGTGTGTGTGTGTGTGTGTGTGTGTGTGTGTGTGTGTGTGTGTGTGTGTGTGTGTGTGTGTGTGTGTGTGTGTGTGTGTGTGTGTGTGTGTGTAGACCACAATAAATGTGTCTATACATATTTATTTATATGTATATATAGTAACTTTTCTATGCATATATATAAATATAAGAATATTAGAACAATAAGATCGATATTTACAAAAATTAATTCATTTCCAATATCAATATATTTACAAATAGTATTCCTTCCATTAAACATTATTTTCCAAATAAATTTTAACTACAAGTTGGAAAGAAGTAATATTTCTCAAAAAAACTTAATCTCCACTAAGATATAAATGCACTCCCATAACAAGGATTCCTTTCATACATATTTTAAAATCAACAAGATATACTATCTTTTTTTTTCAACCCAAACATGAATTTCAGTAACTTAATCCAACTCAAAAACAAATAGTTTATTTAATATTCTTCCTTTTTTCAAGCAAGAGATGATAATATACAAAATGAATGTTCCCATAGAATCAAAAGAGGATAAAACACTTACATGGATAACAAATAACTGTTGGTTTAAAATAGTAAAAGAGTAATTTTAACCCTTTCCACAAGTTCCAAGAGTTCAAAGTGATGCTGATCCACTTTTAAACAAGCATCACATATTAATATTATAAAATACAAGTTTACAAGCCTCCCACAATGTGGGAATAACATGCTCAAATTTTGAGCTTTAAACCAACTCTAAAACACTCCAAATGTGCCTCCAAACTTAGCTTCAACTTCAACTTGACAATTCTACAAACACCACGAATAAGAGGGCTTGAAAACCTCACAACCATAGGAATTATTACATTCCACTTCCCCAAAATGAGGGCATGATATCCTCCCTCTAAGCCAATGGGAAAGAGAGGGAACATGCCTCCAAGATGCACAAGGTGAGTGGGAAAAAGATAAGACACCAACCATATACACAAACAAACCAAATTTACAAAAAAACACTAAAAACATATATGAAGCACAATACTTCCCAATAATGGAAGTGGGGGAAATATTAGCTCCAATATATCCATATTTCTATGCAACCAAAAGAGTTCCAACCCATTCCAAATGACTCCAAGTAGCCTAAGCCCCTTCAATCCCTCCAAAATAATATTTCCCATACCTCCCAAAAGGAGGAGAAAGTAAAGAAGAATATTAAAGGAATCAAACAACATTTCAGCCCTCTTAGTTTTTATCCCTTTGATATTTGACAAAACACTCAAGAAAACAATCATTTTACAAAAAAAATTCAACAAGGAGTTGAGAGGCTTACCTATAAAGACCAAAATTCCAAGCCCCATACTTAATGACCAACCTCCATAAGATTTTTTCCTTATTCCTAAGCTTTCCATAGATCCCAAGGAAGAAAGAGAAATCACCAAGTCCCTCAAAGGTTCTAGCTCTTCCAAGTTCTCTCCCCAAACTCTTAATGCAAAAGTGAGAACAAAATGTCTCTCCAAGCTTCAAATGGAGGTATATCAAGATAAATCCAAAGATTCCCAAAAATGAAAGGGTGACACATGTAACCCATCTCATTCTCCCAACAATACTCCCACAAGTCCCTATCATACAAAAGAAAAAAGCCATAATGGAGGAAAATCCCCCAAAATCCAAATTAAAATTAAACTAAATTTCCTCCACTTCCAAGGTGGCTCAAATAAACAAGCACATTAATAATGAAATGGACAAGAGACACTCAAATGGGAGGGAAAATCCCATTTGAACCTTGAAAAGGTCTCCCTACCCATATGTAGGGTCCAAGGGGTCCATTTTGGTGTAAATGAGACCCCTACACAAAAAAAAACACTTCACAATTTCCACTTTTATCCTAAATTCGGGTTTGGGAAAAGTGGCACACAAGGAGAGGTGGTGGGGCCCACCCAACTCATGTTTAAGTATTATTACACCTCTAAGCACAATATTAAAAATTATAAATCATCCCTAACACATGTAGGAACCATTAGGACCCTAAAATAACTTAGAACAAGGGTTAGACAAATTAATACAATAAGGGTCAAGAAGGAACCACTAAGGGTGTTTGTAAAAATCACAACACAAACACAAGGCAAAAAAAAATCAAGTAAAGATGAGGTTTCACCAAGTGGGCCACTTGTAAAAATTGGAGGTGCATCTCTGTGTCCCACATTCTCATGTAGTGAATATGTATCTTGCAAACTCGATTCACACGTCATCATACCTAATCGATATAATAAACCAAATGCAACAATTTTGCATACATCCAATTAGTCAAATCAAATTTCAAGTTAAAGCATATAATTTATATAATCAATTAATATACATAAAAATATTATAGACAAAACTATATACAAACATAACATACAAAATATAACCCATTTAAATCTCATTTCCATAACATCCATAACAACAACACCGAAACAAGAAATAATGGAAACAATATTGGCATCATGTGCCTCATACACCACCTATCAAGTTAGGTTAGCACATTATAAATAGAGATGAAAAAATAATATACATATATCCGAACAATTAACCATTATAATTTTTTCCAAAATATTAATTGTGTAAACCCTATATCAACCATACCCATAATACTATATCAAAACCTAAGTGGTAAGGATAAGGCATTTAATTGATGTGTGAGACCCATAGATCATCCTACCAAGGATAAGATAACAACAAGAGATAATATAACAACCAAATATTTGTAATTTAATTCAAATAAATCATAATACTATTCACTTAAGTTTCTCAAACATGAATCTATCACAGAGTCAATGGTTAAGTAAAGGAGTGAAACTAGAGGGCAATACATCCCCTTCCCTAGAATTAGAATTCCTCCTTGAATTCTATGGAAGGGGTAGGAATAACACACTCTATTAGATTCACGGCTTCTGCATGGTTGGTTTTCTTCTTAGAAAAAAGTGTCCCGTGAAAACCAAACTTGCTTTAACATTATCAAATATGAAGGAAATAGAGACCATTAAGCAAGAGTACTAATGTTACTTGAAGGAAGTTTATCAGTATCCTTGTCAACAAAATTTTACCTATGGTTTTTAACAAAGTATGATAGTACAACATAACCAATATTTCTTATGGAAATTGTTGTTAGAAAGAACAATAAACAACATTTGTCATCTTAGAAGGATTGGTAATTTGTGTGTATATGACATGCATGAAACCACCCATGGCATTATATACCTCAATTAAGAAGGATAATATTTCCATCTTGTGTGAAATTCCACTTCACGGTTCATCCTCCTTCTACATCACATTAGCAATCTTCCAATCCTGACCTTCAAATATGTATGAGATTTAGCATTTTCCCATAAGGGCCAACAAGTTTGGGGCCATGCAAAAAAGGTTTGATAAGGGTGCTAGTTAGATTAATCAATAGTGTCTACAAATGGTGGTATAAAATACATCTAAGGTATATATAGTGTTAAACTAGAGTATCCTCCATAAGGCCACATAGTTGGAATAATTTTAAAAATTTTTCTTAGGTTTCATTAGCTTTATTCTTTACCCCTAATCATGTATCATGTCCAATTATTTTGGTTTAGAGAACCATGTGAGGATGGTACAATTTTATTTTGGTCCAAAGTTAATTAGATTTTTATCTTACTAATCTAATGCCTATACTACCATACATATAAACATGCCACCAACATCTACTAATAATAATACTAAATTGGTTTCAAACACAACATGGCCCAATTGAAGTTTAAAATGGTCATAAGTATAAAAATTTTATTCCATAAGGAACTCAATGAGCTAAGTGGATTAGATGTCTCAAGAGGTTCAAAATTAGCAAGGTTACTAGGGAAACTCTCAAAATATTTCTTATGTGACCATGAAAACAACTTTCCCTTTTGTACTTCCCAAGGAGGTCAAGAGTACAACAAAATGTTTCCTCCAAATGGAAAGGAAGATTCCAAAATTTCTCCATATCCTTAACATATGTTTCTTAAACTTTTCCAAATATCCTAGGTCACCAATGACCCAATAAATAAAAAATAAGGGTACTTCCCTTAAAACTAGAGGTATATGTTTGTTTTCAAAAAGGATCACAAGTTATAACCCTATTGAACCATAAAAAATGGGTTACGATGGGATAAAATGTCTCCATCAATAAGAATTAATCACATTCAACTCCAAGGAAGCTCTACATGGCTAGAGGTAACACCATCTTCCAAAGGATCCATCATCCATGGTAGGCATAAGGATTAATTAGTTTCCACTTTTAGCATGGTAAAACACAAGGTCAACTAATACTTATAACAAGTTATAAGATCTATCAAGGTAATAAGATCCTTATACATAAGTCTAGAAAACCATAAAATTAATGGAAGATCCAAATGTAATCCAACATGCTTCTATAATGTTATACATTTTGCATATGTTTATAATTTTTTTATATCAAAGTAAAACATGGAAATGTACTAATCAGTATTATAGCCAAACCTAGTATGCAACTGAGATAGAAAGTTCACCATGTGATGAAAAGTATATAATTTAATTGGTCCTATCATTTAGATCATGTCTATTTCATATTTTAGGGGTATAACCAATAATTTTCTTCTACCAAGGTTGTTTATTAATTCATTTTGCATGATCATGAATGCATAAATTATCCCCAATTTTAACCATGGTTATAAGTTATAAGTATGCTTATAAATTCAACTCTTGTAATTTTTAGTTATTATATTTTTTATTCATAGAATCCCATAAATTTGTGACACCAAGGGCCAACACCAATGTTGGTATGAATCTCGCCCTACCATGTGAGAAATGCATAAGCATTTTTCTTCTAGAGAGAGAAACAAGAGAGGATTGAGAGAATACTTTGTTATTTTCACATAGTTATTATTTTCCTTTTTAAGCTAAAAGGTTAGAGTGAGGAACCATTTTCCTAATGTTTACATTTTACTCATTAAGTTTTGAAAATTATGTCTCTGAATAAAGTTCTTATAGATTTATGTTTATTTCATTCACAATTTATCTTTTAATGAGTAAATTGCATTCTTATTGTACAAAGAAACCAAGGTTAAACAAGTGACCATTAAACAAAATCAAACATACCGAGCTTTATATAGGGTTTCCAAGAGCTTCAAGTATTACCAATGCATCCCCAAAAATTCCATAAGTCATCAATGAAAGGATCGGTGCAAACTACATTATGGAGTCAAAGGTTTGCTTTTAAGAGTTCAAGGATTTTGTTTTAGTACTAGAGAGGAACGAGTATCTATGGACTAACCCCAAAATATGATCACTCAATGAGTGGTTACCAAATCTATCACTATCAAAAACCTTATCACCATTATGATTCTAAGATGAAATGGTTAGATTATTATAATGTTTCACACTTTCTGACCAAGAAAACACCCCCATACCAAGAATGGAGATCAAAACAATTTACCCAAAAACACAACCATCAAAGTATACACTGATACCAATGGGTTTATAGTGTGGTATACTTCAAAAAAAACCAAGAGAGTAAGACATAATTACATCTATTGATGGGTCCTCACGACCAAAATAGGCACATTTATTTAAGCACGATTCCTGAAAGAACTCAAGTATATCCATATTTACAAAAGAAATTTTATAGTCCAAAAATGTCATTTTTTCCTAAAGAAGACTAACATCACCAAGTTAGAACATCTAGTATGCCTATTGTGAATCATCATATCCCAAAAGTACACTATCCTCTAGTAAACCATAATTATGAAAGAGTGAACCATCCCACACATAATCCATAAATCCTAAATTGATTACCATATCCATCTCAATGGTGAAGAATATCATCATAAAAAAAAGCAAGGAGAAACAAAAATCACTATCCAATCCACTAATCAATACTACATAGCATAAAGGCCAATCCAATCGAAGATAAAATAGTATCATGAGGGTCACTCAACCAAAGAGGACCGAAGAAATCATAGGAGTCTCAACCAAAGAGGACTCAAAATCAAGTATGTCTCTCCACCAAAGGAGGACCAAATATCACTAGTGTCACTCCACCAAAGGAGGACTGAGTGTCTAGTATCAAAGTGAGGCTGGGTCACTCCATGGTCCTAAACACATAGAGCCCCATCACCTCAAAACCAAGGGTATGTCCTACAACCCCAAACATGTAATCATGACACCTTGGGTGTACCCCATACAACAAGAGAACATAATACAAACAAGATAGAACTAGCTCACCAATAAGAAAGTAAAACCACGTAACATTATTGATGATAGTTTAGCCAAGCGACCTAAAATCCAATAAATATATGAGTAGTCAAAAAGAGATAAAATCCATGAAATCTCAGCAATCAAAAGAAATGGCTAAGTAACCGCATTCAAACCACGAAAATCTCACAATAAGGCCAAAAATATAAGAAGAGATAGTCCTCTCGAATATTTTTAATAAATCAATTAAATAAAATGTTGGTCCTGAAAAGAAAAGGCAAGTTTACTAATATAATACATATTAAAAATGCACATCATAATGACTATGCAACCTTTTGTGGGCCTCCTCTAGGGGTACTAATCATTGAGTGCACATCTTGGTATTTAAAAATAATATGGATCCAATAAGATATATGTCATGATTTCTTCTCTCCTAAGTGGAAATAAGTCTCCAAATCAAAACTATCAATATCTACAACAACTACCATAAAATACCATAAACAATGATGATATAAGGCTCAATAAATATCAACCAATCTCCAAATATTCTCCACAATGGTCTCAAAGTGTCACTCAAAGAACTATTTCCCAAAACTTGTCCCAAATAAAACAACCACTCATAACTAATGGTTTCTATGGGGTAGTCCCACATTCCAAGACCATATCCAAGAACTAGGAAACTATTGATTAACATACTTCATAAGGAATTATATACCTAACACTAATAAAATCATTGGAACACTATAATGACTCTGCATTTCCCTCCAACAAGGATCAACTTGACACCCATGTCACAATGATTATATCGACTCATTAGTTATTTTTCCCTAGAGGTTCAAGTGTTTTAACCTTCCTCTCGATACTAATTGTCATACCCACAATTTTATGACCCAAAATCCAACCAATTTACTAGAAAAATCAAGATAAGTTTTTTTGTGTGTTTTTTAGAACATTCCATTAAAACTTAAACATGATTTGGCTAAGTTCTAAACCTAATCAATCAATTTACTTATTGATATGCCAATAAAAAAAAGGGTACTATGACCATGTTATTTTATAGTGTGGTGAATACTACTTAGGTTAGTAATGAATTCCGCCACCAAAGGGACAACCAAAGCACATATGGTATTGTGTTGTGCAACCGAAGGTATCACATTCCATAATTTAAATAATACCAATCTCCACATACTATTTTTTGGGGTGTAAGAAGTATGGAAACGAACCACCGTGGTCCTATCTCTCGTAATTAATGATCATTAAAGGATTATATATATGTATGCATGCATGTATGTATGTATATTTCATTTTAGATTATTTTCAGTGTGTAAAGTGCATGGTAAAATGAAGGGAGACCCAAAGATCGATCTAATTGAGTTAAGGTTAAATTTTCATTTTAATTTAATAAAATTATATAATGGGTCTAAATATTAAGGTCACCTCTATGGTTACACATTCTAAGACTCTAATTAAATTACTAATGATAAAATAAAGAATTACCCATTTATAATTTTAATAAAACAACCCCCAAACCCAAACTTAAACAATAACAACATACCTAAGCCTAACCTTATAACTTCCCACCTAAATGGAATATTACACGGTAAAATATAAGCCATCGATCAAGAGGATATTCACTTGAGATCTTTTGTAAACCCCTAAAATCTCCATTTACATCCTTATATTTTTCTTTTATTTTTCATTCAATAATTTTTTCCTTTCTCTTTTGTGGATTTGTGTTTGAAGGGTTTTTACATTTGGAATTTGAATGGATGGAGGAAATTATAATTTCCAAATAAAATATCCAACATGGTTTATATGATAGGTATAAATGTATGTGTGTGTGTGTAAAATTTCAATATGAATATTCCTCCATTCGAGGCCTTTTTTCATGTTTAGGGTGCAAGGATTGTGCACGGGATGTGATATATTCTAGCAAGGGGAAAGAGGATGAGATCCACGGTTTGTAGGAGGGGAAAGGATGAATGACCAAGGGGAGGGCCCTGCCATAGTGGCCGCGATAGTGGAGAAACAAATGAAGAGTGGGTAGGATCTACCGTGGGTGACCAAGGGTAGTATAAGGGGGCATGGTTGGGGTTGGGTCGGCCCTGCCACTCAACCCCAATCCAATATTTATTTTATTTTCTTAAACCATGCCCCAAGTTTATTTTTTTGTCTTATATAATACGACATTCAAAACCACACACACATATGCATATTTAGATTAGATGTATATATATCTTCATTTTATGATCAAGATTTATAAATATGTTCAACTTTATGAAATTTATATGTAATTACAATTAAAGGTAATAATCTAATATATCACAAACATATGAAAGATGTAAATCGAATGTACCCAAGCAATGAATTGAAAATATGAAGGCAAAGACTTATGTCAATATGACTAAGGATTTTTTTAATATATATTTTCATACCAGAATAAATATATGTATGTATATTTACATATATGTATAGATAGTAACTCCACTATGCATGTATATAAATATAAGAACAACATACCAACAAGATTCATATTTACAAAAATGAATTCATTTCCAATATCAATATATTTACAACTAGTTGCCTTCCATTAAATATTATTTTTGCAAATACATTTGAACTACAAGTTAAGAAGAAGTGATATTTATCAAATAAATTTCATCTTTACTAAAATAAAAATGCACTCCCATAACAAGGATTATTTTCACACATATTTAAAAATCTGCAAGATCTACTATCTTTTTTTCACCCAAAACATGATTTTCAATAACTTAATCTAACTCACAATGATATAGTTTATTTAATCTTCTTCCTCTAATCAAGCAAGAAATGATACTATACAAAATGAATGTTCCCATAAAATCAAAAGAGGATATAAAAATTACATGGATAACAAAATAACAACTGGTTTAAAACATAAAAAAGTAATTTCAACTCTTCTCACAAGTTCCTAAGAATTAAAAGTGATGTTGATCCAATTTTAAATAAGGATCACACAAAAACATTATAAAATTCAAGTGTACAAGACTCCCACAATGTGGGAACAACATGTCTCAATTTTGATCTTTTAACCAACTCTAAACACTCCAAATGTACCTCCAAACTTATCTCCAAATTCAAATTTTCAATGCTTCAATCACCACCAAGAAGAGGGCTTGAAAAAATCCAAACCATATGCATCATTACATGCCACTTACCCAAAAGGAGGGTATGATAGACTCTCTCCAAGCCCATGGGAAAGAGAGGGAACATTCTCCAAGATGCACAAGGTGAGTAGGAAAAAGATAAGACACCAACCATATACACAAACTAACCAAATTTACAAAAAAACACTCAAACACATATATAAAGCACAATACTTCCCAAGAAGGGAAGAGGGGGAAAGATTAACTCCAAGATATCCATATTTTCATGCAACCAAAAGGGTTCCAACCCACACCAAATGAATCTAAGTCACCTAAGCCCCTCAATCCCACCAAAAATCATATTTCCCATACCTCCCAAAAGGAGGAGAAAGTAAAGAAGAATAATAAGGAAAAAAAAACAAAATTCTAGCACTTTATTACTTATCCCTTTGATATTGAAAACACACTCAAGAAAACAATCATTTTACCAAGAAAATTCAACAAAGAGTTGAGAGGCTTACCTCTCAAGACCAACATTCCAAGTCCCACACTTTATGACCAACCTCCATAAGCTTCATTCCTTCTTCCCAAGCTTTCCACAACTTGCAAGTAAGAATAGAAATCACCAAGTCCCTTTAAGGTTCTATCTCTTCCAATTTCTCTCCCCAAATTCTTCATGCAAAAATGAGACCAAAAAGTCCCTCCAAACTTCAAAGTGGAGGTATATGAAGAGAAATCCCAAGGATTCTCACTAATGAGAGGGTGACATGTGTCACCCATCTCATTCTCCCAACAATACTCCCACAAGTCTCTATCATAAAAATAAAAAATCCATAATGGAGGAAAATCCCCCAAAAACCAAATTAAAATTAAACTAAATTTCCTCCACTACTAAGGTGTCTCAAATAAACAAGAACATTAATAATGATGTGGATAAAATTGGCTCAAATGGGAGGGAAAATCCCATTTGAGCCCTGAAAAAGGCCCACTACCCATTGGTAGGGTTCAAGGGGTCCATTTTATTGTAAATGAGACCCCTAACACGAAATTCAACAGTTACAATTTCCACTGTTATCCCAAATTCGGGTTTGGGAAAAGTGACACATAAGGAGAGGTGGTGGGGCCCACCCAACTCATGTTTAAGGGGTCCCACACCTCTAAAAACGTGATTAACAATAATAAATCATCCCTAACTCATGTAGAACCATTAGGCCCTTATATTAACTTAGAACAAAGAGTTAGACAAATTAATACAATAAGGTTCAAGAAGGAACCACTTATGAGTGTCCGTAAATATCACAACACAAACACAAGGAAAAAAAATCAAGTAAAGATGAGGTTCGGCCCATGGGTCACTTATGAAAATTGGAGGTACATCTCGAGTCTCGTGTTCTTATGTGGTGAACATGTATCCTAGCACACTTGATTCACACGTCATCATACCTACTTGATATAATAAACCAAATGAAATGATTCTAGATACATACATCAATTGGTCAAATCAAATTTTGAGTTAAAAATCTAATTTATATAATCAATTAATATACATATGAAGATAATAGAAAAAAATATATACATCCATAACATACAAAATATAACCCATTTAAATCTCATTTCCATAACATCCATAACAACAACACTGAAACAAGAAATAATGGAAACAATATTGGCACTGTGTGCCTCATACACCACCTATCAAGTTAGGTTAGCACATTTTGGAAATAGAGATGAAAAATTAATATACATATATTTGAATAATTGACCTTTATAAACATTGTCCAAAATAGTAATTGTGTAAAACCTATATCAATAATACCCATAATACTATATCAAAACCAAGTGGTAAGGATAAGGTGGTAAATTAGCTTCATGAGCCCCATATATCATCCTACTAAGGACAAGATGACAACAAGAGATAATATAACAATAAAATCATTGTAATTTAATTCAAATAAATCATGATACTATTCACTTAAGTTTCTCAAACGTGAATCTATCACATAGTCAATGGTTAAGTAAAGGAGCGAAACTGGAGGGCACTACATGTGTTGGAGTCTACTAGTCAACACTTCACAAGGTCATGTGTGCGAAATTCACCTAGACAGATGCTAGGCACTCACCTGAAGCACACACAACCTACCGAGTTCTTCCTTTTGCCATTTTTTAAGATGTGGTTTGCATACATAGTGATCATGACATGAATGAGGATAACACCACAATATAGTAATGACAACACATATAATAAGGAAATTAACCAACATAGATGATTAACAACAAAATTTCGATATATACTACATTACTTTCAATAATAACAACCATAAAAATTCATACACTTATTCATCATAAGTATAATTCATTACATATACCTATTGATTACATTCATGCCCTTACTACATCCATGCACGTAATCATAACACATACAATATTCACTTAACATTATTCACATACATAATAGTCTCTCACAAACACACTTAACCACCTTTACAATAAGCAAAACATCTTTTTATACATGGTGGGGACTTTCCTTCACCTTTTACATATGTTAATAATATTAATAAACACCGTAAATATAGGTTGCATGCATTTTACCACTTTTCTTTATCTCATGCTTTAATCCTATAAATAGCTCTTGACCCTACATGCTCTTTTCCTTTGGGGTCGATGCTTTACCTATTTATGGAATTTCCTTGTATATCATTTCATCTTCTACTTTTCCCTATTTTAAGCCTCTTCTTGGAAATTGGTTGTCCCGGATCCTTGTTCATGTGCAAACCTTCGTGCGTTGACCTCCTTCTCTGAGTTGCATGCACCTTCGCACATTGACATCTCTTCACTTCCTAATCTTATGTGCATGCTTCCACACTCATTTTCCTTATATTTTTCCTCTATCCATGCATGCACTTCTATACGTAGTTTCCAAATTTTACACATGGATCATACTTAACCATTTATCACTCCAACATTACCCCACACTATGAGTATTTTCCGTCCTCGAAAATAACATGAATCAAAGAATATATCCTTCAAAATATAGCTGAAATAATGAAGGGTAAAAATAAAGACCTTGGGCCTTTACCAATGAATAAAAGAATGTGGATCTTCCATCCATGTGCACGTCTAATTTTAGTCCTTAGAGAATGAGAGGATCTCTCGGAAAATCCCTATTTATTATATATTATAACTTATTCCATCTTTGAAGCTCCTTTGTGCTTTGTTAGGTGATTATTCTATAATGCATGACACCTCCTCCAATGTTATCTCGTGCACCTTTTCCTTCATATCCTTCACCACCACATCTAGGTCACAAGTCACACCATTTAAAATATCCATTTGTGCATTTCCATATGGTGGATCTCCTTGATCCTTTCCACAAATGTATCCTTCATGGATTTTATTATCTCTCTCTTTTCTGCAAATTTTGTCATAACTTCTTACACTCGGCCCTTTTTTTTCATTTTGGACCGAATCTTATTCAAATCTACCTCTTCATTTGAAGTATGCGTGCTAAGAGTAGGATCAAAATCCCGATAATTATAAAAATATTTCTCGCCTCTTTGCGGCCTCCTTGACTTCTACAATCAACACCTCAAACTCTTCTATCTTCTCCTCTATCCACATTCTCTTTATTTTTATTTATTTTAGCCACTTCTCTGTTGATGTCCTCAACCCACTTTCACCTTGAATAATAATATTCTAGCCAGATCTTCTAGATATTCTAGTTCTATTGTATACTCTGGTTAAACTTGATCTACTAAGCCGGGGTATGTGCACGTAATAATCGACAACTATATCTTTTGCTTTGTTGTATGATTCACCATTGTTCTCTTATTTTCATCCTTCAACTCCTCTATGAGCTTTTGAATCTTCTTGTCCTTCTGCTCGGTGTCCTCTTGCATGTTTCTAATTGTGGCCCCTTTGTCTATATTCCTCTTTCCAACCTTGGTGGCCATATTGTTAAGCATGTTGCAGGCTTATTCATCGAGTATATCTTGGTGGGGTTAATCACATGGAGAATACCTTTCCGGTTCCTTTTTAGCTTCATCTTAGAGTATGAGTCCTTACCTCAAACTTAGGATCTTTCATTTGCATTTTCATACTCCAAGAGAGCATATTCCTAGTACGCGCAAGTGCCTCATCCTTGTTTAACATTTCCCAAGAGAATAGGTCCTCTGGTGGTACCGAACTTTGAAATCTAGCCCTTAGCACTTTGAAGGGTCATCAATGTAGGACATTGGGGGTTTGTGAAATTTCCCATTTCTTTCTTCCTCTGGTGCATTTCTTCTTTGATGTTTCTTATGCAATATTGAATTGCACATCGCTTATTTCTCCTACAATGCCTAAGTCTTCCCCAATTCCTTGTTCTCCATCTACCCCCTTCCTCCTCCTCGTGTCTTACCTTGCACTCCTCTCCACCCTCTCCATCACATTTCTCTTTTGTTTACCTATTCATTCACATATATTTCTCTTTTTTAAGCTCTTATTCTTCTCCTACGTAGGCTCCTCTTTGTACATTAGAACCTCTTCCTACACCTTTTCTAAGTCCTCTTCTTCTCTCTCCAAGTCATGAATGACCAGGGGATATTCCTTTTCTAGAATTTTATTAGGTTATTATTCACTTGAGGCCTCCTGTGTGTGAAGCACTCACCTCCCCTGCACTCCTTCCTTAGATTCTTTCTCTTTCCATGATCTAACTTCCCTTTAGTAAGATTCTTCTTCTTCTTCTGGGGATTTTCTCACACGAATGCTTAGGAATCTTCAATTTCTTCTTCCTTTGAGGATCTGAAATTTTCATATCGTACACATCTATAATTTAATTTTCTATCCTTCATCTTTGGGTGCAGGTATATATATACCCCTATAAGCCTCCTTTCTAACTACCACTACCATGGTTACGATGGGTTTGAGGTCCATACTATTCGATTCCATTGTTTCCACATATGGCACCCTTGAAACATAGCCATACATCTTCCTCAAGATGTGGTAGTTTGAAAGTCCAGTCCACCTTTTTGTGTTGAACTAAAATGGTTATGCCTCCTATATTTTTTTTACTACACACTTGAAATACTTTATGGTGAATGTGCAAATGATATCTTGCACCATGGACCCATTTCTCCATCATTTAAAGAAACCTTCCTAAAAATAAGTTCTTTATAACCACAATTCGCCTATTTTTACATGAGTGAGGGGATTTCTCTTGGGATACACCATTGTTTTCAAATACATCGCGCATTCTCTTGTACCACTTATCCAATCATGCCTTGTATGGGTTTGTGATTGACCATCACAAGTGTACCCAATGAACCTCTCTGTTGGTGACTTATTCTCTATGGGGTGCTCCCACATATTATCCTCGAGGCCATTGTATCCCTATCTCCCATAATACAATTAACAAAATAATGGAGCCCTAAGTAATCTTATCTCCCCTATATACTTACTCCTTTGCCTCCTCAATTATGCCTTCAACAATGTACAAGGCTATGTTGTATTGGGTATTTTTGCACCATATTGTGCATGATGTGTAAGAAATTTCTTTTTATCTTAGTCCACATCTCAGACGCTCCAATCTTACAGATGACCAAGCACGTGCACCAGTTTCTATAGTCCCTGGATATGTTATATTGATGATGTTGAACACGCGAGTCCCTTTTTTATACTAGAACTTTGTATTTGTTTCTTCTATGGCCTTCTCATTGCATAAGTCCAACTATCTATCTCTCACTGTGTGTCACAACCTAGTTACCTTGTGGATGAGTTGTACTTATTAGTCGCTTTCTTCTTAAGGAGAAAGTAAAAGTAATCTTCATGTACCCTAGACATCAACCATTGGTACATGTGTGTGAGCCTCCCAAACATAAGGAAATTTAAACAACTACATAAACTCTGAAATCTCCAAGTCTTTGTGCACCATTTCATCAAGAGATTTTTGTCCTTCTCGTGGTCCTTTGGCTTAACTCCTTCAAAACATCCTTTTCAAATGTTCCTTTCATACCCCCGCATTTAGTGATTGTACTCACTTATCTTGCACTTGGAGAGTTTTGATTCCCATTCCTTCCATAGAACCACTTCCTAGGGGTATTGCATCTCTAGAAACAATTATTTAGGTGACTCCATGGTTGGTTTCTTCTTCTCTTATTTTTCATGATTTCCTTGGTGCCATTTTTTTTTCTAACTAGTTTGGCCTTCAAATCTATGTGATGCATACCCTAGTGTTGGAAATCACTCTCTTTTTCCAATTGTGCTTTTGGTCTAAACTATCCAAGCCTCTTCTCAATCATTTTTTTAATTTTACCTTCTTTCCCTAGTTCACCCTAGAAATTGTCGAGATTTCGTGCCCTAACTCTATGTCCTACGAACCCTAGCCCATTTTCTTGCTTTTAAAACCCTCCACCTAGTTTCCACTTCTCCAAAGAGCTCTTTGTCTTTAGGTTTTTTTACTCATTCCTCCTTCAATCAATTTGGTTCAAAATGTTTTGTAGCTCTCTGGTTTGATCATCACACTTTCACACTTTTTTCACATTTGGTCACAATTTAGATCTTCAATCACACAAGTTCTTAAATGCAAGGTAAGAATGACTTTTCTCACGCTCCTTTTATAGATTTATAAATTTCCAAATGCATTAATTTCTCCTCACCTACCACCACTTTTAGATTTAAAGTGATTTTTTCTTTTTCTCACACTTTTTTTTTTTGCTTTCTCCTGCATGTGGCAATCATAACCTTAGGTCACACCGTCACTAACTTCCTAGGTTGTAGACCCTCTTGCATGTATTTTCTTGTGCCAAACACACATTTCCTCTGTGCCACTTTCTAAGTAATTACCTTCTCCCACAGTGAGTAATTCCTTTTCATCTGGTTTTCATTCAAACCTTCTAAGCAAACATTTTTAAGAACCTTTTGCACAATATCTAACCAATTGTGACATTTTTTCTTTCTTTCATGCACCCTTATACTTTTCCATCGCACATTATTCTCTCACATAATCACATGCACATTTACTAAATTTTCAAGACGTAATAGCATCCCATTTTACCTTGCACTCATTTTACCTTTGCACTCAACACTAAAAGCATGCATGGTCCTTTGCACATTAGTCTAACATAGAGTAATCAGCTCCTACGCATGAACACACTTATTACAAAAAAAAAAAAAATAAAGAAAATATAATCTAAATGGAAATGATTCCTTATTACAAACACAAAAATAATATTATTTATAGTAGGGCTTCAACCTACTCCCATTGAAGTAACTAGGTAACATAGTGTCATCAATGCTTGTAATTGACATGTGCCTGATTCCAATATCTTGGTTACTTTAAATGGTCCCAACCAATGCACTTTAAGCTTCCTAGGATGACACACAAACTTGGAGTCATACAAAAAAACCATCTTCCCCATAGTAAAAGACTTATTATTAATATGCCTATCATGCCAAGCCTTTTGTCTATCTTTTTCTATCTTTTGTCTCCATCATACAATGACATGATGTTCATCCAATTGCATAAATTTATCAATGTGCTCCTCTACTACTTTTTCATCATCTAGTCCTCATATGCATGCAATACGTAGGGAGGGTAACATGAATTCCATGGGAAAAACTGCCTCCGTGCCAAACACCAATTGAAAAGGTGTGGCCTTATTCAACCTCTTGTATGTAGTTCTATATGCCCATAACATAATTGAGACTTTTTCATCCCAATATTTTCTACCTACATCATAGATCTTTGTCAATGTTGTCCCATAATCTTATTGAAATTTTCTACAGTACCATTGGATTGTGGGTGATAGGGGTAGTCTTATGATGAGCTACCATGAATTCTATGCCAACAATATTCTTATTATCTCATTCAAGAAATGAGTTCCCTATCACTAGTAAGGCTCAATGGACAACCATATCTACTAATGATATTTTCCCATATAAAATATTACTGTTATTGTTTGCAATGTAATATTTTGTAGGCAACCTTCGCCCACCTTGTCAAATAATTTGTGCATATAATGATATAATGTGATTTTGTCCTCTATGTGCAATTGGTGTAATTGGCTCTACAAAAAGTCAATTTCCCACTTCTCAAATGGTTTTGCACTTTGCTATAGGGCACAACTGACATCTCATCTCGGTTTCTTGGTTTTACCTATCCTTTGAAAATGATCACATGCTTTAAAAATGCCTTGGTATCCTTATAGAGTGTCTCCCACCATAATCTAATAAGTAATATCTTACACGTTGTTGCTTTCTCCTGCATAATGACCTCTAACTATTCCTCCATGTGCTTCTTCCATTATAGCTTCATGCTCATGCTCTAAGACACACCTATGTAAGATTTCATCTCTACCCATCTTGTATAGGTCTCCTCCAATCAAGATGGTAAGAAGTTACGTGAATCATTAGTTACTTCTTTTTTAGAGTCTTCATTTCCTTTAGGTGTAACCCTTGTGCATGAAAATATTGCAATATCTTCTAAATCAGTTGGTGCATGGTTTAATCTGAATAACTATGCATTAGGCATAGTTTCATCTATGCTCCACACGTCCTCACCAAATTAATCCTTGATAAAGGATTTGGTCCCAAATTAATTTTCCGAGATTCACTATAACCAAGAAATTAAATTCTTAAAACAAAAGGATCCAATGACAAATGTGCCCTTGCAAAACTGGATTATTAACCAGATACTTTAATTTCATGTGATCAATGTAGAAGATAAATGACATTGCTAACAAATACTATCTAAACTTATGAAAGCACATATCATTGAAAATGCTTTCGCACTCCATATTGTAATAATTATGCTTGGCCGATGTTAGCTTCCTACTTGCAAAACAAATAGGATGATCAACATTACCTTCCCTGGCTATGCTAACATTTCTCCAATAGTTGTACTAGAAGCATCTACATGAACATGGAATGGATTGTTCTAAGAAGGGAAGCATAAGATATGTGCGGTGGTTAGCTTCTCCTTTAATGTCTCAAATGCTTGTTATTGCACATCACCCCTAATAGAATTTTCCTTTTCCTTTAACAATTCTCAAGTGGGGTAAAATCTTTGCATACCCCTTGATAAATTTTTTTGTAATAACTAGAATGTTCCAAGAATCCAAGCACTTTGATCTGATTAGTTTGGTTCCTCTAATCCAAAATGAATGCAATCTTGATTGGGTCTATGATAAATCCTTCCTTTATACATATGATATGTCCAAGTAAAGTACCAAATGGTCTTGAAAATATACATTTCTTAATGTTCAAGAAGATTCTAATTTGTCTACATCTTTCAAACATCAATCTCAAACAGTCATAATGGTCTTTAACTAGGCCATACACTATCCAATCATCTAAGTAAACCTGAATAAATTTATGAATAAAGTATTGAAATGCCTTCAAAAAATGTGTGAGAAACCACTTGACACATTCTTTCGGGATAAAGGGCATAATTGTGTAAGAAAAACATCCCCATTTAGTTTCAAAAGTTATCTTTTCCTGATCTTTGGTCATGATCCTTACCTGATGATAACCTGAAAATCCATCTGTAAAAGAGTAGATATCGCAACCAACAACACCTTTAATATATCTTCAGTGAATGGTGTGGGAAAAGGATCAATTACACATGAAGCATTCAAAACTATATAGTCAACACAAATCCTTATCCATCATATTTTTTAATGTTAATAACCATTGGGCTTATCCATTCGACTCTTCAATGGGATCAATAATGTTTGACTTGATAATTTTATTAATTTTTTCTTTCACCTTGATGTGCATATTAGGATTCATCTGATAAGGTCTCTTCTGAACCGGTCACATGCCATCCTTGAGTTTGATTTTCATTTCACCTAATGATGGATGCACACCCTTTAACTCATGTACATCCTATAGGAAACAGATCCTGAAATTTGTGCATAAGCTCAATGAATTTTGCAACCTCTGGTTCATACCAATAATCATCAATTATCACCTCCTTTGGCACATCTTAAGTTCTAATGTTTAATTTCTTGGTCTTCAATGGTACATGGTAGGATCACACTTTATCATTTGCGGAGTTCAATACCTCATGTGCACCTTTTTGGGTGTTTAATATCCAGATCCTTAACTTATTCATCATCTATGAGGTAGACAAGATTTCCTTTCTATTTTTATTTCCAAGTGCATCCCAACAGGGTCTCCTCTGATTCCACCATGTCGTCATGTTGCTTTAGTAATAACCTCAACAAATAATTGAGTCAAGCTTCTTCACCTTCACATTATCCCCCAATGTAATGCACTTCATAATCTGTAGAGCTTCATGAACCGGTGGTTTAGTAGAAAAATAATCAAAAGTATGGGTGATACATGAAGTAAGCTCATGCCAATTTGTTGTCTCTTATTTCAGCTCAACATGTACATACCAGGAATGCGTGCAACCACAAAAGTGGAATATAAATTATGTACCAACCGAGATGGTGGCAAAGAATATTTCACTGTCATCCAATTCCTCTAATTGTGAACATGTACCATGGGAGAAGTCTTCCCATCATAATATTGTATCAATGAAGGGAGATTGTTCCTTGCAAACCTTGTCAAGAAATTCATTCTTATCTTGTGCAAACCAAGTAAGCTATCTCTCATGCATGTCCCACCAACAGACTTTGTTATCCCATGTAATGTGTATACCATCATATTTCTCTTATCCCCTTAATTGCACCATTGTTCTTCCATCATGTATAAGAATGATTCAGGATTTTAATGTCTAGTGTATTTTGGTAAACTAAACTTACCCACCTTCCCGATGAGTCTATGACCTAATCACCCTTATCACTTTTCCTCAAACTTTGTGACTTACCATCTCATAAGTAGAGCCCAATTGTCACAAGCCATGATAGTAGTATTATTAATGGACAAAACATCTTCCCACTAAAGGAAACCATCCTTTGATGACTCCACATGCTCTGGGTCATGCAATATATGCATGTAGATTTGATTAAGATCCTCTTCATTAATGGGCTCTATATAAGGTGCAATATTTGTGTCATCCATGGTATCACAACACACTCATCCTTGTTCTCAAAACTTACATAACACTTTTGAAATGTAGGTATGTATTATTGGCATAACACCAAGGATGGCCTAAAAGAACAGGGAAATTAAATTTCTTCGCTTCCACGAGCTCTAAGACCTCAAAATCACCCTTGAACTTGGCTCCTTAAATGGTGATAGAATCATCCTTCAATACCCCAATGGGCATAGCCCTTGTCTTGTTATCCATATACATCACATTTGATGAGGTTGCAATGAAAACCTTCCCATCTTGGTTCCAAGCATCAAGTGTGAGGACATTTACTTCCGTGCTGTATCAATGAGGATATTACTTACCAACCATCCATTAATCACTACATCCAATGTGATTTCTTTTTCATACTCATGATCTTGTGGTGGTAAATTGACATGAAGAATATGGCACTCCCTTTCTACACATGTGCACGATATCTTATCCGATAATCATTCTCCCAATAGAGGTATGATATTCTCCTACCTAAACATTATGTGTACCTCTCTAAGATCATCCACATCCTTATGTGGTAATTTAGTATTCATCACATGTTCTCTCTTGCGCACTTGTTTCTTCAGAAATGTATTTCCCCTTAGAGATCCCCGATGAAACTCATATTATCTTGATATAATTCTTTTGTTGGCCGACATATGAATAATTTGCATGAATAACATCCTCTCTTCTTATGAGCGGTCTTTCTTTCCCTTGTTCATGCTCATGTTGCCTTTGTGCGCATAGTGACCAATAGTGGATGCAGTTCCACTACAACTAATTTATTAGGTGTCCATTACCCCTAGTTAGCATGTTCTACCTTAATCAAATCATCTACCTTATCCTTCTTGTTGTTCTTACACATGTGGGCATACAGATATGGAAAATCCTCAACCTTATGTGCTTTTCTCACAATACGCGTAAACATGATTTTAGGCACTTGCACTAATAGTGATCAAGTGACCTATAAATGTAACACATTCCTCGTGCGAACCTTAACCTCATCCTACCTCTATAACCTCCATTACCATTGTTGTGACCTTCCTTATTTAGTCCCTCTTGTGCTGCGAGCTACTCTCCACACTTTGGTTTGGCACAACCATGTTTCATAAGCCTCATAAATGTGATCTATAAGACAACAATTGGTTATGTCATGAGTATGCATAAAAAGATTTTGTAATATACATAAAAATTCTTCGCATAGTACGTTGCAAAAGTGGACAGATTGCATACATCATGGTTCTTGTGACAAATTTTGCAAGTTGTTAACACACACACACACACACACACACACACACACACACACACACACACACACACACACACACACACACACACTCCTATAAACTATCCTTTGAGTTCCCCTCTACCTCATAATCGAGTGCATCAAAATCCACCGCACATCTCATAATCTAAATTAGCAAATAAATTTTCTATCTAAGTAGCCATTCTGCTATCTAGGTAAAAAGAAATGGACTTGTTCTAGTCTCATGCTCCCAACCTCATCTACACATAGTGTTTCTTCCAAAGGATTACACGAGGTTTGTAAATGTATTATGTGAAATCACCCTTTGGAAGGGGTGTCAACAAGCCTCCTATAAACCATTGTTCATGATGAGTCCGATGAATGTCATAAGAAACATTAGACATAATGGTCTTAAAACACACATCATATTCCTTAAAACTATCGGACAATCCATGTTTAATGTCCTTCA
Source organism: Taxus wallichiana var. yunnanensis (assembly GCA_018340775.1). Classification (NCBI taxonomy): domain Eukaryota; kingdom Viridiplantae; phylum Streptophyta; class Pinopsida; order Cupressales; family Taxaceae; genus Taxus; species Taxus wallichiana. The sequence continues at coordinate 205,387,930 of CM031233.1, read as the reverse complement.
GCATGTTAATGCTTTGCTTTACTCAATTTAGGTATATGGAAATCAGCCAAGAAGGTTGTGCAAAATGCGTCATAATCCACCACTATCTGGTGTGGATCATACTTTATATGCCAACTATGCGCGTGCCGTGAAGTTTGCTAGAAAAATAACTATCCTTCGATATGGAGTTGTTATTCCATTGGATATCCATAATAATTCACACTTATGCACATGCTCAACTGCATCTTCCACACCTCTATATTCTAGAAAATGAAGGAAATCACAAACAAAATATGAGGGGATTATTCTGTGGTTGTTGAGGTTGTTGCTGATTTCCATGGTCCTTACCTTGGAGTGAGGTGGATCCTAAGCTTGAACCTCCTTTAGGATTTCCTCTATGTGGTGGAAGACTTGAGCCTCCCAAGCCTCCTACAATTACACAGGGACCGTAGAAGTACTACCTTGCATCCCCGTAGTAATTATAAACTCCTAACCAACCATTTGTCCCACTAATTCACTTCTAATATTACCTATGATGGGTAAAGACGCCACTAATTTCTCTTGAAGTCATGCCTACCAAATTGCTTCCAAATAAGGTATGTCCAAACAAGGGGTCCCATTATGCTACCTTAATCTATTGACGTTTTATGCTAATACCAATACGTGCCTACCTATATCTCCAACCGAACATGGTGATCCTTGATTACCTTCTTGCTCACCTTCACTATGATGATATTCTACAACAACTTCTAGATTCCAAATACCATGCATAAGAGATAGGGGTTTAGGATAGGTTAGATGTATGCCAACGGTTCTCATTGATGTAGAGAAAATCACACTTAAGAAACCAATAAGTTAGTATTATTCAAAACTTATAAAACTAGTTTGACAGGCTACGAGGAGATAAAACAAGTGAAGGAGTGATGGTGGAAAATATACTTAGCAATGGAGTTAGGATATAAAAATTTTCACACACTATAAGAGGCCAAATGGGTGTCCATATATATATTTGGTTTTTCCTATAAGTTGGAAGATGTTTCCCAACACCAACTCACCGAGTCATTGTGTTTAAGAAGCTAAGGACAATTTTAGGGAGATAGGTGAAATTGAAGTTCTTGATTTTTTTGTATTGGTTGGTTGGTTATTATTGCACGAAGAAGATCCTAAGGTTAGGGAAATTTATTATAACAAAACAATACAAACCTTAAATCAATAAAAATTACAATTTTGAAGAGTTACTAGATCAAAAAAAAAAAGTTGTTCTTCCTCGTATTTCAAGACAATTTTACAAGTTTTTGCTAATACTAACTTATTGGCTAGTTAAGTGTGATTGTGATCTACATCACTGATTCTCTCCTCAGACTCACTCTCACCGAGATGTCGAAGGGTTCCTTTTATTTTTCTTCCCTAATACTAGGAAGACATGATCTTACTGAGTTCCTCACCTTCGTAGGGTTCTCATCACTTCCACCCGAAATCATTCCTCTCGGCCTCAACTACTCTTTAACCGCCATCTCTCATGCATTATTATACCTTTGCAATATTTTCTCTCCCCTCTCTCTTTCTTCTACTAGGATGAACACCGTCCTTCCCAAACTTTCTTACTTCCTTGTGCATAGTGGAGTTTTAGCCTTCCATATGTAAGTTCTCCATTCCTAGCTCAATCATCAAGATCTTTATAGCCAACAACATTTGACACTTAAATAGGATTCTCTAGGTTCATGCACAAAATAAAATTCTAATTCTTCCGGGCATGTGTATGTCAAAATTACGTACTTCAAGGTATAATTTTGCATCACACCTTCCCACTATCGAGCTACAACACACATCCATGGTTCATCCAAATCGAGAGAGTCTTTGGATACTTATCTTAGCTCCACACTTGATTTTTTCCTAGCCACATAGTTTTTTCTATGCGTTAGCTTCTAGCCACTGTATAATTTCAGTAGGGAAGAAACTAAAGAGTATCTCATATAAGGAATCATAGAGAGTTTCTTCCACCCATTTGCGCACATTAAAATCTGTCTGGTATTGTATCTCTATAAGAATTCTTCCTGGTTGTCATCTACCCAAGACTCAATATTCTCTAGTGATATATGGAACACCATACGTATGTCACATCCTAATGAGAAGAATGAAAAGAGGAGCCAATAATGGAACCAAAATGTTGGAGTCTAGTATCCAACACTTCACAAGGTCATGTGTGTTGGCACTTCACCTAGATAGATGCCTAGGAACTCACCCCAAGCGTGCATAACCTACCAAGTTCCTCGTTTTCTCACTTGTCAAGATGTGGTTTGCATACATAGTGATCATGACATGAATGAATATAGCATCTCAATATAGTAATGACAACACATATAATAAGGAAATCAACCAACACATATCATTAACAACAACACCTAGATCTCTACTACATTACTTTCACAAAAAAACCATAACAATCCATAAATTTTTTCATCATAAGCATAGTCCATTACATATACCCGCTGATTACATCCATGCACCGACTACATCTATGTGCACAATCATAACACTTAAAATATTCACTTAACATGCTTCGCATACATCCTAATCTCTCAAAAGCACACTTAACCACCTTTAACAATGAGAGAAAATTCTATTTATAGACGATGGGGACTTTCCCTTCACCACTTACATGCATTTATCCTATTAATAGACACCTTAAATATAGGTTGCATGACTTTTACCACTTTTCTGTAACTCATGCTTTAATCCTATAAATAGCTCAAGGCCCTGCATGTTCTTTACTTATCCAAAGCATGTGCTTTTCATTTGGGGTATGTTCCTTACCTATTTGTAGACATTCCTTGCATGTAATGCCTTCTTATGATTTTCCCTCTTTTATCCTTTGCTTGGAAATTGGATAAGTCCTGAATCCTTGTGCATGAGTGAACCTTCACACACTGACTTTGTTCTCTGAGTTTATCTAATTCACTGTGAACCTTCTTTGAACCTTGACTTTGTTCAAAAACCTCATTATGCTTCTTCACTAATTTTGGTAGCACATATTCATAGGTAGTTGGCCTTCACTACCTATTTTGACACCTTATAAAATGTTTTATTGTTTATCTAATTCATTTATGTAATCCTCAATGCACACTAGTCTAAAAATTTGTGCTCAAAACGCGTCATCCACTCATTTCATTCTCAACTTATGTATAATATACTTTTCCATTCTCTCGCAAACTTCATACATGCTTGCGCATATCTCTTTTGCACACTTCTAAATATAATATATTTGATCCTCCAAAATTTGGTTAGATATGGTAAAACATTGTGAGGAGAAATCTCATAATGTGTAGGAATAATTCTTAAGGGGAAAAATCATGAAGTATTTGTTGTAAAAATACATTTTTCATCTCTATAATTGATTACTAGTATCAAAATCCTATTTCTTATGTAAACATATAGAAAAATGTAGTTTTGTTTAGAGTTGTAACCACAAGTCTTACATTTTTGTAGAGGAGAATGCAATCCAATAGTAATAGTTCCTATAAAATATGACTTTTTCCAATTTGGGGCAAATGCCTTGGAAATTGTGTGAGGGAGAGACTACTTGATTAGGTTTGGTATTTGTATGCACAATACCAAGGGATAGATTTATTGATGGTGGAAATGTAGTAAGATCTAAATGGCTATTATTAATTTACAATTTAATATTATAATAAAAGGTAATGAACTTGGAAATCATCTAATGGTTTTGATCAATGTTTTTTTGTTGAATGTTTTCGAGTCTTCAAACATCTAATGACTACAAAAATTTATAAGTGAGTGGTCATTCGAAAGGATCGAGAAAGAAATTGATATGCATTCTAGTACCATCCTACATACATGTGTAAACCACATATATCTATAATTTAGATATAGTATAACTTATGTAGCAATTCTAGTTTTAGGATGTTTTGTTCTATAGTTTGTTTCATGGCCAACACTTCTATTAGGAAGGTTTTGAAGGATTTATTAAGGTCATTTCCATATATTGTGATGACAATGTAGGTGGTATTATGCTACATTTTGTTTCATTTTTCTATCACTTTTATAAAAAAATGGATAACGTTTAGCTCTTAAATATTTCCTCAAAAAAATCATGCTCCTTTCTAGTTAAGCATCTCATAGATAAATTCTTTCAATCATGTAAAAAAATTAAAATAATTTTCACAAGCTTATTTAAAAAAAAAACAACAATCATATTGTTGAATTGCTATAGTTCCATGAAAGGGGGTTTATCAAACTATTTGAGTTGATGTTGCTCAGAAACTTTGGTATACTTTTCTAGTTTAGTGGTCATGAGTAAATTTAATTTAATTTTTAGATTAAGAAATTTTTGTTGATAAATTAAAGGAATCATATGCACACATATGGTTGGGATTTTTACTAAATTTTAGAATGTTTTTTTTCCATATCTATTTTAGATATCTTAAGGGTTTTCTCTTGATGATAGCTCTAGGTATTCAATGAAAGAGATTCAAGTGATGGACGTCTAGACAAACTATATTTTATGGGAAATATTATGCTCATAAGTTGTGATGATCATTAGTATTAACTTCAATAGAACTAATACCATGTATCTCTATATATAATATATAATACTAGTTTTTTTAATTGAAACAAAATTTCAAAGTTTATCAAAATTCCATGTACATCCACATTCACGTAATTCATAAATATATGGAATTAGTATTATTATTATTTAAACAAGATAACCTCTCAAACTTATACGATACACCTTACTTAACCACATCCTCATAGTACCTAAAAGAAATATTTTTGGGGATAAAACTATATAATAGTTATTATTGTAGTATTTCAAGTCCACCGCTAAAAACATCATTAGGGAGGAAAAATGATTGAGTAGAGATACTATTCTTTAATATAGTGAGATAAGGTACAAGAAACGAAGGTTTGGCTAAACAAAAATAAATAATTGATCTTAATGTATGGTTAAGGACAATCCTAGGATCACAAATGATTAATTAATAAGACTATTAATTTTTTTAATTAATAAATAGTGTAAATATCTAAAAGTTTTAATAATTAAATGTGAGACAACCTAATAAGAATAAGTTGTATAGTTTGGAATTTGATCAATTAAGTAATTAGTATGATAAAGAAAATAATGTGAGGAGGCACGTGCATGCATGTCGTAGCAACATCTTTATGCAAAGTTAAGTTGGATTATTCTCAAGGTTTAGAATAGGATCTTTAAATAGTATAGTGAATAAGATATATGAATACGTATAACCATATGGATATTTTAGAAGTGACATTTGTATAGATAAAAATGGTAAGCTACAAAGGGACACTTATAATCAATATAAGTTTTCATCGCAAAATGGTAATTTTTATTCAAGAGCATAAGTTTAGCATTAAAGGTTTGAAACAATAAGAGGAGGGAGTGGAAAATTTCAAAAACAATGGTGTTTTAGGACATAATCACACACGAGAGAAATATTTTAAATTAAGTGATAACCATATGATTATGTCTATGGACCCATAACACTTTGCATTTTATTTTATGTGCATGTAAATTGCATGTGTGGTTTTTTATCAACTAAATAAAGAAATATTTAGTTGATCTATTCATTTTCAACAAAATATAATTTTATTTGAACATTTATTTTCAACTCACTAGATAATTATAATTTTTTTAGAGAACCAAAGAAGTAACTAGTAAAGTGACACTTGCATGTCAATTTTTGCCACATATTAGCCAATGGAGTTATACGTGTTGTCTAGGATTCACATGATATTATATAAAATTATAGGGGTCTATTCTTAAAACTATCCCTATTTAGGAAGGATATGTTATTGTAAGTTGTGATCTCCAAGAAATGAAGTGATGCAAATATGATCAATAAATTTGAGGCCTATAATGTAAATATGAGACATTTAGATAGTTTCCTACCCAACTCAACCCTCAAATATCTCCTACAACAAATATGACAAATTACCCATTTGAAATTATAACCATTGGAGGAGGAGAGGACAAGTTCGTAACAAGTAGATGGATTCAAGATCAATATTTTCCAAGGGATACAAAATAATCTTTTTGGATCTATAACTCAAAATAGAAGGTGGATAGATGTTTGTTATTGTGTAATTTGATCCCTATATGGACAACAAGTTGTTTTTGTAGTGTCATGGTGGAGAATAAGGAAACGGGTGGATTCCACAGTTTAAAAGGGGGAAATATGTATGAATAAGGAAAATGTGTATTAATGGACCAAATGTAAAAAAAGATACAAAATGTGTTGTTGTTAAGTGCTTCAAACCAAAATTGGGGTGCTTATAGAGACCTTCGTAACCGATAAACGGGATTTAATTAAATTTCAACATGATTATCAATATGTATTTAATTATATTTAGATTATGTAGATAAAACCAATAAATAATACCTAATTAATAACTCTAAAACCAATGGAAAAGGTGACATGCGAGGTTTAGAGGTGTATCATTAGCATCGTGAGATTAGGTGACAATGAAAAGTCATATATGGGTATATGACATGCCAACCCATAAAACTCGTGGCAATCAAAGAATGATGTGCAAATTATCAAAATCTAACCCTTATAACGTCCAAACTATCAAGTTTCATTATAAGATAATGTCAAACGTGTGAAATCCATTGTGACGAATTTGTTTATCTAATATAAGGATCTAAAACCTATGTCATATTTACATGTGCTATCACGATCAATTGTCGGACATAAAACAATGTTTTATCCTAATAAGGCATTCATATGTAAATATTGCATAGTAAGTTATTAGAAAAACCTATTACATAATGCAATGTATGAACCTTCTCTTTAAAATGAATACTCTAATAATTTCTTTATCTAGAATGCTTGTACAAAATACTTAATATATTTCTTAATTTTTTTATAATACTTCTACTCTCTCTTGATGTCCAATTTTTTAAAATGTCAATGTGTTAAATAGTTGTTAGATGACAAATGAATAAGAATTATTATGTCTATATAGACAAAACAAACCAAAACCAACCAACCTTCGTAGTCAAAACCAAAACCAACCTTAGGCCTTATTGTTTCCAAAACCAACCTTCGGTAGTCAAAAGTGAAAAAGGAAAAAAAAAAAGGAATGATGACACTTGAGCTAGAAGGGACCCCAAAAATACTAGTCAAGAACATCTAGATGCTCCAAAAATGCTCTATAAGGATTCATAAACTCCAAACATATATCGGAATATATAAACACTCACAATAAAACAAACACCATATAAAGATTAGAGATTTTATGTTTCCATGATCCATGAGATTACAAATTGGTTTTTTGATCAACTGTGGATGAAATTTTAAACTCGACTCGACGCATTTCAAATCACTACGCATGATTCATCATTGGCAAAGACCAAATATATTTTGAAACCACATACCAAATTGTTAAATAGATTTATATTGATTTTTCCTTTGAGACTTTCAACAAGAATCAAGCAAATGGACCATTTGTAGTGTCACATAAATAGATAAAGTCAAACTAGTTGAACATCTTCATAACATAAATTAGATAAAGTCAAACTAGTTGAACATCTTCTTATAGAAATACAATTTTTTATCAAATATTTTAAAGTGACCATTCTTCCACCAATGATTCATTGGTGTGACACTACAAATGGTCCATTTTCTTGGGTTACTATTGGAAGTCTCACAAGAAAAATCAATATAAATCTACTTAATAGTTGGTATGTGGTTTCAAAATATATTAAGTGTTTGACAATGATGAATCATATGTGGTGATTTGAAATGCGTAGAGATTAAAAATTCACACACAATTAATCTATAAACTAATTGCAATCATATAAAGAAAATAGGAAAGAAAGAAGATAAATATAAAAAAATAATCCAGAATCATTAAAAAAAAATCAATAAGCACATCAATAATAACTACTTGTAAGTCAATAATCACAAAGATGCTCAAATGAGTCAAATTGTACATGGGGACCATTTTTAGGTGTTTAGACTATACGGTTGAAACACAATTGACATCATCCATGATATTGAATCACTGGTAGACCAATGTATTAAATGAACCTCTTCAAGTCGAACGTTTTATAAATGCATTGAATCTTATAAAATTATGCAAAAGTGAAATTATAGGCAACGACTTTATAACAAAATTTATTCACCAAATCACTTTGGCTTATAAAATTTAATATTTATGCCTTTTATGACAAATGTGTCACACTCATGAGAAATCTATTCCCACATAAATATAGTGATATATTATTCCCATAAAAGTTGGGTGATTATTGGTTTACAACGACAACGGCAATAAAAGGAAACTCTCTTGATGCATTCACCTTATGTGGCTATTCCCTGAATTCATATTTATGGGGAATGCCAAAATTAGCAATGCCAAATTTTTAAAAGAGGGAAGGAAAAGAACCAATAAAGGATTCATAAGCATGCCATCATCATCCTTATCTTATATGGGAAAGCATAAAAATTAAGGTTGGAAAGGAAAATGTTTTAAAACTAATGGAAAGAGGATTCTTGATCATACTCCCAATGCCCATCCTCATCTGCATATAAGACAATAATTGGATAGAAAAAGAAAAAGACAACAATTGGATGGAAAAGAAAAAGACAATATTAATTGGGTGGAAAAGAAGTAAGTCAAAAGAATTTATGAATTGGGAAAAAGAAAGGTCTTTGTAAGGTTTATAGTATGAGGTTCATCATGTTTTTGGTGTCTTTAGCGTAGTTTATAATATGTGAGGTTATTTTGTGGTGAAGAATTTGTTTTTTTGAAAGAGATGTTATCAATTTGAATTTTGTAAGAGTAAGACAAATTCCTTTTGTATTTGAAATATAGTTAGGTATTCTTTATATAGTGAGAATACGAGGTAGTCTCATATGTTATAATCTACCTATAGATTTAAAAACAAACCACCTAATATTGTGGTCTATCAAAGGACTTTTCCTTTTATATATTTTTATTATGTAGGAGACATTTAACTAGAAAAATTTACAATGAAAAGAACAAGAAAATGTCTTTTAAAAAATTATGATACCAAATACTATATTTTGATTATGTGAAATAGTTTTAGTATATGAGACCACTTCATACATTCACAATATATATAGGAAGTATTTAATTGAAAAAAATGGAAGAAAAAGGCCCTTTAAAAATCTATAACATTAAAAGTATTATATTTTTTTATTTTTATGGTAATTTGTACCCTCAATATATAAGTGGTACTTAATTGCACTTTAAATACGAAGCATATATATTTTATATCGACAAGATTTTATTGATGGGAAACTAACAAATTAGAGAAATCTTGACATCTCAAGTTATGTCTGGATTACATATAGCAGATTACACTTGTTAAATAAGCGTATACGTAAATGGGAATCTTCTTTCGACTAAATAATTTTGACTAGAGGCATCCAATCCGTCAAAGTTACCGAGGGAACAATCTTAACCCTATCCATCCGACTCTGTGTGTATTAAATATTTAGAAGAACTTCTACCGCAACAAATGATTTAACAAATCATCATTTTCACCATTAAACTAAAACCCGTTCGATACCCCTACAAGATTTAAATCTGTAACCTCTTTTTTAGAAAGAAATTTTTACTAGGAGAACAAGTGATTCAATTTCCCTTGGAAAGTTACCATTAAAAATGCAAAAGTATATGCCAAAGCCATCAAGGAGAAAAAAACAGGGAAAAATAATAAAAACTAATAGGTATGTAGGATCCGTTGACAAACTACACAAGATATACACGTATTATAATGCAATTCCCCACACGTAGGAGAGGCTTTCCTATTTCAAATTTGTCCCAACGGTCGTCTTTAGCGGTGTTTGCAAATCATTATTTGGGGGAATTCGTGACGGCATCAACTCTATGCGTGAGACATTAATCCAATTATAATATATCCAAACTTCACACGTTAAAACAAATAACAAAGAAACATGCCTTACACACATGTTGTTGTTAGGTACACCTAGGCCGTGTGCTAGAGTGTGACCATCTAGCCTATAGCCCACCACTTCATCAACTAACAAGATAAGAAATGGATCAACTTAAGAGTTGTGTCATGGGCCATGTTGGAAATTGACGCTCACTAGTTGTAGACTAGTAGCTACATGAGTTGCAAAGTATGTTGGGGGAGTAATATTAATTTAAAGTTAGTATATAATTTTATTTTGATATGATAGTTGACGATAGTTAGGTGTAATTGGGACGATCTTGTGTCATTTGTAGAGTCAATACAATGGAATAGACTCAACACAACACAAATCATTCTATTAACTTGAAAATCCCCGATGGTATCTACAATAACCTCCCTCTAATGGAGTTGTTACAAAGTATATACTAGAACTCTAGACTATTACAAGGGTGACATTACACACTAAGGATTCCTACGAGCTCCTTTGTCACTCCTCTCGAGCTCAAACTCGGGTCTCTCCTTCTAGAGACTTCTCCTCTTTTTTGAATTCAAATTCGAATATTGCTCATTAATGGCATCGAACTACCTTGGTTTGGTAGTTCAAAAAAATCTTCTAGAAAATCCATGTCCTCTGCTTAATTCACAGTTTGTTCCTTGACACGTGGCTTGGACCGTTTATTCTCACCTACTCCATTGTCACTTTTTTGGACTTGTACGCTAGAGTGACCTCAATTTATCATGTAGTCCTCATTTTGCTTAATTCTACAAACCGAACCTTTTGAAGGATCCACACATTCCCCTTTTTCTTTATTGTGAAATCCTTGTGCCTCACCTCCGCACCCCTTCAAAATTCCTATGCACCTATCCTTTGATAGAAAAACATTAGGCACTATTGTGCACGTCCTTCCTCACAAACCTTTTGTGCACTAGTTGTGTCACGAACTTCGCAATACAAGACATTGCACACAAAAAAGCTGTGCACTCTCGTGCAATCACCAAAACATTATGCCACACCTCCTTTGTCATATTCCCTTGCTAATCTTGTGCACACCGACACTTTGTCAAAATTCTTAAGCTATCCAAACTTCTAGCCTTTTCCCATGATACCCCTGCATCAATAATTGTATAATATATTTGTTAACATTATTTTATTTTTATGTTGTAATGGACAAGATTGAAGTATATGTATTGAGAAGAGTGTATAAGGTGAGAATATCTACAATAAGGAATATTAGAATTATGTTAGAATGTTACGAGTGGTAGAAGAAAATAACATGGAGTAACAATGATTATTTCATTGATAAATCTTGCTTTACAAACAATAGATTATTTGTACATAAGTGTTATGTAACTATAACTCCTATCATTTAGGAGGATCAAATCTATATCTAATACTAATTTAGCACTAAGAAATCCTATTCTACGAATGCTTACAAACTCACTATAGATTAACATCTTGATAGATGAGTTATTGACAATATGATAATTGGAATATTATAACAACAAATCACTTACATCTTATTTTATTAAACTAGACCATGAATAATTATTCGACATCCCCCTTTAATTTAGCATAGTCTTGAGAGAATAAGAGAGAGAATATCAAAATGCCTCAAACTTCTCACATACAATTGACTCGGTGAAGACATCCGCACTTTAGTGAGGCCAAATTAGAGCTTAATGTTGTGTTGCTAAACATGATTGACACACTTGTTGTCACCCTCAAAATTCCCCTCATTTTTCAAGTCAAGTTTCAAAAATTTTGAGTTGGTGCCTTTGAGAGATGTTTGAGCAGATTGAGAAGTCTGGAGAGATAGAAAATTTCGTGCTTTGAAGAAGTTGGTGCTCATTTGCAATCTCGCCCTGTTAATTTAAAATCTTGCAGTCCGCATGGTTTGATAAAATTTTTGTCTTCCGTCTGGATGCTTGAAAATTGTTTCTTTCATTCGAATGAAATTGTCAATCCTTCTCTTTTGGCTGTGGATTGTGTCGAGCCTTGTATTGTTTGCAGTTTCTCTTTCCATGGAGAACAATTTGAAATTCGGGCGTAAATGGTGGAGTTTCCCCTCCTCTGTATTTTTTTCTACAGTCGTGAATGACAGGCGTATCTTCCCTGTCAATTTTTGGCCCCAACATCCACGAGTATGTGGACATCTCTAATTGGATGCGGTGTGGCGGATTATTTTGTGAACTTATCATTTTTTTAATTTTTTTGGCAAAAGTGTCAAATTGGCTCTGTGGCCCCGAAGGATCCTGATTGGTCGAATCGAGCTAAGGGGAAGGCGGATCGTCAAGCACTTTGAAGATTTTGGCTTTATTGCCAAAAGGAGTAAAGTTACAAAAATGAGCCAAACTCTACTGAAGCCATGTATTGAATATCTCGTTGAAAATTCAAAGTAGAGAGGTGGGTTGTCGGGACACTTTAGGAATTTTGGCTTTATTTCCATAAAAGGCGTAAAGTGATAAAGTGAACCGCGGCCCTGCTCATGCCAAGGGATAAAGTCAAATGTTGAGCCTACATCAAAAGTCAAAATGGGAAGGTGGGTCGTCGGAGCATTTTGGGAATTTTGGTTTTATTTCCAAAAAGAGAGTTAAAAGTTATAAAATGCTCCATGACTCCATTGGGGTCTTAAGCCCGCATTGAAAAGTCAAACGGTGAATCGGGTCAGTGCAAAACTTTGAGATTTTGAGCCTTGTTTCCAAACAAAGTAAAATTATAAAGTAAGCCACGACTCCGTTACCACTCAAGTAAAGCCACATGTCAGACCTATATCAAAAGTGAAGTTGCGGGCCTACGGGGTTTGAGGGAGACTTTTTCACTTTGCATCTTTTGCGCTAAAGTGCAATTTTAATTTCGGGCGGATCCATTTTGTGAAAATTGCATTTTCGCCATTTTTGTATGGATTCAATTCAAATATTCAAATGAGCATAACTTTCACTCCATTGCTCGAAATTTGACAAATTTTATATTATTGGAAAGATCTTGGTCTCCTCTACACCATGGAAGCATAAAATATTATTTTCAGCATGATTTGATGGTTGGAAATATGGAAAATGTCTTTCACACCATTAATACATGATCTGATTGCTTCAAACAAATTAAATTTGATCCGATCTTCCATCCTTCCTTCTCCAACACGCAAACCAGACATGGAGAACCGACTGGATATCTTGATTTGGGTGAAAATATGGAAAAAATCTTTCGTGCTATTAATATGTGATCGGATTGCTTCAACTAGATCAAATTTGATATGATCTTCCATCCTTCCTTCTTTAGCACGCCAAAGACATGCAGAACCAGATTTGACATATTGTAGGTGGATTTTCGGGGCATTGATGGTTGGTGGTTGAGCTTCCAAATCATATTTTCTTCCTTCTCTTCTTCTCCTCTTTTCGCTTCATCTATAAATGTAAGATCTTGGCTCATTGCAAATGTTGGACTCTGATACTTTTGAAGTGTAATTAGAATCAAAAGCAATCAATACAGAAGAATTTCCCCTTTCTCTCTATCTTCATCTATTATCTCTTCTTGCTTACCTGAAATATGTGGATCATTTATCTTCTGTAATAAGAAACTTTGTGTTCTTATTGATATGATTTCTAGAACTTTGTGTCTATGGAATGATATCTTATGTTGTGAATGTGAATGATTTTGTTCTGTATCACCTTTGCTCAGTACGTATAAGGTTATACTGCTATCTATATTTCCTAAAATTACTGTTATATTATGCTCTTTCCTTTCTTCATTTATTCCATTCATTTGTATTGATAAGCTATTTTTGTAAAAATCATTTCAAGATGTTAGAAGTCCAACCTTAAGATGAAAGTTGTACATTTGTATATAAGCTTTGTTGCTTGCTTTTAATAAGGGAACCTCTCCCATAAAGAGGAGGGACTTACTATCCCCTAACTTTGGTTTTGTTAAAGTACCATTTTAAAACCCAACACACATGAAATGATCCTAAAACAAAATGTGCTTGGGCGATTGAATGAAACACTAGATTGTGAAGAAGTTTTAGAACAACTTCATTGACACAATGCATGATCATCACTTGTTTATGTTATAAGACCCTATTATGGAGAAATCAAACACCCCTGATTGCTCGCAAGTGAATGGTTGAGGCAGTTAGTGTGATTTTTCAAACATGGAGTTATCCCAAAGTGTGGGACTTTTTGCAAACGGGATAACCCTCCGGAGAAAGCCGGCTTCCTATCCTAACCTAGTGCCAACTACTCCAAAGTGCAGAGAGTTGTAGATCTAACACTAATGTAATGTTTTCCCAAGTAGACATAGTTAGAGAAAATGCACAAAAATTAAAACCTACTCTAAGGGAAGGTGGCGCACCAATGAGTGTTGAACAACATGTACAATAAACACAACACTACCAAAACCTTGTAATGAAAACAACATCAATACACAATAACCTTACATAAAATGAAAGATAAGAAAGTTTCAATATAAAATAGAAGAGGTTTGAAACATCCACATATATGATTTTATTGCTCTCAAATTTGATACAATACATCACATTCAAGCTCAAAGGCACATCTTTTGCATTACAATGTCCAATAGGTAGGTTTGGAATCTCCACAAATCTCTTACAGACAAGAAGAGAGAAGGGAGGGGCATATACAAGGTGTCCAACCTTTTGAAATGAGCCCCTCCTTACAATATATATGAAGAATGAGAGAAAGGGAGAGAGAAGGAATTCAAAATCTTGCTTCAACCACCCAAAAATGCATTAAAATCACCTGTAACAATGATGGGTGCCATTGTAAAACCCATACCTCCATGTAATTTACCTTGTTGGGGAAGAAAGGAAGCCCATACCTTCATCATTTGGGTAGGTGAGAAATTTGGAAACATTCCTCTAAAATGGCAGATCTGTATTTCCCCATTTTGGAATACTTAGTCTCACTAAAATTAAGAAAACCAAGCATTTGTTGTGTAGAGGACACTGAGAGATTTCCAAAAATTCCTATTTTGTGCAAATCCGAGCTCCCAGTCAAAATTTATGGCCATCTGAAGATGAGGGTGCCATTCTACAATAAATGCGGGTGGTTGATCTTCTTTTTAGACTCCAACCATGCATCACACCCTTTGAAATCCAAAATTTCAAACTTTAGGATTCAAAGCTTCAAGCTTCGGAGATCTTTGTCATCTTCCCGAGTTCATGAAACTTCTTAAATATCGAAAACTGAAGTCGATCTCAAACTCTAAAATCCAAACTTTGGGTTTGGGATTCAAGTGGTGATTTATGTGCACTAGGGCTGCAATGTTCTAAAATTTTGAAACCTCAAAGTTTGAAATTTGGACTTGGTGTTTGGACCTTTGAGTTTTTAGGGGTTTAGGTTTTAGGATTTTGGGGGTTTAGGTTTGGGGTTGTTTCATCCATTCAGTCATCGCATATCTCCCAAATCCCAAGTCCAAATTTCAAACTTTGGGTTCGGACTTTTGTGTTTTCTGGGGTTTGAGTTTTAGGATTTCGAGGGTTAATGTTTCAGGATTTTGGGGTTGTGTTTCAGAATTCTATTTTCCTCCCCGCATGACACTTATCATTACTCGACTTTGTGGCCAACTCCAAACTCTTGAATGTTCAAAGTCTAAATTTTGAACTTCAGACTTTGACATCCTTCGGACCTTCTAAGTCCGTCGATTCAGAATTTTTTCCTGCCGAATCTAATTACTTCCACATCACTTCAACTCACTCGGCTTGACCCCGAAATGTGAGCCCCCATGGCTGAAACGATCATTCTATCTTCTCTGTGTGAGGTCCTATTTCTCAATTTCACGTGAGGGGTGAAATTGGATAACAAACCCCTCCAAGAAACACTTGAAAATGAATGTTTTTATATATATAATTTTCCTTTCAAATTTGTCTTACTAATCCAGTTTTATCATATTTAAGATGACTACTAAAAATTTAGCAATAAATGAAATTAACTATAATTTTTAAGGTCAAAAGGTTCGTTATGAAATATTGTACACATTTACACATTTTCAAGGGAACTTACACAAACTACTATACTTAAAAATACGTCTAACTTTCTCATTTCACCTTTTATATTTAATTACAAAATTCCCTTTACAATTTTCAATGTGTCTCCCCCATAATTGATATTTCCTCTATGTTTATCATTTATAAAACAATTAATGTTATCTAGATTTAGTTTTCATCTCCTATCACTAATTGTATTATTTTGGTATGCCAACACAACAAACTCAGAACCTATATATTGTACAAAACTCTTAAATCAAGTTAGTTTTATCAAACTTATAAGAAGTAATCTATTATGCCATTGTAAGATAATACATTATCCATCATATACATCAATCTGGTATCTATCCATGCCAATAATCATAATAGGGTTAAAGAGGTTACAAATTTTCAACTTTACCTAGATCAAGTTATACCCTATAGTTTACCTAGCACTAAATCCATATCGGTGTACACTGTAGCGTGAAATAATTATACTTATGAGTCTTCTATAAGTGGAAAAGTAGGAACCTTATCATCATGCCAATAATTCAAATTCATGAAGAATTATTGCAAGTTTGGAAGCCAAAGAGATCCGGGTGTAACATGTCATGTAGTTGAGTTAGGAGAATGTTACAAACTTTCCCAAGGTACTAATCATTATTCAACACTTAGGAATAATATTCCTAACAATCTCTAGATGAGTTCCACATTTTTAAGTATGTCAATATTCAATTTGTAGGGCATCACTCATATAAGTTCAAAATCTAAATGTATACAAGTGAAATTAGTCCTATCCAAATAAGTATATATAAGTAGATCCATCAAATCCTAGAGTGCATTCTCATAATTTCCTAAGACTTAAGTTATGCTTGAAAGTCTCATGTGATGTTTCTAAACGTGGTCTAATTTCATTAAGCATATCCTCAATCAAATTCTAAGTAACGAAGGTCAATGTTAAGGATCATATTACATCCTCTAAAGCTAAGCACTTTTATTTGTTTTGCTTTCCAAATTAACACTACAATGATTCCTTGTAGGTATACAAAAATAACTTCATTTAGGAAGGAATGATCTCATAATTATCATTAAATCCTAAAATTTTATACCCTTTTCATTTTAAAAGTAAAATTAATATACAACTCTGAAATTCACATCATGTTTAGGAGAAATATACATTATTAACTAAATTTAAAGATGAAAAGTGATAAAAACTCAATATTCTAACCTCGAATCCCTATAATCCACATATCTATGTCATTACAAAATAATTTCACTAGTCCTTGACAAAGTAATAAATAGTACTTTCAACATTCTACTAGTTCATTCCTCCATTTCACAAATATTCCATGTAAAAATCCTTCCTTAGGATATAAGAGGACAACAATAGAAAACAAGAACAAGATACATACATATATGTATTAAATATTTTAGTAATACTATTTTGGTGAAATGACAATTAGTCCCATAGTTCACATGTAACATGTCTCCATCATATGAGAAATAAGTGGAAAATCAACTATTCTACTCACATGATATTTCGATCTATAATCAATTTCAAGTTATAGAGTATAAACAGGTTATAAAATTTTCAAGAAAGGTTTACAATAGGAAAAAAAAGTTAGGAACCCAAATTACTCATCACTAATTCATTAACTTTATACAATCATAGATCATATCATTAAGATAATGATGGGGTAACTACTATTTCATGATTGAAGAACACATATTAATGGAAACAATATCCATACAACTCAAAATGACTCATCTCTCATTTACAAGTAATGAGAGTTACAAGTTGAAATTCTCATATAGCTTTTAGTCATTCTTATTTAATGTATAATTAAGGAAATCATGTCTACTTAACTATTTAAAACATCATACGTACATATATAGCTCTAACCATGACATTAAGAAAGAATCATTTGTGAACACACACAACCAAAAATAGATTAGAAGTATAGTTATAATGGCAGTTTTAGTAAACTATTGGAATACAAGGTAGTGAATAGTTATTTCTCATTATACTTCAAACATGAAGCATAACTACTAACTTTTCTAAACATGTAAACCAATACAAGAAAAATCCTAATCTCCTAATAGATTTTAATAATAAAACTATTATATTGGAATCATAATCAAATCTAGTAAGTAATCTTGTTAGATGTGTTATGCAAATATATGTATAATAAGAAATCAATTAAAATTTCATCTAACCATAATAAATAATGTCACATGAGATGTAGGCATGGGTTTATCCTAGGAAAACTTTTCTAGTAAAAATCATAACATAATAAATATTTCTTATTGCACTAACTTGAACCTAGATTCCAAGTACAACACCATTTTAAAAACTCTATTCAAATAATACTTTAGTTGTCTATGCATAAACATGGTGCAAAACTACAATACTCATCTTTTACATCCTAAACATAGTTCTTATTTATAATATATAGAAGTAGAAACCATAATAATTGTTACCACTATTTTCTTCTTAGTTTATGCCCAAGAAACATGCATTCTTGTTTTATATATTAATTTTTTTACCAAATATATATGACCCACAAGTCAACATTAAAAATCACATATCTAGCTTAAAAAAAAAATGGCAACCCATTTGGGTAGGATGACAAACACAAGGTTCCCAACCATATAATAAAAATCCTACAAAATAAAAATAGCCCCACGTAAGCAAGACCCCATTAACTAATTATATCAATAAAAATTTGTTTTTAATTTTAAAAAGATAAGTCAAAGTCACTCATTGGATTTTTTGATTTCTGATAGGCTAATCGAGGACAAAATTTCCCATATTAATACTTGTGGTATAGTCACAAATTGATCCATCCATGCTCAACCTTTTGATGCCCACAATTTCTTTCTCTTGTACCTCTTCAACAATTTCACTAATATGCCAAAGGATAATAATTTCAATCCTAATTCTTGCATTGTTGTTACTGTACATATTTTCTCCCTCAACATTCATCTCAAATCTTGGGAGGCTCTAGAGAATATGTTTATCATTCACATTGTCTTGAGAAACATCCAGTTTGGATAAAACCTAATGGATAAATCTTAGCTCATTTTTCATGGCCTAGAACTCAATGTCTTGGGCTATTGGTGAGTTACATGTAGTTTGTAATCATCAACCCAAGTTCCATTCCCATTGAGTTCATTAGATGATTTAAATAGGTGGTGATGGGGAAAACTTGGGGTAGGGTTTGAAATTCTCCATATAGGCCATGCAGAACATATCGGGTGCTCCAAATGTAGATCACTCGATGGACATTAAGGACCCAAGCCAACCCCCATGTCCCACTTAAATAAAGTTTTCCTCCAACCACTCGGATCATAACTATGGTATTAAAAGTGTTTAACATCAAAGTTTAGGCTCAAGGTCTTGATCTATTGGTGAGTTACAAGTAAGTTGTAATCATCGACCCAAGTTCCATTCCCATTAATTCAATTGGATGCTTTCAATAAGTGGCCATGGGGACACCTTAAGGTAGGGGTCAAACTTCTCCATATGGACCAAAGCAAAGAACATAGCACGAGGCATCCATGAGACATTAATGACCCAATCCCACCCTCATGTCCCACTTAGAGAATGTGTTTCTCCACCACTCAAGTTCATAGCTCCGCATAATAAAAGAGTTTACCATAAAAAATCAATCATGGGAATGGGCGTGGGAGCAGGAGCGAGATGAAGAAAAGGATGATGGAGGTATTTTTCAAAAATAATATGGGTGGGAAACTATGTAGGTGATTGGATATCCTGAGATGGGGGTCTTCGGACTAGGGGCCGATCAGATCTAGATGGTAGAAAGTCTTATCGAAACCGGCAGCGTCTTGGGTTTTTTAGTCAAATGACCTTAAGCCCAAAACTAAGGATTCCATTTTAAATATCTCTATTCCTAATTGTTTTAAAATCGAGCAAATTTTATAATAGAAAATTCTCTTATTAGTAAGTTATTTGATATAGACCTAATGTTTAATGGTTTAGAGAATGGGTTCTTAGAAATTGGAATATGAAGGGATATCTGGATATTGCATCTTATGTTAATGGTTTATTTATTCTAAATATTTCAAATAAGGAATACTATGCTCAAATGTTGATGGGAGGTCCATATTTTATGGGTAAGTGAAGCTTGTTTGTCTAGAAATGGAACCCATGATTTGATCCCTTTAAGGAAAACCAGTGGAACTTCCTATTTGGGTTAGACTTCCTAGCCTACGTATGGAGTTTTGGAGGATGAAATCCTAGCATGGATTTCTCGAGCTATAGTTTTTTTGATATTATATGATCTCGGTAAATAAGAAAGAGTGAGATTGATCTATGCTTGATTTTTGCAAATGTCCCTATAGGAAGTGTTTATCTAAATAAATTAGATTACAATCTAAGTTTGGAAGCTTGAATTAAAAAATTGAATATGAGTCTTCTTCACTTTTTCCAAAAAATGTAATAGAGTTGGGCATGAGTCAAGGAAATCTAAAGAATGTTGTAAGGGTAAAATATGTGGGAAAAGAAAGACAATAAGTTGGAGTAGGGAGATGAAACTCACATTCTAAAGAAACCTTCTAAGTCTCCCATTAAGGTTTTAAAAGAGGTTTATTCTCCTCTAAAATCACCTTTAAAGGATTTTTAAATGATGAACCACTTTGTGATTCTTCCAAGAAAAAAATGTGTTTGATTCAAAAGGTTTTGTAGAATTATGTGGGGAAAAAGTAAAATTAATTTAAATTTGGAAAATGGTGAAAGAAACTTGGTCTTTAGTGAAATTGCTTCTCAAGAAATCTAACTCCTCAATGAGGATGAGGATCAAGAAGAAGAAACACAAAAAATAAGGAATAAGAAATTATGCCTTTAGAATTACACCTCGAGAAAATTATTAAAGAGTTGAGAGAATCCTCTCAGATAGAAGGTAAGCTTGTTGATAAATTTATATTAAAAAAGTTTGTCCCCTGTTCTTTAAAATTGGAATCAGGTAAGGAAAAAAGAAGTGAAAGGAAGAAAATAAAAACCGAAGCTCGGTGTTAAAATCATATCACCAAAAGTAGACTATGGTAAAAAAATTGTAAAAAGGTAAAATCTATAATAAAGAGAGAATGGAAATAATAACTTTCTAAGAGATAGAAACATGTAAGCAACTTCATTTGTATTTATACATGTCTCCCTTGGTTTCTCAAGGTAAGAACTAAAGATGATATCTTGGAATGTAAGGGGTTTAAATAACCCAAATAAATAAAGAATTTTGAGTAGTTTTAGGAAAATTCATAAACTGATATTTTGATGATTCAAGAAACTAAAATGAATAAAGAGAGATTCATGTTAGGAATACAATTTGGTATAGAGATGAAAGTGGTTTTTTTATTTCTATTGGTTCTTTTCTAGAGGTTTAGCCACTCTCTGAAATCTAGATTTTGGAAGGTTTTATTTTTTCTTCTTCTTTTCATGTAGCTATTTTTTTTAAAGAGAAGGATCTCAAACATTCTTGGATTTTCTCTAATATCTATGATCCGATTCTCCTATTGAAAGAAGGGAGTTGTGGGATGAGATTTTGGATTTGAAATAATTTCAAAGAGATGGATTGGTTATTAGGAGGGGATTTTAATACTCCCCTTTCTCATGTTGATAAAAAATGTGGTTTGTGTAGATATAGTGAGAGTATGGAGGATTTCATGAAATTTTTTCTTGATGGTTGGCTTAGGTAGGTAGGTTTGAAGTATACTTGAAGTAATTGAAGAGTTTGGGATACTTATTCAAATAAATCTATATAGATTCTTGATCCACTCTAAGTGGATGTCATCCTTTGATGGATCTCTTATGACTATGCCTAGAATTGTCTCGGATCATAGTCCTATCTCTGTTTGAAATATGGTGTATCTAATGAGGTTAGTGGAAAACCTTTAGATTCTTCAAAATTTGGCTACAACATCCCGATACTTTTGACTTGATCAAAGTGTTACGGAAAGTTGATGTTAGAGGAAATGTATGTATAGGTTCATGGAAAAACTAAAAATGTTAAAACCAAAATTATAATTTGGAATAAGGAGCATTTTAGAAATATTTTATCCCAAAATATCAATATTGTTGAGAACTTAAGAGTTATGAAGAAAAAATGGAATTGACGGGTTTAGATCAAGAGATGAAGGATAAGGAGAAATTTCTTCTTTCAAAATTTCACTCTCTTGAAGCTATGGAGGAATATTATTGGAAACATGATTTTAGAGTTTCATGGCTTAAAACGGAAGATAGAAATACAAAAATTTCCACTTGAAAGATTCGATTCATAGAAATAGTAAAAAAATTCTAGAGATGTGGGAGGAACGGTTCTAGAATTCAGGAAAAAGGTGAATAACAAATGAATTTATTAATTTTTCTCTAATCTCCTTTCTGAATTCCAAGCTATGGATTATATTAAAGAGAATAGTATTGCAAATCTCTTTCATCCTATCATCTCTCGAATATGATAATCTTGATCTTGTTAAGGTCCTGTTATCCAAAATTCACCCCCCAGGGTAATTTTGATAACATGCATCAAATTACTTAGTCCCAGGAAAATAAATTGATTCAGGGCCAAAAAATCATGTTTCTAGGGTCCCCTCAGAATTTTTCTAACTCTCCTGTCCAGGTTGAAAAGAGCAAGTTCTGAGAAAAGGTGAAAAGGCTGCAAAAACAAGCTTGGGCCAGGAAAAATCACGAAAAATGGCTAAGTCCTAGTCCTCACAACAGTCGGGACGTGAGGGACATCTGGGCGCGAATCGGCCGAAAGGCCGCCAGGCAGTCTGCAGGGCAAAGGAACATCCGGGCCGTCGGGATGCGTGGGACGCGGAAAGCTTGGTTCGGCGAAGGAGAAGAAAATCGACTAACTGCTCTGGGACATTTGGGACAAGAAGACGCGAAGGACGCGAACTTCTGGATCGCTAAAAGGAGAACTTTCACACTAAGCAGTTCGGGACATGTGGGACAAAGGAACACGAACCAGCCGAATCGGGTGAACAGGAAGAATTTGTCCTGCATGACGGTCAGGGACATTTGGGACAAATGGGCCGACCACGAACCGGCAGGTTTGGTGAAAAGAAAAACTTCAAGACTGGGACATCCGAGACAAATGGACGCGAAGGATGCGAAAGAGTTTGGCAGGAGACCCGCGGACCAACCAAATCATGACACGTGTCACAAGGAGAAAGGTCCAAAAGTCAAAGGGCGAGGTTTCAAGCATTGACCCGAACCAATGAAATGGTGCCACGTGTCCAAGTTTAAGGGCCCACTAGGAAATTTCAAAGAAAATCCGCGGGGAGGTGGAAGAGAGAGAATTGCTCAAAGCAAATCAAAGCCTCGCCATGTGTCGTCCAGTGGCAGAGCACGAGAAAAGACTTTTAAATCTGTTTGGCTTCTGTTTCGTGCCCTAAACCTTGAGATCATCATATCTTTCGATCCAGAGCTCGGTTCAAACACATTCTTTATATCAACTAAAGTGTTGAAATTCTCTACATGATTCTGGGATCAATCTTGCATTTTGGTGCAGTTTGGAGAAGAAAATTGACAAAACGTCTTTGACGTGCGGTAATGTCAAGTGCCACTCAACAACCGGCTTTAATGCAGCAGAGCATGCCTCGCCGCTCTGTTAGATGCCACGCGTTTTGCAGGATCTGCCGCTTCTACCATAATGAAATGATTTTAAATGTATCCGAAGTGGTTGTGGTAGATTCGACTTTCCTCTCTCTTTCCTCTCTCATTCTTAGTATATATTGTAAGGAGGAGCTTCTTTAAAAAGGTCGAACATTTTCTGTTTTGCTCCTCCCTTCTTCTCCTATCAGGCGAATTTGTGGAGTTCGAACCTCTCATTTGAAACCTGTAATGACTCGCCTCTTGGCATTCGTAGTGCATTGTATCATCTTTGAGCAAGTAATACATGTATGCGTGGATGGTCTCAACCCTCTCTCGTGTTCATTTGCATCCTCCTAGTCTTTCACCGCAAGCTTTGTTATACTGTGCATGATCTTATATCACATTTGAATGATCTGTGTTTTTGGAAAGATAGGTCATTCTTCATTCTCGGTGTATCACCTCCTTTAGCTTAGGTTTATTTTCATGTACCCCTCTCTCTCTGTCTCCTTGGCATGTTAGATTAGGTTTTGAGTAAGACATCTGAATTTTCGTGTGCATCCGAATAGAGGAATAGGAACCAACCTTTCTCTGGAGAATCCTCTCTCACTTTTCAAGTCCCACACTTGGAGAAAGGATTCAATGTTGTGCAATCACACTGGATGTCCGAACATCAACCTAGAAACCTGATCCGCATCCAGGGTGCTTTGTGATTTTTGTACAATAGTTCTCGCACACTTTCGGTGGGACCTTAGAGGTCTTCCACTTCATCTTTTGCAGGTTGGTGTGTTCCTGTGAAAATTTCAGCCTTTGGAGGCACTTGCAAACACATCTAGCGACTCCATCTGATTAGAAACCCATTTCTGAAGTTGCAGACCCATTTTCCATCCATTCCCATCCATCCTTCTTTCCATCCCTTTCATTTCTTTTCCATTCCATGAAGTTGTGCAATCATGACTTCATTTCCATCATGGAACCCACATTTACAACATGCAACATATTCCACCTCCAACATGTTTTACAACTCTTGCGAGATCAACACTTTGAACAAATTCAAAATCAGCATGCATACCCATATGAGCAAAGCGGTGCAAAGTCGGTTTGGCTATGGAGCTTTCTAAGAGCAAGAGTATGCATATAATGAAGACAATAAGATGCGAGATGCAGATCTGTTGGAGAAAATCCAAAAGATGGAGGCAAAGATGGTGCAGTCCGAGAAACAACTCAAATGAGAGCTTTCAAAATTGGTTGCATAGGACTCCTTGTCCATGGGGAGGCCCTTTTCCAAGACACTTCAGCCCTCAAGAGAAGCTGGACTTCATGATAAAGATGCTGCCCCAACTTGCACAATGGATAGCAGAAATAGAGGCCTATACATTTGGTGTTGAACAACCTTGTCAATGGGTAAGTTCTACACCATCATCTAGTTTTTCTCTTCCCATTACTCAAGCAGCATCATCTCATTTAGAGTTGCAAATTTTAAACTCTCCATCTGCTGTCCCAAATGTTGATCCCATGTCTCCACCTCTCAGTCTTCCACCACACCTCAATTCTTCTTTCCTTTTTCCTTCCAAACAGTCATCCTCTCCACAAGAGCTAAAAGAAATCCCCCCTCCTCTAAAGAAACAAGATATTTCATCTCCTTTACCACCACAAAAAATTGCCAAATCAATTGAGTTGCAACCCACCCCTCCTCTTGCATTCCCAATTCCATGTGGGGAAGAAGAAATTGCAAAAATCAGTCATCAAGGACAAAGCAAGAGGAAGAGCCAAGAAAAGAAGAAATGATTAAGAGCTTAGTAAGTTTGGCTGCCAAGTTTGGTATGAAAAAGATCCCTTGATGGTCAAACCTACGTGAAGAGGCTAAGGTTGAACAAATAGTGGTCGTGGCTGATTTTGTTGAAAGCGAGAAGAAGAAGTTCTTACAGTCCCAACTTGTCCTCTAGAGCAGGAGATCAAGAGTTTGACTTGAAAAACTTCATGCTAGAGGAGGAGCTCATTCAAGAACAAGATTGTCTTCGAACATTGGAGGAAGGAGAAGCTTCTCCAGATCCAACAACAAAGAGGAGCACATTCTAGTTGTGGAGGAGAAAGTTGCAGATCCAAGAGCTCGAGCACAAAGCGAAGCTACAGGAGAACCTTTGAGCTTCTTCTTTCTACTTCACCTCTCTCAAGTTCCAAGGTCTTTGAAGAGGAGTTTGACCTCTCAAACTCAATGTTGGAGGGAGAAAGAAACCATGGTGGTCAAGTTACAGATCAAGAGGACACCATGGAGGAAGTTGAACATTTGCAAGCGGGACAGCCATGAGGCAGTTTATCTCAGATTTGGAGGACTGTTTTGATGGAGAAGAGCCGGTTGAGTTTCCACCATTCTCTCTTTCATCATCCACATTCCAAACACAAGAGTCTGCTATCATGAAGGAGAACATTCATTTGCAGTAGCCTGCATCTTATAACAGCTCTTCGGAATCAAGATTGGAAGATTTTAATCTTTCATGTTCTTCATTGGAGGAAGAGAAAGGACAAAGGAATTTCACCATTGCTTCCACACCATCCATTGAGGGTCTACAAGAAGACTCCATTTTTGGAGTTGAAAATCAGAGCTATGGGCATATCAAACGGATCAGACCTTGCCCAATCAGGTATTTGGCTTCATTGGAGCCAAAGGAGAAGTCACCACGGTCATATGCTTTTGAGCATGAGGATGAGCTACAAAGAACCAAGGATCAGCTGTCATACCTCTCCAATCAAATGCAGAACAACTAAAAGAGGTATTAGGTTCGCCTTCAATTTGATACCTTGATGATTTGGGTGGGAGACCAGCTTCTTGTTGATTTTCCACTCATCCTAACAACCATGATCGATCCAAATCAATTGCATGGCTGCCACTTTTGAGAAAAGGAAGCTATTTTGCACAACCAATTGTAGGGTTTGTTTAGCTTTCCTCTGCTTTCGATTAGAGTAGAGTAGGTAGGTTTTCTTTCAAGTAGAAGAAGTGCTTGTGCACACTCTGCATGTTCCATTTGGAGCATGTATGATTTTCAGTTCTGTACATAGTTTTGGTGTTGCTGGTTCTGCTCTTGCCTGATTCGTTTTTAGTGGCATTTTGGTGAGAACAACTCCATGTCTGGTGGGTTTCAAGTGGCTCATAGGGAGGTTTTCAAAGTTCAGATCAGTTGTAGGTTACAACTCATGACTCCATGCCCAATGGATGCTTCAGGCAACTGGTAACTTCATCTAGCAGGTAGATGACCCCGTTGAGTCGCCAAATTGTTATCCAAAATTCACCCCCCAGGGTAATTTTGATAACATGCATCAAATTACTTAGTCCCAGGCAAATAGATTGATTCAGGCAAAAAATCATGTTTCTAGGGTCCCCTCAGAATTTTTCTAACTCTCCTATCCAGGTTGAAAAGAGCAAGTTCTGAGAAAAGGTGAAAAGGCTGCAAAAACAAGCTTGGGCTAGGAAAAATCACGAAAAATGGCTAAGTCCTAGTCCTGCAATGCACGTGGGACGTGAGGGACATCTAGGCATGAATCGGCCAAAGGGCCAGCCAGCTGGTAGAAGCAGGGCAAAGGAACATCTGGGCCGTCGGGACGCGCGGGATGCGGAAACCGGTTCGGCCAAAGGAGAAGAAAATCGACTAACTGCTCTGGGACATTTGGGACAAGAAGACGCGAGGACGCGAACCGCCGAGATCGGCCGAAGAGGAGAATTTTTGCACTAAGCGCGGTTCGGGACATGTGGGACAAAGGTACGCGGCGCTGCCAAATCGGGCGAACCGTAAGAATTTGTCCACTGTGATGGGACATTTGGGACAAATGGACACGAATCGCCGTTCGGTAGAAAAGACGAACTCAAGAAGGACATTCGGGACAAATGGACGTGAAGGACGCGAAGAGCGGTAGACCCGCGGACACCAACCAAATCATGACACGTGTCATAAGGAGAAAGGTCCAAAAGTCAAAGGGTGAGGTTTCAAGCATTGACCCGAACCAATGAAATGGTGCCACGTGTCCAAGTTTAAGGGCCCACTAGGAAATTTCAAAGAAAAGCCGCGGGGAGGTGGAAGAGAGAGAATTGCTCAGCGAATCAAAGCCTACCACGTGTCATCCAGGTGGCAGAGCGCGGGAAAAGATTTTTAAATCCATTTTGGCCTGTTTCGTGCCCTAAACCTTCAGATCGTCATATCTTTCGATCCAGAGCTCGGATGAGCACGTTATTTATATCAATGGAAAGTCATGAAATTCTCTACATGATTCGGGATCAATCTTGCATTTTGGTGCATTTGGAGGAAGAAAATTGACAAACGTCTCGACACGCGGTAAAGTCGAAGTGCCACTCCAACAACCGGCTTTAATGCAGCAGACAGACTCACCGCTCGTTAGACAGCCCGCCGTTTTGCCAGGATCTTCCGCTTCTACCATAATGAAATGATTTTAAATGTATCCAGAAGTGGTTGTGGTAGATTCGACTTTCCTCTCTCTTTCCTCTCTCATTCTTAGTATATATTGTAAGGAGGAGCTTCTTTAAAAAGGTCAAACATTTTCTGTTTTGCTCCTCCCTTCTCCCCTTTATCAGGCGAATTTGTGGAGTTGAACCTCTCATTTGAAAACTGAATACGACTCGCCTCTTGGCATTACGTAGTGCATTGTATCATCTTTGGAGCAAGTAATACATGTCTCGTGGATGGTCTCAACCCTCTCGTGTTCATTTTGCATCCTCCCGGTCTTTCACCGCAAGCTTTGTTATCTCAGTGCATGATCTTATATCACATTTGAATGATCGTGTTTACTCGGGCAAGATAGGTCGTTTCTTCATTCCTCGGTGTATCACCTCCTTTAGCTTAGGTTTATTTTCATGTACCCCTCTCTCTCTGTCTCCTTGGCATGTTAGATTAGGTTTTGAGTAAGACATCTGAATTTTCGTGTGCATCCGAATAGAGGAATAGGAACCAACCTTTTTCTCTGGAGAATCCTCTCTCACTTTTCAAGTCCCACACTTGGAGAAAGGATTCAATGTTGTGCAATCACACTCGATGTCCGAACATCAACCTAGAAACCTGATCGCATCTAGGGTGCTTTGTGATTTTTGTACAATAGTTAGGCACACCCGGTGGGACCTTAGAGGTCTTCCACTTCATCTTTTGCAGGTTGGTGTGTTCTGTGAAGATTTCAGCCTTTGGAGGCACTTGCAAACACATCTGGGCGACTCCATCGATCGAAACCCATTTCTGAAGTTGCTGCACCCATTTTCCATCCATTCCCATCCATCCTTCTTTCCATCCCTTTCATTCTTTTCCATTCCATGAAGTTGTGCAATCATGACTTCATTTCCATCATGGAACTCACATTTACAACAGCAGCATATTCCACCTCCAACATGTTTTACAACTCTTTCAGATCAACATTTTGAACAAATTCAAAATCAGCATGCATACCCATATGAGCAGCAGTGCCAAAGTCAGTTTGGCTATGGAGCTTTCCAAGAGCAAGAGTATGCATATAATGAAGACAATAAGATGCGAGATGCAGATTCGTTGGAGAAAATCCAAAAGATGGAGGCAAAGATGGTGCAGTCCAGAGCAACAGCTCAAATGAGAGCTTTCAGAATTGGTTGCAGGACTCCTTGTCCATGGGGAGGCCCTTTTCCAAGACACTTCAGCCCTCAAGAGAAGCTGGACTTCATGATAAAGATGCTGCCCCAACTTGCACAATGGATAGCAGAAATAGAGGCCTATACATTCGGTGTTGAACAACCTTGTCAATGGGTAAGTTCTACACCATCATCTAGTTTTCTCTTCCCATTACTCAAGCAGCATCATCTCATTTGGACTTGCAAATTTTAAACTCTCCATCTGCTGTCCCAAATGTTGATCCCATGTCTCCACCTCTCAGTCTTCCACCACACCTCAATTCTTCTTTCCTTTTTCCTTCCAAACAGTCATCCTCTCCACAAGAGCTAAAAGAAATCCCCCTCCTCTAAAGAAACAAGATATTTCATCTCCTTTACCACCAAAAAAATTTGCCAAATCAATTGAGTTTGCAACCCACCCCTCCTCTTGCATTCCCAATTCCATGTGGGGAAGAAGAAATTGCAAAAATCAGTCATCAAGGACATCAAGAGGAAGAGCGAAAAGAAGAAATGATTAAGAGCTTAGTAAGTTTGGCTGCCAAGTTTGGTATGACAAAGATCCCCTTGATGGTCAAACCTACAGAAGAGGCTAAGGTTGAACAAATAGTGGTCAGGGCTGATTTTGTTGCAGCAGAAGAAGAAGTTCTTGCAGTCCCAACTTGTCCTCTAGAGCAGCAGATTGAAGAGTTTGACTTGAAAAACTTCATGCTAGAGGAGGAGCTCATTCAAGAGCAAGATTGTCTTCGAACATTGGAGGAAGGAGAAGCTGCTCCAGATCCAGCAGCAGAGGAGCACATTCTAGCTGTGGAGGAGAAAGTTGCAGATCCAAGAGCTCTGAGCACAAAGCAGGCTACAGGAGAACCTTCAGTTCTTCTTTCTACTTCACCTCTCTCAAGTTCCAATGCTGAAGAGGAGTTTGACCTCTCAAACTCAATGTTGGAGGGAGAAAGAAACCATGGTGGTCAAGTTACAGATCAAGAGGACACCATGGAGGAAGTTGAACATTTGCAGCAGGACAGCCATGAGGCAGTTTATCTGTCAGATTTGGAGGACTGTTTTGATGGAGAAGAGCCGGTTGAGTTTCCACCATTCTCTCTTTCATCATCCACATTCCAAACACAAGAGTCTGCTATCAT
This sequence comes from Taxus wallichiana var. yunnanensis, assembly GCA_018340775.1. Classification (NCBI taxonomy): domain Eukaryota; kingdom Viridiplantae; phylum Streptophyta; class Pinopsida; order Cupressales; family Taxaceae; genus Taxus; species Taxus wallichiana. The sequence continues at coordinate 205,357,650 of CM031233.1, read as the reverse complement.
GAAGGAGAACATTCATTTGCAGCAGCCTACATCTTATAACAGCTCTTCAGAATCAAGATTGGAAGATTTTAATCTTTCATGTTCTTCATTGGAGGAAGAGAAAGGACAAAGGAATTTCACCATTGCTTCCACACCATCCATTGAGGGTCTACAAGAAGACTCCATTTTTGGAGTTGAAAATCAGAGCTATGGGCATATCAAATGGATCAGACCTTTCCCAATCGTGTATCGGCTTCATTGGAGCCAAAGGAGAAGTCACCACCAGTCATGCTCGCTTTTGAGCATGAGGATGAGCTTCTGAAAGAACCAAGGATCAGCTGTCATACCTCTCTCAATGTAAATGCGGAACAACTAAAAGAGCTATTAGGTTCGCCTTGGCTGATACCTTGATGATTTGGGTGGGAGACCAGCTTCTTGTTGATTTTCCACTCATCCTAACAATGACCATGATCAGCTCCAAATCAATGCATGGCTGCCACTTTTGAGAAAAGGAAGCTATTTTCACACAACCGGTTGTAGGGTTTGTTTAGCTTGCCTTTGTTTCCAGATTAGAGGAGAGTAGGTAGGTTTTCTTTCAATAGAAGAAGTGCTTGTGCACACTCTGCATGTTCCATTTGGAGCATGTATGATTTTCTTCTGTACATAGTTTTGGTGTTGCTGGTTCTGCTCTTGCAGTTCATTTCAGTGGCATTTTGGTGAGAACAACTCCATGTCCGGTGGGTTTCAAGTGGCTCAGAGGGAGGTTTTCAAAGTTCAGATCAGTTGCAGGTTACAACTCATGACTCCATGCCCAATGGATGCTTCAGGCAACTGGTAACTTCATCTAGCAGGCAGATGACCCCGCTGAGTCGCAAATTGTTATCCAAAATTCACCCCTAGGGTAATTTTGATAACATGCATCAAATTACTTAGTCCCAGGCAAATAAATTGATTCAGGGCCAAAAAATCATGTTTCTAGGGTCCCCTCAGAATTTTTCTAACTCTCCTGTCCAGGTTGAAAAGAGCAAGTTCTGAGAAAAGGTGAAAAGGCTGCAAAAACAAGCTTGGGCTAGGAAAAATCATGAAAAATGGCTAAGTCCTAGTCCTCGCAACAGTCGGGATGTGAGGGACATCTAGGCGTGAATCGGCCGAAAGGCCACTAGGCAGTCTGTGAAGGGCAAAGGAACATCCGGGCCGTCGGGACGCGCGGGATGCGGAAAGCCAGTTCGGCCGAAGGAGAAGAAAATCGACTAACTGCTCTGGGACATTTGGGACAAGAAGACGCGAAGGACGCGAACCACCCAGATCGGCCGAAAAGGAGAAATTTTGCACTAAGCAGTTTGGGACATGTGGGACAAAGGTACGTGAACGGGCCAAATCGGGCGAACAGAAGAATTTGTCCTCGATAAATGCTGGGACATTTGGGACAAATGGACACGAACCGCCGGCCGGTTCGGTGAAAAGACGAACTTCAGACCTTTGGGACATCCGGGACAAATGGACGCGAAGGACGTGAAAGAGCCGGTAGACCCGCGGACCAACCAAATCATGACACGTGTCACAAGGAGAAAGTTCCAAAAGTCAAAGGGCGAGGTTTCAAGCATTGGACCAACAATGGAATGGTGCCACGTGTCCAAGTTTAAGGGCCCACTAGGAAATTTCAAAGAAAATCCGCGAGCGGGGAGGTGGAAGAGAGAGAATTGCTCGGCCAATCAAAGCTGCCATGTGTCATCCAGGTGGCAGAGCGGGAAAAGATTTTTAAATCCGTTTTGGCCTGTTTGCGTGCCCCTAAACCTTCGAGATCGTCATATCTTTCGATCCGAGCTCGGATGAGCACGTTATTTATATCAACGGAGAAATTTGTTGAAATTCTCTACATGATTCTGGGATCAATCTTGCATTTTGGTGCAGTTTGGAGGAAGAAAATTGTCAAAACGTCTCCGACGCGTGGTAATGTCGAAGTGCCACTCCAACAACCACTTTAATCACGGCAGATGGACGCTGACTCGCCATTTCGTGTTAGAAGACGGCCCATTTGCCGTTTTGCCAAGATCCGCCGCTTCTACCATAATGAAATGATTTTAAATGTATCCAGAAGTGGTTGTGGTAGATTCGACTTTCCTCTCTCTTTCCTCTCTCATTCTTAGTATATATTGTAAAGAGGAGCTTCTTTAAAAGGTCGAACATTTTCTCTTGCTCCTCCCTTCTTCTCCTATCAAAGAATTTGTGGAGTTCGAACCTCTCATTTGAAAACTGTAATACGACTCGCCTCTTGGCATTACGTGAAAGTGCATTGTATCATCTTTGGAGCAAGTAATACATGTCTGTGGATGGTCTCAACCCTCTCTCGTGTTCATTTGCATCCTCCTGGTCTTTCACTGCAAGCTTTGTTATCTCATTTTGCATGATCTTATACCACATTTAAATGATCTGTGTTTCTTGTGTGGCAAGATAGGTCGTTCTTCATTCCTCGGTGTATCACCTCCTTTAGCTTAGGTTTATTTTCATGTTCTCTCTCTATCTCCTTGGCATGTTAGATTAGGTTTTGAGTAAGACATCTCGCATTTTCGTGTGCATTGAATAGAGGAATAGGAACCAACCTTTCTACGGAGAATCCTCTCTCACTTTTCAAGTCCCACACTTGGAGAAAGGATTCAATGTTGTGCAATCACACTGCTGGATGTATGAACATCAACCTAGAAACCTGATCTCGCATCCGGGAGTCTTTGTGATTTTTGTACAATGATAGTTAAGCGCCGGTGGGACCTTGAGGTCTTCCACTTCATCTTTTGCGGAGTTGGTGTGTTCCTATGAAGATTTCAGCCTTTGGAGGCACTTGCCATGAACACATCTAGCGACTCCATCGATTAGAAACCCATTTCGAAGTTGCGGACCCATTTTCCATCCATTCCCATCCATCCTTCTTTCCATCCCTTTCATTCTTTTCCATTCCATGAAGTTGTGCAATCATGACTTCATTTCCATCATGGAACCCACATTTACAACAAAGCAACATATTCCACCTCCAACATGTTTTACAACTCTTGCAGATCAACACTTTGAACAAATTCAAAATCAGCATGCATACCCATATGAGCAGCGAAGTGCAAAGTCAGTTTGGCTATGGAGCTTTCAAGAGCAAGAGTATGCATATAATGAAGACAATAAGATGCAAGATGTAGATCTGTTGAGAAAATCCAAAAGATGGAGGCAAAGATGGTGCGGTCCAGAACAGCATGACTCAAATGAGAGCTTTCAGAATTGGTTGCAGGACTCCTTGTCCATGGGGAGGCCCTTTTCCAAGACACTTCCCTCAAGAGAAGTTGGACTTCATGATAAAGATGCTGCCCCAACTTGCACAATGGACAGCAGAAATAGAGGCCTATACATTCGGTGTTGAACAACCTTGTCAATGGGTAAGTTCTACACCATCATCTAGTTTTTCTCTTCCCATTACTCAAGCAACATCATCTCATTTGGACTTGCAAATTTTAAACTCTCCATCTGCTGTCCCAAATGTTGATCCCATGTCTCCACCTCTCAGTCTTCCACCACACCTCAATTCTTCTTTCCTTTTTCCTTCCAAACATTCATCCTCTCTCAAGAGCTAAAAGAAATCCCCCTCCTCTAAAGAAACAAGATATTTCATCTCCTTTACCACCAAAAAATTTGCCAAATCAATTGAGTTGCAACCCACCCCTCCTCTTGCATTCCCAATTCCATGTGGGGAAGAAGAAATTGCAAAAATCAGTCATCAAGGACAGCAAGAGGAAGAGCCAAGAAAAGAAGAAATGATTAAGAGCTTAGTAAGTTTGGCTGCCAAGTTTGGTATGACAAAGATCCCCTTGATGGTCAAACCTACAGAAGAGGCTAAGGTTGAACAAATAGTGGTCAGGGCTGATTTTGTTGCAGCAGAAGAAGAAGTTCTTGCAGTCCCAACTTGTCCTCTAGAGCAGCAGATTGAAGAGTTTGACTTGACAAACTTCATGCTAGAGGAGGAGCTCATTCAAGAGAAAGATTGTCTTCGAACATTGGAGGAAGGAGAAGCTTCTCCGAGATCCGGCGTGAGAGGAGCACATTCTAGCTGTGGAGGAGAAAGTTGCAGATCCAAGAGCTCTGAGCACAAAGCAGGCTACAGGAGAACCTTCAGTTCTTCTTTCTACTTCACCTCTCTCAAGTTCCAGTGCTGAAGAGGAGTTTGACCTCTCAAACTCAATGTTGGAGGAGAAAGAAACATGGTGGTCAAGTTCTGAGATCAAGAGGACACCATGGAGGAAGTTGAACATTTGCGTGCAAGATAGCCATGAGGCGGTTTATCTGTCATGATTTGGAGGACTGTTTTGATGGAGAAGAGCCGGTTGAGTTTCCACCATTCTCTCTTTCATCATCAACATTCCAAACACAAGAGTCTGCTTTATCATGAAGGAGAACATTCATTTGCAGCTGACCTACATCTTATAACTGACTCTTGGAATCAAGATTGGAAGATTTTAATCTTTCATGTTCTTCATTGGAGGAAGAGAAAGGACAAAGGAATTTCACCATTGCTTCCACACCATCCATTGAGGGTCTACAAGAAGACTCCATTTTGGAGTTGAAAATCAGAGCTATGGGCATATCAAACGGATCAGACCTTTCCCAATCAGGTATCTGGCTTCATTGGAGCCAAAGGAGAAGTCACCACCAGTCATGCTCGCTTTTGAGCATGAGGATGAGCTACAAAGAACCAAGGATCAGCTGTCATACCTCTCCAATCCAAATGCGAGAACAACTAAAAGAGGTATTAGGTTCGCCTTCACTGATACCTTGATGATTTGGGTGGGAGACCAGCTTCTTGTTGATTTTCCACTCATCCTAACAACCATGATCAGCTCAAATCAATTGCATGGCTGCCACTTTTGAGAAAAGGAAGCTATTTTGCACAACCGATTGTAGGGTTTGTTTAGCTTGCCTTTGTTTCAGATTAGAGTAGAGTAGGTAGGTTTTCTTTCGGTAGAAGAAGTGCTTGTGCACACTCTGCATGTTCCATTTGGAGCATATATGATTTTAGATTTCGTACATAGTTTTGGTGTTAGCACTTGGTTCTGCTTTCTTGATTCGTTTGATGGCATTTTGGTGAGAACAACTCCATGTCGAGGTGGGTTTCAAGTGGCTCGAGAGGAGGTTTTCAAAGTTGATTAGTTGCAGGTTACTGACTCATGACTCCATGCCCAATGGATGCTTGAGTATTTGGTAACTTCATCTAGCAGGTAGATGACCCCGCTGAGTCGCCAAATTGTTATCCAAAATTCACCCCCCAGGGTAATTTTGATAACATGCATCAAATTACTTAGTCCCAGGCAAATAAATTGATTCAGGGCCAAAAAATCATGTTTCTAGGGTCCCCTCAGAATTTTTCTAACTCTCCTATCCAGGTTGAAAAGAGCAAGTTATGAGAAAAGGTGAAAAGGCTGCAAAAACAAGCTTGGGCTAGGAAAAATCATGAAAAATGGCTAAGTCCTAGTCCTCGCTTGATCGGGGACGTGAGGGACATCTAGGCATGAATCGGTAGAAAAGGCCGCGGGCGATCTTCGACCAGGCAAAGGAACATCATCCGTCGGGACGCGTGGGGCAGGATGCTGAAAGCCGGTTCGGCCGAAGGAGAAGAAAATCGACTAATCGCTCGGGACATTTGGGACAAGAAGATCGCGAAGGACGCGAACCACCCGAGATCGAGTAGAAAGGAGAATTTTTGCACTAAGCGATTGGGACATGTGGGACAAAGGTACGCGAATCGGGCAGGCCAAATCCGTGGTGAACGAGAAGAATTTGTCCTCGATCACCAGGACATTTGGGACAAATGGACACGAACGCCCTGTTCGGCGAAAAGACGAACTTCAGACCGGGACATCCGGGACAAATGGACGCAAAGGGCGTGAAAGAGCGGTTAGACCGGACGGACTACCAAATCATGACACGTGTCACAAGGAGAATGGTCCAAAAGTCAAAGGCGAGGTTTCAAAGCATTGACTCGAACCAATGAAATGGTGCCACGTGTCCAAGTTTAAGGGCCCACTAGGAAATTTCAAAGAAAAGCCGCGCGGAGGTGGAAGAGAGAGAATTTCTCGTGAATCAAAGGCTGCCACGTGTCGTCTGTGGCAGAGCGCGGGAAAAGATTTTAAATCTGTTTTGGCACATTTCGTGCCCTAAACCTTGAGATCGTCATATCTTTCGATCGAGCTCGGATGAGCACGTTATTTATATCAACGGAAAGTCATTGAAATTATCTACATGATTAAGGATCAATCTTGCATTTTGGTTCAGTTTGGAGGAAGAAAATTGACAAAACGTCTCCGACGCGTGGTAATGTCAAAAGTGCCACTCCAATAACTTGACTTTAATGCACGAGACTACTCGCCGCTCTCATTAGACAAGCCCGCCGTTTTGCGAGGATCTTCCGCTTCTACCATAATGAGATGAGTTAAATGTATCCAGAAGTGGTTGTGGTAGATTCAACTTTCCTCTCTCTTTCCTCTCTCATTCTTAGTATATATTGTAAGGAGGAGCTTCTTTAAAAAGGTCGAACATTTCCTATCTTGCTCCTCCCTTCTTCTCTCTATCAGGTGAATTTGTGGAGTTCGAACCTCTCATTTGAAAAGCTGTAATATGACTCTACCTCTTGGCATTACAGAGGTAGTGCATTGTATCATCTTTGGAGCAAGTAATACATGTCTCTGTGGATGGTCTCAACCCTCTCTGTGTTCATTTTACATCCTCTGGTCTGTCTTTCACTGCAAGCTTTGTTATGTGCATGATCTTATATCACATTTGAATGATCTGTGTTTCTTTTGGCAAGATAGGTCGTTCTTCATTCCTCGGTGTATCAACTCCTTTAGCTTAGGTTTATTTTCATGTACCCCTCTCTCTCTGTCTCCTTAGCATGTTAGATTAGGTTTTGAGTAAGACCTCTTCATTTTCGTGTGCATCGAACAGAGGAATAGAACTTGACCTTTCTCTGGAGAATCCTCTCTCACTTTTCAAGTCCCACACTTGGAGAAAGGATTCAATGTTGTGCAATCACCAATGCTGGATGTCCGAACATCAACCTAGAAACCTGATCTCGCATCCGGGGGTGCTGTGATTTTCGTCAACAGTCCCTTCTCTAGAGAAATTTAAAGTCATTGTTTTTGACTTAGAAAGTGATAAATCTCCTAGTCCGGATGGTTTCCAAATTTTTCTTTCAATATTTTTGGAGATTATTCATAAGGATGTTGAAGCTTCTATAAAGGACTTCTTTATTCATAGTAAATTGTTAAAAGAGATCAATAATGATTTTATATCTCTAATTCTGAAAAACTTAGAGGCGGAGAATATGTCATATTTTAGACTATCAATTTTGTAACACTATATACAAAATTATAACTAAAATTTTATCTCTTTGCCGTAAGATCTTGTTGGAATAATTTATTTCCCCTAATCAAGGGGATTTTGTTGAATGTATACGAGATCTTGGATAGTATTATCATTATCGATGAAATTATCCATTCTATGGATAATTCTAAAACAAAAGCTATGTTAGTGAAAATAGATGTGAATAAATATTATGATCGTGTGTCCTGGATATTTCTTTGTATCATTTTATTCTCGGTTTGGGGTTTAATGATCACTTTATTAAGTTGGTAATTGAATATATCTCTACCTATAAATACTCTATTATGATAAATGGAAAACTCTGAATGTTTTTTTTTTGGTAGGGAGAGGTATGAGCCAAGGAGATCCTTTTTCTCCTTTTCTTTATATTATTGTGGTTGATACTCTTTGCAGAATTTATGTTTGAAAGAAAGTGAGATGGAACTTTAAAAGGTTTGGTTAAATTTATAATGGGTTATAAATGTTATCTCTCCAAGTTTCTTTGATGATATGTTCCTCTTAGGTAGAGGTTATGTTCTAGAAGCTCAAGCTTTTAAAGATATCCTTCAGGATTATACTGAGGTGATAGGGCATATCATTACTTTGAATAAACACTCTATATTTCCCTCAATGTTGAAGGGAGGTTCAGAGGAGAATCTCTTATATCATGGATTGCCCTATTAAATCGCTCCCTAGTGTTTATTTAGGTATGCCTCTTTGTAAAGGAAGAATGGAGCTTGAAAGTTAGAATCCTCTTATTAACACGATTCAAAATAAGTTAACACCTTGGAAAGGAGATCTTCTCTCTCTAGAAGGTAAAGTTTAGCTACTTCAAAGCTCTTTACAAATCTTAGCTATTTACTTAATGTATACTTTTAAGATGCTTGGGAAAATAAGGAACATTATTGTTCAAATTAAGAGAAGGTTTCTTTGGTCTAGTGTTGAAAATAAAGATATAATTCCTTTGGTAGCTTGGGAAAAAGTTACTCAACCAAAAGAGGTTGATGGTCTAGGTCTTAAGGATATTAAAGGAATGAATCAAGATCTTTTGGCCAAATCTAGATGGATATTAATGAAGGAGGAAGGTTTTTGGGATAGGATTTTGAAAGCCAAATATTATAATAATAATAGAAATCAATAATTTTTCTTGAATTTAGAGATTATTCTGGTTGGGTCATACTTTTAAAATGGTCTCCTTAAAAGTAAACCCCTTTTGAAAATAGGATCTAAGTGGGAGGTGGGTGATGGATCTAAAAGAAATTTTGGGATGATTGGTGGTTTAAGAAAGGGCACTTGATAAGACAATAACCTTGGACTCTCTTAGATTTCTTTTATAAGGAGTTTATGTGACTATATCTTAAGGATTATTAGAATAAGGAGGTTTTTGGTTGGTTTTTTTTAGGGTGATGACGTCATTAAGAATTTTAGCATCGAATTGGGTAGCTTTGATATTCCCTTTAGTTCTAAGGTTAATTCCATTATTTGGGCTTTCTTGAATGATTGTAATTAATCTGTTAAGTCTAGCTATTTGGTAGCCTTCCAATTTCCTCCTCATTACCCATTTTGGAAGGAAGTGTGGGATAAGGTTCTCATTCCAAAAATAAATCTATTTCTTTGACTGGTCATTAAAACCAAAGTCCTCAAAATTGGTACTTTGCGAGCTTTGTGGAATGATTATCCCTATGTATACATAAAAATATGCACATTAGACATTATTTAGTACTGGTCTTGTACTAAAATTCAGAAGGTTCTCAAGTGGATAAAGTACTAATTAATCCCACCTTTTGGACATCTTATTTTATATTTTGTTTCATCATTCCTACATTTTTATCGCACTTATCCACCCATTTCATGGCTGCCCTATCATTCTAGCCCAAAATCGTGGTGCCCCAACATGTACTAGGGCACCCTAGTCCAACCTTGGGCATCTCGGTCTATGCACATCCTTTCCCGCTTCTTTTTGGGGCCTTTCTAGTCATTTGTTGTCTATAACTTTTTCCCAGTCGACCTTGTCAAGATTAATTATGAAATTAAGCTTGAGAGCCCTATAAATATAAAGTTATAAGACCATAATAAGGGTCCTAGGTCATAACGTCACATACTAATATCACTCCATCTAGATTTGCATCCATTGCATCACTTGCATCCACATAGTTTCATGCATCAAGGCTAGGAGATCTACATCACACACACTGCATAGGGGGAGGGATTCTATTCTATTCCATGCACACATGCTATTTACATTTTCTATAGTTACTATTTCTTGTTACTTCACAAAGTGCAATTGGCATGAGAGAACCTAGGGCATGACATGCACACACTCACTAGAACTACATCTCGAGTCTAAAATGTAGTGCAACGCTCAATGATAAGTCCACTAGTTTGGCGGATGAGGTCAGTCGACCCATTCATTTGCATCTTTTATTTTTCTAGGGTTTGATACTTCCTTTTGCATTGCAGGTCATTACACAACTCATCTAGAAGATCTAACACGATAGATAAGAAACATTCAAAGACACCTTGTGACCATATTAGATTTAGGTTTTGAGCATTTACAGTGATCAAAGTGCCCAAATTACGAGACCAGGGGAACCTCGGGGCACCCTAAGACAGTCCCAAGTGCCCTAGTCACTCAGATCCTCCATATATGTCCTTCGCAGGGTCCCTGAGTGTTCATCTGCACTTCCTGATTTCATTTCCAAATTTGCGATAACCTGTGACAATCACTTCTAATCAACTAAGCTATTTCTCTTCCTTCTCTTGCACATTTAGGGTTTTATTTCACTTAGAATAGTTTACTTGCATTTATTCCATACTATTTTAGTCTATTTATTACAATGTTTTAGTCCTCATAATTAGATTAACTAGGGTTACTATTGCCTAACCAATAGCTTGATTTTAGTTAATCATTTTGGTGAACCCGACTTCCATTTTTTCGTTTATGCCCATTACTTGTAGTGGTTACTTTGGACCTCTCCATTACTGTGAGATTCATTCTCCTCTTCACCATACCTATAGATCCATGGTTGACATACCTACCTCTATAGCTAAAAACCCTTAGACACCTCTACCCAGGTTCCCCTTCATGAAATGAAACCATGGTTAGTGAAAAATCCTATGACAAGGATACTAATGTTGACCAAGAACAACTTGATGCTATCACAGATTTTTTCCAAGCTTTATGTGAGAATCCCACTCATCTCCCTCATGTTTTGCATGCCCTACTTCATTGCTAAGTGAGCTCGTGAAGCATCCCTACCCGTTTCTTCCACCCTATGGTATCTACACCACCCGTTTATGTTTCCAATCCTCCTATAGAAACTACCATCCCTCCAACCCACTAGGGTGCTTCTAATGGTCTGCTTGGTTCCTCCTCTAATACTCTTGATTTTGCATCATTATACCAAGATCTTCAAAACCAAATCCACTAGTTATAAGTCACTACTTCTAAAGGGTCTCTATCACTTGACTCTGCCTCCTTGTTGCATTCTCCTTTGCACCATCCATCTCTACTTACCCATTCCCACCTAACTTCATCTCTCCCAAACTACCCATTTTTAAAGGCCATGGTGATCCATAGGAACATCTCCATGCTTTCCATGTCACCTATCTCGACTACGCTGATGAACATACTATCCTCACAAAATTTTTTTCCACGTATTCTATAGGACTATGTGATGCGTTGGTTCTATGACTTACCACTACATTTGGTGGTTTCATTTACATATCTAGCCGACGCTTTTCTCATGCACTTTTCTATCAATATTGGTTCCACACTCTCTTATGCCCAACTCACTCAGCTTAAATAAGGCTCCACCGAATGCTTCCATGATTACGTCTTATGATATAAGACTAGTGTAGCCAATATGACAAATTTCCTCATCGACTCGAAGTTTAGGATTTAGTTTTCCAAGTCTCTTGCCACCTCTCCAAGATAGTGTGCTCTTTGAAAATTTTTCATCGTTCGACCAACTTTGTCATACTCTCAAATTACACGAGACTAAACTTGTCTCTATAGGAAAGCTCAAATATCAGGATGCACCTTCTTCCTCAGCCCACATGCCAAGTAAGACACTATTCAAGGTGCCGCACATAAATCTAGTAATCCACAAACTACTATTAATGCGGTCTCCACTCCTAGGGAATTGTGCCCTTAGCCATACCAACATCATTTTACTAAACTTAGCACCTCGCTAAGTATCTTATTTCCACAACTCATTGATAGTAATATCATTACTCTGCCACCACCTTTACAACTCGACCCATCCTAACCCAAAGGAAGTAAATTTGATGACCGATCTTATTATGATTATCATCAATGTGTTGGGAATTCCACTGATCGTTGTTTTAAGCTCCGACATCTTGTCCAAGACCTACTCGATAGTGGCCATCTTGAGCTCCCGGAATCCCCCACACATGTCCCTACCAATGATAACCACAAACTCCAAATATTTAACAACCCACTACCCAAACATGATACTAAGCAAGTTGATTCATCTTCTAACTATGTCTAACATACATTGTCTTCTCCCCTTAGACCTCTCAACTTTATTATTTCTCACCTACTACGCTTCACGCAAATTATCTCCTTCTCCAAAGATGAACTACCACACCATGTGCATATCCAACCATTTACATATACAGGCATCTATAGGCTCAACCTTTATCAACAACACTAAGGTTGATCCCTCTTCCCCATTAATGCATGTTCTTTATCCTTCTTATGCTCTATCAGGTACCCTCCATCACAAATTGACTACCCATTCAAAAGACCCTATGGTGTTGTTAAGTTACATATCACGATTATCCATCTCTCTCCTCTTGCCTTGTCTTGTAAGTCAAACCATCCACGGATGTGACTTACTTCTTGGTTGTAATTAGATTCGCAAATCCCAAACTATTATTTCTATGAACCATTTTCACCTTAAGTTTGTGTACGACAATCAAGTTATTTCCATTAATGACATTCCTCCTTTGTCACCATTATTGTCACCTTCTAGCACCGCATTTGCTCATGTAACTCCTCCTCTTCCTTCCATAGTTCCTACGATATTACCTACACTGCGCATCATATTCTTAATTATCCACTTGATTAGCCCCTACGTAACCATGCCATTCCGTTATTCCCACACACCAGACATAGCCTATTCCTAAGACCATTACAACATCCCACCTGTCGATCACCACCTCGCTTTATCCCACATGGATCATCCTCTCCTCCGCACAAGTTGGTGCCTCAATCTCCATCACCTACACATTTTACTATGCCATGACATTCATCTTATGTGCACCCATTACATGTATATCAGCTTCATCCCCTACGTATTGTTTGTCTACTATACCACCATTTCTCAAGCATCGCCCTCCTCTTTCATCATCTCGGCACCTGGTCAATCGACCTTTGTCCTTCGACCTTATCGGGTGATTTCTCCTACATGACCACTGGGGGATACCCACTACACACTCCCCCTTCCCCATATTAGCATAGCTACATCTCCACTCTTTTCCTTTTCTTCACTCCTTCCTCCGTATATAGGTATGTTTCTTACATATCACAACACACCCTTGTTACTCGATGACGCACTCTTGTGCTTTGGTTCACACTGGACTGTTGAGGGATTACCATTACACTAAACCCCACAAGAATACACTCTAGGTTCTCTACATTTTCATTCTATCACCATTTCCATAGATAGCCTAGATCCTACATTATCCTACACATACCTCATCTATTAGTCATTTATACATCATCTATGTCATACACGCTACACTAGTCATCATTACTTCTGAGTCTAGTTTTACATTTCATCCATGCATTCTACATACTATGCTAGGTTACAATATATATGGATCTAGCTTTGCATTCTTCTACTACATCTCCTATTTCTACCAACACCTATCATTGTATCTTACACATTACATATACATCCTACACACCCACATTGCATCCTACCTATCCTACATGCTACACTAGATTTCCTTATACATGGTCTAGTTTTACCTATCATCATTACACATTCTATTTATATCTACACACTTATTACATTACACATTCCATACCAACTACACATTCTACACATGCATTTCCTACACTACACATTCACATACCTTGGTCATTTATACCACATTGTTTTCTACGTGTTGCACTCAACACCCTATGAAGCACTTTGGTTCCTCGATCAATACTCAAATGTCGAGGGTTTACAAATCAAATGGACCTTACTTTCATGATGTAACATATTTCTCATTCAACATCCCCCGCCTTAGTGACATACACCTTATGTTACATTGTCACCCATCTATCATCACGTAATGGTATATGCTTTAGGCTAAATCACCACCCCCATTTTATCATGTTGTAGTGGCAAAACCTTAGGGTATATCAATAATCCCTTATTATTCACCCCATAGTGACATGCACTTTAGGCTAAATCACCACCCATTCTCACCTTTTCATTCTATAGTGATATACGCTTAGGGATAAATCATCACTCACACATTCAACAAGTCATGGTATAAGCTTAGGTTGTAGGGTCCACACACATCCTTCCATATATCTCACTCAAATTCATTAATTTTTTACCGATATACGCTTAGGGTTAAATCATCACTCTGCCATTCAAAAAAGTCATGGCATACACTTAGGCTATAGGGTCCACGCACATCTTTCCATATATCTCATTCCCATTCACTCATTCTATAGTGATATACGCTTAGGGATAAATCATCACTCCTTCGTTCAAAAAATTCGTGATATACACTTTGGCTATAGGGTTCATGCACATCTTCTCCCCATGTCGCATTTCATCACCACTACACATACACACTCATCATAAGTGCACTAGATATAACCAACACTACTTGACCATTTCCCGATGACGCACTCTCGTTTACGGTTCATTATTGATTGTTGAGGGGGAAAAAAAATGAACCTCACTACATACACTTCCATCCACTCGAGGGGGCACGTTGCTCCTATCATTCCATCTTGCATTCCATTCCATCCATCCACATCATAGTGCATTGTCTTGGGGGAATTTACTCTTACTTACTAGTGTTTTGCATGTTTACTTTACTACACACATTATATAGATTTATTATATGTCATTATCATACACACATGCGTGTTCACGTCTTTTTTAGTGTGATTACATATACATGACATCTACACATGGAATGGATGCTCGCTTCTACCCTTACTATATTTGGTCACTTTGGGGCATCCACACTCATCTTATATAGGTGATATTGTTTTATTTTGTACTTAGCATCTTATACTACTTATTCATACACACTTTTACATATTAGTTATCACTCTAACATGCTAACAAGTGTTTCATGTGCAACAACTATCTTATAGGATTACATGTTTCCATGACTACTTGTTTCTACTTATCTCGATTTTTTTCCAATTATATGCGGGATTTTCCCTTTTCTTGAGTGCACACTTGTCGATGTTTGCGGCCATGATGGCCTTACGTGTCTTGTGACATTGTGAGTGATGTCCCATGTTTTAAACTTTCTTTCGTAGCTTGTAGTCTTTTTTTCTTACATGTTTACACTACTATGTTTGGTAGTTTCTACATTGTCTACGTATTTTACACTTAGTGGATGCATGTGTTTTTAGACTAACACTTGCATTGGATAGCCATGCCCTTTTTGTGCATCTTGGTATCTACCAAGTGTTTCCATTTCCCCTTGCAAGATAGGGTTCTACAAGTCGAAAGTGTAGTTGCTCCTCTTTTGGGGCAGCATTCTCCTTTAATAATGTCACATGCACCCCCAAAGAGGGGGCATCATTGATAGTTTTCACTAACACAACGTATTTACAACGATTCGAGATACTGATGAGTGAGTTCAAATTAGTCTATGAACTCCATACACACTTGCCTTAATAGGACATGGTGTCCTTAAGAAATTATGTGGAGTGAATTACTGAGGCTTGGGGGTTACAGTGGGTGTGCCTCTCTACACTTCTTCATCTAGTGGAATCGGATCATCCAAAAAATTAGGATAGTACTGAGATATATTCACACATTTCAGCAAAATCCATTAAAGTTGGAGGACACATCACATTTCCTCCTATAATTCTTTGCTTAGGGTGGCGTGAGATCTCCCAAAAAACTTGCGACAGTAAAGGATATCCTTCTACACCCTTTTTCTTAACATGGATCAGGTGCACATGTTTCATTTACATTTACACTTTTTCTAGTGTATTTTACATTTGTGTACTTTACACATGCATATTTTACACATCATTTTTACATACATACATATTTGACTACTTGATCATTTTCTCTTACAGGTCCACCGTATGAGAAACAAGTAGTCAAATTGGGGTGTAACAACAAATCTCATGCAATGATAATGACAACATTCCGCTATATGCACTTGCCTTTACTAACCATGTAGGTACACTACACACAACAACTACACACACATTCCACCCTAGGTTCACTCTCATAACTTTTTATGCGCATTTTACATCTTTAGAATCCACTCTTCTCCATCTTTATTTTTTTTCATTCCACGCTTGAGTCTAGTCCATTAAAACATCTTCTTATACAATCTACATGGATATCAATTACACATCTCTATCTACTTTATGTTCTTGAGCTTTCCACTCACCAAAATAAAGTGGGGAAAATGTAGACACAAAATTATGCACATTAGACATTACTTAGCCTAATATTATACTACTATTTAGAAGGTTCTCAAGTGGATAAAGTACCAATTAATCCCACCTTTTGGCCATCTTATTTTATATTTTGTTTCTTCATTCCTGCACATTTTATTTCACTTATCTGCCCATTTCGCGACTTCCACGTCATTCTAGCCCAAAATTAGGGTGCCCTAGTCCCACCTTGAGTGCCCCGGTCTATGATCATCCTTTCCCACTTCTTTTTAGGTCCTTTCTAGCCATTTTTGTCTTTATCTTTTTCCCAGTCGGCCTTGTCGGGATTAATTACAAAATTAATCTTGAGAGCCCTATAAATATAAAGTTATAAGACCATAATAAGGGTCCTAGGTCATAGTGTCACATACTACTATCACTCCATCTAGAGTTGCATCAATTGAATCACTTACATCCACATAGTGCCATGCATCAAGGCTAGGAGATCTGCATCACACACATTACATAGGGAGGGATTCTATTCTATTCCATGCACACATGCTATTTACATTTTCTATAGTTATTATTGCTCGCTACTTCATAAAGTGTGACTAACACGAGAGCACCTAGGGCATGACATGCACACACTCACCAAAACTACATTTGGGTCTGAAATTTAGTGCAACACTCAGTGATAAGTCCACTAGTTTGGTGGTTGAGGTCAGTCTAACCCATTTATTTGCATATTTTATTTTTCTAGGGTTTGATACTTCCTTTTGCATTGCAGGTCATTACATAGCTCATCTAGAAGATCAACATGACAAACAAGAAACATTCGAAGACACCTTACGACCATATTAGATTCATTTTTGAGCTTTATAGGTGATCGAGCCCAGATTGTAGACCGGGGCACGCCGGGGCACCCGGTCATCTCATATCCTCAAGATCTATCCTTGAGGTCCACTAAGTGTTTGTCTACACTTATTGATTTCATTTCTAGATGCTGTGATAACTGTAATAGTCACTTCCAATCATCTAAGCTCTTTTTCTTCCTTCTCTTACACATTTAGGGTTTTATTTCACTTAGAATAGTTTACTTGCATTTATTCTATATTGTTTTAGTCTATTTATTACATCATTTTATTCCTCATAATTAGATTAACTAGGGTTACTATTTCCCAATTGATAGCTTTATTTTAGTTAATCACCCTAATAGATGTGTTTTATGTGAAAGAAATAACAAATGTGCTTCTCATATTTTTCAAAGAATGTTTCTTAACTCAATATGTTCTAGGTTGGGTTCTTTATCATTTTAATATGGCATGGATTTTTCTAGAGTATTTTGATGACTTTTAAAATCAATGCAAATCTCCCCTTCTCTTCCTCCTATCTTCACAAATCTTAGAATATAGATCTTCCTCATGTCTTGTGGGGAATCTAGTTCAAAAGAGATAACATAATTTTCAAAGGCAAGCACAATTCTACTAAAAGGGTTGGAAGTAGAGTTGTGTGGTCTATTGGAAATAATATTTTAGTTGTTAAATTTAAATAAAAAATAGATATCCCTTCTCATGAGAACTCCATTATTTAGTCTTTTGGTTTGTACAAAAATTGAGTCTTCAACAAAATATGAAGGTTTTTTTAATATGCTCTATTAAATGGGTGAAACCTAGTTTAAATTGGTTTAAAATCAACTTTGAAGGAGCTTCAAAAGGTAATCCAGGATTAGCAGGAGATGGAGGTATGATTAGAAATAGTTTGGGTGAAATGATAACAACTTATGTAGGTCCCTTGGATTCTCAAACCTGTAATGTTGTTGAAGCTTCTTTGGCTTTGTGGGGTATATCTTCGGAAACTTCCCTTATTATTCAAAAGATTAATGTATAAGGGGATTCCCTTAATATTATACAAGCTATGAAGAAGGAGATAGGGGTGAGTTACAACATTAAAAATATTATGGAATATATCCATAGTTTATTACTTAGGTTTGATGGTATTATTATTAACCACATTTTCCGTGAAGGAAATAAATGTGCTGATTTTTTTGTGAACTATGGGTTTAAAAATCATTCAAAGTAGTCATGGGAAAGTGAGGGCACTTTACCCGTGTTGGATGTAAGGTTAATTAATGAAGATAAATAACATTCTCTTCTCACTTGTGAGGTAGATTTGGTGCACTTATATCCATGATTATTTTTTCTCAAGTGTGCGAGGATTTTTGGTATTTGGTCCACAAGTGAGGTTCAATGGCATAATTTTTCCTTCTTTTTGTTTCATTTTTTTGAATTTTTCTAATTTAATTTCTAATATGGGTGGTGAATGTGTTCGAGTGGAACGGTTTCATGCATTGGTTTGTAGAGAGACAAAGTTATTTGGGATATTTTGAAAAAAGGAGTCTCACAAACTACTTTCTTAAGCTTAAAGGCCATGATACTACCCTCTCCACTTATTTTTCCACCACTTGGGATAATGGTGTGGTGTCCATTAGAGGGGTTTCATTGCATGTTTTTGAGGATTTCATTTCTAAGGTGTTGGATATGCCTTGATGATGACCTCAAGCTCTTTAAAGATATATCAAGGTGGATGGAAGAACTAGATTCTTTCTTTCGTGTTAACGAAAGGATTCTCTTTGTGGTGGATGGTATTTCTTAGCTTTTGCTACCAGGTAGGTGGCCCGAGATCTACTTTCACATTATGAAATACATTACTCTAGATGGTAAGTTTCACAAATTTCATACCCATCACTTCTCCCTCCTTAATCATTTATGTCAAAATAAAAGAAAGAGTATCCCTTTTATCTATTGTGTTCCTTGAGGAGCTATGTTTTTGAATTCTATCTTGAGGAATCTTTTCCCCTCTTCATCAAGAGCTTATCCTCCTTTTGGTTATTTTTTTCTCTAGTCTTAGGCCCTAGGTTTTTCTAATGACGGGGTTACTAGATCTAGTGAATATTTGTAAGACATTCTCCCCTTGTCTGAAAGAATCAAGATTTTAAAGAAGAAGAGAAAGAGTGAAGGAGATATTAATTTGGATGTGGGATTATATTCTTTATAGTATGGCTAGTGGGTTTGGTTCGGGACATAATTATGGGTAAAATTTGAGAGAAGCGTTTTGCAAGTTCATTTTCCAAAAGATGGAATATTTGGAACAAATAGTGACCTCTATTAAGGTGGATAACAAAAATCTATTTTGTATGGTTAATAAGTCATAAGTTGATGTTATTATTTAAGGGTAGAGATTGGACACGATCCAGGATAAGAGGGTTGAAGAAGTGGTTACTGGTAAGAATTTGAAATTTATTCCCGAGTAGCTTTGATGACGAGGGTAAGGATTTTCTTCAAAAACAATTATTAAGGAAGGTCTTGCTCTAGGACTAGGCTGAAAATTTTCTCTTCTTTTTCGTTGTTGGTCTGTTGGATCCTGTTTTGTAATAGTTTTTATCTCGAATTTATGTTTTTAGAGTTTTCCTTTAGCTAGTTTTTTTAAGTCAATATATTTTTACTCTTTTTCGATGGTTTTTGTACCACTGTAATCTTCATTGAATATCCTTTGTATTGGACCTTGGAGCCTATCCTACAATTACTAATAAAAAAAGATTGTTTTCACCTTTTGTCTGTACTAAATTCACCTCCTATGTGTATCTCTCAATTTTCAAATGAAAAGTTTTAGCTACATGATCCCATCAAATAATGAATGGTTTTTCACTATCATCTTTTAAAATTTCCTCCTAGTTGGAAAATCATTTAACATTTGAAAATTGTCCCATAATTTTTAGGAACATGAGATCCATTATAAATAATCGTAACTATAAAAGCTTACTCAAATATTCCCTTGGTAATTTCATTTTTACATTAACCTAGACACACAATAGATGTACTATGAATTCACTCTTGAAGTGAGCAAGTTCTTTACCAATTCCTTGAAACACATAATTGTTTTTATCTTTCCAAATAAAAAATAGGACCTAAGTGGACATTTAAAACCATAATATATGAAAACAATTATATAATTTAACATGAGAGTTTAACATACCAAAAATAATTCCATGCCACCTAATAGAATTAGGAGAAACCAAACCCCAAACCTTTAGAACGTATCCCACACTTTTCTAGCAAAATCACATTAAGAAAAACATGTTTCATAGTCTCAATACAATGAAACACTAGAAAAAAACACTCCCAATTCCCAACATGGATAATAATTCATTTTATGAACAAGTACCCACTTAAAATTATTTTGAGACTTTGCACTATAATTATAAAGTGCCAAATATGGAGGAGTGTTGTAATCAATTGTGTGGACGCAATTTTAGGTGAGCCTCGACATCATAAATTTTTGGGAGTTACAACTTGTACCTATCATGGATTCTACGACCGAGAATGATATGCTTTTCTTTGAAGTGTGTGGACTTCAAGAGGATATTTTAAAATTTGTGGAAGAAAATATATAGCACAAGAATCTTGAAATTCTCTTCTACATT
Source organism: Taxus wallichiana var. yunnanensis (assembly GCA_018340775.1). Lineage (NCBI taxonomy): Eukaryota > Viridiplantae > Streptophyta > Pinopsida > Cupressales > Taxaceae > Taxus > Taxus wallichiana. The sequence goes on along the minus strand of CM031233.1, from coordinate 205,337,188 downwards.
CACTCATTCACGATAAGGATATAATAATACACTCCATATAGAACAAACTTGCTAGCCTACAACATCACCATCATATTGTGGACAATCACAAACATGTTCCTAGTCCACTTGCAGCTATTGCTCCTGAACCCACTAACATTGATCTATCAGAGCTTTGAGTCCTGCTTCTCGCTCTTGATGCTCATACACCTATGAAGCTTGTTCTCGCATGCTCTTCCACATCCTTCCACGTGCCTATTACAATACCACATGTTGTGTATCCTATTTCTGCTCAGTTGCATGGCTTTTTTGAGAAGCATACTACTACATTAAGTTCTCGCATGCTCCATTCTATGGGTCTCACTAGCGCAGAGTCATTGCGTATGGAGACATTCACAGGTATTGTTTCCTCTATTCCACATGTTAAGTTGAATTTCGTCATGACATTGGTTTTGAGAAGATACTTCATTAGGATCACACATTGATAGAGCTCCTTTTTTGTTCACTCGACTCTTTCTGAGGATCATGAGCAACACGTGAATTCTGCACCTTCACTCAGGCTTGAGAAACCTGAGATTTCAGCTATCAGACATGATCAACCTAACACACATTTTGATGTTCTTTTGCATGCACCCATTGTGCATTTTACACCAAGTCATATGCAGACATCTTCTTCATCCATCCATGTTGATTTGGGGTGGATATCTGATCACTCGTGGTGGCGACATAGACATTCATTGAGAGGAATCTACAGGCATGGCTCCTCCACCATTTGGCCTCTTGCTCCACTTTCTATACCTTATGCATTGTGATGCTTCTTGTTTTGAGCATTTTTCTTTAGCAGGTGTAGTGTATCTCTCTTGTTTGTTGAGATATTTTGTATTTGTATTTTTGACACTTTTGGCATGTTGATAGTATCTCTTGTGGGGATCTATTCTAGTGAAGTCCAGTGTTATTTTGTCAGTGTTCGAGTAGTTGATTTTGGACAACTCATATAGATTTGTAGTGTCTCTCCACCCATTCAACAGTATGGGAGGGTATGGTGTTGATCTTGCTTCTTCAAGTTTCGTGTCCTTACCTTGTTACCATGGCTTTTCTTAGATCGTGACACTCTGGATTTTGTGTCCTTACCTTGTTGCTTTGGTTATTGTTCTTGGATCGTGGCACACCTATTTGCAACACTTGATTGAATTATGTTTGGTTTTTTTTGCACTTTCGACATCACTCCGTTGATAGTCTCCTTGTATGGAGCTATTCTGGTGGAGCCAGTGTCAATTGTTTTTGAGTTTTGTGATCGAGTAGTGGATTTAGACCATAGTGCACACCAAAATTCTTCAAGCATTGTATGATTTTTTTGATCCGAGCTTCTTGGGATGCCTTGGAGTGGGTTTTTACTCTCTTTACTTTGTTGTTACTAGTTTTGGGTACCTTACGGTGTCCCTTTTTCCCGTTATTATACATGAGTACCTCTCATCGGGACTCTACGTGAATTCATGGGACTCATATTGTGGACATGCCACTTAGGTATTTACCTTAGCTCATGTTCACCTAGGTACATTATTATATGTATCCTCACCCACTTATGTGTGTATATATTTCTTTTATCTTATTTTGATATTAGGAGATATTATCTAGTTGTTAGGTATAGTTATTTCCTTGATCTATGGTATTGACTAGATCCTTAATGTCTAGTTCTCTCCTAAATCTATGGTCTTGACTAGTTCTTTGATGACTAGTTATTTCCTTGATTCATGGCTTGATATACGACCTTGACTATTTCTTAGATTTTTATTCCTTTCCTATTTAAGTAAGGCCCATTCTCAATGTATTGTATTGAGTTCCATAATAATATATGATATTGTTGCTCATTTTTTTGCAAAGGTTTTTATGTAAAGTTATTCTAATGAATTACTTTCATCTTATTGATCGTGATGTTTGATTAGCATCTGTGTTCTTGGCTTAGCATGATCTGGTTATCGTTCCTTTCAAATTTAATTAGTAAAATCCAAAAAATAGTATCCCTTGATCCACTTATAATTCTCTAAAAAAATCCTCTTCTTCCATCAATAAAGCTAAATAAGATTGTTATATATAGTTATTCATTATATAAAAGGTTTTGACATGAGATTAGGGTATCAAATAAATATATTTGATGTCATCTTAGGTAATCCACCACACATTTCTATATAATTCATTGAATGTCCTTTTCCCATTAGAAAACCATTTCCAAGAAAGAAAATTCTAGTCGGGCCTAGAGGTTTATCTCTAGACCTAAGATTCCACCATATAGATCTAAATCCTTGGTAGCTAGTGTAAACCATGAGATAATGGGTTTTGTTATAATCATATTTTTAACCCGTTCCTAGGCCTTCTAAATAAATGAAAAAAACAACTCTCATTGTCTTAAAAACAACGAGTCTTAAAATTAAGTCACTCATATGCAATATTTTCCACGTTTTATGTTCTTTAGGATATCCATTTATAATATTACATGTTACTAATACTTTACACATTTCCTCTCTAGTCATAGACCTCATTATTAGTACTGCGCGCAGATACTAATGTTTTTGCATGTTCGTATTAATTTGCATGTGGCTCGGGCGGAGTCAACATACCCTAATGTTTTTATACATATTTGTTTTAATAATTGCTTGTCTAATGTTGGTGTTTAGAATCCCTCGCATCTGGTTGGTTGAGCTTTCTGCCCTCATTGCCGAATTTTATTGTAAGCGCGGTAGATACGACCTGTTTCTATAAAGTTTCCTTTGGTGGAGGCATTAACTGTTTTTTTGCCATTGGTTGCTGCGGCGTCATGCTTTGTTTGTTGCGCCACGCACCTTCCTCCACGCAGCAGCAACTTGCATGAGGCAAATGGTCGAACACAAAAGGGTTTTCCTCCCTCTGTGTGCTGTGTTTGCTGCGAGGTCCTGCGGTTTTCAAGATCCGGGTAATTTCCTTTTCCTTTCCTACTTTGTAGCTATTTCTTTTCCCTTCCTGCTTTGTCGCTATTTCTTTTCCCTTTCCTGCTTTAGCTATGTGTAGTCAGGGAAATAGAGATAAAATCGGCCATAGATAATGAGATACAGAGAGAGGGTTTCTATCCACTGGTTGGTAAATAGGGCGTGTGACTGATTGTGACCCACATTAATGTTGTCATCATAACACGGTGTATACATAGGATATTGTTCAAATTAATCTGCCATGCCTGGGATTGGATTGCTGCTTTACATATTTTAACTTCTGCACACATTTGTACATAGGGTATTGCTTAACTTGATCTGTACAAATGTACTTTCATGAGTCCCAATATTCAGATACCAAACATCTATGTATTCTTTGAGCTACAAACAAAATTTTCTTCCTTCTTTTTACACAAATAATGATAACGTCAATGTAGATCCATATCAATGATTTGTCTATTGTTATATCTGCAATGGGTTTGATTTTTCTGTTTATATTCAGTAACAGCTTTCATTTCATTTTTCTGTGACAATAGGGGATCCATAAATTTGTGGGTCCATCCTGCCATCTCTTTCCACCTCTTTGCTTGTTATAGGGAACTCGATGATATGGATATGGAAATAATTTAACAATGGTAGCTTCTATCTCAAGCGCAAGGATTTTGAAGAGGTCTACTAATCCTCATGCCGTAATATCAAAGCTAATAAGTCTGTATTTTTCAGAATTCTATATTACTAACATACCTCCTGACCTGTTTTGTGCAAATTTTGCTTTAAATGTCACACTCAGTCAAATGTTCTTGACTTTAAATTCTAGTTGTTCCTATGTTACCTTGGTTTCTTGGAGCAGTATCATATCTTCCTTTTGCTTCTGTATATGATGTGTAATATTGTTATTCAGTAAGGGGCCCGACATCCCCACATGTTGAATGCCAATTTTCTCAAGACAGAAATTTCTTAAAGTGATATCCGTTATGATTACTTCTAGGTGTGTGTTTTTGACTTCTTTACTAAAAAGGCTTGTTTAATACACGGTATTTTCTTCCGATGTTACTTTTCCCTTTTTCCTCCAAATGTGGTTTAACACCAAGGTCCTAGCTTTCCAGCCCTTACAACATTCATTCACTCATCTCCCCTCAAATTTTATATTTTTTGTTTGCCATTGATCTTCTTCAAATGATTCTTCCACTTTTGTCCTCAATATCAACTTATGTTGTTATTTCTTGAATACCTAGTTTTACATATTTTTTTGCCATTTATTTAATTTTTGTGATTTGTAATGTAATTGAGGACTTGAAATGTTAATATGCACTTTAGAATTTAACAACTTTTTGATTGATAACCGGACTTCGTGAAAATTACCTTTGTCCTTAGGGACAAGAATCTCAGGACGTCTACAAATACTGATTAGCAATGATTTGTCTATTGTTATATCCGCAATGAGTTTTATTTTTGCTGTTTATATTCAGTAACGCCTTTCATTTCATTTTTCTGTGACAATAGGGGGTCCATAAATTTGTGGGTCCATCCTGCCATCTCTTTCCACCTCTTTGCTTGTTTGGATATGGAAATAATTTAACAATGGTAGCTTCTATCTCAAGCGCAAGGATTTTCAAGAGGTCTACTAATCCTCATGCCGTAATATCAAAGCTAATAAGTCGTATTTTTAGAATTCTATATTACTAACATACCTCCCACCTTACTGTTTTGTGCAAATTTTGCTTTAAATGTCACACTCAGTCAAATGTTCTTGACTTTAAATTCTAGTTGTTCCTATGTTACCTTGGTTCTTGGAGCAGTATCATATCTTCCTTTTGCTTCTGTATATGATGTGCAATATTGTTATTCTGTAAGGGTCTGGCGTCCCCACATGTTCATTGCCAATTTTCTCAAGACAGAAATTTCTTAAAGTGATATCCGTTATGATTACTTCTAGGTGTGTGTTTTTTGACTTCTTTACTAAAAAGGCTTGTTTAATAGCTGGTATTTTCTTCCGAGTGTTACTTTTCCCTTTTTCCTCCAAATGTGGTTTAACACCAAGGTCCTAGGCTTTCTAGCCCTTACAACATTCATTCAGCTCATCTCCCCCTCAAATTTTATATTTTTTGTTTGCTTACCGATCTTCTTCAAATGGTTCTTCCACTTTGTTGTCCTTAATATCAACTGATGTTGTTATTTCTTGAATACCTAGTTTTACATATTTTTTTCCATTTATTTAATTTTTTTGATTTGTAATAGAATTGAGGACTTGAAATGTTAATATGCACTTCAGAATTTAACAACCTTTTGATTGATAACCAGACTTCTGGTGAAAATTACCTTCTGTCCTTCGGACAAGAATCTCAGGATGTCTACAAATACTGATTATGATCCCAACAAAGAAAATAATGAGAGTAGAAGGAATACCGCTTACTATTCTCGATATCAAACCTCAACATCAAAATACCATTGAAAGAAAATTACGCAAAGGATGATTTTGCAGTTAACAACAATTCTACTAGAGGGTGTTTAAATCATATAGGTTAGTTTTACCTTTTTGGATAAGTATGTATTTTTTTAGCATTGTTATGATTTTATCATTGGTTCCTATTTATTCATGTTTATCTAGTGCAAAGGGAGGACATGTCCATATGTCTAACCAAATGTCCAAAGATACTACTAGAGGTAAAGCTCTAAAGTTGTTAATACTTTTTTATACCATTTCTTTAGGAAATCATCGATGACCTCCCCCCGCCATCCTCTCCTACAACCTGTCATACCTTCCGTGTCTCTCCCGACCTTACCAAGTATATGGACATGTAGTTAATAAATTGTCTATTGTTTGGACCCCTATTTACACAAGGTATTGTTTCACACGAGAATGTTTCCGTTTTTGAATAGAGTTGCTTATATCCTTTCATTCCTTTGAGAAACAGAGATAAGGGTTAGGGCTAGGAGGAATACCTGTTAAATGTTGAGATGGTGTGCGCGTACCATAGAGAAAGATCAGATTGACTGCGAAGAAATCCTTTTTGTCTTGGAAGGACTACTTGCAAGTAAGAATACAAGACCACCCTATTTTAATTAGACAATAAATGAGGGAGCTGCCTTAGGCCCAGGAAATATAAAACTTCCTTTCGAAGGTGGTCAGTTCCCCTGCTAATATGAATTAACACAAATGATTGTAAAATCACAATTTAATTGCCTCGTTGAAACAAGTAGAGGAAAGGCTGGTTTTGGTTTTGAATCACAGTGACCGACGCCAGTCAGTGTCACCGGTACCGGTTGATGATAACCGATATCGGTAGGGGTAGTGATTTAAGGGGTTGGGTGAAGGTTGGCTATAAGATGGCTATATGATAGTTATGGTGTTTATAAGGTCAGTTAGAATGACTAGGGATAGGTAATGAGGTGATGGAGAAGACTCGAGAGAGTATGTGGGCCATTCTTGGGGCAAAGTAGGGGTAGAGGAATGTAAGTTAGATGGAGAGTGTTACCGGGTAGTGGATCTGAGGGTAGACTTGTAATTACTGTGATTCAGAAATCCAAGAAATATTATTAAAAGAACGTATAAGACTTACTTACTAGTTCCTGATGGAAAATGCAGGTTCTGGGACTGTGATGACGAAGACAGGGCTCAAGTAGGATGATCTGACAATCCAAGATGAGCTATCTCCTCTCCTGATGCTCGGATGAGTGTCACTGGCTCTGGTTATTCAGTTGCAGTCTTGGGCTTGATGTCCTTCTCTGCAAACTTCTCTCTTTCCTTCACTTGTCTCTGCTCGGCCAAGTCAAATCCGGATCTTTCCAATGACTTCTCCTTTGGATCAATGAAAATCCAACCCTTTGTTTTTGGTTGGGAGTGGTCATTTATAGGGAACCGATGGCGGTTACGTAACCGACGGCGGTCGAGTAGGAACCGGTATCGGTCAGGTCAAAGTAGGCTATTTTTAGTAAAATAGCCAGCTTTCCCTCCTTTTCTCCCGAGGGATTAGTTGGGCTTGGTCAAGTCATTATGAGGTTGGTTTTAGGTGCGGGTGAGGAGTCATTAGTCATGGGTGTGGATGTAGACCAAGTTATAGGTCTTAATTAGGTTAGTTTAGGGTTAAGACTAGGTCATGATGAGGTGGCGAAATGAGGTGGCAGGTATGGCGATGTGGATTTATTAATTATAAGGTAATTAATAAATAATTGTGTAAGGTTTAGGTGATAAGGTTAGGTTGCGAAATGAGATGTGGGGCATAGGGGGTCATAAGACACAAATTTGGGAAATGTTTCACGAGAATGTTTCCATTTTTGGAATAGAGTTGCTTCTATCCTTTCATTCCTTTGAGAAACAGATAAGGGTTAGGGCTAGGAGGAATACCTATTGAATGTTGAGATGGTGTGCGCGTACCATAGAGAAAGATCAGATCGACTGCGAAGAACTCCTTTTTGTCTTGGAAGGACTACCTGCAAGTAAGAATACAAGACCACCCGATTTTAATTAGACAATAAATGAGGGAGCTGCCTTAGGCCCAGGAAATATAAAACTTCCTTTCGAAGGTGGTCAGTTCCCCTGCTAATATGAATTAACACAAATGATTGTAAAATCACAATTTAATTGCCTCGTTGAAACAAGTAGAGGAAAGGTTGGTTTTGGTTTTGAATCACTATGACCGACGCCGGTCAGTGTCACCGGTACCGGTTGATGATAACCGATATCGGTAGGGGTAGTGATTTAAGGGGTTGGGTGAAGGTTGGCTATAAGATGGCTATATGATAGTTATGGTGTTTATAAGGCTGGTAGAATGACTGGGGATAGGTAATGAGGTGATGGAGAAGACTCAGAGAGTATGGGGGCTGTTCTTGGGGCAAAGTAGGGGTAGAGGAATGTCAGTTAGATGGAGAGTGTTACCGGGTGGTGGATCTGAGGGTAGACTTGTAATTACCGTGATTCAGAAATCCAAGAAATATTATTAAAAGAACGTATAAGACTTACTTACTAGTTCCTGATGGAAAATGTAGGTTCTGGGACTGTGATGACGAAGACAGGGCTCAATTAGGATGATCTGACAATCCAAGATGAGCTATCTCCTCTCCTGATGCTCGGATGAGTGTCACTGGGCTCTGGTTATTCAGTTGTAGTCTTGGGCTTGATGTCCTTCTCTGCAAACTTCTCTCTTTCCTTCACTTGTCTCTGCTCGGCCAAGTCAATTCCGGATCTTTCCAATGACTTCTCCTTTGGATCAATGAAAATCCAACCCTTTGTTTTTGGTTGGGAGTGGTCATTTACAGGGAACCGATGGCGGTTATGTAACCGACGGCGGTCGAGTAGGAACTGGTATCGGTCAAGTCAAAGTGGGCTATTTTTAGTAAAATAGCCAGCTTTCCCTCCTTTTCTCCCGAGGGATTAGTTGCGGGCTTGGTCAAGTCATTATGAGGTTGGTTTTAGGTGCGGGTGAGGAGTCATTAGTCATGGGTGTGGATGTAGACCAAGTTATAGGTCTTAATTAGGTTAGTTTAGGGTTAAGACTAGGTCATGATGAGGTGGCGAAATGAGGTGGCAGGTATGGCGATGTGGATTTATTAATTATAAGGTAATTAATAAATAATTGTGTAAGGTTTAGGTGATGAGGTTAGGTTGCGAAATGAGATGCGGGGCACAGGGGGTCGTAAGACACAAATTTGGTGTCTACATTAGCCCCTTGTTGTCGTGTAGCTTGTCTTGTTAAAGCTGCACAGACAATAATAAGAAGTGGTTACCCCTGTTAAGGGTATAGGTAATCCCCCTCAAATCTATCACAGATTGAGGTAGCGTGAAATCAGGGATAGGGTTGATAAAGGGTAAATGGTGTTTAGATGATGGTAAGATGGTGGGGTAGGTCCAAGGAAGCAGACGCACGTTGAAATGCAGTAGTGCGACCAGGGTACATGATTTGAAGAGCAAACAAGCAATTCATAGGCAAAGGTCGATAGTTTATCCAAACAAGGGTGATATAATCCTGGTATCCAAGGCATAGGAAGAAGCTCCGGGGGAGATAACGGGTAAGGCACAGAACGTTTAGGCATGTTCGGCAAAGTACTCAAATGGTTGGTTTGGTTGAGATAAATGTCACGGTCTTGGTCTAGGCAAAGTTGGTCGACTGATCAAGTCAAGGACCCTAATCATGCTAAAACACGAACAGGTGAGCTCGATTGAACAAAAAGCTACATGATGGGTGGATAAAATTGTAATTTGTTGGTTTTGGGCGAGGTATTTAATTGGTGTGGCCTTGGGTCGGGCCGATTGATTAGTAAGGGCCATGGGTCGGGCCAAATGGTTGGAGTGCGGCGCAAATGGCCTGCCTGGGTCGGGCCAAATGGGTGGTCGCCAATCGCGTTGGTTGCGGTTGTGGGTCGGGCCAAATGGTTGGTCTGACCTTGGGTCGGGCAGATGGTTGGTTACTGCCTTGGGTCAGCCAAATTGGTTGGTTGCGGCCTTGGGTCGGGCCAAATTGGTTGGTTGCGGCCTTGGGTCGGGCCAATGAAGTCAACAAAGGGTTTTCAGCGAAGGCGGATATAGGCGATGTTGTGAGAAAGGGCGATTAGTAAATAAGGGCAGAAATTGGGAAAAGGTGGGATTAAACCGATATCGATTCTCTATGACCGGTATCGGTTAGATGACCGATACCGGTTCTGTAGGGCATAATATAACCGATATCGGTTATAGGTCGAAAACCTATAAAAAGAAAAATACGGCCTGTCATTGTCACATTGTCAATTTGAAAACCAATTTTAGTTGTCTGAGGTGTGTTAGTGAGATTGTTGAATTTGTCGGCTGAGGTGGCACTATTTGAGTGGAGAAGTGAGTGGTTGGTAGGCCCTAGTGAGTAGGAGGCAGCATTTGATTGGTGGAGGACCCAGCAGAGGAGATTTAGAGCCATGGCACAGCCAGGAGGAGCTGGAGGTGCTGGACCAGCTGGACCGCCACCACCTATCCCACCACGACGACGTGTAGTCGTACCGGTAGGTTCGAAACCTCTCATTATGTGAATTTGATGTTGTTAAGCTAGATTTGGGGGTTTGGGTAGGAATCCAATATTTTGATAAAATAATGAATAAATTGAAGCTATTTGAAAAATGGAGAGGGTAGATGAGTTAAATAGGCCAAGGCGGCAGGGTGGGTAGGTTTTTAGGGTGTTTGGGTGGGTAAATAGAGATAAATAGGCCAAAAATGGATTTGGGGGGCCGCGTCGGGTTTGGCTCCATAATTTTACAGTGACCGATGTCGGTCACTAAGCGACCGGCATCGGTCACAAAGTTTTCGGGCGAGGTTGGTTTGTGGTTGACCGGTGTCGGTCGTGGGTCGACCGGCGTCGGTGGAGAGACGATGGAGAGAGGACCGGTGGCGGTCATGGGTGACCGGTACCGGTCCTTAGTTAAGATTATTTATTTTGTTGGTTTGGGTGTGTTGTTGTGTTGAATTTGTGGTTGTTGTTTGGGTGTTTTGGTATTGTTTGGGTTGTTGTTTGGGTGTGTTGGTAGTAGTGATTTGGTTTTTTGTTTATTGTTGGGCTTTGGGTTTTGGGGGTGGAGAGGTAAGGGGTAGAGGTTGATAGGAAGGTTGATTGGTGGGTGGGGAAAAATGGGGCGGTTGTGTGGTCGGGTGGGTAAAAGGGGGTATAGAAGGTTAAAGGAGTTGTTGTTTGAAAGGGTAGGTCTAATGAAGTGGGTGATTTGTGCAGGCACGTCAGCAGCTGACTATGCGGGATAGGATGCCCCCACTGTTGAGACGGATGCGGCCACATGTGTCCGCAGCGCAGTGGGCCATCATGCGCGAGGTGGGACTTGGCATGAGAATCCAACGATATAGGGCTATAGATAGGGATCACAGTCTTATGGTTGCCCTCATCGAGAGATGGGATCCGGTGACTAATGTTTTCCATCTCCCGACTGGAGAGATGACTATTACACTGGAGGATGTGTATCACATCCTTAGACTACCGATCGATGGGGAGGCAGTATTCCAGGTAGATGCAGAGATAGCCATGGACAACATTCTGTGTATTTGGGGATGCAACCGCGCTATTGACTTATCACAACGCGAGCATTGCCTATGGGGACATGTATCGTGCCCACAGACATGAGACATGGCTTGCCGTGTTGATGATGATAGGCATCACATGCTTCGCCCTCCTAGACTCAGAGGGAGGCCGCTTTCCACTAAAAAAAAAAGTGCTTGATGGGGGTACTACACGAGATGGTGGAGGAGCATACATGTTATGCTTGGGCACCAGTATACCTAGTGCAGTTATATAGAGAGCTGTGGGGCTATCGCCGGATGAGGCGATTCGGGATTTGTTCCACATTTTTGTTACATTGCTGGGCATATGAGCATATCATATGCATTCGACGGTAGAGGGCTGCCCCAAAGAAATGGGCCACAGTGATATATAGATATGGCTTTCAGAGGTGGTTGGGGGTCGTGGGCCAGCCACGAGCAGTGCTCGCCGGACGGATGTAGCGTATTACCGTCATTTATTAGAGGGCGTGACTACCTTGGATATTGTATGGAGGCCTTACAGAGGTCATCAGCCCCACGGAGGAGCCCGATCATAGTTGCGTTGGATCCAGTATACATTCTGGATAGCGGGACGGAGGCCGGGAGAGCATGAGCGGATACCCCTGGAGAGGGTACGACGACAGTTGGGGCTACGACAGGATGAGCCACCTCCCTTCCCTCAGTACCGGAGGGATGATGTAGAGGCCCCACTGCCTGCACCACAGCCCGTGGACCCAGATTGGGTAGCAGAGAGGCCAGCAGATGATACCGTAGATGACGCCGGCTGCACAGGATCATTTTTGGTATGGTGGGCAGGGGAGAGAGCCGCGAGGAGAGCACAGCCCGCATACACCGTGACTTCGCCTGTGTTATATAGTAGAGAGGACCAGCTCTGGGGGCAGTGTATAATTGTTACAGGCAGCTTAACTGCTACACAGGCACAGATAGGTGTATTACAGGCGGTTAGCCAAGGGTAGGTACGAGGCACAACCACATGTACCACCATGCAGCACCACAGCACAAACCACCACAAGAAAGACCGCACAACAGCACGGCACAGTGCACAGTACCACCAGCAAAGAGCTGCATGCATGAAATACGCCACCAACATTGGCACACCACAAGCACAGGTGTACTTGGTAGGACAGGGCCATTGTTATTAGGAGTCGGGGGACCAGCCCCAGCAGCTATGGTGGCACGGGCCCGTTATATGGAGGTGAGAGCGGAGGCCCAGTATTATCAGGATGTCCTTGATGGTATCGGGCCGATTATCGCCATATGCAGTGCACGAGCCGAGACCTGCAGAGTCGAGAGATCCTAGGGGGTGCAGCTGACATGGTGGGTCGGTGAGGAGGAGGCGGGAGCAGGGCAGGCCAGACCCGCAGGGAGAGGTGCTGAGGGTGGTGGGGAGAGTTGAGACATCCCTGGGTCAGAGAGAGATGTTTTGTTTGTATATTGGATATAGGCACCGGTCTGCGAACCGGCTATTTATATAGAGGCCTGCGTGCCCACATATGATTCATTTATTCATTCTTGCTATATATACCGGCCTGCGAGCCGAGTACGGGTTATATATGTGATACCGGCCTGCGAGCCGAGTATATTTGTGATATGAGAGACCGGCCTGCGAGCCGAGTCGATATTTTGACAGTTATTGCGGCCTGCGTGCCGGCTTTGTATTATTATGAGATCACAGAGGCCCCTATGCAGGGCAAGTTGTATATTTGAAACCTTTGATATATAGATATATATGATGATTTTGATCCATATGCTGTGTTTAAAATGTTTTAAGTGTTTTGTCGATGGTTTGTGAAATTTAATGTATGATGAGTTTGATCCACATGGTTTATATATTGATGGTGTTGATGTCTTTTGTTGATGGCTTTTGAAATGGAATGTATGTATATATAGATGATGAGTTTAATTCACATGTTGTGTATGCTGATGGGTTTGATGTATATATATATGATTTCGTATGTATGTTGTCGATGGTTGTTATAATGTAGATAGATGATGTTGCTGAAATTGTGAGGATATATATATGTGATTTGGATGACAAATATTGATAATGGTGTTGTTATGCAGGAAAAAGAGGCTGCGCTACAAAAATTGGGTAGAAAATAAAGAAAAGGCCTATGTTTAAGAAAAAGTAGGCATGTGACCGATATCGGTTAGTTAACCGACGTCGGTAGATGCTAGACCGGTATCGGTCAGGTAACCGATACCGGTTATTCCATAATGAGCTTTTCTAAAAATAGAAAAGCTTGGGTGGTAACTTAAGTTCTTATTTTGAGAGCCATGCAAGAAGTTAAATACGCGAATGCGACGCTGTTTGATGACTAAGACAGGTAATTGCATGAGAGAATTGAGTGATAAGGAGGAAAGAGACAGGGAAAGTGAATGTGGGCTGAGATTCAGAAGGAAAAACAGCAAGTTATATTTGAAGAGGGTGGTGAACATGGCTGAACAAGGAGAAGCATCCAGCAGGCAGGGACGAGAGGGAAGACAAGTTCCACCTCAAGCTGCTGCAGCCCAAGAGGTAAACGTTTTGGTTGTAATTTGATTCTTGCATGTTTTGTGAATAGGATGAGAGAAGTGTAAGTGGGTAGATATGAGAAAGAAAACGTGATAGCAAGGGTTATGGATGAGGTGAGTGTTATGGGGTAGGTAATCAGGGGTTTGGGTATGTTTGTATGTACAGAGAGGGTAAACGATCAAATTATTGTCGTAGGTGGTGTGTTTAGGCAGGGTGTATAAAATTGACAGTGACCGATATCGGTTAAAGATAACCGGTATCGGTTATTGAACCGGTACCGGTTATCTATAACCGATACCATTACTGTAGGAATTTCTAGAATGTGAGAAAAACCCTTGGGGATTTGATTTATTAAATGGCTGTGTGTCGTTTTGATGTGTGCAGGCGGAGGCAGGGTTAAGGATGAATGATACTGTGCCAGCGTTGTTGTCATGAATCCGAGCGGATGTAACACCAGCTGAATGGGCATTGATAAATCGTTTGGGGTTAAGTGGAATCCGCTATTATTCATGAATTCGCCGTAACCATGCGATGTTACAGGCGTTGATTGAGAGATGGAATCCAGAGAAGAATACTTTCTATCTGCCAACAGGGGAGATGACAGTGACATTGGAAGATGTGTTCCGTATTTTAAGACTCCCAATGATAGGAAGACCAGTATATCAGGCATTGCCTAGCACGGCGTGGGGAGTGATAACAACAGTATTTGGTCCATACGCACGAGATTTGACACAGCGAGGTTTGACATTCACTTATGGTATAATGTATGTAGCACACCCTGAGGCAACAAGGTTGGCAGTGGTATTAATGATAGCGGTGGGGTATTATGCATTACCGAGGGCGGATGGGGGAAGATTTCCAAAAGCATTGATGTGTGTTATTTGGGAAATGATAGAAAGGAACGTGACTTTTGCATGGGCACCTGCATATTTGGCGGAGCTATACAGGGGTTTATGGGCTTGTAGGTGAAATCACAGGATGACACTGGATTGTTCATATTTATTACATTGTTGGGCCTATGAGCACATTGTTTGTGTGTGACCAATAGGCCGACCCATCCAGTCAGCAGAGACAGGAGTACAGAGGTTGGGATTCAGACGATGGGTCCAGACAGAACAAGAGGCAAGATCCCAGGCCGTGACAGGTGACACCGAGTATTATAGGCAGGTATGGGAGATGGTGACGATTGCGGATATCTGTTGGAGGCCTTACGGGAACTATATGGTAACAGAGAACATAGCTGAGGAGTTGAGGGGTGTAGAGCGATTGAGGTGGATCGTGGGGCACAGGCCAGGTGAGTATGAGAGGATTCCTCTAGATCGCATGCGGTGACAATTTGGATTTGTGCAAGATATACCCCTGGCTTATAGACCATATATGAGGATCGACGCCGAGGTAGCATTCTCACCTCCCCGACCAACACCTCCGAAGGGCGAAGAGAATAGCCGATCGTAGGGTAATGGATGCAGGAACGACAGAGGCCTATAGAGTATGGTGGGTAGCAGAGCTGCGAGGTGTACGTGATCGTCCTGACATAGCTATGATTACAGCAGAGAGAGATCATCTGTAGGGTTTAGTTCATCAGCTCCAAACGCGGGTGAATGAGACAACAGGATTGTTAGCGGTTGCGGAGTCACGAGCGGAGAGACTAGAGGCGAGATTCCTCCATGCGAGAGAGCGTATTCATATGTTACAGGAGAGATTGGTAGATCAATGGGTGGTACCAATAGCCGTGGTGCCTTTGAGGATGGAGAGGCCCGGCGAGAGGCATCGACGATCACGATCATCACCTGGTTCGGGATGAGGCGCGAGGGTCTAAGTGAATTTTATAGAGGTATAAGAATAAATAAGGATGCCGACCTGCGCGTCGATGATAGAGAAGATGTATTTGTTGAACATCTAAATAAAACTGAATATGTATGTTGATTTGAGTTATAATAATAAGAAGGGTTGTGTTTCGAATGTTTGTTTTGAAAAAGGATAAAGATGAATGTTGGCAAAAAAGAAATACACAAAAATATGTATATTTACAACACATGATAGGTTATGGTAAGGGATGGTCGAGCTAACCTTGGGAGACCCCATGTCTCCTAAGTGCTGCCTACATAGCCCTTTGCACAAAGCAAGGAGGGGCCTCAGATCGATGTAGTTCTCCCTTAGGACCAGGGAGAGGTGAATTCAGGCAATTTGGGTATGGTTAGGCAATTTGTTGGTTGATAAGAATTTGATGTTGATAGGGTAATGTTGTTGGTGTTGGTAAGGTATGGGCGATGTTGATGTAGGTATAGGTAAAGTGAAAGTTAGCTTACCCAAATAGTAGGGAACCGTATCCTGATTAAGGTCAACACACAATCCTAGAGTCGAGAAAAAGAGGAAAAAGTGTCCCGTAGTTGAGAAGAGCTAAACAAACCACATATTAACATAGGATGAGCTTGAATCCTAGGTACCTTACAGTAGAGAAGTCGATAGGTGAAAAGAGTTGTATAATCACAATATATCGGATATACGTCATGTCCCTTGAGTTTTTTTGCTTTGACAAATGGTGAGGTGAGGTGGTTGATATAGGCGGGGTGCCGAGAGCTTGTTACAAGGTGATTATTCGACGAAAGAGAACCAAACCTAAATAGACAAGTCCATGACTCAAAAGTGCTTTTGAATGGGGCTTATTTTTTTTTGAATATAGATTGATCGATGTGGGAAGTCTACAAGGGATATGTATTTTATTACTCTTGAGGTCTTCACGAAGCTGATCAATGCGAGAAGCTTCTGATAAAGGCTGACTGTGTATAGCTGTCCTTCAAGGAGCAAGCATTTATTTATAGTAGAGATGCGGCATTTGTGGTATAGTTGTCCTTCGGGGGAGCAGTCTATATATAATAGCAGCAATAGTTTGGCATATAGCTGTCCTTCGAGGGAGCAGTCTATATATAATTTAGAGATCTAGATGTCCGTTTGGCATAAAGCATCTAGTTTTGTAGGAAGTTTGACTCAAGAAAATCCCATAAGTGTTTTAATTAAGAATGTGTCATTTTAATACTGTGAAGTCATGGACTAGACTAAAAAGGGGAAGGCATTTTTAAAGGGAGGTGATAATCAAACCATGTGAGCTTGATTTGATTGGAAGATGTAGGAAACAAAGTGTATGCGATGGTAAATGAGCTCAAGGGATGAGCGCAAGGTAGATAAGAAGTGATATAACGCTGAATTCAACAGTAGAATGGTCGAAGATGCAAGGCATTAAGGGGCTGTAGCTCTCAGTTTACCATTAAGTGAAGCTAAACGATAAGTGCCTGATCCATAAGTGTGAGTGATAATGTAAGGCCCAATCCAATTAGGAGCAAATTTTCCACGTTTTCTCTTTTCTAGTTTGGTTACATGTTGATTCTCTTTGAGGACAAGATCACCAACCTTAAAGGTACGCTCATGAAGTCGCTTATCATAAGCACGCTTGATGTGTTTTTGATAGATTTGAAGGTGGTCAAGAGCCGTAAGACGACGCTCGTCAAGAAGCTCTAATTGGGCTAACCGCTCTTGGTGGAAATCATCGTTGGTGAGAATATCCTGAAGAGATATTCTGAGGGAGGGTATTTGTATTTCGAGAGGCAAGACAGCCTCGGTACCATATACCAAAGAAAATGGTGTGGCATTAGTGGAGGTACGAATGCTAGTATGATAAGCCCAAAGGGCAAAGGGGATGTGATCATGCCAATTTCTTCCGGAATCATTAACAACTTTCATGAGGATTTTGGTTAGGGTTTTATTAGAAGATTCAGCCTGACCATTGGCCTGTGGATAGTAAGGTGATGAGAAACTAAGTTTGATACCAAAGTTGTCACAAAGGTCTTGTAATAACTTATTTTTGAAAGATTTACCATTATCTATTATCAGGCGATGAGGAACACCAAAATGACAGATAATGTGATGGTTAACGAATTCGACGATTTTTTCTTTTTTGGTTGAAATGAGTGGAATGGCCTCCACCCATTTTGTGTAATATTCGGTTGCTGTGATTATCCATCGGTGACGTTGCGAAGAGGGTGGATGAATCTCACCAATAAGGTCTAAACCCCATTGTGAGAAAGGCCAAAGATCTCGTGCGACCTATAGTGGATGGCTAGGAGTATGTTGAAGGTTGGCATGTTGTTGACACATAACACAATGCTTAACATATTCGTAAATCAGTTATTAAGAGTAGGCCAATAATAGCCTAGGCGAAGGATCCGTTTAGCCACGGCAAGGCCGCTAAAATGTCCACCACAAATACCGTCATGGACCTGTTGGATGGTATAGGTGACCTCCGCGCCGGTTAGACATCGAAGGAGGATGCCATCAAAGCCACGTTTATAAAGGAGTCCCCCCATGATGACATAACGAGAAACACTTTTAAGAAAAGCACGTTTGCCGGTACTAGTAAGGTCAGGTGGGAGAACAGAGGTTGTAAGGTAGTCGTGAAATTGGTGGTACCAGGTATCCTGCGAATTAGTAGACACAGTATTTATCACACAAACAACCGGGACTGAGTAAGATGGGGCAAAGAGTTGTTGGACCAAGACGAATATGTCAGAGTCAGTTGGTGAGGCAGGAATTTGTGAGGCTAAGCAAGCCATAGTATCCACAAATTTGTTAGTGGAGCGGGGAATGGTTTGGATAGAATAACGAGTAAACGAGGTCAAAAGTGAATCCACGTAATATTTGTACTTTTGAAGTTCCTCATTTTTACATTGGTAGATGCCCATAACTTGATTGACTACCAATTGAGAGTCGCCAAAAATATTGATAGATTTGACACCTAAGTGTAACGCAACCTGGAGACCTAAAACAAGGGCCTCATATTCCACTATATTATTAGTGCAGGGGAAATCGAGCCGGAATGAAAGAGGCATCGGCTCAGCGTCAAGAGGAATGAGAACAATGCCTGGCTCCTCCACCGCACTGGCATTTGGATCCATCGAAGAAGAGGGTCATTGGATATGACTCCTCCCTGAGTGAAAGAGTAGCGATGAGTTTGTCGGGGAAATTAAAATTGGTAAATTGTTCCCCAGGTAAAGGGGCCTCCGCGAGTTGGTCCACAATAGTTTGTCCTTTGATTGACTTCTGGTGTATAAATTCAAGGTCGAGGTCAGCGAGGAGCATAAGCCATCGGGCGATGCGTTGGTTTAGATGTGGTTTGGCGTACATATAATGAATGGGGTCCGCGTTGGTGATGACAAAAGTTTTGTGATTCAGGAGGTAGTGTCGGAGTTTGGTGGCCACAAATGATAGGGCTAGGCACAACTTTTCTACATGTGTATACCTAGTCTCATAATCCACCAGAGTACGACTTATATAATAAATGGCTTGTTCTCGATATTCGGAGTCACGATGTGCGAGCATGGCCCCTACGGCATGGTCGGTGGCGGAAAGGTAAAGGTAGAAAGGGCGATTGTCCTGAGGTGGGATAAGCACGGGTGGCTGCAAGAGATATGCTTTGAGAGCTTCAAAGGCTTGGTGACACTCTTCGCTCCATTGAAAGGCAATGTCCTTTTTAAGAAGGTGATGGAAAGGTTGACATCGATCCGAGAGTTGGGAAATGAAACGCCGGATAGATTGAAGTTTACCTTGCAAACTACGCAATTGTTTGAGGTTTTTGGGTGGGGGCATTTCTAGGATAGCTTTGACTTTAGATGGATCGACCTCAATGCCACGCAAAGAGACGATGAAGCCAAGAAGTTTTCCCGAAAGAACACCAAAGACACATTTCTTTGGTCAGTTTTGAGAATATTGTAATAAAGATCGAAAATAATGGTTAAAACATCGAGATGTTCACCGCGATGTTTAGATTTTCCAAGTAGATCATCGACATAATCCTCAAGGATAGTGTGCATAATGTCATGAAAATGTAAGTCATAGCCCACCGATAGGTCGCACCAAAGCATTCTTAAGGCCAAACGACATGACACGATAACATAAGGTTCCCAAGGAGTGATGAAGGCAATTTTATGTTGATCACAGGGCTACCAAAATTTGATCAGATCCCGAAAAGCCATCCATGAGAGAAAGCATTTCATGGCTCAGTGAGATCAACAAGTTGATCAATACTGGGAGGGGGAAGTCATCCTGGGGCAAGCGAGGTTAAGGTCTCGTAAATCCATGCATATCCGAAGTCCCCCGTCGCTTTAGTGACAGTACGATGTTAGAAATCCATGAGGATAGTCAATAGGCAAGATGAAGGAAACAGAAAGGAGTCGTTGAAGCTCTTCTTTCACCAAGAGGGCAATGCGTGGATGCATTTTTCTCGCTTTTGTTTGATCGGTTTGGAATCGGGTTTTAGGGTAATGTTATGGACAACAATGTCGTGGATCAATTCTGGCATGTCGGCAGGGACCAAGCGAAAGCTTGGTCATGGGTACGGAGAAAGGTAGTAAAGGCGGCTTGTTCTCGATGTGTTAAGGGATTGTCGATCTTCACAATGTGAGGATCCTCCTCTCGTGTGGATGTTGATTTCTATAGTCGACTCATTCAAAGATGGTTTGAGTTTCAGATGGTAAGGTGCGTTGAATATAGGAGTCATCCGCACCAAGGTAAGTGAGGATGGAGTCATCATCCTGGCACTCAACAACATTAATTCAAGGTGAATCCTCTTCGATCATGTCTGGATATAGCAGGGGAAGAGAAGATGGGTCCTCATTATCGCGTTGATAAGTGAGAGGACCTAAGAAGATAGCATTTATGAAAAAAAAAAGTTAGGAGGGATAGATTCAGGGTCTATCGACTCTGTGGGTGACGATGGCAAAATGGGTGATGATGGTTTGGTAGGGGTGACATCGTCATCTTCCAGGATACAACTGACACGAGGTTTCTCCGGTGTAAGTGTTTCAGGAAATCCGAGACCACTACGATCATTGTGTTTGCGTGTAGTCACGGGAATGATTGTATGTCGGCCTTGTTCATAAAGACCAAAACCAAAGCCTTTCCAAGCACAACGAGTCAAGAAGGTGAGGGCGAAATGACGATTTGTCAGGTATTGAAAATCGG
Source organism: Taxus wallichiana var. yunnanensis (assembly GCA_018340775.1). Lineage (NCBI taxonomy): Eukaryota > Viridiplantae > Streptophyta > Pinopsida > Cupressales > Taxaceae > Taxus > Taxus wallichiana. The sequence continues at coordinate 205,316,697 of CM031233.1, read as the reverse complement.
ATTGGAAGGGAACCACCCCAAGAGGAGGTTCAGGGGTAACGGAGGATGCGTCGACACCCCCATACGTTAGGTTGGTGCGGCAATTAGGTGGTCCGTAAGAGATTACCTCCCCACGCGATGGTCGTAGGTAGGATGCGCATGTAACTCGTCCGTACTCCCGTGGGGTATGGAAAGAAACTAACATTATTTAGGCGGTACTCCCCAGCGTAAGGCGTTGAAAACATCTACTAAGGGGTCGGAGGTTGGGATGTTATATGCATGGGAAAGGAAGTGGTATTTGCGATGGTGGTTTCATTGGGTCAAGGTGTGGGTGCGGTTGAAGTGGATGGTAGAGGTGTGGTGAAGTGGATGGTTGGGTTGGATGAATGGGTGTCTTGACTGGTACAAGCACATCATTAGGTGATATAACATATTGCGCAGGTTTTGAAGGGGGAGGATCAGCTTTTATGGTGTAGGACTTCCCTCGTACTCAAATTTTATGCATCTATGTAAGGTGGAGGGAACACATCCCATAGCCCGGATCCAAGGGCGGCCTAACAACATATTGTATTGGAACTCTCCCTCAAGGACATAGAAGAGTTCGGGTAAAGTGCATGGCCCTACACGAATGTTAAGGATCACGGTACCTAAGGTAGAAGTAATAGCATCATTGAATGATCGCAACATAATGGGGTCAGGCACACATGCAAACTAGAAGGGATATTCATTTGTTGGAAGGATTTTGAAGAGATGATGTTTAGACTAGTGCCCCGTCAATCATAACACGACGTACCCGAATGTCCCGGACATAAGCTGAGATGAACAGAGCAGGGTCAGGATCTTCAGCACCAAAGTTGATAATTTCGTCTTCGGAGAAACTCGACAAAGAGCTGGTTGTGCGACAGAGACGTATGGTTGGGGAGATGGGTTGTTTGGTGAGAAGCAACGTGATTGGGTGTGAGAATGGAGGTAACAAGAAAGGTTTCATTAGGTAAGACCTCTATCCTCAAGGATTTCAACGAGAGCTTGTCGATGAGATTCAGAAGTCCGAATGAGATCATACAACTGTCATTTTTACAGGTGATTGGGTGTTGTTTGATCATGGTTCGGTGGGAAAATCCATTAAAGATGGGGTAGGTGGTCCACGAATAACCACTTTAGGTGGTGGTGCGATCGGGATGGTGGACAGAGAAAGGGAGGCCGCAGTGTGCTTTCTTTCACTTTTCCATTGTTTTTTTGCCCTAGTAGTAACACTAATCATATTGATCTCGTGAATACGAGAGAGGAAGACGGTATGGATAAGTCCTGGTCTTCGAGAGGTGGAGTTGTAATAATGATAGATTTTGGTGAGGTGGGGACAGGTGGTATAGGAGAGGGAATTGAAGCTAAAGGTCTCTCCCTTCGTAAGTTGTCTTTCTTAACTTTTCTATCTGAGAGAGGTGACTGACGAAGTATGGCTTTCAACGCTTTGCATCCCTCTACGTCATGTCCTGGTGTCAAAAGTGGTAAGTGCAGATTTTAGACTCATCATAACCTATAGGTCGAGGTTTAGATGGATCATAAAGTCTAAGTGGGGGTAGGGAAATGGTCGCATTCTCCACCAACATAGCAAGGATTTTGGCGTAAGACCCTTTGAGTGGGTCAAAGTCAGAGGAAGATGAGGCTATTGACTGGGTAGATTCTGGTAATGACAGGGTATGGTTGATTTGTATGGGTGGCGGTTTAGCCAAGGGGTTTTGATAATGGGTTTTAACTAAACGTGGCTTCTTTGGCACAGAAGCTATGTTTAGCTGGTTAGATGATGAGGCCACAGATGATGTGGTATCAGAAAACAACCACGGAGAAATAGGAGTGACAACAAACAAATATTTTGATGATGGAATTTGTTTAGGGTTGATAGGTGGACAGGATACGCGGGGTGACGGTGTTGATATACCCTTGGATCTCTGTATGGGTGCAGAAGGCATAGGTCATTTTAAAGAAAACGCAGGAGGTATGATATATTGATGCAAGGTGGAGGGATGAGGTCCCAATATGGAAGGTAGGTGTGATGACGATGGTTTTAGTTGTGATAGAGACATAGGTTGAGGAGATTGAGTTTGTCTCCTAAGTGGATGGACGGCTTTATTTTTAGATAAATCAAGCCGCTTAGGTGGGTGTGTTAGACTGGGTATTGGTGAGGTCCCAAGTGTAGGGGAAGATTTGGTTAGGCTAATAGAGGTGGATGAGGTATTTGGTAGAGATGAGGGGGGTGAAGATGAGGACATAGGCATTTTAAGCTTCTGTAAACACTTCGGGTATATGGTAGAGGCATCTGGATCGGTCATCTGCATTTGAGTAGAATATGGCGTACTCAAACGTTCCCATAGGACTCGTCTATCTTCTGAGGGATGACAGTCCTCACGTGTGAATAGGAACTTTTGTATGGAAGAAAGGTGGGTTGTGATTCCGGTCCACTATGGGTGTGATACAGGGGGTAGATGAGGCACTGTATCAATGGGCGTTAAGAGGTCAACCGGTCGCTGAAAAGATTTAGGCGATGAAGAACTAATAGGTAGGAGGGCGTGTTTGAGAGGATCCGTCATGTTTAAAGAATGTGGTGATGTTGGTGCAAGAGGTCTCTCATCTAAGGATGACAAAAGAAGTGGTGAACCTTCCTCTTGTACAGCAAGAATGGTAGAAGGAGACGTTTGGGAAATAGATAAGTTAGATAACATCCGCTCACAGTCTTGCAAGGATGTGGTGTAAGAGGGCTCATTTGTGAGAAGAGAACTCTGGGTGGTTAATTCCTTGATGGGTAAAGGAATGGCAAGGATTTCTTCTTGTCTTGATGGTGATGAAGGGGGTTCGGGTTCCTACGTTAGTGAAGAGGCTTGATTCAGAATTTTTTCGATAGAGGCTTTTGGCTGGGAGTCGAAGACTGCATGGATCTCATGAACACTCTCCTCGGCTAAGATATCTTGGTTTATGTTACTATTAGGAGAGTGATTCGGGAATGGTTTGTTGAAAATTTTTAAATTTCGGTTAGCAGGGGCGTTAGGATTATCGAGGGCTATATCACCTGCATCAACCATTTCCTGCACTATGTTTTTCAACATCTTGCAGTTTTCATGACTGTGTCCCTTCACGTGGTGGAAGTTACAGAAGTCATTTTCTTTGTACCAAGAAGGTATGGCGAGTGGAATCAAACCCGGAGTGAGGTTTAACAGGAGGTAAGGTAATGGCTCCTGCTTTAAGCAATTTTTCCAATATCACACCATAAGTTTCTCCCAAGGGGGTGTAATTGATGGGCTTAGCTTTATACTTGTAGGTGGTTTTTGGCGGGGTATTAGATGGTGGTTGGGATTTGACCATCACCGCGTGCACAACTCCTTTTGATTTCGAAGCAGTCGATGGGTGAGGATTGGTGGTGTTAGGTTTGTTGGTGGAATCTTGGGTTCGGAAATTGGGGTTTTTGTTGCACAACCGCAATTTCTCTTCCTCTAAGGCTCGAATCTCTAGTTTTCGAGCCATAGTAAAGGCTTCGTCAAATGTGCGGAAAGTTTGAATTTGGAGGGTAGGAGAAATGTGCTTAAGCACAGGCCCGCGTAAAAAGTTTGATAAGTTCGGCCTGAGGCAAGGCATACGTAAGTTGGTTGATAAGGCCCCGCCATCGTCCAATGAAATCTGCGATAGATTCGTCTTCAAATTGTCGGATGGCATAGAGGTCGGTGATAGATACTTTCTTGGCAATGTTAATGGAGAAATGATCCAAGAAAGATTGGGCTAGTTGGTTAAAAGAGAAGATTGAGTGCTGGGTTAAAGCACTGTACCACTCCAAGGCGGGTCCTGATAAGGACATGGGAAAGATGCGGAGTAGTAAGGCATCATCATGAGCAATTAGATAGCAGGCATGTCTAAATGAGTGCAAGTGTTGTTGAGGATCCTCCTTACTATTAAAATGGGTAAATTTTGGTAATTCCCATTGAGGAGGATATGAATGAAGGGGGAAAGAAGGGTGGATAGGCTCCCGACAAACTTGCTCGTATGTCAAGGCGCTATTACTTCTCAAACAAGCCTCCAGATTTTGCATTTTGTCCATCATTTGTTTAATTAAATCAGTAGTTGGATGAGATGATGGCACGGTTGTGGTAAACGGAGGTAGATTGGGCCAAGGGCCACCACTAGACAATGGTGGGGTTAAATGTTGATAAGGTATGGAGGATGAAAATGTTGAGGCGGCCGAATAGGGATGTCCTATATAAGACGTTGAGGTCACCGGGTACGTGTGTGGAAATGAAAAGGTAGGCGGAGCTTGAGAAGGAAAGTTCGTGTGGATAGGTGGCAGAGAGAAAGTCATAAAAGGAGCGATGCAAGAGAGATGAGGTGGGAGCAGTCAGCGGTAATGATATGTTGGGCCCAAGATTAACCAAAGGAAATCCAATCGGCCGTATGAACCCCTGAAGCCGCTGAGCTAGGAGACGGGACTAAAGATGCGAAGGCAAAGCGGAGTTATCAGGCGGAGAAGGAGCTAAATGAGCAGCTATACTAATAGGCATGCCAACAAGGAGTTGACCATCGGGCATACGATCAGGGGCATGAGACAAATAGTATTGTACAGCGCTAGGATTGGCGTCCAAAATTTTTGCAAATTCCTTATCTCCTACAGGGATTTTGGGAACCTCGCTGGTGTCCGTAGGGTTCCCCATAGAATGGGCAGGAGGTGATTCAGGCAAAGGCATGGAGCAGGCATGTGAAACCATGGCTGCAGCTTGTTTCTCGAGTGATAACAACCATGGACAGGGGATACACAAAGCAGATGCAATCTATCGTGAAGAAAGAAGCAACAAAATGTTGGAATTGGCAGGTTGCTGGTTTTGGAAACTGTGAAAGACAATAACCGATATCGGTCAGGTAACCGATGTCGGTTAGGCCATAGCTGCCGTCGGTAAGCTAACCGATGTCGGTAGAATAGAACTGGTGTAAGAAGCAGTAGGAAGTTGTTGATTTGGTGTTAACAGTGCTTAGTATGCCTACCAAACTGTTCTGAGGTGATCACAGAAAATAGTGTATGACAGAGAAACAGAACTGAAAACAAGCAAGAATGCACAAACAAATTAACAGACTAACCCTAGGGTTAATTTTAATCAATTTGGGCTTATGCCTTTAGATGTAGAATGATGTCAATCCTAAACAAAATACTTAGGGAAATGTAAATTTGTTTTAGCTTATAAGGTTACCTCAATCTAAGTGAGGAATACCGCTGGAAAAGGGGATGTTTTGAGTTGTTGTGTTAATTGTGAAGTGATTGGTATGTGTTGTGTAGTGAAAGTAAGATTAATTTCTTGTCAATACCGTGGAAATCACCCCCACGTATACGACCTGTTACTTAATCTATGTTCACTAGAATTGAAAACAACACGCAAAAATGGGATGCACGTGTTTTAAACCCAAATTGAAAATGTTATTCGATGAAGCAAAGAAGATGACTTTTACTAATACAAAACTGGGAAAGCAAGACAAATTCTTTTACCAAATATAACAAAATATCGTGTGAAATTTTTAGAAGAAGAAAACAGCAAGTATGCTCCCTATATGAAAGCAAGCAAGAAAGAAAGAAACCCGAAATGGGTCCCACCGGCGTGCCAAAATGTTTCGCACAGAATGTTTCCATTTTTGGAATAGAGTTGCTTCTATCCTTTCATTCCTTTGAGAAACAGATAAGGGTTAGGGCTAGGAGGAATACCTGTTGAATGTCGAGATGGTGCGTGCGTACCGTAGAGAAAGATCAGATTGACTGCGAAGAACTCCTTTTTGTCTTGGAAGGACTACCTACAAGTAAGAATACAAGACCACCAGATTTTAATTAGACAATAAATGAGGGAGCTGCCTTAGGCCTAGGAAATATAAAACTTCCTTTTGAAGGTGGTCGGCCTCTCGCTAATATGAATTAACACAAATGATTATAAAATCACAATTTAATTTCCTCGTTGAAACAAGTAGAGGAAAGGCTGGTTTTGGTTTTGAATCACCGTGACCGACGTCACAAAGCTGTCACTCGTGATCGGTTGATGATAACCAATATCGGTAGGGGTAGTGATATGGACATGTAGTTAATAAATTGTCTATTATTTCAGACCCTATTTACACAAGGTACACCAAAATTATTTCCTCCACCATGAACTCGCTTTATCTCGCACTTAGAAAGATAGCTTTGGTAACTCAAATTTAGCCGCCTACTCTCCCAAAAATGGATTTTTAGACCAGACTAAAGAATTCTCTTCTCCGATTGTAGTGAAGACGTCTACTAATCCTCATGCCATAATATCAAAGCTAATAAGTCTCGTATTTTCAGAATTCTATATTACTAACATACCTCCCGACTGCTTTGTGCAAATTTTGCTTTAAATGTCACACTACCAAATGTTCTTGATTTTAAATTCTAGTTGTTCCTATGTTACCTTGGTTCTTGGAGCAAGATTCATATCTTCCTTTTGTCAGTATACGATGTGCAATATTGTTATTTTGTAAGGGGCTTGGCATCCCCACATGTTCAATGCCAATTTTCTCAAGACAGAAATTTCTTAAAGTGATATCCATTATGATTACTTCTAGGTGTGTGTTTTTGACTTCTTTACTAAAAAGGCTTGTTTAATAGCTGGTATTTTCTTCCGATCATTTGTTACTTTTCCTTTTTCCTCCAAATGTGGTTTAACACCAAGGTCCGTGCTTTCCAACCCTTACAACATTCATTCACTCATCTCCCCTCAAATTTTATATTTTTTGTTTGCACACGATCTTCTTCAAATGATTCTTCCACTTTGTTGTCCTCAATATCAACCGATGTCATATTTCTCGAATACCTAGTTTTACATATTTTTTTCCATTTATTTAATTTTTTTGATTTGTAATGTAATTGAGGACTTGAAATGTTAATATGCACTTCAGTAATTTAACAACCTTTTGATTGATAACTGGACTTCTCGGTGAAAATTACCTTCGCCTTAGGACAAGAATCTTAGGATGTCTACAAATACCGATTAGCAATGATTTGTCTATTGTTATATCTGCAATGAGTTTGATTTTTGTCGTTTATATTCAAGAATGAGTTTCATTTTATTTTTCGTGACAATAGGGGATCCATAAATTTGTGGGTCCATCCTACCATCTCTTTCCACCTCTTTGCTTGTTATAGGGAACTCGATGATATGGATATGGAAATAATTTAACAATGGTAGCTTGTATCTCAAGCGCAAGGATTTTGAAGAGGTCTACTAATCCTCATGCCATAATATCAAGGCTAATAAGTCCGTATTTTTCAGAATTCCATATTACTAACATACCTCCTGACCTCTTTTGTGCAATTTTTGCTTTAAATGTCACACTCAGCCAAATGTTCTTGACTTTAAATTCTAGTTGTTCCTATGTTACCTTGGTTTCTTGGAGGAGTATCATATCTGCCTTTTGCTTCTGTATATGTTGTGCAATATTGTTATTCTGTAAGGGGCCTGGAGTCCCCACATGTTCCATGACAATTTTCTCAAGACAGGAAATTTCTTAAAGTGATATCCGTTATGATTACTTCTAGTTGTGTGCTTTTTGACTTCTTTACTAAAAAGGCTTGTTTAATAGCCGGTATTTTCTTCCGATCATTACTTTTCCCTTTTTCCTCCAAATGTGGTTTAACACCAAGGTCCTAGGCTTCTAGCCCTTACAACATTCAACATCTCCCCCTCAAATTTTATATTCACCGATCTTCTTCAAATGATTCTTCCATCATGTCTTTGTCCCTCAAATTTTATATTTTTACATATTTTGCCATTTAATTTGATCTTCATTTGTGGGTCCATCCCGCCATCTCTTTCCACCTCTTTGCTATTATAGGGAACTCGATGATATGGATATGGAAATAATTTAACAATGGTAGCTTCTATCTCAAGTGCAAAGATTTGAAGAGGTCTACTAATCCTCATGCCGTAATATCAAAGCTAATAAGTCCGTATTTTCATAATTCTATATTACTAACATACCTCCCGACTTTTTTTGTGCAAATTTTGCTTTAAATGTCACACTACGGTCAAATGTTATTTTTATAATTCTATATTACTATCATATCTTCCTTTTGCTTTCGTATATGATGTGCAATATTGTTATTCGTAAGGGGCCCGGAGTCCCCACATGTTCAATGCCAATTTTCTCAAGACAGAAATTTCTTAAAGTGATATCCGTTATGATTACTTCTAGGTGTGTGTTTTTGACTTCTTTACTAAAAAGGCTTGTTTAATATTTGGTATTTTCTTCTAAGCTGTTACTTTTCCTTTTTCCTCCAAATGTGGTTTAACACCAAGGTCCTGGCTTTCCAGCCCTTACAACATTCATTGACTCATCTCCCCTCAAATTTTATATTTTTTGTTTGCCACCGATCTTCTTCAAATGATTCTTCCACTTTGTTGTCCTCAATATCAACTGATGTTATTATTTCTTGAATACCTAGTTTTACATATTTTTGCCATTTATTTAATTTTTTTGATTTGTAAATGTAATTGAGGACTTGAAATGTTAATATGCACTTCAGTAATTTAACAACCTTTTGATTGATAACTGGACTTCGGTGAAAAACCTTCAAGGTCCTTCGACAAGAATCTCAGGATGTCTACAAAACCGATTATGATCCCAACAAAGAAAATAATGAGAATTAGCGCTTACTATTCTCGGATATCTATGGATCTTCTTCTGTCTCTTTCACCTCACAATTGTCATCCCCAACCTAGTTTTCTTGCATGTCGTCACCATACCTGTAACCATAACAATGAAACAAAACTCAAAAGTGCCAAAATATGCTTTTGATAAGCATTCCATAAAATCCAATCCAAGGATATAACCACTTAAATGGCTATCCTCATAAAATCTGATGTATGAAGCACTCAAAGATGAACTAGAATCAACAAAAAGTATGGTATTTAATGAGACAAAAAAAAATGTTAGAATCGATCAAACCTCAACATCAAAATACCATTGAAAACAAATTATGCAAAGGATGATTTTGTAGTTAACAACAATTCTACTAGAGGGGTGTTTAAATCATATAGGTTATTTTTACCTTTTTGGATAAGTATGTATTTTTTTAGCATTATTATGATTTTATCATTGGTTCCTATTTATTCATGTTTATCTAGTGTAAAGTGAGGACATGTCCATATGGCTAACCAAATGCCCAAAGATACTACCAGAGGTAAAGCTCTAAAGTTGTTAATACTTTTTTTTTATACCATTTCTTTAGGAAATCATCGATGACCTCCCCCGCCATCCTCTCCTACAACCCGTCATACCTTCCGTGTCTCTCCCGACCTTACCAAGATATGGACATGTAGTTAATAAATTGTCTATTGTTTGGACCCTATTTACACAAGGTACACCAAAATTATTTCCTCCACCATGAACCTGCTTCTTTATCTGCACTTAGAAAGATAGCTTTGGTAACTCAGCCTAGCTGCCTACTCTCCCAAAGATGGATTTTTAGACCAGACCAAAGCATTCTCTTCTCTGATTGTAGCTAGGCACCATTTCAATTTCTCCACATATGCTCCTCCCTGTTCACCTTCCACCTCTATATTCAAATTATAGCTCACAATTGATGCCTGTTGCAGTCCTCGATAATGTTTTGTCGAAATTCAAATCCACCACTAATGTACACAGTCCTCGCACATTCTTTTACCCGCTCAATTCTTCTCTTCTCCCGCCATGGTCCACTGTGCAATTACCACACTTTATGTTTGTTTCTAATGTGTAATCAATGGCGCAAACTTCAAACTGCCCTGCCACAATAAATTCATATTGTGCATATCCTGCAAACATGGTATTCCATGAGCCCACATTCCTTTGAGGCATTTTGAGCATACATGCACACCTATATCCTTACCCTCCACTGTCTCCTGGCTGATAATTTTTTAATTTAATATTTTTCCTCTTATTAAATTAAAAAAAAATCATTTATCTGACAATGACAATTAATGGTTATCTTCAAATAAACTTAAACACACATAAAATTCCACAAAAATAACAATCTAAGCCTATCATGACAAAAAAGGGGCAAAAAAAAAAGAAAAGCTTTATAAGAAACTTCCATGCTATTTCTGTTCAGTATAAGTGTATAACCTCCTCTTCTCCTTTAAAAACACAAGTTGGCAATATCAGTAGTATAAAAGAATTCAAAGTTCTTCAATTCAAAATGATCAGAGAATCCTTAGATACAAAGAGGGAAATAACAATGTTCAATAATTCCATAATTCAAATGTGCCCACAGTGTAGGATTTATACCCTCTGTTGTCTTCTTTGTTGAGTATTTCTAGCAAATTGTTAGAATAAAACAAACAAACCAGAGCCATTTGCGGTATCCTATTTTTCATCAGGTTGAAAACCTGTTTGTTGCATATGGTGAAATACCATGACTGCCTTGTAAGGATAACCATGTCTTCTGTATACTGTAATAATTGTATTCCATGAGAAACTGTCTTCTTCTTTTACTTGCTCAAACTCTTTACTGGCATCTATTAAAACTTTGTACTTGACATACATTTAAATCTATTTTTACGAAAAGTTGTGTCTAGCAAATGCCATTTAATCACGTGTGCCCAATGAAAGAGTGGAGTGTTTTTCCTTGTGAAACCATGGTCATGAAAATACAGGCCTGCAGTAATTGCAAATATGTAATCTTCATTTGAAAGAATGCCTGATGTAGTTGCAACTGCTCTAGTAGACATCTATACAAAATGTCAAAGCATACCTAATGCACATGTACTGTTTCAAAGAATGCGTGAAAAAGATGTGGTATCAGGCATTGTCATAATTGCAATATATGCAGCAGATGGATTTCGCAGGGATGCTCCCACTCTTTGACATACTAAAACAGTTTAGAACATGACCACACCATTTAAGCTTTATTTCTATTTTATGAGCATACAACTATGCAGATTTAGAGGATGAGGGCTATAGATACTTTTAAATTGAAAAGTGCATAAAAATACAGTTTCAATTTCGTGAACTATAATTTTAAATTTGTCATTTGACATAGGAATTGAAAACCTGGCCTAATACCATGATTTTGGTTTCTTGTTGATGTAGTTGCAAGTACCGTAGTAGATGTCTATACAGAACATGGAAGCATATCTAATGCATATGAATTGTTTAGAGGATAGGCAAAAGGTTTTAAGAACTTGAAACTGTGTCTGTATATCTTCCTGAATTTACATGATTACTAATTTGAGGACATTGTTGTTACAAATGATATGTTTTTTTGGACACAGGTATCAAATTCCCATAACAGCCCAACAAAACTGTAAGAAATTCACATTACTTTTACGGTTACATTTGTAAAGGTATGTAATACCATCTACAATATCTTCTCAATTTGATGTAGTCTGATACAATTCATGTACATTTGAATTTTATAAAAGATTACGTTTCCTACTGTAGCTGTTCAATTTAAGGTTACATAACTCGTTACAAAAATGGGTAAAATTGCGAATCATATAGAAATAAGGTTTCAAAATTTGCATATGCTTAAAAACAAATTGCGCAAGTGAAAACAAAGCCACAACAATTTAGGAAAACATGTTAAGAAATATGAAACAACTTGCGAACCCACTTCGATTTCCAATATAGTAACAGAACTCCCTACAAAAAAAGGTACAGATGAAAAGGAAGTAATCAATGCTGAAACATATATGCCACAAAATATGCCATCATTTGTTGACATTGAAAGTGCATTGCAATACGATCATTTGTTTCAAAGTACATCATTCAATTACAACGCAGGTGATTGTCTTTTCGACACAATTCAAGTATTGCTGCATTTTCAGTATACGTCACTTGAATTGCGTATGGGTACCATAGACTATTTTAGATCATGCTTAACCAATAGGGACCCAACAGCAATATCATCATATGAAAATGAATTGCATGTTGATATGCTTTTCGATTTGCATAGAATATATGAAAAAGACACTTACTTGCGTAGAATGCGGCTTTCTGCAAATGCAAATAGAGATGGCATTGAAATAGGATTATGGGGTGATACATTTTGTATCCATTGGCTGTCTAAATGGCTAAACATTTCAATTTGCATATGGTCAGTCACTCACAAAAGAAAATACCTTCACTTTAACAAAGAATCATTAACACCACCATATTCAATATTATTTCACGATAGAAACCCAACTTGTGGCCACTATGAGCCGTTGTTCTGTACCATAATAATCCCACGGAAAATTGTAGATACCCATACAAAGTTATCACATACTTGTAATGATCTAACTCCTATTTGGAATGCCATTGCTCCTGCAATAGCAAACTCCGGCCTTTTAAAAACACATGTATTTAGTAATGACTGTGGCGAGAGCATGTTTACTGCAATTAGTCTACTGACAATAGAAAATTTTAATGCAATAGCTCTTCACCGGTATATGGCACAATCTTTGACTAATGCAATTTTAGGAAAAGATACATATGCAATTAAATGCTTACAGCTATGCAGACCAGACTTTGGGCAGCCAACAGAAAATCAAGTTTTTGACCCGCAAATATATCTTTCTTTAGTTGGACTACCATACCAAACAAGCGGTATTGAAAGTAGCGATTTATGTTTGTTATGGCTTTCCCATATTCTCCAAGCAAAAATCCAAAAATGGTCAGCAACAACTAAAAAAATTGTTCATGTATATGAATTTTGTCTCCAACCAAAAAGAACCTTTAATGTCATAACATATGAAACAGATACAGGCCATATTCATTATGAGCCATTAAGTTATTTGCATAGAACAACAGAAAACACAATGCACAGAACAATAGAAAACACAATGACCAATGCAATGCAATCGGCAAGAAACAATGAAAGTGAGTCAACCAAGTTTAAGCAACATTCAACATTACTATCACCATGCGAAGGCAAATGTACGCGCCAATACAAGATTCCACCATTTTAAATCCCAAATAAGAAAAACAAAAGCAAAGGACCAAGTAACTCAACAAGAAGACAAAATAGAAAATGCAATGACCAAACAAATGCACTTTCCTGCAACAGATGAAAATGACTCACCCAGGTGTAGTCAACATACAACTTTGCCATTTCCTGCTGCAAATGCAAATACAAGTGCTACTATAAAATTGCACCATTTAAAAGCCCACATAAGGAAAATGCAAGGTCAAAAACATGCAATGCAACAACAAAACAAACAAACAGATAAAACAATTACAACATACCTCCGTGCTATAGAAGATACGCCAACACATGCCTGTGCTCTTTGCGAATCCTTCCATTTCAAAAAAGACATAACCATGATTACCAATAGTACTATCAATGCTTTTTCATCTATATCTAGTGACATATCAATAAAAAAACTTACATTAGGGGACAAGATATGTAAGCAATGCAATAATGCCATTCAACATCAATTGCTTCCTAAATTTGCAGCGCCTTTCAACATAAGAAGAAATGCAAAAATATCTTCAGTCCATAGATTAAGCCTTTTAGAAGAAAGACTTGTTGCTTTACGAATGCCATTTGCACAAATAAGGCAACTTGGATACAAAAGGCCACAGTTCGGTCTTATTGGAACGCTTATTAATGTGCCTGTCGATTTCAACCGAGCACAAGAGGCATTGCCAAAAAAATAAATGAAACCGAAACAATTGCAATTCAGATAAAAAGAAAGTTGGAGTATAAAAGTGCATATCTAAGAGGAAATGTTAGGCCTAACTACGTCATGCATGCATTAATGGAACTATGTAAATGTCCCTTGTATATTGACAATCATGTAGTTATTAACAATAACTGGCAAAGTAACTTTGAAACACAAATTGCAGATGTAGTAAACAACATTGTAAATATCGAAGAAATAGATTACAATCCTAATGACATCGAGGCTGAACCCATCACAGAAACAGTTGTACATGCTTATGAAAATGCTCATTCGATAAAAGACCTTCAGGAAAATGTTCTTGCAATTGCACCATCAGAAGGATTCAAACCCTTAGGTCTTTTCGAGGACACATTTTGTGAAGAAATGAGTTTTCCTACTTTATACTATGGAATGCATCGTGACAATGATATTACAAAAAGATTTCGTTACCAAAAAATAGCAAAATGGGAACTACTGCACTGTAGAAATGACTTTGCAACTCACACTACCAATCTTTTCTTCAAAGCAATTAAAGTTATCTTGCAACAAGTTTCAAGTTGTGCATGGATATGCATACGCAAAGGGCAATTACAAGGGAAAAAAATATATGCTAAAGACCTAAAAAACAAATCAGGGGTGGCCAACATCCTTAAATCGTCAATAGGATTTACAAGCTTAAAAACCATCTGGACTTCACCTGATTATTTAGCAAAAACCAGGAAGAACGTATTTGCAATGATAAGACAACTAGGTGCACCAACTTTTTTTGTTACCCTAACAAGTGCTGATCACTTATGGCCCTCACTATGCAATGCACTATGTGCACTATCTGCTAAAAACAAAAGACATAGCAAAAACATTGACGATAACATCGATGCAACTATAAGGAAAAACCCAGTAATCTGTAGCCGTTACTTTAACCACAGGATAAATGCATTCAAAAAATTGATGCTGACTAACGATACGCTATTTGGAAAAGTCTTAGACTTCTTCTTTGTAACATAATTTCAAAACCGTGGAAACGAACATGTGCATTTTATGCTATGGGTGAAGGATGCTCCTGTTTATGGCAAAAGTGCAAATGAAGAAATACAAACATTTATAGACAAATACATCTCTACAAATTCAGCACTACTTGACACGAATTTGGCAAAAATGCAAACCCACTACCATACGGAAACATGTACAAAACACGCAAACTCGCATTGCAGATTTAATTTCCCATCACCACCCATGGATAAGACCACAATACTAAAACCTTTAGAAAATACAGATGACATAACAAAAAACATAGCAAAACAATTTTTCCAAAGTCTACAAACAAAAAAATATAGCCACCGCATAACATTTACTGCATTTCTTGAAGATCATAACTTAAGTAGGGAAACATATCTTTCACTATTACAATCTCTTCTCATTCGTCCTGCCATAATCTTAAAGAGACATCCACATGATATGTGGACAAATGCATTTTCCAGAAAAGTACCACATATATGGTATGCAAATACAGATACACAATTCATTTTAGATGCTTATTCAGCTGCAACTTACTGTACATCGTACATGACTAAATTAGACCGAAAATTAACGACTGCTTTTCAGAAAATACGAGAAGATGCAACAAAGAATGATGAAAGTGAAATGCAATTCATACGCCGTTTAGGAAGTAGTTTACTTAATTACCAACAAATGTCCACACGTCAAGCAGTGCACATTGTGCTTTCACTGCCGTTGCATTATGGATCTAGAAAAACTATTTTCATAAACACATGTCCAATTACAAGTAGAACATTCATTTTAAAACCTCCTAAGTTGATTGCTAAAGAGCATGACAATTCTGAAAATGTTTTATGTGCTTCAATTAGTGACAAATACAATGCAAGGCCTACATCATTAGAAAGCATTTGCCTAGCAGAATTCGCTGCATACTATACAAAAACAGCAGGAAGCATGAAACACCGTAAAAAAGCTAAAATCATACGTTATGTAAGATACAATAAACATGTCGATGCAGAAAACTATTACAGAGAAAAAATGATGTTGTTTATGCCATTTCGTGAACCAGAAGACTCATTGAAACATAATTTCGACACATGGTGCTCAAGCATTTACTGCCTACCAAACTTTAGTAACTGAAAATGAAAACCAATTCATAGCACAAGCAGATACTCAATGGGGAAACATAGATACCGCTGCTTACAACATTGAAATCGAACCCAACTTGACATTCGACTATGAAAGTGTAAATGACCCTGATGCTCCTAAACACTTTGAACAATATGACATTGGGCCGGATCTTCAATATGCTACAAAAAAAAAAACAAAGTATACCCTACCAAACAATAGCTTCAACATAAGCAAAATTCCTTTCTTAATGGATACTGACCAGTACTTTGCTTTGCAACAACAGTTAAATGAAGAACAACAAATTATAGTAAAGGATATTAGCACAAAAATTTATTAGCTCCTAATGAGCCATTCCATTTATTCTTAACAGGAGGTGCAGGCACAGGCAAAACGTACACTGCAAAAGTAATATACCAAGCAATCTGCCGCTTCTACAATAGACAATTGAATAGCGATCCTCTAAAAGTAAAAGGCATTATCGTAGCATACACTGGAAAAGCAGCGTACAATGTCAATGGTTCAACTGCTCATTCTATTTTCCAGCTACCTTACCGAATGTCAAAGATGTTGCCATTAAACGCAAATACTTTAGATACTATGACCAAACGCTACAGTGAGTTACAGATACTACTAATTGACGAAGTATCGTTAATTGGAAGCCGCATGTTATTTAACATAGACAAACGCCTACGTGAAATTATGCATAAGCCAACCAAACCCTTGGAAATGTGAACACAATTTTCTGTGGAGACTTATACCAAGCACAACCAATTCTAGACTCATGGCTATTTAAAAAACCAAACATGAACAATGAAACAATACAATATACGTTTTGGCAAGACTACGTCAAATGCTTTCAATTGGACCATGTAATGCGACAACAAAATTGCATGTTCATATCGATCCTAAACCGTATTAGGACTTGCACACAAACAAATGCAGACATTCAATACTTAAACCACCATTGCTACAGACCCCCGCCACTAGACCCAAGCTTCCCATACTTATTCCACAAAAACGTTGATGTCGACCGCCACAACAAACACATGCTTATGCTTTTACCAGGAGAAATGTGCACATTAAATGCAATTGACTACATAGAATCTAACCTCACTGACACTGACTTAATACCTACCAAAAAACCAGTGCTACCAAAAACTATAACGCTAAAACAAGACATTCGAATAGAATTGATTAGTGGCAACTACAACATAAACGATGGTTTAGTAAATGGAACAGATGGAATTTTCAAAGCTTTTACAATTGGAACACCAGATTTACTTTGGATAGAATTTAACAACATTGACATTGGTAAATACGAACGCGCAAAAATGGAAACCATGTACACAGAAAAAATTAGTAAACACTTCACTCCTATAACAAGAATTACAAAACAAATTCGAATTAGCAAACAAATTATTACTCGGCATCAGTTTCCCGTACAAATAGCCTGTGCCAGAACTATACATAGAGCCCAAGGACTGACAATGAATGCACTGGCTTTGGACCCCCACAAAGTGAATTTCCATGGTCTTGTATACATAGCACTTTCACGTGTAAAAAATATTGAATCATTGTATCTTATACATAAACTACAACAAAGCAACTTCGTACTTTCCACTGACGTACAAACTGAAATGCATAGGCTTATACATTCTTCGAAATGGACACCATTATACAATTTCACACAAACATGACCTGAGCACTTACGCATTTGCTCACTTAATACCAGAAGCTTAGCATTACATATGCAGCACATAACACATGATTTTGCAATAATGCAGTCAGACATAGTCTGCTTGCAAGAAACACAAACTGGCAAAATGCCAACCGATACAACTCTCTTGCAAATATTCAACGTTTTCCCAATCATGAATATCCATGGACTTCTTACGTGCTACAATAAAAAAAACAGCCCACACAACATTACAACATTTAGTACATCCCACATTGAAAGTACTACAATTGACATTTGCTACTTAAATACACATATACGAGTTGCAAACATATATTTGAAACCATTGAGCCCGCTAATAAACATTACAAGATTCTTAGAAGACATCACCTCTACTTTACCAATAGGTACGCTACTTATAATAGTTGGTGACTTCAACATTGACATGTCAAAGGACAAAACCAAACAAACTCAACTCCGCAATGAAATGCATCAACAAAACCTTTTCCTTGTACCAACCATTGCGACAACCGATAACAACACACAAATAGACCAATGCTGGACAAATGTGGATATTACAAAAATCACCGCTGAAATTAGTCATGCATATTGGACCGACCATAATGCACTTTTAATTTCATTTCCAATTTTGTAACAAAGCAAACTACATACTCCAAAAGCAATTGCAAATACAAACTACACTCCAAAAACATTAGAAAAGGTATTTGATACTTCTACTTGTATTGTGTACAAAACTAAAACCATAGTCTTTTTTTTTTAAGCTGCTATTTATTATCGAACTTTTGTCATTGCAGACACCATGTCAGATGCAACTTCAACTGCCCAAGCTGATCTTCCATCACAACAATCACCAAAGAGGTATGTTGTTTACATATTTCATTCTCTATTCACATTATTGCTATTCACTCCTAATTGACATACTACTTCTGGGAAAAAATGTGCAGACCGAGGAATGAAACCCCAACACTAGTATCTATTGACGATATCAACAACTACAAATTCGGAGAAATTTTTGAGGGTGACATCATGGCTGCATATAAAACAGTCCTCGACAAGCAACGAGGGAAAGAACTGTTGCGAGTGGACCTCACAGACAAAAAAGGCGAGCTGACAATAACTGTCAACATTATGGCACCCTTCATTAAAACCCATGAGCCTAGCATAATCCCGCAAAAAGCTATCCGCATAACAAACTTTACTATAGCTCCAAAAAGTGACTACGACCACTGCGATTGTGACTTCATATTGCAAATTACTAAAAACACAACCATACAATCTATTGATTGTATTTTCCCTCACCATATGTTTATCCCAAACTCAAGCATCCACCAACTACTCTCCACTACTGACCACTATGCGACTGCAACCATAGCTGCCATTTGTACATCATGCCAACAAATAGGGAACCAATTTATCATTGACATTACAGATGGTAACTCGCCCAATGACAAAGCTCGGGTAAGGCTCACACTCTCTACAACAATTACTTAATAGCAATTCCATTACAAAATAAACTAAATGTTAATTCACTTACTGGATGACAGGTATATATTTTCCAAACACTTGCAGCAGACTTTCATATCATTGAAAATAAAATCCGAAGGAAAGAACCAGCAATATACTTGTTCAAAAACCTGGCAAAGCGGAGCGAAAGCATAGACAAGAGCTTGCGCAGCACCCAATCCACTTTTGTGACCAGCGTAAAAGCAAAAAGATCTCTGGAACGCCTACAACTACTTCTGACTACAACAATGAAGGTACTAATAGCAAAGCCGTTCTTGAATCAACTTTATACTTTCCAACTGTTTTAATGCATGCAAAACTTAGAAGCAATTTACTAGAGAAAAAATATTCCTTTGCAGCCAACACTCATGAAACACCTGCATAATATCAGTAGCAGGTAAAATTTTCCTTTGCCATACTTTATTTTCCCACATGAAATTGCTGTAGCTATTACTCTGAAATTTTACAGCATAACTTCATTTCAAAACAAATCAAGATATTTACATGTACGACATAATGCTCAAAGACATATGTTATGTGTTGTTGGGGATACCTTAATCATGCAAACACTTATACAATGCTAAAATAAGGATGAAAGTAAACATTAAATCCCTTGAATGTATTAATGCAAATAGAGGATATCCCACAATTAGCTTCCTAGATATGACCTAGTGTAAACTATTTTCAAGTTTTTGCTTCTTTCTAAATACCTTTTGACTGGTTTCCAAATTGCAGAGCTATAAGTTTCATGTAAATTTTATTAAACTTTAAATTCGAAGCCTTTGAAAACACTTCCATAATATTTAAGGCCTTTGTCATATGTCAATATCTGCCCATATCTGGAAATGCATCTCACAATTTATAACATATACAGGCCATACTTATGTAAGCTATAAGACAATTATTTCTTGTCTGTTCTCTGTTTGCACAGTTTGGCAATGGTTGTATAAATTGGAATATTTGAATATATATGCACACTCAAATTACAAGTGTATCAATTCCAAAAAAAACTTACACCAAAATTTTTTTTTGTTGTTGCATAGGTTGAAGGAACATTGACCGTCGCAAAGGCCTACTCCAGCCCCTTCGAACCAATTTGTGGAAAATGCAACTTGACTATTGAACGTCTACCACCAGTGCATACAGACATAGCATACTGCAGTAACTGTGAACAAGAATGCCCATACGCATATTGCCACCATCTTCTATGCAGCATTAAAAGCGCAGACAAAACAACCATCCAATGCATAGCTAAAAACAAGCTTCTAACTGAATTGCTACCTTCTCTTACTGCTATAGCATATCCGCAATACATAGAAGACAAAGAAGTGTATAGAACAAGCTGTCACATTTTACATTGCATGGCATCTTTACAATAGACAAAGAAAATATCATCAGACACATGACAACAACTCCAGACGAAAGTATGTTGTCTTCACCTACTTTTCAATTATCACCAATATTGCAAATATTATATGTTCTACTCATACTAATATTCACTTTCACGTCCTGCAGGCATTCCACCCCAATTCCAGTCGCAAGAAAGCAGCTATGCATCTTCAAGCCATACACTGTCAGCGCCATCATTTTAAGGTAAATTAGTTACCCCATGCACACATATGTTTTACCTATTTCATTTGCAATACAAATGAAAGCCAACTTCTAATAGTATTTCATATCTGTTTTGCAGATCCAAAACTGAAGCTCCACTTCCTGCACCGCAACATTTCTGACAATCAAATTTGTAATAGCATACATTAGTTTAAAACAGAACTCAATAAGCAATATGTTTATATGTATACATTGTAAACACATTCTGCTTAATACGCATGGAATGACAGACTTCTACATTTCTAGGTGTTTGTAATTGGCTTTTATATATACATTGTAAACACATTCTGCTTAATATGCATGGAATGACAGACTTCTACATTTCTAAGTGCTTATAATTGGCCTTGTTGCATCTTCAAATTACCTACGCCTAATTCTGCATAGTAATTTTTATCAGTACCTGTTGTTGTTTGTATTATTTCAGTTTCCTCTTGCAAATGACAGAAATAGACCAGTGCATTTCACATGCATTTTAATATAAGTTGTTCAAAAGAAAGTTTGCAACAAAAGTGATATCAAAAACTACCTATATTGTTGTTTGTATGACTTCAGTTTCCAGTTGCAACTATCTCAAAGTTTTTATTTCTAAGCTCTTCTACTGGTCTCCTTTAATCATTTGAGATGCCATCATTAGATGCTTCCTTTTCATTTCTTTTTTTTCTGATCTGTTATTTTTGTGACCTTGCCACCATTGATGGGTATTTGTGCTCTGTTGGGTTTTGCCTTTCGAACTGGAAAAATATTTTTGATTTGAGCTCAAAGTGTTAACCTGTGTGGTGAATTACAAAGTCTTTTAGTTCCAATAATTTCATTCAAATTAGAATTACTAATACCCATTCATGTCATGTGCATTGCGTATGCTTCCACATTTTGTATAGATGTCTACTAGGGTACTTGCAACTACATCTAACAAACCATTATGCTTTGATGGCTGTAAATGCACATTCTGTCTGCTACAGACAACCCCTCTGAAGATTTACATATCTTCAATTATTGCAGACCTGTATTTTCATGAGCATGGTTTCACAAAGGAAGACAGTCCACTTTTTCTAAAACAATAGTGAATCCATTATCATTGTCACCTAAGACCCATGGAAAGTTGTTCATGCCCTGATATTTTGGAGTATTCGCTGTTAAAGCTTAGTCTGTTTTGTTACAAGTAGGTCGCTTTACTCTATTTTTGCACTTGTTATTTTGTGCCATTATATTGGTAAATGAGGTCATTGTAGTAATGATCTTGTTTACCTCCGACATCACTCTTCCATCTGTCATAGTAAGGGATAGCTCTGTTATTTCGTGGTTACTGTGCATCAATCTTTTGCTTGAAAAAGGTTCATGCTTTTACTGTATGGTTTCTGTTTCAATGTCTTTCATTTTTCACTGCCATAACTTTCCACTGTTGACTAGATTTGGGGTTGCTATTTGATATATTTCCTGACCCCGTGGTTTTAACCAAAGCCCGTGGCTTTAACTCAAAATATTTTCTTTTCTTTAGCTTTAGATGACATCAATGATTACCTTAATTTTAATTGGCATATGTAGCCCTCATTTTAAAGAATCTTTTTATTTTGAAGAATGCATTTGTATTATCTACAAGTAATATCGAATAAACTAAATTTTGCATAGCTGTAGCCTCTTTTCTTTATATAATTTGTTGGTGCTTAACATTGAAAAATGTACTTGGAATATTGTGAAAAACATCAAACCTTCGTTTTCTTCTTCATTTTTGTGCACGCTCGGAATATCGTACTGCTTCATTCTCGATATAGGCTTGTCTTTGATTTGATTTGAGCTCAAAGTGTTAACTTTGTGTGGTGAATTACAAAGTCTTTTAGTTCCAATAATGTCATTCAAATTAGAATTACTAATACCCATTCATGTCATGTGCATTGCGCATGCTTCCACATTTTGTAAAGATGTCTACTAGGGTACTTCAGCAACTACATCTAACAAACCATTATGCTTTGATGGCTGTAAATGCACATTCATGCGTCTCACTGAGACAACCCCTCTACGAAGATTTACATATCTTCAATTATTGCAGAACTGTATTTTCATGAGCACGGTTTCACAAAGGAAGACAGTCCACTTTTTCTAAAACAATAGTGAATCCATTTTTATTGTCACCTAAGACCCATGGAAAGTTGTTCATGCCCCGATATTTTGGAGTATTATTTGTTAAAGCTTAGTCTGCATTTTGTTACAAGTAGGTCGCTTTAGTCTATTTTTGCACTTTTGGTAAATGAGGTCATTGTAGTAATGATCTTGTTTACCTCCGACATCACTTTTCCATCTGTCATAGTAAGGGATAGCTCTGTTATTTCGTGGTTATTGTGCATCAATCTTTTGCTTGAAAAAGGTTCATGCTTTTACTGTATGGTTTCTGTTTCAATGGCTTTCATTTTTCACTGTCGTAACTTTCCACTGTTGACTAGATTCGGGGTTGCTATTTGATATATTTCCACCCCTTGGAGCCGTGGCTTTAACTAAAGCCTTTCGTGACATCTTTTTATTTTGAAGAATGCATTTGTGAAAGTTATGCTCTACAAGTAATATCGAATAAACTAAATTTTGCATAGCTGTAGCCTCTTTTCTTTATATAATTTGCTGGTGCTTAACATTGAAAAATATACTTGGAATATTGTGAAAAACATCAAACCTTCGTTTTCTTCTTCATTTTTGTGCACTTTCGAATATCTGCACTGCTTCATTCGATATAGGTTGTCTTTGATTTGATTTGAGCTCAAAGTGTTAACCTGTGTGGTCAATTACAAAGTCTTTTAGTTCCAATAATTTCATTCAAATTAGAATTACTAATACCCATTCATGTCATGTGCATTGTGTATGCTTCCACATTTTGTAAAGATGTCTACTAGGTACTTGCAACTACATCTAACAAACCATTATGCTTTGATGGCTGTAAATGCACATTACATGCACTCTGAACAACCCTCACGAAGATTTACATATCTTCAATTATTGCAGACCTGTATTTTCATGAGCATGGTTTCACAAAGGAAGACAGTCCACTTTTTCTAAAACAATAGTGAATCCATTTTTATTGTCACCTAAGACCCATGGAAAGTTGTTCATGCCACGATATTTTGGAGTATTATTTGTTAAAGCTTAGTCTCTGTTTTGTTACAAGTAGGTCGCTTTAGTCTATTTTTGCACTTTTGGTAAATGAGGTCATTGTAGTAATGATCTTGTTTACCTCGACATCACTCTTCCATCTGTCATAGTAAGCGATAGCTCTATTATTTCGTGGTTTCTTTGTGCATCAATCTTTCGCTTGAAAAAGGTTCATGCTTTTCTTGTATGGTTTTTGTTTCAATGGATTTCATTTTTCACTGCCGTAACTTTCCACTGTTGACTAGATTCGGGGTTGCTATTTGATATATTTCCACCCCTTGGAGCCGTGGCTTTAACCAAAGCCTTTCTGTGACTTCTTTGCAACTCAGCAGATTTTCTTTTCTTCAGTTTAGATGTACATGGTTGACAATGATTACCTATAATTTCATACTTGGCGTATGTAGCCCTCGTTTTAAAGACATCTTTTTATTTTGAAGAATGCATTTGTGAAAGTTATGCTCTACAAGTAATATCGAATAAACTAAATTTTGCATAGCTGTAGCCTCTTTTCTTTACATAATTTGTTGGTGCTTAACATTGAAAAATGTACTTGGAATATTGTGAAAAACATCGAACCTTCGTTTTCTTCTTCATTTATGTGCACGCTCAGAATATTTGTACCTGCTTCATTCCAATACAGGCTGTCTTTTAACCTTTTGAACTTGATCCTCAATTGGTACTTGAAAAGATGTCCTTTTACTTGATTTTACGAAAACGAAGCATTTAGAAAACTGTAAGCTGACTTAAGTTGTTAGTTCCTTTAGCAATATACTGTAGCCTTAATTGTTTACATATATATCAATTTCATTAAGAATGACATGGGTGTACCTTTGATTTATGTATAATTGTATCGTGTACCTTCAAATTTTGCATTCTTTGAATTTATTCCCTTGTAGGCTAATATATGTATATGTATATGTATATGCATATGCACTTCTTCACGCACTTATTATGCCGTAAGTTCTAACTACATTTGAACAACTTTGCATGTTTTCCTTGCACTAAGTTTTGTGTAAAGAAGGAAACACTTTGTCTTAGTTCAAAAAAATACTCCAATAACTACATGTTTTATTGTGACTAATACAACATGTCTCCCTTATATTGTGCAGCATGTTCTAGGACAATGGGCTATCTGGTTGGCAAAATGTCCCATCAAAATACCCTCCAGCGTACAAAAGCAGTCGTAGCATATGGGATTCAAACATGAAGCTCTTAGACTCTTTTGCCAAATACACTCTGCAGGTCTGAAGAAAATCTTACGTTTTCAAGGTGCATTCATCTTTGGCTCATGTATGCTTCATGTAAAGAAATTTAGAGACATCAGTTCTTATTTCTAATTTAATATGCAATGGACATGCAGTTACTTCAACTACCTGAAGAAGCGATCTATTGTGGGCTGTTTCGAACCATGCATTTCCATACATTCACATCAGAAACAGACTGTGATGACAGTAACTCTAAAAGTTCATCCGACCTAGACTTACATTTTGAAAAGCAAAAATGAATCTGCTTATTGTACTCGCTTATCACATTAGTAGTCTTTTTATACCAGCTGAAAGTGCAAAGTACAGAAATGTTCCCTTTCAAACAAGATGACTGTTTCCTTCTCAAGCTCAATGCTATACTGCATCATGATAATTGGCAGTTGTAAATATTGTTTTATCAATGGTCTACTTTATGCAAGTATCTAATTAGATGACAAATTTCTCTCAAGTTTTGCTACTAAAATCTACTCAAACTTGTCGGGCTATTTTCTTCTTTTCTGCATCAAACAGATTCCAGAATTTATGCTTTTCAAACTCGATTTCTAAATTATACATGTCAATTAACTCTTTAACAGCCAAGACGACAGATTCAATATAACTTCTAATTCATTGCCTCCCCGCATTCGCAATATGCCTTCACGAGTACTCCCGCTATTGCACATGACCTTGTTTATTTTGAGGCTAAATATATTCCCTACTTCACGATATCTCTTATTCAAAGTCCACCCAAATCCTTGGGCTTACAACAAAAATCCCATTTTACTACATGCCTCTTCCTACAACCCTTACAATTCTAAAATGAGACGTCTCTTATTAATATATGAAACTTATCAAATTGTGAATTAGAAAAAGATAACATAATGAATAGTATATAGAAAAGGGATAAAGTATTTTTAGCACACCGCACCTTAATAGTTAGGGAAAAACATGCCCTTTCCATGAACTAATTTTGTATAGATATTTACAAATATCCACTTCCACATGTTATCTACACAAAATTCAATACTAATAAATCTAACATGTTTAGGGTTTGGACAAACCCATCCTAACCCATTGATCCAACCAGGGGAATAGTCCCACCAAAAGAGCAAATGTTTATAATAGATATTTTTGTTCGTGTAGCCAAAAATATATTTCAATCTTTCTTCAATCACTATATATATATATATATTATATATAAAAATAAAAGTATATATATATATATATATTATAAAATAGTCAATTCCTCCTGTTGGGGAGGAAAATTTATTTCACTAGAGGGCCCATGGAAAATTATATCAACAAATAGTATAAGGCCTCAACATGCATTACAAAAAGAGAGGGGGAAGAGGAAATCCCTACCTTATGGTTCTCTGTAAAATAAATTCTTTTGATATTTATCCTTTAATTTCTACGTGAGACAAAGCATCTTGAAACAACCATCTCCCCGAATTTTGAAGGCTCTCATCATCATGTCAATAAATGGCCACTCAATTTTTGCATACGAAGTACAAAAATCCATGCATACCTCTTTCCTAAGGATTTCAATCATTCCATTCCTTCCCAAATAAAAATGTTTTATCAAGTATATATCTACCTCCAAAATCCCATTTGAGTGATAGATATAATCTCTAATAGGATTTAGCTCTCCTTAAGGAAATAACTTTGGCCATAATCATGTAGGAGACATTTAGAAGAGTTATTGGTCTCCAGTTTTTCACCTTTGTTTTATGTACCAAAGTATCTTCTTGCATAACATCATTATAGAAACCCAAAGTTTTCCGATAATCCATTATTTTAAAGCCATCAATTTGTGGGGATTTATCATTTGTAAGTTCATCAATGAATTGACTAATTTCCATAATGAATATTTTCATTAAAATATGAAGTCATTCTCTTATAAACTCTATTCTCTAAAGTGATATAGGTAAGGGTGTATATGTTTATATAAGTGACTGATTCACATGATTTATCATGTAAATGACCCTAATTTTTGATAAACATGACCATTGTAAGTGGAAGGGACAAGCTCATTGGTCATTGGACATATTCATTGGCTAAACCCATCTTAGGCCCATCAAACCATCTAAGATTAATATAAAACTAGATATTAAACAAGATCAAGAGTCTAAATATGTCTTATGTATAAGGTGTATTGATTCCTAAAGCGTAAATATAAAGAACAAGTCATGACCTAGTTGATTCATAGTATATGATAAATCATAGAGTTTTAAGTCTAGTCAATAAATCTATGTAATTGGGATAATATTATGATAAACTCCAAAGTATTATTTCCAAGTTCCATAGGACCATATTTTGGGTGCCATAATTTCCCACCTTTAAATCTACTAATTAAAGTGTTGGATTAAAATTAAAAGGAAAAAATAAACACAAACCTCGCATACCAATCATAGGAGGAGAATGTGTGAAATTGAAGAGTGCGTCCCCATGTCAAGCTAAATTAAAATTTGCAATCACGTGTGAAATATGGGTGTAAATGCTTAAAAGATATATTTTAAAAATAGTATATGAAAAATAAATCATGTAAAATGATATACAACATAGAACAACTACACCTAGTTTCCATTGGTGTGTTGAATCAAGAATGTGTGAATATCTTATGTGATAACTAGTATTATTCTCTAACTTTAGTAGAAATAGGTAACTTAATTACCATCATTGAATCTATATCATCATATAACATTAGTAAGTTATATCACCATCTAGAATTATGTATCTATATCACCATCTAGCATTAGGAAGATATATCACCATATAGGACTAGGAGATTATATCACCATCGACATTATAAATTTATATCACCATCTATCATTGGGATTTTATATCACCATTTTAATGGGCAAAGATTCATGTGTGATCCATGACAATATAAATTGAATAAATTTCATATGTTTTACTAAATATAAAAGATTAAATTGTGCCATGTCCATGTGTGATTGATACAAAAACTATATATTTAGTGATGAACCATTCTAATTCTATGTAAAGCTGATACAACCCCATAATATATGATGATTAAACATTCCAATTCCTTGTAAAATTGATGTTAAACTATAATATGTATTTATGAACCATCTCAAGTCCATGTAAAACTGATATAAAACATGTATTTATAGTGATGAACCATCCCAAGTCCATATAGATATAATAATATCATGAATGAACTTGTAATATTTCCTAAATACCTATATTTGATTAGTGCTACAAACTATCACCCTATCTACCTTTATTAGAATGATTTTTGGAAGTTCCCATAATATGCCCCCATTTTTAGATAAAATATGTTGACATGTATCACTTAGCTCAAAAGAGAAAGTTTTATCTTTAAATGCCATATAATCAAAGAATCCATGAAGTAAACAACCTAAAATACATACCTATTTCTATCCCTTCCTAATTACCCTTATCCTTTGCATAATACACTAAAATTGGTTCTAGAATGCATTATAGATCATTATCCTCTACATTCCTTTAGAATTAATTAAATTAATTCTATTAATCAATTGTATCCCTTTAAAATTAATTAAATTAATTCTAAACATGATTAAACTATACTTCAATACCCTTTAGCTAATTTAATTAAATATTTATTTAATTAAATAGTTAATTACTCTCTCACATCTCTTAACTAATTAAATTAGTTATTTAAATAGAAATAAATATATTTTCCTATTCATCCTCCACTTGGACTCCACTTCACTATCCTAGTCACTCCACTCAACTTTACTTCTAGAATCCTACAAAGGTGGGGGCAGAAAAGTTGCACGTATAACCACCTCATTGAATAATAAACATAAATTCATTGCCCCTTAATGGATAATGAATTCATTCAAACTTCCTCCAATACTATTTTAAGAATATGCATTCATGAATTCATTTACAATTTGCAACCACTCAATGACCTCTCCTCCTATTGTAAACAATAGGAAATACTCTTCACAACAATGTTGGAGATTATTGGAGAATGTTAGACAATCCCTAGATAATTATTGGAAGATTTAATCCCTGTGATCATTTTCTCGTAGCATTATTCCTTTATTTAGAGATTAATTTAGAGCACCCACAATCCAACCATTCAAATATTCTACAAGTATAATACTTCAACAATCTTATCATTGAGGTTTATAAGAAAGACTGTAAAAGAGGTTTACTTTTTCTTATTATTTTACGACTACTTCTACTTGTAGTTTTTCATTGCTTAAATTTTGAAATTCTTGGTGGGACTTGACCCACACTCTATTACTCTCACTTTTGTATTTTATTATCTATTAGTGTATATTTTTATCTCGTATTGACCCTTGAGAAAAATTGGCATTATCTGGTTAACATTTGTGTTGTGGGAAATTTTTGTTGTTTTGTGGTATTTGTGCAAGTTATAGGTGTTTCATCTCCAAATATGGCTAGCTATGGATAAAGTTAGAGGTGCTTTTATTTGGTGGATTTTGAGTTCTACCACCAGCTCCCTCCCATACTTTCTGTAACTCAACAAGTTACATCTCATGGATCATGCCTCTATTGTTTCTAACCCCATCGAGACCTTCGAGCTTTGTAAATCGAGACACCTTAGGCTTGATCTTCCTCCCACTTTTCTCATGCTTACTCCCATATCCCTTACCCCATTGAGATCTCTCCCCCATCCCGTCAAGATCTTCACCCTTGTCGGTCGAGCTCCCAAGCCCTTTTGCATCCTACTTATCTTTTCTCCTTATGAATCCTATCTTTCTCCTTTGTTCACTTCTGAGACCTAAAATCCAATTCAAACACACATCCCATCTAAGCACTAGACATGCTAATTTTGTGGATCAAGTGATTCTAAAGTGAGGTGGCATAATCATTGTATAAATTAAACTATATGTACAAGAAAGAAGTGAGATGAGCCCGGAGATGGGAAAGCAAACTATGAGAAGGGCAAGTCTTGATTGAGCCATATTGGCTCCTAACTCAAACTAATAAAATCCACCAACATTACCCAATGGATCATCAAATTTAGGACCAAATTTAGTGGGGATCTTCACTAAGTTGGGCCTCTTAAAGGCTAGTCATTCCCTGATCCATACGGACCTACAATCAACATGGTGAAGGTGGATCCAAGACATGGTCGGCCAAGTTGAGCTAACCCATTGAGCCCATGCCAAGATTCCCAAAACCTTGCATAACAGTTGAGCCATCTTCATCATTTGATCTCTCCCCAAACCATACAACTCGACTTGCAAACCAAGCTTGAGCTCCCTCCCACCTATAACTTGGCTCATTTGGCCGAGCCCAGCCTCTACCCTCTCCTTTGTTAATCCTTAGGGTCTCTTTATCTCCTCCGAATCTTTTTAAAGGTTGTAAATTTGATTCACATTTAAAATTAGGTTAAGTTTATTTAATTTCTTCTACTCTAGATTTTTATTTTATTTTTTAATTAAATTAATTAGATTTTTAGTTAATTAAGGTTTATTTAGCAATTAGGTCCTAGTTTAAATTTTTTTGATCAAATTAGACTAAATAAGACAATTGGGAAACTCTTAAGGTTTATTAGACGTTTCTTTACCATTAACTTGTTTTTGGAGGATATTGTGGAAGTATTAAGATTTTTTTCGGGGTCTTTTATTGCATTTTGGGAGGTTTTTTTTGTGAATCTAATCTTGATAAGCTCACACGTATTCTCTTTTTGCACTTCTATAAGTGATCTTGAAAATCATAAATGTGAGTTTGTTTTTTTAATGTTTTCTCTCATGTGTTTACCTCAAGAAAACTTCTAACTCATTGTTTGCAGGACCATCTCTATAAAGGTTGATTTTAAAATAAAAATTACCAAATGAAGGTTTCCTTTTGTTCTTGATAATCAAGAAAACCTTTTTATCACCGTATTTTATTAAATGTTATAAAAATCTCTTTAATTAATTTTTCACAAACAAGTTTATAACCCATTGATTGTAATCGTGGGAAGTGCATGGTTAGGGTCCATAAACTCATTATGAGGAGTACCACAAGAACCCAAAAGTAGTTGGAACCTTGAGTGAACTATCCAATGAAATGATATGCCCACTAAATTGACTAGTATACCTTTGTGGGAGTAGAGCTAAAACTATCCATAGTGGCGACATTTGTTTGTTCCTCCGAGTAGAGTAAAATTTGTCTTATCATATCAAGAGGGGTAAAGTAAAGTTGTCAAATATCAATAGTATATCACACTCACTTAGATAGCCTTTTGTATTTAGGGAGAGAAATATTTATATAGAAGCCCCTCCTTGACCAAGCCAACTTAAGTTTAGAGGCCCTCCTTACATAATGTTATCATCATCTATTTTGTGTTATAAATTTTGTGTTCCACAATCTTATCATACACACTCTATCTCCCCATCTTCTAAATTTGTAATCAATGTCCTAAGCCTTTAGTTGTGTATACCCATGTCCTCAATTGCAAACATTCATTCTCAATCTAAGTCTTGACATATTGATATTCACTTTATCATAGTCAAACACCATCATGATCTTAATGCTCTATCATTTTCCTAATTCTTTTAGTTTAACATTCACATTGACTAAATTCTCAACACTAGAACATCATATGTATACAAATTTAACATTCAATTTGTTAAATTTTAGGCATCTTTATTTCCGTAATCTTCTATCTTAAGCATTTACTTTTTAAGAGTTGAGAATTTAATCAAACAACCCATTTTTCTCTTAACTTAACATTTATTTTGTTGAGATTAAAACAATCAATCATAATTCATATTCCTCTTATCTCAACATTCACTTTATTTATATTTGAGAAATTTCTTTTCATCACTACACCCTTCCATCTTAATATTCATTTTGCTAAGGGTTGGGTAATTAACCTTAATTTGTAAATTCTTCCATCTTAGAATTCACTTTGTTAAGGGTCGAATAATTGGACTTTCATTTTTAACCTCTTCCATCTTAGCATTCAATTTTCTAAGGGTTGAGCTATTCAATATTTTAATCTTCTCTTCTACTTTAGTATTTAGTTTGTTAAGGTTTGAGTTATCTCGATCTTAATTTCCAATCTATTCCATCTTAGCATTCATTTTTAACGTTTGAGTTAGATCTTCTAATTTATAAACTCTTCCATCATAGCATTCACTTTTATAAGGATTGAGATGGATCCTTTTATTTACAACCTCTTATATATTAGCATTCACTTTTCTATATTTACAAATTCATATTCGAGTGTTATCTTGGACACCTAACTCCACCACTTGTGTGAGTGATCTATCTTTATTGAGATAAAGGAATTCATCTAAGTGCTGGGGATGAGACTAAAAAAATTGGTGGTGAGTCTTCTCATCACCACTATGATAAATAAATTGTCTCGAATTTTTACCATAGAAAAGAGGGGTCTGAAATCGTGACTAATGAAAGGATTAGTCCTAAATTTCTTAGATGCCATTTTTGTGATAGGGGGCATACAAAGGTGTCTACAAAGGTTTTTGTCAAATGTGATCAATGATACAATAAAACCTATGCCACAACCTTATAATGTGATTGTCATAATGTTAGATAAAGAATGCTTGATAATTGGTCCAAGGATGTTTAAGTGACAAAGAATAAAGAATTCAAGGATTTAATAAATATTTCCCTAGAAAAATAGATCAATACGATGATCAAACACAAGGCACAATCATGCAATTTTGGTAAACCATTTCAAACCTAAAGGAATCTACTCCTTATGCAAAATGCACTATCAAATGGTAGGTTAGGTACAAATAGTGACAACACGATATCACCATGTTAGGAATAAAATTAGCTTAATTCATCTTTAATTGATATTTGAATAATTTGAATAAGTTAAAGTATTTAATTTAAATACTTTAAACTTATTTCAATAGGTATTAGTTATCCTTAGTTGTTAGTTAACTAAGTGATAGTGTTCTCATCCCTATATTTGTGGGATCATGTTTTATCTTGCATATTTTGTTCCCGGATGATTTCCATGAAAGGAAATAGGGGTAGTTAGGGGAAATATGCTATTCCTACATATTTTCTCAGATTAGGTGATTTGTTTCCATATATTGTGGATGAGATAGAAGTTTTCCAATATCTATAAATATTGCAGCTCTCTCATTTGTTTGTAATGCTTGATTTTGATATTAATAAAATACACAAGCACCCTTCTTGTTTCTATATAAATATTCTGTATAAAATATTCTTTTCAAGTATTCATTGTCAAGATTTATTTCATAAGATTTATTTCATCATCAAGATTTAGTGTTAGAGCAAGATTCGATCCAGGGAGAGTATAGGAAGTTTTAGGTAAGTTTAGGGAGATCTAGAGAAATTATAGAGCTAGGAGGAGCCAAAGATGCCCCTAACCATTTCATGACCCCTACCGGCTCCACACCTTGAATCACGATTGATTTGCAATTGAAGATCACCTAGAGAATTAAAGATTTTTTCTGCAAGAGCATCAGGTGACATTGTTCTTTTGTATTATTTAAAAAAAACATTACCTATAGCTATCAAGTTACCCGTATCTCGTAAATTTTTAAAAAATTACAAGCATTTAAAAAATATATATCTAATATTTTTGATCTGTGAGAACCTAATATTTTCAATTTCCCCACATTAGTTCTTCTTCCTCCTCTTTGTACATTGTCTTCTCCTTCCGTGCTTTGTCACAATAATTTTAAGCCACAAACAAGGGAGATCCAATCCAACATGGAAGCTTCTACTAGAGGAGAAGAAGATAGGAGATTTCAATGATCTCCAATGTGCCTGCATCCAAAAAAAAGAATACAAATTCAATGTGAAGAAGATTTACAACTTGCGAGGAAAACTCGCATTGAAATAAGAAAGAAAAATGTGCCTCTAAGAAAAAATACTTGCGTATAAAGAGAAATAATAAAAAAAACTGGCGAAGGATTATTAAAGTGAGCAAGGAAAAGAGACAGAGGCGGTGGCGAAAAAAACAAGGTGCATGTGAGTCGGTGTAAGCCCTAATAGGTGACTTTTTAAGAAAAAATGTTTTTGAAAAACTATTATTTTTTGGATTTTGTGAAAAAAATTAGAAGTATAGAAAAAAAATTCCATTTTTAAAAAAGGGGCCGGAAAAATTTTAAAATTGGAATTTAAACAAGTCATAAATTTCAACTGGTACCTTGGATTGAGGTGTCATTTTGTTTGAAAGTGTGTGATTTTGTGAGCTCTACATATTGGTCTAGCTTTTAATAAGTTGTGTGTTGTAAAGAATGCAAAAAATAGAGGTTTTTTGTACTTGAAAAGAGGCCAAAGAGTAAAAAAATATTTTTAAAAATCGGCCATAGAGCCAAATTTGTAACAAGGCCAATAGTGTCAAAAACTCATTGTACACGACCAAAAAGGATCCCATACTAATAAAATATATATATTTTTTTTTTTGGGGGAGGGTGTGCATGTTTTAAGGGGGAAAGTGTTCAATTTTTCTTCTACTGTTTATTAGTCTTCACAATGGCCGTAATTACAACACCAAAATTTTTTTTCTAGATTCTCAACTTTTACGTTTTGATAATTACCCAACATGGAAAATAAAAATTTCTCAAAAATTGATTTTGAAAATCTATGGTCCGTTGTTTATGGTACATTAACAAGATCTACAACAGATGTTACACAACAAGCTAATTTGATCGTGCAAATCAAAAAGTAAAGTTAATAATCTTTTTAGTATTTGAGATAAGGTATAACCTCATATTTGTGAGGTCACAATAGAAAATAATCTTGGGACAAGTTGAAAACATTATATGATTCAAAAACTAAGAACATAATACTTCATCTCCAGAGTCAACTATTAAACTTAAAAATGCAACCAACTAAGAAATTTGAAATGTTTTGAGAAGAGTGGAAACTTTGCATGCATCACTTAAAGCTTTAGAAGAAGAAGTAGCTAACACATCACTTGTTCCTATAGTATTGAGAGCTCTTCCTCCTTATAGGGTTTTTGTGACCACGTTAAACATAATTGGTTAAAAAAAAATGTTTTGAAGAGTTAGTGAATATGCTACAACAAGAGGAATCTATTCATCAACTATTGAAACTTAAGAGCAAACATTTTATTCAATCAAAAAGGAAAAAATAGGCTAAGTCTAGTAAACATCCTCGAAGCAAGGTAATACTCAACAAGGCCAAAAGGACAAAAAAAATGTCATATTTTGTGGTCGAAAAGGACATGAGTTAAAGAAATTGGTACAACACATTCCAATCAAAAAGGAAAAATAGGATAAGTCTAGTAAACATCCTCAAAAGAAAGGTAATACTCAACAAGGCCAAAAGGACCAAAAAAATGTCTTATTTGTGGTCGAAAAGGACATGAGTTAAATATTTTTTGGTACAACACATTCCAACAAGGATCATCAAGTGGTAAAAATATTAATTACCAACAAACAAAAAGCAGACCAACAATAGAGTAAACTAGGACAAAATATACAAAAGTGGAAGAAGAAACCAACTCAATAAGGAAATGTAGTGAACATGAAGATCAATTTTATGATGATGAATTCCTATATTCTACACATTCAAATGAAGTATCCAATTGTATAAACAATATTTGGTATGTCGACTTGGGTGCAACTCGACACATGACAAGAAAGAAATATTAGTTCTTCAGAATAAGTAAAACACCCACCAAAAATCGTGTCTCTTTGGGTGATGATACATCATACAATGTTGAAGGCATTGGTTCCATTTCACTACCACTTGGGCATCACAATTGTAAAATTATAGATGTTCTTTATGTTCTGGTTTAACAAAAAATCAGTTATCCATGAGTCAATTATTAGATCACAATCTCAAAATTGACTTTGATTGTAAAGGTGGTAAAAATATGTGCCTAATTCGAGATAAGTCACGAAGCTCGAAAATTGTTGCAAAATATTTGAATGTGGGAAGAATGTTTCAGTTGGATTTTATTCAACAAAATGATCAAAAACTTGTAGCCAAGGATACATCATCAACTCAACTATGGAATCGAAGACTTGGACATGTCAGTTTTGACTATCTTGACACACTTCATCGATACAACATGGTTAGAGGTTTGCAACTTATAAAAAAGGGTATAGATAAATGTTAGCATTGTTTGGTAGGAAAACAAGATAGACCACCATTCAAACATAGTACATTTCGAGCTAAGAAAAACTTCACTTGGTGCATACTGATCTATGTGGCCCAATGAGACCTAAACTACTGGGTTTCAATATTTCATGCCCTTTATTGATGATTTTTAAGAAAAATGTGGATATACCATATTTCTACAAAGATCAAGCTTTAGAAACTTTCAAGAAGTTCAAATCCCTTGTTGAAATAGAGTCCGGTAGGAAAATAAAAACACTACACTCGGATCGAGGGGGAGAATACATGAGCAATGAGTTCAATGTTTTTTTCAAAACACATGGCATTCGTTGTCAAATGGCTCCTCCTCACAAACCGTAACAAAATGGTCTATTGAAAGGTGAAATTGTACCATCATGGATATGGTGTGATGTATGATTGATGATGCGGAGTTTATCATAAACATTTTGGGACGAAGCGGGTAAAATGATAGTCTATTTACTAAATAGAGTTCCCACTATAGCTCTTGATGAAGTAACACCACAAGAAGCATGGTCAAGGAATAAGCCATCTATTTCACACCTTAGAGTTTTTGGATGTAAAGTGAGTATGCAAATTCCTAACAAACAAAGAACTAAGCTTGATATGAAATAAGAAAAACTTATTTCTCTTGAAATACAAAGTGATGAAGCACTTAGCTATAGACTTATGGACTAAAGAACAAGGAGGGTATACACTAGTCAAGATGTTGAGTTCTTTGAGAATAAAGAAGAAAATGATCCTTCCATACACTCACATGATGAAAAAATCATCCCTACAATGAAAACAAAGGATGGTAATCACTTTGATGATGATAATGATGATGGGGAATATGGTGAAATTTAACCTCCCACAGGAACCACAAAAAGTATGCCTAAATGGTATACATGTATGATGAGAGATGTAAAATTTGATAGTGTCCCGACACATCTACCATTGGAATGAGGACTCGCAGTATGGATCGAAATGAGGTCAATTTGTCCTTAATGGGTAAATTTATTGAAACTACTGAGTCATCCACAATTTTAGAAGCCTTGTAGTTTAAACCTTGGAAAGATGATATGGATGCGAATATAAGTCACTTATGAAAAATAATACATGGAAATTTACTGAGATCTTCCACTAGGGAAAAAGCTGATTGGATGCAAATGGATCTTCAAAATGAATACAAGTAGAAAGAAAAATTGATAAACAAAAGGCTAGACTATTTGCTAAGTGCTCAAAAATAAGGCATTGATTATGAGGAGACTTTTTCCCCACATCTAAGATAAAAACTTTCAGTTAATATTTTCTCTACCGCACAATCTGGTTGGAAAATACACCTAATGGATGTGAAAATTCCTTTCTTAATGGTGATTTATAGGAAGAAGTTTACATAACTCAACCGAGAAGGTTTTTTCATACCGGTAAAGAGGAAAAGGTATGTAAACTCATAAAATCACTATATGGTCTAAAGCAGTTTTCTAGGGCATGGTACATAAAAATCAATGAGCATCTCATTCAACATAGATTCAACAAGAGTCCATATGATCCCAATAGCTATCTCAAAAATAAAGGGGGAGATAGTGATCGTTGTAGTATATGTCGATGATCTAGTCATCATTGGAGGATCAATGAGGATGATTAAGTCACCAAAGAAATATCTACCATGATCATTCAACATGACCGATCTTGGGCTTCTACATTATTGTCTTGGACTTGAAGTTTGGCAAAGAGAAAATCATATATTTGTGTCACAATTGAAATATGCTAAGACAACGCTCAAGAAATTCAATATGATGGATTGTAAGCCATTTTCCACACCTATGGAGACAAGAATTCAACTGTCTTGAATAGATCCATCACCACAAGTAAATGCAACTCTCTATCGTAGTTGATTGGGAGTCTCATCTACTTGACTTACACTAGGTTGGATATCAGCTATGCAATCAACTATCTTTCACGGTTCATGCAAGAACCAAGGGTTTCTCAATAGAAAACAAAAAATTAGATACCGAGGTACATCAGAGGAACTATTGACTATGACCTAGAATAAAAGAAGAATAATAACTTCTTCTTGATATGATATTTAGATTCAGATCATGTAGGAAACATAGATGATAGGAAATCCACTTTAGGATTTGTATTATTTTTGGGATTTGGACCGATATCATGGGGGAGTAAGAAGAAAACTTTTGTTTCAAGATCCTCCATAGAATCAAAATATCGCGGCAGTGGAGCTATTTGGGAAGTGATATGGCTCCAACGTATACTTGAAGGATTGGGAATACCAAAGAAAGATCCAACTATCCTACATGTTGATAATGAAGGAGTAGTAAAACTTGTTTGAAATCTTAGTTTTCATGAGCGCTCCAAATACATATAGGTTCGTGTACATTTCATTTGTGAACATGTTCAAAATAACAACATCTAGCTCCACTATTGCCCAAAAAAATATCTAGCATGCATATGTCTTCACAAAGTCACTTGTTCAAGATAAATTTGAGGGCTTTAGATAATTTCTCTCATGTTCACTTGAGACCATGTTGGATTAAGGGGGATGTTAGGAATAAAACTTAGCTTAATTCATCATTATTTGATATTTGAATAAATGTAATAAGTTAAAGTATTTAATTTAAATACTTTAAACTTATGTCAATAGGTATTAGTTATCCTTAGTT
This sequence comes from Taxus wallichiana var. yunnanensis, assembly GCA_018340775.1. NCBI lineage: Eukaryota > Viridiplantae > Streptophyta > Pinopsida > Cupressales > Taxaceae > Taxus > Taxus wallichiana. The sequence continues at coordinate 205,277,999 of CM031233.1, read as the reverse complement.
TTTAGTTCACTAAGTGATAGTGTTCTCATCCCTATGTTTGTGAGATCATGTTCTATCTTGCATATTTTGTTCCCAGATGATTTTCATGAGGGGCAATAGGTTATGTTAGGGGCAATATTTTATTCCTACATATTTTCTCATATTAGGTGATTTGTTTCCATATATTGTGCATGAGATAGAATCTATCCAATATCTATAAATATTACGGCTCTCTCATTTGTTTATAATGATTGTTTTGATTTTAATAAAATACACAAGCACCATCCTGTTTTCGTGTAAAGATATTGTGTCAAATATTCTTTTCAAGTATTCATTTTCAATATTTATTTCATAAGATTTATTTCATTGTCAAGACACCACTTAGGTCGGGTTTGATAAAAATAAGGCCTAAGTACTAAGATGGTGTTGATGTGATATCCTAATAAGGTATACTAAAACAAGCTTTTATAAACAACTCTATTTGGATACGTAAATTAAGCTTTGTAGACAAAGGCAAAAAATTTAGTATCGGAATGATGTCACCATAATGTTGACAACATAATGACACTTTTCAAGATTCAAGGTGATGTTGGGATCAAGAACTATGTCAAGTATATCAAGAATTTTTTTATTTATGTGAGTATCGTAATGGTACAAGTTAAAGACTTAGACCAAGTTTTAGTAAAGGAAACAAGACGTAAGTATCAAATTTGTATGGATATGATATGAGCAACGTAAAATAGAAAAGGAATTCAATGATGAGAAAACCTAACTATGATGATGATAAGTTTTAATATGGGTGTGAGAGAAAAGGCTTGCTAGAACATGAAGACTACAAAAGTACTATTCACACTTTCAACACTTACATTCGACATTACAACCTAGTCATGTAATTAGACTACAAAAAGTGGTGGACACGATTATTTCTAGTGGTATTTATGTGTGTTTATTTCCTTTTTCCCAAATGGGAAACAAGAAAACAAAGGAGTACTCCAAGTGAGGCTAAAAGATACTTGGTTCAGCAGAGTTTCACCTCACCTTAGGGTGGGTGAGAAACTAGGATAAAGTAATGCTTTGTAAAATTTGGGATGAATGATGCTTAGTTCAAACTTTTATGGACTCTCTCCTTGTTTGAAAAACAATATTTCAACTCCGAACAAGTTATTGCTTTGCAAAATATTTATAAAACGTGATTGGTTTTAATACGGTAAAGTTGGCTCCAAGACAAAATAGCTTCCTATTTGGTTCAATCAACTAGGTGTCAAAAATACCTTTATAAGCTCGGTTTACTAAGGAAGTTGCTGACTTGACTAAACCTCGAGTATCCCAAATTTAATTTACCCACTTCGATACAATGAGAAATAAAAATTTCAGTTGTATTTTCACTAGGGTATAATAGAGATACCTTCGAATCTAATCTCACAAGTTTAAACTAATCAATTAGGTAAGCGGAGTGCTTCCCATTTCATCACAAGGTTCCCTCTTGCGTGGACTAATTTGGGGTTCCTAGGAGAATCCCTCTTGTTATATTAAGGCTTATCTCAAAGGGTATTTTCCTAGTTCAAAGCGAATGGGTTTACCCTTATCCAAACCTACATATCAAGTGTTTTGAATGTGGTGTGTTTTCTTATCTTGTAACTTAATGAGGTTTTACACACCATTGGCAACATATACAAAAATGTGTTAGCTTTTGTTTAGATCCTGGTTCTTTTTGTAAGCAATATGGCCCTTCATGAAAAGATTAGTGGTTTTAAAAAATGATCAAGGCATCATAGAAATATGATCAAACATCATTTATGATTCATAAGAGCTTCCCAATATGCAAAGGAAGAGCATACGCAAACAAGAAACCTAACTAGTTTAGAAAATAATGAAGCAAACATAAAAGAAAACATAAAACTCATTCTTTTTAGCCAACTTTGAACTTCATTCCCATTGAAAGATTTGATGAAATGTTTTGAAAGTATGAAAGATTGTTGAATAATTTATGATTCCCAAGTTCACCTAAAACATGCGAGGTAAGAGCATACGTGATCCTAGTCTTATAATGAAAATGCAACTATGAAAACTACTTAATGTAACTCAAGAAGAATCTACAAAATGTTATAAAATCCAAGGAACCAAGCTTTTGTCTTTTAACAAAGTGTTTAATTTTATACTGTAGCACCTATGTGCCCCCTAGGACATATGCACGCCCCTATTAGTGCATGTTCATGCCTAACAATGTATGTGCTCCACTTTCAAAAACACAATCAATCTCCAACATATGTGTGGGCTATGAAACACCTACACGCCCTTCTTGGCGTATAAATACCTCTGTAAGTGTATGTGTGTGTCTGTCAAAAAGGAAAGATAACACAGAGGGTCATAAGTGTATTCACATCTTGAGAGACGTATGCACATCTTCGCAAGTGTATGCATGCCCTTGAGATAAAATGTGTGTTGGTAAATTTTATCACAAAGGGGAAAAATACAAGGAATCATATACGTGGGCATGGAAGCATATACATGCCCCTGGGGATGTATGCGCACCATATGCTACAAGTGTGCATGAGTTTTAACGTATGTGTGCCCATTTTTAACACTTGTGCATGTACCTGAAAAACGTAAAAAGATGAAAAACAAGATTTCTGGAACTGCAAACAGATCAAAACTTTTCTCTTTAAACCAATTTCTAACAAAAACCCATTAACTTTGCATGCAAAAGGAAGATTTAACACACATAATGTTAGCCAAATGCTTGAGAAAAATCTATTTAATCTTTAAAATGCATGAAATGGTTAGAAAAATGAGGTAAATCACAAATCTTGAAATCAACTTCTATGGACCATGGGGTAAGGTCCCATCGGGCGTGCCAAATGTATGCATTTAAAGATTAGCTATGACAATAGAAATGAAACTAACACCTAGTAGTTCCACAATATAACTAAATCTATCATAAACGTCAAGATGAGAGCTTAATGAAATAAACTTCTACAATAATGCATGAATCAAACTAACACTACTATGTTATCTCTACTTCTCTAGATTCTTTAATATAAAGATGAACCTAGTTAAATCCTAAACATTTAGTTTTGTGTTGTTTGCTCCAAGTGGTGAAGAGATGTCTCTAAAATGGCTACAAGACCATGCTTGGATATTCTCCTACTAATAAAGCTTGGAGGAATGATGCAAGATGGAGAAGATATTGTTATCCATATTTCACCCTCGGGAAAAGTATTGGATCAGCCACAACCCCGCAAAGAAAGAAATAGAGAAAACACTTTTAAATCTTGCAAACATGTCGCAAAAGGACTCAAAATGGAGTGGCAGGGGCCTACGAAAGACTAAACGACCCCATGCAAGAAGAAAGAGAATAAACGGCTCTTTCAAGTGAATATGTGTCTTAAATCTATTTAACAAAGTTATAGGTGGGCTTAGAAATAAAATAGTAGGGTCAAAGAAGGAGGAGCAATGTCACAGAGAATCCAGGAGCAAGAAAGAGAAGAAACAACAAAGATCCGAAGTCTTTGGGCTCAAAATTTCAAAACGAGTCCAAAAATTGACTAAGTATGGAGGAGATAGTGGAGAGAGCCACATGTCATCATGGAACTTCTCCAAAGTTGAATCCAAAAGGGAATCTCAAACAAGCGCCAAGCTTCCACATGTCAGAGCCCCAAAAGTTGCATGACCATTGAAAAGTCTCCAACTTAGTGGAAGGGGCCAAGTGTCGGCTCAACACAATTCCAAAATGGGAGCCCAAGGTGGAGACTCAAACTTGCGCCAACCCTCCATGTAGCAAATGGTCAATAGAGGTCAAAAGGTGGACATGGCGGGCCTAAAAAAGGCTAAGTATAGAAGTGCTAGCGGAGACTGCCACGTGTCCAAGCGGCGCATCTCCAAGGGTAAATCCAAAAGTGGAGGCTCAAACAAGCATCATCTCACCATGTAGCCCAGGGTCCGAAAAGGTAAGAGGGGCATTGAAAAGTCAAGAGTGTGGAGGCTTCCAAGTGTCAACCCGACGCTCCTTCAAAGGCAAATCTTGATCGGGCTTTTAAGCGAGTGCAAAGCCTCCACGCGTCTAGTCTCAAAAAGGGGATAGAGTCGGGTTGAATAGTCAATACATGATGGTAGGCCGAAGAGAGTGCCAAGTGTCCAAATGGTGCTAGTTCAATACCAAGATTAAAAAGGGGCTCGCTTTCAAACTAATTTTCCCACCTTTTTGTATGGACCGAATGTAAATTTCAAAGGGGCATATCTTTCGACTGGGGCTCGAAATATAGAAAATTTGACACCGTTGGAAATATCTCGGCCTCATCTATGCCATAAATATCTGAAAATTTAAGTTTGGGGAGGTTAGGTGGGAGAAAAATGGAGAAAAGTCTTCCAGGACATTAACATAGAATATGATCTCTTCAACTACCAGATCTGATTCGATTTGATCCACCGAAGAACCGAAATGACATATTATGGGCAGATTTACAGAAGGCATTGATATTTAGTGGTTGAGCTTTCAAAATGGGATTCAATGTATCTCAGGGTGGTTGGAGCAGGATTCAAATTCTTCCCTCTTCTCTCTCCCATTCTTCCTATATATTGTAATAGAGGGGCACATTCAAATGGTTGGTCGTTGTTTCTTTTCTACCCCCTCTCCCTTTCTTCCTTAGGGTTGAATGCAGAGTCTAAGCCTCCTCTCATGGCTTTGTAATGGTGTTTTCTTTCCTCTTTCCCACTGATGGTGCACTATGTAACATTTTGGAGCAATAAAATTTGTTTTGTGATGCATCTGTCCATCCTTGGCTTATTTTGTTGTCTCTCCTTACCTCTCATTGTCACAGGGTATACTTGTGCATACTTTTGATGTCTATTATAGGTCTTAGGAGCTGTGTTTAATGGGTTTTGAAGTGGTGTTCTGTGTGAAATATATCTCTGGTATGTGGTGTGTTCTTTCCACCCTCTCCTCTACTCACCTCTCTCTGTTTCAGGCAGTTGGGTCTGTGATCATCCACTTCCTTTTCTGGTGTATCACCGCTTAGTGTAGGCTCTTTCACCCTCTCTCTTTCTCTTTGTCCCCTTGGAATGGTTAGATTATGATAGTTTAGTTTTACCTGCACTGGAGTAGCTTATGGTAGGTAGTTTAGAAGAGGAACTATCCATCTCTAAAGAGTTTTTCCATTTACAAAGTCCCACACTTTGGGGAAAACTCAATGTTATGTGAATCACACCAAATGACTTTGCCTTAGAAAATTAGATCTGACAACTCATTTTGGGGTGTTGTGATTTTGCACTAACAGTTTTGGCACACCGATGGGGACAGTCCAAGCACCTTACCACTTCATCTTATCAGTTCATGTGTTCTATTAAGGGTTAGCCTTTTGAGGCACATGCAAGCACACATCAGCGACCCCATCTAGTCAACAACCCCATTTCTAAAGTTGCAGACCTTTTCCCATCCATTTCCACCCATCTTCATTCACTTTTCTTTCCATATCTCCCATTTTCTTCTATTTCATGAAGTTGTGCAATCATGAATTCATTCCCTTCATGGAATTCACACTTACAACAATGTAATCCACCTCCAATGCATTTTCCAACTCCTCCAGATCAACACTATGATCAGATCCAAAGTAATTGTGCTTACCCATATGAGCAGGGTCAAATTTAGTTTGGCCATGGATCTTATCATGAGAAAGGTATGCATACAATGACAACATTCAAATGGAGAATGTTTGTTTTCTAGAGAAGATTCAAATAATGGAGGCTAGCATGGTGCAATCCAGGGGCGTAGCACAAATGAAGGCATTTAATATTGGTTGTAGGGAACCTTGTTCATGGGAAGGCTCTTTTCAATACATTACATCCCTCGAAGAAGCTTGACTTCATGGTTAAATTGATACCTCAGCTTACATAGTGGATTGAGGACATTGAATCTTATGAGAAAATTGCAAGACAACCTTGTCAATGGGTAAGTCAATCACTAGCTCTCTGTCTTTCATTTTCTCTTCCTCAATCTTTATCATTTCAGTAGAGTTAAGATTCAAGCCCCTCACTTGCTGCCCCAAGTGTTGATTTAATTTCTCCATCTCCTGATCTTCCACCCCATTTCAATTCTTCTTCCCTTTTCTTTCCCAAGTAGTCATCCCCTCCAAAAACAAGAAGTTCCACTTCCCTCCCCACCACAAACAATTTCAAAACTGATTGAACCCCAACCTGTCACTCCTCTTGCTTTCCCAAGTCCATGTTGGGAAGAAACCCAAGAAACCAGTCAAGGAGAACAACAAGAAAAGGAGCCCAATAGAGAAGAAATGACAAACAATCTAAAGAGTTGGGCTACCAAATTTGGGTTTACAAATATCCCCTTGATGGTCAAGCCAATAGAGGAGGTCTAGGTTGAAGAACTAGTGGTGGTTGAGGCTGAGTTTGTAGCAGAGGAGGAGGACCATATAGTTTCAGAGGCTCCAAGTGTGGAGCAGGCTAGAGAAGAACCTTCAGTTCTTCCTTTCACTTCATCCCCTTCAATCTCTAATGTTGAAGAAGAGTTTGAGATTTCAAACTTCATGTTTGAGGATGAAGGGAACCATCATGAGTCAATTGTAGATCATGAGAACACCATGAAGGAGGTAGATTACCCGTAGTAGGGACAACAAGGAGGCAGATTGTTTGTCGATTGGAGGATTGTTTTGATGGAGAAGAGCCGAAGATATAACACCATTTTTTCCTCCATAAAACACCTTCAAGCATATGAGTTCTGTTGCCATGAAGGAGGACATTCAAGAAAAGCAGCCTAAACTCCACTACACCTCTCTGAAACCAAGATTGGGAGGTATGAGTCCTCCATTTTCTCCACAAGAAAAAGGAGAGGAACAACTTGCTCCAAGTCCAATTAAAAAGGAGCATATGGAGGTGACCAAGACAAATTCAGAGGCACTGAATCATGAGTCGGTTGTACAAGAAAATGTAGACCCTCTCTCATTCAACCTATCCAAAAATATGACTTTTTGGAGGATCCCGAACTCACTAGCTTTATATTTGAAGATGAGGCTTCATATGGTGAAAATAATGAATATTTTAAGATCACCATACAAAAGGGAGAGACTTTTCTACACAGGATAATAAAGAGTTTGATATCCTATCGACTTAAAATAATGTCTTCAACCACAAGAACATACTGCCATGAAGAGAAAAGGTAGGTAGAGGATGTCATCATCTCTCTCACACCATCCATCTAAGAGGGTCTAAAAGAAAACTCCATTCTTGGAGTTAAAATTTAGAACAATGGGCACATTCAAAGGATCATACCATGCCCAATCAGGTACTTGGCTTCATTGGAGCCAAGGGAGGAACAAAACTAGTCATGCCTAATTCAGGGCATGAGGATGAGCATCAAATTACCAAGGGTCACCATCAATACCTTCAAGAGTCAAATGTAGGTCAGCTTGAAGAGGTATTTTCCATTAATGTTGATACCTTGATGATTTGGGTGGAGGACCGGATTATTGTTAGTTTTTCACTCATACAGAAACTATATTTAGTGTCAAATCATTTGCATGGCTGCCCTTTTGAGAAAGGGAAGCTAATTCTCCCCGCTAGTTACAGGATTTATTTATAATTCTTTCTCTCTAGTTAGTTTAGGAGTAGGAGTAGATTTGCTTTCAGCAAAAGAAGTTCTTATGCACACTCTGCATGTCTCATTTGAGACATGTATGATTTGGTCTTTATATATAAGTTTTGTTCATTTTCTCCAAGGGTGCCTCAGGCCAAGATATTTAGTATTCAAGGTAGAAGGACTCATAGTTGTCTATAACAGTTGCTAGTTCCAAAAGGAAACAAATATAGAGCAACTTAATCCATTTTGAAATAGTCCATTTCAGGGACAAATGAAAGCCCCAGGGTCAAACAATTTTCTACTCTAGAATCCTTATTTCAAGATTTCTTATGAAAATTGAGAGTGTACACACAGGCAGGTTTAGGGTCATAGAGGAAAGAAAGGTGTAGTTGGGGTCCATTTTATAAGAAGGATTAGTTTCAGGCTATCATTCTTGACTCCATGCCCAATGGATGCTTTAAGGCCACTTTGGCCTTTTCATCTAAAGCAGATACCCCTGTGAGTCACCAAATTGTTATCCATATTTTGCACCCCTGGGTGAAGTATTGGATCAGCCACGACCCCGTAAAGAAAGAACCAGAGAAAACACGTTTAAATCTTGCAAACAGGTCACAGAAGGACTCAAAAATGGAGTGGTGGGGCCTGCAAAAGACTAAAACGACCTATGCAAGAAGAAAGAGAAGAAATGGCTCTATCGAGAAAATTCATGTCTTAAATCTATTTAATAGGTTACAAGTGGGCTCAAAAATAAAATAGCAAGGTCAGAGAAGGAGGAGCAGTGTCACAGAGAAGCCAGGAGCAAGAAAGAGAAGAAACGGCGAAGATCCAAAGTCTTCGAGCTCAAAATAGTTCAGAATGAGTCCAAAAATTGACTAAGTATGGAGGAGACAATGGAGAGAACCATGTGTCAGCATGATGCTTCTCCAAATTTGAATCCAAAAATGGAAGCTCAAACAAGTGATAGGCTTCCACATGTCCAGAGCCCCAAAAGTTGTAGGACCTGTTGAAAATTCTCCAACTCGGTGGAAGGGGCCAAGTGTCGGCTCAACACAATTCCAAAATGGGAGCCCAAGGTGGAGACTCGAACTTTCACCAACCCTCCACGTAGCAAACAATCAATAGAGGTCAAAAGGTGGAAAGGGCGGGCCTCAAAAAATGATAAGTATAGAAGTGCTAGCGAGATGCTTCCAAGTGTCTAAACGACGCATCTCCGAGGGTAAATCCAAAAGTGGAGGCTCAAACAAGCACTAGCTCGCCCATGTAGCCCAAGATCCAAAAAGGTAAGAGGGGCCATTAAAAATTCCAAGAGTCTACGGAGGCTTCCAAGTGTCAACTCGATGCTCCTTCAAAGGTAAATCTTGATCAAGATTTTAAGCAAGCGCGGAGCCTCCATGCATCAAGTCTCAAAAAGGGAAAAATTCCATTTCAATAGTCAATACATAATGGTAGGCGGTGGAGAGTGCCAAGTGTCCAAATGACACTAGTTCAAGAGAAAGATTAAAAAGGGGCCCGCTTTCGAACTAGTTTTCCCACCTTTTTGTATGACCCAATGCAAATTTCGAAGGGGCATATCTTTTGACTCGGGGCTAGAAATATAGAAAACCGACACCATTGGAAAGATATCGGCCTTGTCTACGCCATAAATATCTAAAAATTAAATTTTGGGAAGGTTAGGTGGGAGAAAAATGGAGAAAATTCTTCAGGCCATTAACACAGAATCTGATCTCTTTAACTACCAGATCTGATTCGATTTGATCCACCGGAGAACTAGAAGTGACATATTGTGGGCAGATTTACAAAAGGCATTGATATTTAGTGGTTGAGATTTCAAAATGGGATTCAATGCGTATCTCAGGGTGGTTGGAGCAGGATTCAAATTCTTCCCTCTTCTCTCTCCCATTCTTCCTATATATTGTAATAGAGGGGCACATTTAAATGGTTGGTCGTTATTTCTTTTCTACCCCTCTCCCTTTCTTCCTTAGGGTTGAATGCGAGTCTAAGCCTCCTCTCATGGCTTTGTAATGGAATTTTCTTGCCTCTTGCCCATTGATGGTGCACTGTGTAACATTTTGGAGCAATAAAATTTGTTTTGTGATGCATTTGTCCATCCTTGGCTTATTTTGTTGTCTCTCCTTACCTCTCATTGTTCATAGGTATACTTGTGCATACTTTTGATGTCTATTATAGGTCCTGGGAGTTGTGTTTAATGGGTTTCGAAGTGGTGTTATGTGTGAAATATATCTCCTGGTGTGGTACATTCTGTCCACCCTCTCCTCTGTTCACCTCTCTCCATTTCAGGCAGTTGGGTTTGTGATCATCCACTTCCTTTTCTGGTGTATCACCGCTTAGTGTAGGCTCTTTCACCCTCTCTCTTTCTCGTTGTCCCCTTAATGGTTAGATTAGGATAGTTTATTTTTTTCCTGCATTAGAGTAGCTTGTGTGACGGGTAGTTTAAGAAGAGGAACCCTCATTCTCTGGAGAGTTTTTCCATTTACAAATTCCCACACTTTGGGAAAACTCAATGTTATGTGAATCACACCAAATGACTCTACCTTAGAAAAGTAGATCTGACAACTCATTTGGGGGTGCTGTGATTTTGCACTAAAAACTACTATAATGAGGAATGGCTCAAGATCAAATGCCTTATAGCTTTAGCTAATGCAAATGAGATGTTTGCCAAAATTTCAAAGTGTTTAAGATGTTTGATATGATGATCAAGGTGTAAAGGTATCAAATTTAAAGAGAGACATTAGCCTCATATTTATAGGTTTTCATTTGGAAAAGTTAGGAATCCTAGTGCATGTGGGATAAAAGGGTAAAGCCAAAATAGACATTTTATAAGTCAATGTCAATGTTTGACTAGATTAGGAGCTAATTAATTTTTAGGATTAATTAAGGACCCAGGTAGGCTTAGGAATCTTTTTGAGAGTATTTGTAAGCGGTTTGGATAGATTTTGAAGTTCTAGAAGTGATATTTAGCCAATAAGAAGTTTTATTGGTTAAATGTAGTATTAGAGGCTTAATTAACATATAATTATTTAATTAAGAGGACTATCACCAATCATATGTCATTAATTGGAATCTTGAGTGAATTATAAGCATAGTTAGATAATGAAGTGTCATTATTTGACCGAATTGAGAGGGGATGAAGAATAGTTAATTAACGAAGTTTCATCAATTGACTAGAGAAGAAGATGAGAAGGTCACTAGTGCAATTTAAGTAATAAAACTATGTAGCAGATTTTAGGTGTCTAAAGTTTCCAACTACTAATAGCTTGGTAGTTGAGAGAAGTCCATATGGAACTCCACATCTTAGCTGAACTGGAATCCTTCGTTTGCCTACCACTTTGTCATTTTCTTCCTTCAAGTATTTCTCTTCACATACTCTATTTTCCTTATCAAAAGTTTTACATGCCCTTTGGAAAGTCTAATCCAAAATCACGTGTATCGAATCCAACATTATTATCCATTATGTGTTTTGTTTTCATTGATGTCAACTCTATTTGTTTAAATGGGTTTCATGGTGTTGTGTAAGTCTTTATGAGGAGTTATTCAGATGTCAATTATAACGGTTGATTGGTAGTGTTCATGTTTGGTAAGTTCTAGGAGGTCTTGGTGCATGGTTGAGTAGGCCTAGTCATGGTATGAGATCACTTGAGCTGGTTAGAGTGTGTCATGAGGTCAAAAATGGTTGGTATGATGTCTCATAGGTGTCTATGAGTCTACATGAGGTCATCATGGCCAGTTCATGGTTGAGTGAGGTCATTTTAGGCTTGTTTCTAGCCCTGGTGCATGCATAATGAGGTAGAGGTATGAGATTTGGAGCTAATAAGTCTAGTTACATCAAGGTAGCATCATCGTGGCGGTGTACCTAAGGTTTATTGTGAATTTTAGGTCATTATCTAGTGCTTTTATGCATTTATGAGGTCATTGGAAGAAAAATAGTGGGAAACAAGCAAGTACACACAACTAAGTCTTGATATATGGTGATTTTAAGAGATATGTGGATAGGTAGAGGATTTTAAAAAGTTTTTGGCCATTTTGAAAAATATATTTGAAGATATGAAATTTTGGTCAAACCAGAAATTTTTCGGTGTGTTTTTAAAGTGAAAGTAAACCTTCTGATGTTAGTTGTGAATTGTATACTTTTATTTTTGATATGTTATGTAGAAGTTATGAGATGGTCTTTGAGGGTAAAGTTTGAAGGTTGTTTGTTGTAGCAGGGTGTTAAGTAGCTACATGAGGAAAGTTAATGAATCTAAGTTGTTCAAGCTTAGTGAAGGTTTATAAGTTCTTATAAATCATGTATAATTATTTTCCATGCTTTGGTTAATCTTGTAAGTGGTTTTGTGGTGATGGAGCAAGTTGGGCTAATGGTCAATTCTTGAGTCCAAGAAGGCATAAGAAGAAGTTTGCATATATTTGATTGGTTGAAGGCCTTACACTTGGATTTGTAAGGAGTTAAAATATGTTATGGAAATAGTAGTCATATGTATTTATAGTGGTATAATTTTTTTGTCTTGGGGATTTTATTTGATGAGTATTTCGATCAATTTGTGAAGAAGCGGGTATGATGGATTTTAGGATAGGTTTTCTCGGGATAGAAGATTAAGTTGTTTGATATATGAAATGGGATTCTTTATTATTTATATCACTTATAAAGTGAAGAGGGATAACTTATTTTACTATTGAAGGAATTTGGAAGTTTTGAAAGTGACAACAAGGATGTTAATCAGTTGATTTTCTTAAACTCGTATTTGGGTAACTTGTTTTAGTGAAGAGGTGGTTTGAGCATGTAGATGTGTCATGAGTTATAAATTTCATATAAGTGATTTAAAGTTATTGTGAGTTCCATATAGTGGCCACAAGCCATATTTGAGTTCATCTTAGGTGATCTTGAGGCCCAATGGTAAAATCAAGGTGTTGGAAACACCTGTTTGGTGATGGATATGAGCCAGTGGGCCCATTTAATGATTTTTATAATTGGTATAAGTAAATGTGCAACCATTTATGGTTCTTATATATTATATTACACATGTATGGTGAATATGGAAGCTTTGATAGTGATGGTTTTTTTATGATTGGATTTTTCTCATCATAGCGATGTGATTTTGAGGCATTAGTGCAAGATGAGTGGTTTTGGGCATGACATGGACCTATATAGGTCATATGTGACCATTGTAATAAATTTATTTGAATGTTTTAATGATTTATTCATCATTATAAAGGATCAAGACTGACCTATTTCATTTTGGTAAGATGAAATGCATTTAAAGTAAGGGTTTGAGTTCAAATTTTACCTAGTCTTGTGAGAGGGAAAAGTGTGACCTGACCAATGACGTGAAGGAGATTATAATGCATGATTTTATATATAATGGTGTATGTGATAGGTTGAAAACTTATTTGGGTCATGTGTTAGGCCCTGGAGAAGGGTTTAAGTGAAACCAAGGCACGTGGGAAGAAGAACATGGTTTAAAGGACTTAGCCATATTTGGCATTCTAGAGGCACTTGAGGAAAAATGTGAGGACCCAACTAGGTGTGATGAGTGGATAAGGTGCTAGCCTGGAACCTTGGAGGTCAAGAAAAGGATATTCCCATGTAGGGAATATTCCTAGAATAAGACATCATTACAGAGAGTGGAGGGTTTGTAAAGGGATAAAGAATTCACCATGGAGGACCACATCGACACTTGGCACATGATCTATTTAGGAGAGAAGGCATGGTGGTGGGTGTTGATCCTATAAAAAGAGATGCTCAGATAGCTAGAGAATAGAGAAAGAGGAGAGAGGAAAGAGAGAGAAAAAAAGAATGCAAGAGATAGAGAATGAAAGAGAGAAATAAGAAGAATAAGAAGAGAGTATGAAGTGTTGTAGTAATGCTAGGGTTTAGAGCACTTAGTGCTAAAGGGTTGTAAGGGATGCCATAAGCCTCTGTATGGCACTAGGATCTGTAACAAGGGTTAAAATGGGAAAAGTATAGTTAGGGTCTCATATCTAGAGAGGATTTATAGGAGTTAAGTCTCTGTCATTTTATATGTATATGGTTTGAGATGACCCTTTTTGACTATAATGTGGCTACCAGAACTATGTTAAAATATATATATATGGGTTCATTATGTATATTTTGTTTAAGGGTGTAAACCCTCGTGTTATATGACTTATCATGGCTCAGATCTAGTTTATTATGCTTATTACAATGTTATTTAGTTTTGTAATGCATTAAGGTGTGGATCTGTTAGTTGCATCTTCTACCTCTTTAAATAAGTGAATGTACTTCTACTTTGTACAAATCATCCTCCATTAATGGTGGAACCTTCTCACAAATCTCACATAAAGGAGGGGCTCGGTGCCTGCGTGTGCCTCGGGTGAGTGCCCAAATGCCCCATTGGGTGATAGGCAATGCGTGCTTGGGGTTAGTAAAGGTATTAAGGGTAAATAAATGACTACATCTTGGTTCCATTTTTGGGACCTCTTTTCAAAGTTGTTGTGAGAATGGTGTGTGATGACAGAGTGCTTGACCTTGGACAGTGTCAAAGCATGGCTTAAAATCACATGAGAGGATGAGTTTTCTCAGAGATTTAGTATTGGACCTGAGTTTGATGCACGTAAATGGGTAGAAGAACATATGTATCATGAGTTGTATGAGACCTTATTTTTTTGTTTTCTAGTGGAGTTGTATGAATGGATTTGGTGCATATGCATCTAGATCGAAGTTGGTACTATAGACCTTGCGTATGGACTCAAGATGAGTATCAAAGGTTATATGATGTTGATCTGACTTGGACACGTGTTGTTGATCATTGGTGGAGTAGAGTGTTGATGAGTTACACCTTGGAGTACGTGATTTCTACGTATTCCTATCTAGAGATTGTTGAGTTTGAGTTTTTGAGGGAGCCAAGAGGATCATTCTTGCATGTTATCCCTTTAGCTATAAAGATCCTGATCATTACATTGAGTTTGGAAGCATTTCCTATGGCCGGCTAAGCTTCTTTGAGCATTGGGTGAGGAAGCTAGGGTGGAGGAAGATGGACGGACCTTTGGCTGAAAAGGAGAGGGAAGAGAGATGACTCAAGTATAATGAAGCTCATGAGAGGGAGTTAGATAGACAACATGAAGTTACATGAGTGATGGATTTATGGAGGTAGACATTGTGGGAAGGAATTGAGGTTCATGCAGAGGATGTGGAGCCTAAGTAGTTCTATGCTACCCCATCTTGGAAAAAGTGGGAGAGAGAGACCCCTTCAGCTTCTGATGAGAGCTCATCACTTGGAGAAAGGAGATCCATCGGTGTGCATTGAATCCACCTAGTGACCAACCCCTGGTGCTTAGTTTTCCAAATCTAGAGATAAGTATTACTAACCTAGTTGGTATTGGTGGAAGTGACCGATCAACACCTAGGAGGTATAACTTTTCATTTGGCACATCTATGGCTGCACAATCATTTCCTATGTTTGGAGGTATATTTTCTAGAGTGACATTTGGGAAAATTTTGGGTACACAAAGCTTGGGTATCACATCTAGAAGTGGGTGTGGGACACACATCTAGTAGTGGTGTAATATCACAGAATGTTGGTGTAGTTCAATGTGACAATAGTGGGGACACAAGGCATGACCACTTTAGGACCTTTACCAGCTATGGGAGGTGGATCTAGTGGATCTGGTGGAATAGGAACTAGTGGACCTAGTGACTAGTGGTGGATCTGGAGGATCGGTGGGTTAGGGAATAGCAGGTGTTGGTGGATCTAGTGGATTTGGTGGTAGAGGAAACACAGAGGAATCAAGGTTCTAGATCAAGGTGGACAAGGGCCTCAACCACCTCAACAAGTATTTTTGAAATGTCTTTGCATCTACTAGATTACAAAGGTGTTGAGGATGTTTAGAGCATGTACACAAAAAATGTGAGCTGTTATGGCACACAAAGGGGATCACTACCCCGAAATGGAAGGAAAGTCAATTTTTTAACAACATTTGTAAGGAGGATGCACACGCATAGTTGGTACTAAAGTATGACCCCCACTAGATAGTAGTAGATTACACACATTGTGTAATGCCTTCTTAGCTGAATTTCATATTCTTGAGTTTGAACAAAGAAGAGCATTAGCATGCTTGAAGGAAATTCAACAAGGTATGGACAGAGAGTGTGTGGGAGTATGATGTGCATTTTAAGACTCTCTTATCAAAATTGTCTTATGATATTCATCCTTCTTAGCATGCTCAATGGTTTGTTGGAGGATTAATAAATTTTTCAAGAGAGAGCATTTTCACATAAGACTTTCACAGACCCATGTGAGGCCTTGGAGGCTTCCCTGTGTGCTGAGGTGTAGGAAGCATGGATACCAGTGTTAGCCCTTTTCTTGAAGCTCAAATTTCTTGCAATGGAAAAAAGCAACTGGAGAAGCATCTCAAACTCAATGCACATGAGACTCAAGTGGCCTATGGTGCATGGATTGTGAGGTAGAGGGGCATACAAAGGATAATTTTCCTCGAGAGATCGGTACATGCCATGATAGTAGACTGTGAGATTTTCCATGGAGATCATGATGCAAGTAGGTGTCCACTACTACAACACGTGATCCGTAAGAATGTGTCTTATTATTGCAAGATTTTTCACCTCTACTACTCATGACACCAAGGATTGTAGATTGATTGACTAGATACATGATGCCATTGATATTGGTGTGCATCAGACCAACATTGAAAACAATTCCAAGGATGATGGTCATCACTATGAAGGATGTGCGGATGGAGGAGCTCATGGAAGAGGCTTTGTGGAGGATTTAGAGGTCATGGAAACCATGGAGGTGGAAGAAGTGAGTTCCCACATGGAACTTGTTACAATTGTGGGTCTATGGAGCACTATAAGTGTGAATGTCCTGACCTACTATAATGCTCTTGGTGTGGAAAGAAGCACAAGTATGAGGAGTTCCCAGAGCTATTTGAACATATGAGCCAAAACAACAAAAAAAGATAAGGGCACTAGGATGGTAAGCATTAAGAAAAAAGAGACTCACAATGGATGCCAAGGGTGGTGCACGTGAGTCAGAATTAGAACTATACTGTACTAGTGATGTGATGAGTTGATGAGGTTGCATGCTGCCAGGAGATACCAAAGTAAAAACCATTGATTAAAGAGAAGAGGTGGTGTATGGGAAGTATCTAGACCCTACCCATCAGAAGGAAGTCTATCAAGAGACCATGGATGTAATCAAGAGTCTTCAAGGGGAAATTCAATGTCTAAAGGAGAAATCTAGGAAGTTGGGGAAGAAGAAAAAGCAGTTGAGGTTCCTAGAAGGATATAGATGATGAGAGAGGTGTGTAAGATGTTTGCAAGAGAATATCATTCCTCTATTAGGAGAATGGTTGAGGAATAAGATACCAAGCATTGAGCAGAGTGTGAGAGGTAGGTTTTGCATGCTAACCTTCCCCCCACCTCTCGACTATGATAAGGAGATTACCTTGAATATTTTGTTGATGGATGGCTCCTAAGCAATATTCTGATTGACATGGGCATGGAAGTCAATGTTCTCACCTAGATTCCTGGAATCAAATGGGAAGGCCCCCATTACAACCATCTTCAAATGTGTTGTATATGGCCAATAAGACAAAGGAAATGCCCATTGGTGTTTTAAAGGATGTTGTTATCACTATCCAAGGGGAAAATTCACTGGAGACTTTGAAGTCTTAGCACTTGTTGAGGTGGAAAACTTTCCAATGCATTACTTGGGTGCCCCTGGTGCTATAAGAACAATGTTGACTTACATTTCAATAAGGGGTATATAAGTTTTGAGAACAAAGAGGAACATGTTATCATTCCTTTGACAGATGGGAAGTCAACACCCTATATTGAGCCTTTAGGAGAAGAAGACCTAGACAAAATTTATGTGTGCACTATTGGGACCCTAAAGTTGTGTGCAACCAACAAAAAGGAGGGCATTATTTAGTGGGAAGACACTCAATCTATAAGTGATACAACTAGTGTGGCATGTGAAAATTGGGCACATGGGACATATGAGTTAGTTGGAAGGTAGTTAAGAGGCTCTGTGATGAGAGTAACAAAGTGTGCTCAGTCAAGCACCTAGGAGGAAAGAAGTTTGCCAAGTTATTCTGGAGGAGCCAACCCGATGTTTTCCTATGAGAAATGGAGACCCAGTGGAGAAGTGAGATCGAAAGGAGAAGGATGCTCAAGCTATACCTTCTTGGGACCACAACACATTGGTGGGTGACCCATCACGATAGCCTTCTAGAGTGGTGTGAAGTGAGAATCACATTCTCTATTAGGTTTTCCTAGAGCAATGCACCTACTATCATACAAGATTATCATGGGAAGGAACCCACCTCATTTCATGTCCAAGCATGTGAGAAGGCTGGATGGAAGGTGTGGAAGCCTTCCACCTTCTTTATGGGTGCATAAGTTGTACTCCACCTTACAAGGTTGTGCATGTGCATGGTACATTCACTCAGAGATGTGCCATCAGACAAGAAACTGGCAGGAGTTGATGGCTGACCTCCTTCAATTTTGAATATCAGAGCACCAAGCCATCGGTGGATGAGGTGTTGCAAGGTTGTTAAGCACCTAACGATGGGAGATAGTGCCATGGTGGAGGATAGAATACTGGAATTATTGGGTGAACCTAGTTTAGAAGCATGCTTTGATGAGGAAGAATTAGAGGAGATACAACTTGAGCATGCATGCATGGAAAAAAAAGGAAAATTGGTCTATGTGATCGATGGTGAAGAAGTGGAAAATTTGGATGTTAACCATACTGTAGGTATGTATGAAGTTATGGATAGTGCTGATGAGCAAGCACACTGCCTACCATGAACCCCTGAAAAAAAGAAGGTTAACATTGGTTTAGAGGCCGAACCTAAGGAGGCTACTATTGGGGACTATTGGTCAGAAAAGGAGGTTTCAAAGATCATTGATCTATTGTGAGTTTCAGGACTTATTTCCATGTGGGTACCATGAGCTTAAAGGAGTTCACCACTCCTTGGGGAAATGAAAATCAAGTTAAAGGAAGGTGCACACCCAATTTGGAAGAGACCTTATCGAATGAATCTAAATCTTCACATGTCAAATTCAAGGAGGAGATTGACAAGATGATCACATCAAGCATCATTGAGGCCATTGAAGAATCAGAATGGATAATTCCAATGGTCATTAACATTAAGAAGGATGGGAGGATAAGGATCTATGTTGATTATAGGGATTTGAATGTGGTATGTGTTATTGACCCTTTTCCAACCCCCTTCACTGAGGAGATCTGGAAGGAGTAGTTGGGCGTGAGATCTATTCTTTCACAGATGGATTCTCAGGATATCATCAAGTTAGAATTGCAAAAAAGGAAGACCAAAAAAAATTTTTCACTGAATGGGGAATATTTTCCTACATAGTCATGCCTTTTGGACTGAAGAATGTGCCTGTTGTGTTTTTCACGCATTGTGGTGTAGGCATTTCAAGACTTCATCCATAAGTTTCTTCAAGTCTACCTTGATGATTGGATGGTATATGGATTAGTAAGGGATCATTGTGAATTTGAGGTTGATGTTTGAAAGATGTCAGTAGTTGAGGATATCCCTCAACATTAAGAAATGTGTTTTTTACTACTCCATTTGGAACCCTTTTGGGGCATATCATATGTAAGGAAGGTTTTTGGTGGATCCTACCAAAGTTTGTTATTATTGTGGGATTGGGGGAACCTACCAAGCTAGAGTGCAATGTGCATGGATTCCTTGGGCATATGGGGTATTACTGGAAATTTATTAAGGGGTATGCCAAGATCATCACACCATCATTGAAGAGTTATTAAAACACAAAAGTGCATTTCATTGGGGAGAGGCAATAGATGGCATTTGATACATTGAAGAATAAGCTTATCATTGTGCCCATATTACTTTCCTTCTTGGGATAAGCCATTCCATGTACATGTTGATGCTTTGGGGATGGTGATTGGGGAAATCTTTAACACAACCTAGAGAAGGAATTGTTGACCACCCCCTTGTGTTTTCTAGTAGGAGTTTAACACCTAAAGAGACTAAAACTATACTACTACTGAGCATGAAGCATTGTCCATGATCTACACACTACACAAATTTAGGAATATTCTATTGGAAACACCCTTTATATTTCTACATGGACCACATGGCATTGAAGTACCTAGTAAACAAGCCCATTTTACAAGGCATGCATATGTCGGTGGGTCTTGTTGTTTCAAGAATTTGAGTTTATGGTAGTTGTGAAACTAGGTAAGAGTAATTTGGGACCTGACCATTTATCGAGGATTGACTCAGGGGAGGATGAGAGAGCATTGAGGATACAATTCCAGATGCACAACTATTTAGATTGTAGGCATGTGTGCCCTCGACTTGGAAGATATTGTTGTATTTCTCAAATGGGTGTGGCACAGAGAGGAATGAAGACTTTGGAAAGAAAGTAGTTAGCCATACATGCACATGCCCTACATGTTAATTAGTGGAGACTTATACAAGCTAGGCCATGATGAGGTTTTTTTGTGTGGTGTGTGTTAGAGCATGAACATGTTGCAATCATGGAGGAAGCACATGGTGGAATTGTAGGAGGACACTATGCAAGGGAATGCAACCACATGCAAGATCCTTTGGTAGGGATTTGGTGGGAAAGCATCTACCAAGATTGTATTGAGTTTTGCAAGGCATGTGACCATTTCAATGCCTTGGAAAACTAGGAAGAAGAGATGAGATGCCCTTGAGACCGATAGCTAGCGCAAAACCATTTGAGAAGTGGGTGATTGATTTTGTAGGACCGATTTCACCCTCATGCATGTGAAGGACTGGTTCACGCTATATCATTACATGCACATTGATTATCTTATGAGGTGGGGAAGAAGCTGCACCTACAAGGGATTACACAACAAAACAATAACTAGGTTCTTGTGGGAAAATATAATCAACAGATATGGATGTCCATTGAGTTTAACAAGTGATAGGGGTACTCATTTCTTGAATGAGACAGTTAGAATCTTGTTGGAAGAATTCATGGTAGCCCACCACAAGACTACCCCCTATCACCCCCAAGCTAATGGAACCATTGAGGCATTTAACAAAATATTGAAGTCACATGTTAACCAAAATTTGTGATGTGGGAAGAAAGGATTGGGATGATAAAGTTTTGTTGTGTTATGGTCATACTAGACTACTTATAAAAGACTGAATAAGGCCACACCTTTTCAATTGGTGTTTGGCGTGGAAGCAAGTGTTACCTATTGAATTCATGTTACCATCACTACGTATAACATGCATGTAGGAGGTTAGCTGATGAACAAGTGCTTGAGGAGAGGATTGATAAGTTAATGTAGTTAGATGAGAGGTGGGCTATTGCTCGCTGGATTGGAGTCAAAAAATAAAAAATCTAGAAGAAGGCATGACATGATAGACACATCAAAGAAAAAAGTTTGAGGTTGGGAAGATGGTTCTATTATATGATTCCAAGTTTTTGTGCCATCCTGGGAAATTCAAAGTCCATTGGATGGGCCCATACATTGTATCCTATATACTTGATTCAAGGTGCACTTTCCATTTAAGTGTTGCTGGATGGAACATGGTTACCAAGCCATTTCAATGGGAGTAGGTTGAAGCCCTACTATAAATAAGTCTTCCTTGTGTTTGTAAATAAGGTAGTATTTCCATTTAGCCTAGGATTTCCCTTAATGCATTTCCTTTTTTTTTTGTTTCCCTTTCTTGTTTTTGTTTTTTTTTTTTTTTGTGTGTGCATGTGTGTAGCCTAGTAGCACACTTATTAATTTCAAAAAGTTTTCTATATGTGAGAGGACCACACATCTATTTTTTGTGGGGTGGAGTGATGTGACAAGTACTGGAAGCTGGTATTGGAAGTTGTGTTTGATGGCCTAGATCAAAGGATCAAAACGTAGTTTGGAAGAGCATGCATGGAAAAGGTGAACATGAGGAGTTTGGTGTCAGGAAGGCTTTACAAAAACCACATACAAGGGTGAGAAGCAGGAACAACATGAGGTAGGTGATGTCAAAAATAAGGTAAGGATAGAAGAAGTGCCTTTGGTGCTGCAAAGTGCGTGCGTAAGGATCTTTGGTCAATAAGGGTTTTTGTGTGCTAGAAGGTTGTAGAGTTTTTTTTCACATAGGATTGGGCGTGGGGGTAAAAGTGTTGAAGGTTGGCTTTAGAAGAAAAATCCACCTTTATTGCAAAGGTACATTGGTAGGTGGCATGGCATTTATTGTGAAAAAAAAAAAAGCTATAAGTAGAAGGTTGGGGTACATTATTGTTTACCTTGCATTTGTGATATCGAAGAGCTCTTGTGCAAACTAGGGCATCCTTGAAGAAAATTTGTGTGAAAAAGGGTTGTGAAGATTTGAGTGCATAGCTAGTTTGATTAGTGAACTAGAGTGGAAAAAGAGTACATGGGTGTGAGGGAGAAGGTTGTAGAATTTTTTGAATCCACAAGTGAATACATCATCTTGTGGAAAGAAGGGTTTTCTAGGTTAGGGTTCCACAAGCTAGGGCACATGATTGAAGGGATTTTCATGAAAGGGTAGAGCCACAGAGTTGAGAAGAGCCAGGATCAGGAGAAAGAAAGAACTTTTAGTGACCCAACAGAGAAATGGCACCAAGGAAAAGCAACAAAATGTTTCACCAAAGAAGGGAAAGGGAAAAGGGAAACAAGTTATTTTCCACAGTTTCAATGAAGAATGGTACATAGAGATGCAATATCTAGATGACATATTTCTTGGAAAAGAATGGGTGTCTCATGTTAGAAAGATGGTGGTGTAAGTGACTACAACCATCGAATGAGCACCACAGAGAATGAGATGGCATTGGAACTGGTTTTCCCTATAAAAAAAGGACACCAGATGGAATGCCTATCTACGATGATGAGGTAAAGGTGAAGATGGAGAAGGTTGGGTTATTATAACTCTATGAGTTTCCCTATTTGAAAAACCTGAGTGAGTGATTATACTAGTGGTTAATGTCATGCGTACATGAAGACCATTTCTACTTCGTAGGATGTAGGATGGATAACTCCCCAACTGATTTCTAAATTTATTGGTCTTACCTATGAGGGAGAATATTTTGATGATGACTTGGATGATAAGGAGGCCATCAAAGAAGACTATTTGAATCCTATGACTACAAGAAGGGGTCATGATACTTTGACATCTCTATGATTTTTGACCCTGTAATGAGGATGGCCGTGTGCTTGGTCACAAAACTAAATGGGTAGGAGAGATGGACACAGATCAACAAGGCTTGGTTGAACATTTTCCATAAGATCTCGAGGGGACCATCTATAACCTCTTAGTGTTCATAGTAGAAGAAATCATCAATATCAATGCATGCATGATGGAGAAAATATCATGTTTGGTAATGTCCTCCTTACCATCATCTTTTTAGAGATTGGAGTGCCCGATGGGCTAGATAAATTTTTGTGGGAGTACCTAGATGAGAACCCTTCCCTGCCAAAATATTTGAGAAGTACACTTGTGACACCATGATGCCACCCACAAGTGCACCTAGAAAAATGGTATAAGTGGATGCGTGATGCATTCGGATGTTGAGTGGAGAATACCTGAGTAGTTACCTATTTTACTACAAGGTGAGGCTGAATTTTCCATGTACCAACATTTTGTATTGGTAGGTTTACTCTAGAAGATGGTGCCAAGGGTCCCTGGTGAAAATTTCCATTCTCCTTCACAACACAATACTTTCTAGGCAGAGTCAATAGATTCAAAGAGGAAAAGAAGCTAAGGTTTGACCTCTCACACATGGTAGACCAAGATTACCATGAGCTGTGTAGACATTGATATATCCAAAGAAGTGTGCCTATGTGGAGAAGTATGTCTCCCATGATGTACATATGTTGAAGCTAGTAACATTATTGTTGTTGGGAGGACCACAACAAGGGTATACCTATGCATAAGGCCAAAGTATGAGAAGGGTGCTTACATTGAAAATGATGTCTCTATCCTAGAAGACCCCACCATAAGGAAGAAGGCCATGCCAAGGAAAAGGGAGAGAGAGGAGGCCCCTGAGAAAAAGGCACCAAGTATATAGACAACACAATTTGTAGGGTGCACAAGAGTTAGGTGCAAAACCAAGCACCTATGCATGGAGGAAGAAGTCCCCCAGAGAGAGAGAGAGAGAGAGAGAGAGAGAGAGAGAAGACACCGAGGAAGAGGCACCAGAGAAAGAGAAGCCCCCTAAAAAGAAGAGTTAGAAAGAAAGGAGTCACCTAGGGAAGAAGAAAAAGAAGAGTCTCCTATATTGGAATCACCAGTTAGGAAGAAGAAAAGAGTAACAAAAAAGGTGGACTCGGAAGAAACAGAGAGCATGGAGGCTGAAAAGGGTGATGAGGATGATGAAGAGCATGGTGAGGCTCAAGACCATCCTATGTATGATGTACATGAGTCAGAGGAGGAGGGAATGAAGAGAAGGATGAGGATGAAGGAGGTGCTCAAAAAGGGGGAAGTGAGGAAGTCAACATGAAGGATCAAAGGACTCCAAGCTTGACCAAGGAGTAGATAGAGGATGCCACAGAAAGGGAGGTAGTAGAGGCATCATAAAAGACTTGGTGGATCAAGAGGTGGAGCGCAATGCCTGAAGAAGTACTCAAGGAGATGGAGGGAAGTGAAAGTGTAGAAAAGGAGTATGGAAGCATGGGTGGAGATCCCAGCTGGTGGTAAGCTTCCCAAAGGCAAGCACACACATAGGTGGAAAGGGTATGTAGTAGGTGTAGGAACAAGGAATGACCTACATCAATGATCCAAATAAGGTACTTGCACACATGCATTTCCAAAGTACCATGCCTTCAAACCAACTCCTTGCATGGTCTTCTTTTGATGAAGATGGTGCATACCCACACACAAGGAAGATGTTGTCTTGGGATTTTGAGTCCCATGTTGATGAGCCCAAATTTGAGGTCAACTGTGAGGTGTTGATGAAGATACCAGATACCAAGGGAGTAAACCCTCTGGTGAATGCTCAACAACTATCAGATGAGAAAGTTTGTAATGCACTCAACAAAGTGTTGGTGGAGGTTGAGGTGAGGCTCTTTGGGAGAAATGACAGAGTAAGGGTCTTGGAGGAAGAGCTTGAAAAGAAAAATGAAGAGATCATTGAAAAGGACAAGGAGTTAAAGTAGGAGGAGTTGATCAATGCACAATTAAGGTGTGAATTAAGGGAGGAGGAAAAGGAAAAGGTGTGTGAGATCCATAAGAAAATAGAGACTATTTTAGATGCCATAATCTTGAAGCACCCGAGACTGGCCCCACCTGAGAAAAAATATGAGTCAACCATGTAATGCTTGGAAGACTTGACCCACATCCTCACCATGAGAGAGGCCACTCACATTGGAATCAACAGAAGAGGCATTGCATGCGCTAGAAGGAGGAAGAAAAACTAAAGATCGGGAGACAGTTACTTGGTATTCGAGCTCCTTTCCACTATAAAGACCACCGCACAAATGGTTGAGGTTGTTTATGAAATTACATTTGACAGAGATAGGGTAGCAAGCATATTGGTTGCTATGCATGAGGTGGATCTGAAGGAGTTTCAAAGAAAGAAAAAGGAAATAGGGTGGAGTGGGATAAGATCCTAGCCGAGGTTGAGAAAAATTTGGAAGCAATCAAAACCTTGTGGGGTTTGATTAAGAATCAAGCTTAAGGAACTATATCCCCAGGTCACTCACAGAATGGATGTTGGATGATCTTCTTAGCAAAAGCTAGAAGGAATTGTAGATACATGTTGAATGCTAAGAGTGAAAATTGAGTTTTGATGAGGTGAGCACTCTAGTAGGTGACCTACTTCAGCAAGTGTAGAGGTGAGGTGGATGCCTAGGAAAATATTGAAGCAACAAGTAAAGAAGGAATTCCCACTCCTCCTAATAGTAGTAGATTCTTCCATTCTTTCATTCTTTATTCAAATTGTCCATGTTCCACTATTCTTTATTCTTTAAAGAAGAAGGATGTTTCGAGGATGGAGAACATGCTTAGTGTGGGGTGATGTTGGGCCCTAAAATATTGGCTAAGTACCAAAGGGTGCACGCGTAGGACCAGTGAGAAGAAGGGTGCTCAGGGAAAGTGTAGGAAAAAGGGGTTTAAGAAGGGTTTAAGTGAAACCAGGGTGCGTGGGAGGAAGAACATGGGTTTAAAGGACTTAGCCATATTTGGCATTCTAGAGGCACTTGAGGAAAAATGTGAGGACCCGACTAGGCATGATGAGTGGATAAGGTGCCAGCCTGGAACCTTGGAGGTCAAGAAAAGGATATTCCATGTAGGGAATATTCCTAGAAGACATCATTATAGAGAGTGGAGGGTTTGCAAAGGGATAAGCATTCACCATTGGAGGACCACATCGACACTTGACACATGATCTGTTCAGGAGAGAAGGCATGGTGGTGGGTGTTGATCCTATAAAAAGAGATGCTTGGGCTAGAGACAAAGAGAGATAGAAGAGAGGAAAGAGAGAGAGGGAGAAAAGAGAATGAGAGAGATAGAAAAAGAGAAGAGAGAAGCATAGAGAAAGAAAGCAAAGTAACAAAGTGTAATGTAATGCTAGGGTTTAGAGAACTTAGTGCTAAGGGTTGTAAGGGATGCCATAAGCCTCTGTATGGCACTAGGATATATAACAAGGGTTAAAATGGGAAAGGTATAGTTAGGGTCTCATATCGGAGAGATTTATAGGAGTTAAGTCTCTGTCATTTATTGTATATGGTCTGAGATGACCCTTTTGATTGTAATGTGGCGTTAGTTAGAACCAAGACAAGTTGAGAAGGAAGAAGAAAGAGTGAGTTGAAGGAATGAGGGTTTGAAGAATATTGTGTGAGTTGAATTAGAGATCTCCATCAGTTGTGGTAAAAAAATAGAGATCATCATCATCAAGTGGTTGGGTTAGTGTTATTCATATTTAGGGATTGTATCCTCTTTTTAGAGTGGGTTCTTCACTAAATTAGGGGTTAGTGCTCCTTGTGAAGTTAGTGCTTCACTAAATATCTTTCCTTTGTGTAATATAAGCAGATTTTATTTTTCTTCCCCTTGAGGGTTTCCCACTTATATCTTGTGTTCATGTGTATGCTCTCTTGGTTGTGTTTATGTGGTTGATTGTTTCATGTTGTTAATCTCACATTGATGGATGGATAAATGTTAATGGTGCATGTATGATAATCTGAAATTGTTTTAAAGGTTTAAAGAACTAACTCATCCCCCCCTACCATTCATTTTTATTCCAACAATTAGTATCATTGCATGTCCTTGGGAAGAAAGTCTAACAACTTGAAGGGGATTCTAGAAGCATAATAAATGGGTAAGTCTTCAGATATTGAGGTTGTATTTAGAAGGACAAATGAAATAGCTTAGTCAATAATCATTAGCTACCGAGATCATATCAAGGATATGGAGAAATATCATGATCAACCCATCAATGGTTTGAAAAATCAAGTGGAAAGTTTATCTAAAGCCCTAAAGGAGAAAGAAGAAACTTGTTCTAGGTATTAAGAAAAATATCATCCCTAGAATCATATTTGGAGAATGCATCTAGTAAGTTGAAGATGTATGAGAAACTCGAGAAGAGTGCTAAAGCTCTTTATGGGTTTTTAGAAATCCAAATGGTGGCTAGGGACAAAATAGGCCTAGGGTTTGAAGGAGAACATGTGAAGAGTGATATTGAAGTTGGTCCAAATTCTAAATCAAATGAGAAGGTGATCAAAAGGGATCATTTAAGAAGGTCTAACCGAGTTAACAACCTAATGCTATGATGTATGGTTCTTCATCCAATGGATATTCTTTGTTTGTTATGATTTTGGTCATAGAGCTAGATATTTCAAAAGGAGTTCTCCTAGGAATGATGTGGGTTTCTTCAAGGGTGAATGTAATTCATGTTGTGAGTGTGACCATAAAGATAATAATTTTGGATGGAACTTAAGTGTGTTTGAATCAAGAATAAATAATAATGATGTTGTATGTCATAAGTGTCACAAACAAGGACATGGTACTAGATCTTGTCTCCAAGGTGAATCACCAAGGGTTTTGATATGTTTCAAACATTAAATGAAAGATTTTTCAAGAGGAAAATCAGCCACATTAATGAGCCCAAGACTGTCATGTCAAATCATATGGTAATGAAAGAGGTTTCTCTTGTCAAGGAGGTCAAGGAAACTGATTATCAGTCTAAAGTGAAGCCTAATTTAATGAGATTCATTAAATAAGGGCCCAAATCATATCAATGAGGTATGTCTTCCTTATTTAAAGGGATCATAAGTGAAGAAGACCATATGTGCCTAAATACAATACATTCCCTATAAATGAAAATATGAAGATCTTAGGAATTTGGAACACTTCAAGTGTTCTAAGGTATGTTATGTTATCTATTAATGTATTTTGAGTCCTTTGTAGGTATAGGTGGATTAGTTTTTCTTATTGTCTTTTTGTTTAAAGGTTGTGTCATGTCTATCATGGTCGCTTATGCCCGTATTTGTCAATATGAGAAGACTCGATGTATATTTACGAGTTTGTTATGTAGTCATAGGTTTGTCTTCTTTTCATCTTATTAAAGATACTTATAGGTGTGTGCTTCATGGTCATGTTACTCAAGTTAAATAAAACCATATGCATCATGAGTGAGTCTAAGTTTCTTAAGTGTTTGAGTTTTTTTGATTCCATAAGTAATCAATCAATGTCGAGATCAAAGAGTGTTCATAACTTTTTCATGTGTGATTGAGATTTTGGCTAGTCCATCTGCATTGTCAAGGAGGTCTGTATGTAAGTGTAAGAATTCATTATTGTAATTATGGTGTATTTTAACATGTATCTGTCATGTTGTGTCTTAGATTGTGACAAAAAGTGAAAAATTGTTGAGATTTGAATTGGTCTTATGTGCTCTTAAGTCTAAGTCAAATGCCATAATACTATGCCTTGGTGTCAATATAATGAGATGAATCTCTAGTTGTGTATGTGTATCAAGGGGTTGTTAGTGGTTATCAAGCCTAAAAGGTGCTCTGGATCATGTCATTCTAATTTGACACCAAGGATTTTTGTTACTAAGGTTAGAAGGTTCACCAAAGTGAAAATTTGTGTTTGAGAATCTATGGGGGTATTCAAAGTGCCTAGAAAGCTGATATTTGAATCTAACATTAGCCAAAAGGAGAGTTAAGAACATTTTCAAGCCATTGAAGGTATGAATATATAGTTTATGTTCTATCTAAAGAAGAATTCTATGTAGAGGATTTTCTATATATGTATTACAAAGTGAAAATGGTCTGCACAGTACTCTGGATGAAGGTAACAAGTTATGCTTCATAAAATGGCATTGATAAGACAAATAAATCACGTATTACATCTGAGTATGGTATAAAATTTGATTAAGGTTTCAAGTTAATAATGTCGGAGTACATATGCCATTCATAGTGTATTGAAATCTCAAGAGGTTGAGGATGGTAATCTAGGTTTTTGTAATAATAGAGGAAGTGTGAAAAGGTATTAAGGTTTGTGTGCAAGTTAAATGTCTACTGGTACCTCAAGTTTGAAGATGATAAAAGATGTGTGAGGATCTATATCTAGGTGATCCTTTTATCAAGAGGTGTTCTTCAATGTATAAGTACTTATTCTTCTTAGTTGAAATTTTGATTGTTCGGGTGTGTGAGGTATATATGGTAATCCTTTGAGAACATAAAAGAGCATTACTGAGGAGATGTGTGTTCTTAGACCCTAATTTGGGCTATGACATATGAAAAATACATAAATTGAAGAATTGAATATTTTCTTATTGTTTGAGGTCATGACTTCAGGGAAGAGTGATATTATCAAGATTTCTAATGAACAAAGTGTGACCTATAATTGTATCATTGGTTATACAGAGGATGGTGTCAAGGGTTCTATGCAAGAGAAAAAGGGAGATGCTACAAGTGACTAGGAGAGATGGTCAAAGGAATCTTGAGTGTACTTCATGAAGCTATAGTTAGAAATTTGAAAGGTGTAAGATTGAATACAGTTCTATAGTGATATCATAGTGGAAGTTGATGGTTTTAGGAAAAAGAATGTTTCATGCTCACCCCAAGGGAGTCAAGTGATTTTAAAGAAAGATTGAAGACTCAAACTTAGATAAGCTCTTTTCAGTAGTTTGTAGGTGTATAAAAAAGGTGAAAATGTGTCTATGTTCACTCATCAAGTATGGTTATTAAGGATGGTAAGATAGTTGTTGAGAAATGTCCAAGGTTTTTCCAAGCTTTTGAAGGCTATTCAATGTAAGGAATATTGTGTTTAGAAAAACCTGTTTGTTTAAAAGGTGTTGTCTAATCAAAGGTCTAAGTTGTTGAATGACATCTATGATGTGTCAAAATTCCACTTAGTGTAATTTTATGAACTTAACACTCTTGATATGATATATTTGAGAGATTTTGAAATTGGAATGTCTCTTGTTGATCTAGTCAAAATTGATGATATTATCTAAGGTGTAAAGTTTGTGAAGTATCCATGTAGTTAATTGTCATGAGGAGGTCTATTCAAAATGTTTAGGAAATTTTTTTGGTGTGTTATCATCCAAAATAATTTATTCTTAAATCCTCGATTTGTATAAACTCATCAAAGATAAATCATGCTATGTGAGTAAAATGTGATGTTTGTTGAAGACCAAATGTTGGTGTTACGGATCAATGGAAATACCTAAAGGAGTGCTTCTTTCCTATTATAAACATGGAGTCATGTGTATCAAGAGGCTACAATGTTGAAGAATTCCCTTAAGGAAGATAATAGAGTACCATGGAGTTTTTCCTTTCCTTAAAGTTTTATAGTTAAACAATATATGAAATGATGTAAAGAAATTACAGAAATTTGAAATAGGGATGAATTAAAGAGTGTCTCAAGTCATGACAAGACTCTTTAATGGTTTAGAAAGTATAATTGGTTATTATACATAAAGATGTAAGAAAGTATGATACTATGTATGGAGGTCATTCCCGATTTGAGATGAAAATAATTTTTTGAGAGTTGAAATGAGTGTACATATTTAAGCATGGGTGAGTAAAGTGATCCATTGGAGCTTAAAGAATGAATGTGTGTAAGTACTAAAATAGAGCATGTTATGAGTGTAAAAGATAGAAGGTGATATTATACTAGTTAAGAAGAAGTCGGGAAATAATTAAAAAAATATTGCAAAATAGATGTTTGTAGTTGGTTAAAAGAGTTAAGACCCAAATATGTGTATGAATATTAATATTGCATGGTTCTTGATATATATCAATGAAATACAAGGTTGGAAAGCTTCAAATTGGTCAGAATTGATCTTAGAGATAGGGAAGAAAATTTTGGTCCCATCAAGATGAAAAGTTTCCCATGAGCAAGCCGAGGAGATATGAAGGGTATTGAAGTTTACTAAGAAATAATACTAAGGTCTTAAAATGTGTGAAATATGACCACAAGGTTCATAGGTAACAAGAGGTATAAGCAATTCCAAATGTTTATAGTGACATTAATAGGAAGAAAGTGAAGAAATACAAGTATGTCTACATGTACTTAGATAGGGGAGCTTGGTTTAACTCTCCAAGAATTAATTTAAGTGCTTGAAGAAGATGAATTAAGGTAGAGTATACTAAAATTGTGCCTTAGAGATTGTGATAAATGACTTAAACATCTACAAAGAATTATAAGCTAGGTAAGAATATAAATGATGTGTTTTCAGTTAGAGTTAGATGAAATGAGTCTGGGGATCCTTGAAAGTGTTTATCATGATGAGTTTTTGTTTTTATAACACTAAGAAAGTTGGAATTTTGGTTTGAGAATGAGCTTTAGGGACATTGGTCTAAATAGTGTTTTGGTTAGCCTTGAAGGTAAATATTTGTAGTCTTGAGAATTGAAAAGACCTAAAATGAGGTGTTGAACAAGGATGAAGACAAAATGGAATCAAAATGTCTAGGGGGATAATTTGTATATTTTATCAGGTCCATAGGATCTTCATTTGTTGTTAAAGGAGTCAAAGAGGAGATATTTCAGTCCCGAGGAGCTATTGTGTCAAGTAAGTTGGTTTTTAGCATTGTTGTCATTGTTCTTGTCTTGTGTTTTCATTTTCCATGTAGTAGTAGAATTTTAGTATTTTTCATAGATGGAAAAGGGAGAGAAGCATCAAAAACATGGAAAAGAGTCAAGTAGGTGTATTGGTCTTGTTGGTTGCCATCAATGTTTCTGAAGGTGGTTGCCATCAATGACAAAGGGGAGATTGTTGGCCATTGTGTGTTTGTGTTGTCATTAATGTCAACTCCATTTATTTAAAAAGGGTTTCATGGTGTTTTGTAAGTCTCATGAGGTGTTAATCAGATGTCAAACATGAAGTTTGATTGGTAGTGTCCATGTTTGGTGAGTTCTAGGAGGTCTGGTGCATGGTTGAGTAGGCCTAGTCATGGTATGAGCTCTCTTGAGCTCATTGGAGTGTTTTATGAGGTCACACAGTTTTAATTTTTGTCATAGGTGTTTATGAGTCTGTATGAGGTCATCATGGTCATGGGTTATGGTTGAGTTAGGTCATTCCAGGATTGTTTCTAGCCCTAGTGCATGTAAAATGAGGTAGAGGTATGTGATTTGGAGCTGACCAGTCTTGTTGGAGCATGGTATTGGTAATATTATAGTGGAAGTTTACTTGAGGTTAATTTTGATTTTCAAGTCAATATTCGGTGGTATGATGTATTTATGAGGTCCTTGGGAAGAAAACTATGGAAAACGGGAAAGTAAGCAAAAATATTAATGGTTGGAGAGTTTGAGATATATTTGAGCTATATGGATGATATGTACAAGTAGAGTATGTTTTCATGATGCTTCATGAAAATTTTAGGTCATTCTAAAGAATTTTTTTGAATATAGGCAAATTTTGGTAAAACTAGGTAAGTTTCAGTGTGTTTTTAAAAGAAAACATGGGCCTTTTGATGCTCATTGGGAATTGTATGATTTGCATGGGGACCTGAGATATTTGGAGTATATTTCTATGTTAGTTATGAAGGTTTCATAAAAATAATGATTTGGTTTTTATAGTCATATTTTTATGAACGATCGTTAAGAAGGTAAGTTGGTTTGAAACCCTAAGAAAACCCTTGCTAAGAGTAGCTTGAAGAAGATTGAGTGTACAAGACCATTTTTAATTTTTATGAAAAAGTGATGATTGGATTTTTATAGGACTCTTCCATATTTCCATAAAGGTAAGATATTTCTTGTGAAAGTATGTGGGCCCCACCTGAAAATGCTTGTTTATGAAGAATTGTAGTTTAAGTAGAAGTTTCCCAAATAAGGTAACATCTATATTGGAAATTTATGTTAGCATTGGAGTTTTTATATATGAATATGAATTTTTTAGGTAATGGTTATTTTGAAAAATTCCAAAGTGTTCCATATTTATGAAGATTGGTATTTCAAGGGCAATTTGGAGCATGACTTTAAGTAAAATTAACATTACTGGAGCTACAAGATGAGTTAGGAGCTGATTAAAGTTGTGTTGTGAATATTTTTAGGAGATATTTCCAATGGTATATTAAATTTTTTTATATGGTATATAGAATTTATGAGCTGATATTTGAGGGTCAAGTTTGAAGGTTGTTCGTTCTAGAAGGGTGCTAAGTAACTACAAGAGGAAAGTTGATGATTATAAGTTGTTCAAGTTTGGTGAAGGTTTATGAGTGTTTATAAATAATTTCTAAGTATGTTTCATGGTTTTGTTAAGATTGGAAGTGGTTTTTTTGGTGATGGAGCAAGTTGGACTAATGGTCAGTTCGTGAGTCTAAGAAGGCATATGAAGCATTTTACATAGATTGGCTTGGTTGAAGGCCTTCCACTTTGATTTGGAAGGAGTTCCAATATGTTATATAAATAGGATTAAATGGGAATTACATTTATATAAGTTTTTTTCTTGGTAATTTGATTTTATGTGTCTTTCAAGTCAATTTGTGAAGAAGAAGTTATGTTGAATTTTAGGATAGGTTTTCTCAAGCTAGAAGATTGAATTTTTGATGCATGAAATGGATTTATTGATCATTTATATCACCTAAAAAGTGATTAGGGATGAATTTTTTTCCTTCTTAAGGAATTTGGAAGTCTTGCAAGTGACGAAGGGTGTTAATCATTCGAGTTTATATAACTAGTTTTGGGAAGCTCTTTTTAGTGAAGAGGAAAGTTGTTGTGGTTTAATAATGTAGATGTTTCATGAGTTATAAATTTCATAAAAGTTATTTAAAATTCCTAGGAATTCCATAGATTTTCACATTCCATATTATCTCATCTTTGGTGATCTTTAGGCCCAAAGGTAAAATCAAAGTGTAGAAACACCTCTTTGGTGAAGGATATGAGCCATTAGGACCATTTAAGGATTTATTTGACTGGTAAAAGTCAATATATGACCATTTATGGTGCTTATATGTTATATTACACATGTATGGTGAATATGGGAGCTTTAATAATAATTTTTTTGGTATGAGTGAATTTTTCTCATCCTAGTGATGTGGTTTTGAGGCATTCTAGTGCAAAATGAGTGGTTTTGGGAATGGCCAACCTATATGCATCATATGTGACCATTGTAATTAATTTATTTTAATTTTTTAATGATGTATTGGTCATTATAAAGGATAAATACTAACCTCCTTCATGATTGTAAGATAAAAATACATATAAAACAATGTTTTGAGTTCAAATTTGAACTAGTCTTATGAGAGGTAAAAGTGCAACCTACCTAAGGATGTGAAGGATCTTAATGCATGATTTCAGTGATGATGATGTGCATGAAAGGTTTAATATTTATTTTTGGCATGTGTGAAATTATTTAGAGCCAAGACAAGTTGAGAAGGAAGAAGAAAGAGTGAGGTTAAGTAATGGGGGTGTAAAGAAGATTGTGTGAATTGAATTAGATATCTCCATTAGTTGTGGTGCAAAAATAAAATCATAGATCATCATCATCATGTGGATAGGTTGGTTCTTATTCATTTTGGCAGGTTGTAGTCTCCTTGTGGAGTGGGTGATTTACTAAGTTAGAGGTTGTTGCTCCTTGTGAAGTTGGTTCTTCACTAAATATATTTGCTTTGTGTAATGTAAGAAGAGTTTCAATGGGTTTTCTTACCCTTGAGGGTTTCCCACTTATATATTGTGTGCATGTGTATGATCTCTTTGTTGTGATTATGTAGTACATTATTTCATGTTGTTAATCTCAAATTTATGGATGGATAAATGTTAATGGTGCATGTATGATAATCTGAATTTTGTTTTAGAGGTTTAAAGATGTAATTCACCCCTATCATTTCATTGGGATTCCAAAAATGTCTCTTCCCCTTTTATCTTATCAAATTTTCCACTCATTCCTCCTTCTTTATAAATTTTGTGCACTTTCATGCACTTTTATTCTTAGGTGGTCTATTTCAATTCTTGTGCACGTGTTAACTTATTTTGAAAAAAATATCAAAACAAAGGCATTCACCTAAATATTTTATGATGATCCTACATCAAACTCCCTAGGTAAACAAAATTGAGCTATATATCAAGATTTAGGCTCTGGAGTATGGGCTAGTTTACCAAGCTCCTTCACACGTATCTATGTCACATCTTCTTCTACGTGTTCCTTCTATTTCTTTCGACATGTCCTCTTTAATATCCTTGAGTCTAGTATGGCCTCAATTTCTTCATCCCTTCTCTCTGTAATCTACCTCCTTCGGTCAAGAGTTTCTTGATCTTGTAGTGCATCCTCATATAACTCCTTTCCATGTTATCTTTTATCTCTATGTACACTTTGTCCCCTTCATTGAACTCATATAAATATAAAACATTGAGGATTATAGAGATTTCCAATCCCTCATGTAAATCTAACTTATATGCATTTGGCCCAATCTTATGCACTATCTTACATGACCCAATTTTCTTCTACTTCAACTTATTATAAGTCCCCTTAGGAAACCTATACTTCCATAAAAGTTCCATTACTTGATCTCCTTCCTCAAATTCCTTGTGTTTGTGTCCTTTATCTCGTGCACTTTTTGTATTGTTCAATTACTTCTTTTCGATTTCCCGCACACTTCCTCATACAATCCCATGTATATTATGTATACTCCTCTACTTATGTGTTTTAGTTATTCATTACCTCACACAAATTTATGAATCCTCTTGAAATTTTCCCTTAATTTTTTTAAAATGGGGTCCTTTTCTATGCTTTGTTGATTGAATTATCATAGGAAAGTTTTTACAAGTGCCAATATTGCATCATATGAGCTGGTTTATCTCCTATCAATCTCCAAAGTAAATTACTTAATATTATTTTCACCACCTTTTTGTATCCATCATTCTATTGATGATAGGTTGAACTATATGTTAATATTGTTCCATTTAGGTCTTCTGAAAATTCCTTCAGAAAGGTTTTAGGAACTTAGTATCCCTATATGACACTATGCTCATTAGTAACCTATCAACCACACTACTTCCTTGAACAATATATGGTTGATCCATGTCACATCACTTGTATTATCATACAAAATAAAATAAACTATATTTGAAAATATATTACTACCACAAATATTGATTCATTCCCTCTTTGTTTCTGGAAAACCTAGTAAAAAATCCATGCAAATGTCTTCTATGGCATTCTTGGTATAGGTAAAGGCATGATATTTTTTTTTTTCCCTTTTTGAATTGAAAAAACTTGTATCTCCATACATACTTACACATGGTTTTCTCATATTTGGACAATAATATCACTCATTCAAATGCGTAAATGTATTTTTATTCCCAAATTGATATCCTAATACTCCACTATGATTTTCTCTTATCAGATTATTAAGCATTGATCCTTGTGGTATACATAACTGCTATGTTTGAAACAACATTCCTTCTAGGATAAAATAGTCTAACCAAGACATCCTATCCATGTGCATTGGTTCCTATAATTCCTCTCATGCTTCTTTGAAATCATTTTCTTACGTAAATAACTCCTTCATGGTCTCAAATTCCATCACTTTTTATTCATTTTAGTCAACACCAATAACCTTCTACTAAATGCATCTATGACTTTGTATGATCTTCCACAATGGTGCTTTAATACAAAAGATAACTTTGTAGGAACTCTACCCACTTCATATGCATTTGTTTTACTTTATCTTGCCTATTGATGAACTATATCACCCGATGATTAGTGTAAAAAAACATTCAATAACAAATAATGCCTCCATTTCTTCAACTCCTAGATTATCACTTAGAACTCTTGATCATAGGTTGAATATCTCTTTTCGCATCATTCAATTTATCATTAAAGTAGGCTATGGGTCTCCCTTATTTCCTTAGTACTATGCCAATATTTGTTCCATTAGCATCACAATCCACCTAAAATACCTTTTACAAACTTAGAAATGCTAACACTAGTTGTGCTTTAATATTCTACTTCAATTCTCAAATTTTTACTCATCTTCTCTCGTACACACAAACTCCTTATGATATCCTTTCATTGTATTTTTTATCATTATGCATATCAACCAAATTTCCAAAAGTAATTCCTATAAAATATTTCTAAAACATGAAATATTTGTGCCTCAATCACACTACGGGTGAGGACACTCTACAATTGCACACACTTTTAAGGTACATTCGAAATCCAAGTATAATAACTCTTTGTGCATAAAGATACAATTATTTATATTCACTATTATTTCTTTTTCTTGCAAATGCTTCATTACCTTATGTAGATATTCAATTTGCTATCCCTTTGTCTTTTTAAACACTAATATATCATCCATATACAATATCACAAATTTTCGAGGTATATCTTTAATACCTCATTCATTAGTCTCATGAAAGAACTCAAGGAATTGGTTAACCAAAATGGCATGAATAACCACTAATATAAGCATTCCTTTATTTTAAATGTTGTTTTCCATTGATCGCCTTCCTCTATACATATCCGATGATAACCAATCTTCATATCAAACTTCAAAAATATTACGTGTCACTAAGGAAATCTATTATATCATCCATCATGGGTAATGGAAAAATATACTTAATGGTAATCTTGTTAATGGCTCTAGGAACCACACACATACGTCATACTCCTCATTTCTTTGGTGATAGAACTACTCATACTACAAAAGGGCTCAAAATTGTGCACACCAATAATTTATCAATAATTTTTGTACTTGTCTACAAAATTCTTCATTTTCTTCTAGGGTCATTCTATCTGATGCCTTATTTAGACAACTATATCCTAGTATTAAGTATATATGATTATTGATACTATGTGCTAGCAATAATCCTTGTGGTAATTCTTTTGTAACAATTTCTATGAACTCTTCCAATGACTTAAGCACTTATATAGGAACTTATTCCCTTTATGTGTAATCTCTACGCATTTCCTTTAGTATAGGGAATATTTTAGTGGTGAATTGATGACGAGTTTGAATTGATTCTTCTCTCTAGAGCTCAATTCTATGATGGAAATATTATATTTATAATTCCATGAGAATATGTAGAAAAAAACATAAATCAATACGCATATAGAAAAATTTTATTATTCACAATCCATTTCATACATTCGTCTCTCCCGACTTGGTCTTCATGGAATCACATAACAAGACTCTCCCTAAATGCTTGTTTCAAATCCTAAGAGAGTTCTAACAAGCTCCAAACTTAGACAAAACTAAATAACCTCCCATGAATCTCTATATCTCATTCCAACTAAAAATGATAGCTCATGGCCAATGCATATGGCCTTATTAGAATTGACCTCCTAACTGACTTTTCATTAGTAAAATTACAATTTACTCAATTCCTCCCTAGTGGAATGAACATGCAAATACACTTTGAAAAAAATACAAGCTATGACTCTGTATGCAGGATGCTCTAGCATCAAATTCCCAATGAGGGAAAAAAATTGAGCTCCTACTCAAATGCAGTTATGCTTCTTTCTTTTACTTCTTCCAGATCTTATGTGTTTCTTCTTTATTGGTTGATTTCTTTGACTTCATGTTTCTCATTTCTTCTTCCTTCATGACTTGACATTCCAAAATGACAATCTCTATCTTTATCTTTTTGATTTGGATTCCTTGAAGGGCTCTTCTCTCTATAGCTTGTATCTCTTTGTCTAATAATCCTACACATTCACAACTCAGAACACAATTAGTTTTAAAAACTTGAGGCATTGTTTCCTCTCTAGCCACATATTCATTACTGAGGAACTTCAAAAGTTCCATCTCCTCTTCTTTAGAAGTTTCTTCACCGCTTGTAAGATTCAATTCTTTTGAATTTTTCATGATTTGTTGCTAAATCATTTCCTCTCCTTCACTGAACTGGCCAAAACTGTATTCTATGTCATTGGTGACACCTCTTCCTACAACATATCAGGTTTCCCGAGCACTTCAATGAGTGCTTCTTCCTTGCATTCACCCTTCATGACCCTATCCAAAAATACTATTGTTTCTTCATACAAAGCATCACTCTAAAAATTTACATCTTCATCAAATATGAAAATTTTCTCACCCATATCTATGGGTTTCTTGTTCACCTCAACAACCTCTTGCAATCCATCTTGTGTTGCTAAATTCTTATTACAACCATAATAAACTAGATTAAACAAATATTCTACAAATTTTACCTCTTCCTGCACCAGGGAATCTGTCACTCCCTCTTCCTCATCAAAAATAGGATTAAATTCTCCTATTTCTCCTCTTTCCTATGTGCCTTCCATAGGATTTCTTTCTTCATTCATGAGGTCCTTCCTCACAACTGCATCTCTTCATTCACACAAAAAAACATTAGTAGAATTATCAAAACAAAATACCATGTAAAATTATTCACCTGCATAATTTTGTTCTTGTCTGAAAGGCTTCCCAATGAGCCTTTTCCAATTCCATTGTTGCATCCTCATGTCCCCTTTCATCTTTTTGACTTATTTATTTTTCTTCCTCTGTACCTATAAACATATATTTAGTCAACATATTAGAAATAATCATAATTTCAATTGAGGCTAAGTGTTATTTTATTTCATTGATCTCCTTCTAAAGAGATTCCTCCTGTTCATTTCTCTTTTCCTCTCTTTCTTCCCTTTTTCTTTCCTTTTCTAGTTTATCCAGGCCATTATTTCTTTTACCAGTTGCACCTTGCTCTGCAACTCACTTTCTTCTTCTGTCCATTTCTTCTCATCCTCTTCCTGGACTTCATATTTTTTTCTCTTTTCTATTTGAATAAACTTTGGACATTCACATTGTATCTTCCTCTATCATTCCAAGGCTCTTATCTCCTTTCCATTTTCATGAATACTATCATCATGGCAAAATTTTGATTATATTTAATCTTAATGTGATTCAATTTTTATCCTTATCTTCTACTTATCAACAATCCTCTACCTACTTTTCATCTATTCTCTCTTCCTTAATAGTTTTTTTCACCTTTCTGTGGTATCTAGCTCAATTCTCACTCCTATGTCACTTGCTACCCGAACAATGATCTATTAGAAAATTTGATTCGGTTCACACCTCTTATCTTGCCTCTGTATTTCCGCACAACATGGACCTAAGTACCGTTAGTAGCATTGTTTCCAACACCTCACACTGAGATGTAATGTTCGCATGGTCAAAGATTCATCCCCACTAGCTTTCTCACGCATCAAAAAATGACTGCAAGTTCGATATTCATTGTTCCACGAATAGTTGTGTCAACGTAAACATCTACATGTCTTACCAAACATGTCTGACAATCATTCACATTATTCACTACTCCTACAGTCTGATGCCAAGCACCTTTTAAATCACATTCCACACAAGATCGAATAAATATCCCTCTCACTATATCGTTTCTTTCCAACGATGTTTAAGCTTCAAAGGCTCTCTTGCAAATCATGTCGCCGCTGCTATTAAATGTATTTTACCGATTTTCATTATATAAACGCCATCATTGTTATTGCATACTCCTCTTGATATTTCTTTCTCTTGTTCTCAAATCGATTCACACAGTAACTTAAAAACTCAATTCAACTGGTAGTGATAATATATTTTCTGAATGCATCAATGCCACTGTCTCTCTTGCATGTCCAATCCACTCAATGCATGCAATTGATCGATTCACCAGTTAATAGCTTCAAGAATCTTTCACATCCTTCACTTAGACTTCGACGTCACGTTACTAAGCCTGTTGAACACCAATCAATTATGGTGATGATCAACTTTTTTGTTATGGATAATCTTCAACTACATTTGTGATTGGTCCTCATGGCCCCTTAATTCAGGATTCTCCTCCTTTTCTCGCTTCCGATTAAACTGAATATACAAACTGATAAGAACCCGTAATGTATGCATGAATAATTGCAATTCAAAACCTAAAATTTTACCCACATTACAACTGATCAAAGCACTCTGGATTAGCACACCTCAGCACTCACAACCTCTGAGATCATCTTCACGCTCTGATACCAAAAATTATGACAGTCTGAATTGACTCTTCTCTCTAGAGCTCAATTCTATGACGGAAATATTATATTTATAATTCCATGAGGATATGAAAAAAAACATAAATCAATATGTACAGCCAAATTTTATTATTCTCAATCCATTTCATACATTCATCTCTCCTGACTTGGTCTTCATGGAATCACATAACAAGACTCTCCCTAAATGTTTGTTTCAACTCCTAAGAGAGCTCTAACAACCTCCAAACTTAGACAAAAATAAATAACCTCCCATGAATCTTTATATCTCATTCCAACTAAAAAGGAAAGCTCATGGCCAATGCATATGACCTTATTAGAATTGACCTCACTAACTAACTAAATTCACAAATAAAATTACAATTTACATTCACAATTTATTCCTCCCTCAATTCCACACACACCTAGTGGACACACACACACACACACATAAACTCCCAAAACAATATGAGTTATGAGTTTTGTGTAAAGGATGCTCTGCATCACGAATATTCCAATTTTTTAAATTTAAAATTGGTGAATTTTTCAGGTATTAGCTAAGACCAGCTGCGCCAAAATTTTCAGGGTAAAGTCAATTTTAGGGGTCGGTTTGCCAAGGAGTTCACACTAATAGTTGACTATTATCATTCAAATTTCCCTTAGCATAAAATTAAAATATGCCAAATTCACTTCATATATACATATACATATATAAGTATTTAAACTTCATTATTCATAGTTTCAAACATCCAAATTTCCCTTCCGTAAAATTGTGATTATCAAATATTCCTTGCAAAATTGTAATTCCTTTTTGCTGATCTTCATCGACCCGATGACCGGCCATCAAATATTTCCTTTTTGCTTTCAAGGTACTTTAATTTGTTCTGTAGCATTTTAAGTGCATAAATTTACTATTAGTCGATTGCATACTCCATGTAGACAATTGGTAGGATATAGAATGCTTTTCGGTGATAGCATAACAATATGCAACCTTCGATAGCATAAAATATGCTATGGGCTAGTAGTATACTATATGCTACCAGAAATTTTCATATTGTTTGATATCTACATGAAATCGGTGACAACATACAATATGTTATCAACCAAGTAGTATAAAGTATGCTACTAGAATGTATCTTGAATTATACTACGGAAGGTAAGATGCATTATGCTGCTTCTTGACGACAAGAGCATGAAGTATGCTACCAACCAACAACATACTACATACCATCGGCGGTAGCATACTACATGCTCTTAGCCCGATACCATACTCATGCTTTATCGGTTAGTAACATACGCATGCTACTAGTCATTACCATGTCAAATGCTTCATGTCGGTAGGATGCGTATGCCCCTGAGATAGTAGCATAATTTTCATTCGAATTTGGTTTGTTTACAAATTTTAGAATGTTATTGATATTTTGATTAAACTGATATATTTTAGAATTTCTCATGGATAGGTATAATGGATTCTTTGAACAATCAAAAAAAGGAAAATAAACTAAAAAGAAAAAATAGCATATTAAATTTTTATTGACAAAAAAATAAAGACCCAACATGCATCCAATGGAAACATTAACATGGGTAATAGTAAGTTGTAACAAATTATCATAACCTTTTTCCTCTTTTTCGTCAGTTCAGTTTAATTTTTTTAATATCTTTGTAACATTCAATTTTTCGTTTTTGAATACGAAACCCCTCTACTATTAATTGTATTTTGAAAACATAAACCCTAAAGAAACAATTATTTCATTAGATGAAGATATAATTGACCCAGACATGCCAGAGCTAGAAGATTGTCCCGATTGCCAAATGCATTCAATACATGAATGTTCAAAAGAAAATATTCCAGTAGAAGATGATATTGACATGACCCTTAAAAAAATAAATCTGTGAGAAAGAAGAAAACATCCTAGACAATAGGAAGGTCTTTTCAGGTAGATTGGGCGAAAAATACCCATTCATTGAACCTGTATAACCAGATAATGGTAGTGATACTCCAAAATAATGTAGATGTACTATTTGTGGTTGGAAATTTGGTAAATAACATAGAAAACAACTTAAATTGGACACTATAGAGAAACATTGTGGCATAGTATATTACACACACTTTGAAAATGATGGAAAAATAATGAAGACTCGTAGATGGAAAACTACAAAAGAGTGCATGTATCTAATATATAAGGAGTATGAAAATAATATGAAACAAACTCAAAAAAATAGGAGAAAGGAGGAATCATTAATGAAAATTTTGG
The DNA here is from genome assembly GCA_018340775.1 of Taxus wallichiana var. yunnanensis. Lineage (NCBI taxonomy): Eukaryota > Viridiplantae > Streptophyta > Pinopsida > Cupressales > Taxaceae > Taxus > Taxus wallichiana. The sequence goes on along the minus strand of CM031233.1, from coordinate 205,234,789 downwards.
AAAAGTGCAAATGAAAATCGAAAGAAAAAAGTACCCAATTTTTAATGATATTCTTTATTCTTAAAATGGGTAGACCAATTTCAGATTTTTTAGAATATAAGAAAATTTTCAAGTTCAATGGGATTCCAAACCTTCCACATTCACATTGGTTAGAGAGTAGTGATTAGGAGATGGCGAGATGTCTTGTGATCATTGAACAAGAATATCTAAAATAAAATGTCAAGAATGCAAGTTTCATCTCCTTTCAATTGATGAGGTTACAGTTGTTGACAACACTTCTTGGGTTTGCATGCATATATATAATTTCTAGTACCACACAAGGACACCTCATCTACTATTTGTTCATAAAATGAAGGAAAATTGCAATGTTGAAAATATTTTCAAATTGGTTATATCTAATTTGAAGGACATAACAGGAATGGATAATTATTCAGTAGATACAAAGTTTATTTACATTGGTGTTAATGATACATCATTGATGCGGGGTCATATAAATGGTCTATTTATGCATCTCCAAACATTTTTTCTCCTTATATGATTCTATTCATTACATGGATCATGAGAATGAATATTACATATAGGATAGTAAGAACATTTGAAGGTGTTGAAAAATTATAAGAGTGTATCCATGAACTACATGCCTATATGTCAAGTAATCTAAAAATATTTCTAGTGTTTTAGAAATTTTCACTTACGGTCACTGAATGGAGAGAAAATTCTTAAAGATGTTGATATAAGATGGATTTCTATGTATGATCCTACATGCATAGTTTTTGAGGAATATCCATCGTTAAATGGTTTCATGTTTAAGAACCATAGGAAATTTGATAGGAAAAGATTTATTTATCTCCTAATAGAATCGAAACATTATTTACACTTTGTGAGATTCTTCATTGATTCGCATGAAATGGGTGTATAACAAAGCTTGCTCAAGAATATCCATCTATATAGCAAACTTCATTAGATTCATGAAAAGGGTGTGTTAGACTCTAGATATGTTATATAAGCTTGATGAATGTTGTAAAGGGAATGTATTCGATAACTAGTAAACTCTGTGAGAATTTAAGGATCATAATAGCTACTTTAGATTTAATATATGTGGTCATCATTGTATCTTTGTTAACGGGAAGGAGATTCAAATGCAAACATTCAAAAATGAGAGGATATTTTGGATAAAGATTGAAGAAGTGCTTGTTACATGAGATGTATATGATGTTATTATATCTTAAACAAGAAAAAAGTTGCAGAAAATTTCACAATGCTTATCCAAGTGAGATCAAAGATTCATTTTTTAAAATGTGAGATTCTTGAGACCATGGGAGTAGTCAATCCTAACTTTTAGAATCTGTAGGAGGTAGTGTTATAGCTGATTCATTTAAAAGACACATGGGTAATATCATTAAGAATTTTTACAATGATTTGAATGTAATGGATTTCAAATTAATGGTGTTCTTTAACAGGAATCACTTGCATTGCAATCAACTAATTTTAGCCAAGTAATGAGCAAACAATTTGAATTACGGAGTGAGTCAATAGAGAATGGAGAAATTACACTTCTATGGAAAAATTTGTATCCTAGTACCATCCTTCATGAAAGTATTAGTGAATATTTATGATTGTATGAATTATGTCAAACAATGATATTGGGATCGAGTTGAAAATGAAAGAGTTTTTAGTGCCGACATTTATAAAATCAAAATATAAGAACGGGATGGATAAAAATCTTGAGATTATATATTTCATGATATGATGTGGATAAATTTCCTTATGAATGGGTAATGGCAAGTATGGAAATCTCTTGCGAGAATGGAGAGGGATCTGTAATTCTAATATAGGGACTACGGATAACAATGAAAGCTGTTGTGATCGAAAATCACAAGCAAAAGATTAAATAACAATGTTGGGAACAAAAAGATATGTATCGGTTTGAGCTAATTGATATTGAGTAAAGAAGAATGAATATACATTTTAATTTTGGAAAGAAAATCTCATATCGAATATAATTATGTATATTTTTTTTTTTTATACACATGTTCATTACTGAATAATATTTTCAATATTGCAATTTTTAGAGTTCTTAAATGAGAAACATCATACTTATTTTTTTGTTGTCTTTTAAATGATAATAATAGCATTCCATTGATGGTAGATTTTTCAGTCTTACGCATGAATATAGTACAAATACAACATATAATTTTTATTTGTCGATATTTTTAGATAATTTGAGTGTTTGTTCTTTGAAAAATAATTTCAGTGTTTGGAAATGAAACTTGTAGTTTTGTCCACATAAAGTATTTGAAAATGATAATAATCAGTAATGTAATATGTAATATTTAATAGTAATATGAAGCACAATTGAGAATAATAATAACATTAAGAATCAACTTGAATAACTTATGCACTAATATAAAAAAATTAAAAGTAAAATACCACATCGATTAAAATTTGAAACTTTCCATATTTTCATTAATAAGTATATATATTTATACATTGATTTTGAAAACGTTTTACAAAAAGATTCTAAAAACAACAATAACAATTTCACAATTTGATTTTACAGCATCATCCTTGAGAATATTATTCTCTGTGTTTCAATTTTGTCTCTGCGTGATAAAATTTTCTCTTACAACACCCGACTGAACAAGATCCTTTGTTGGAGCTTTCGATATTCAAAATAATTTCTCATTCTAGATTTGTTGCATCACCAGTAGATAGTAATGTTGGATCTATTTTGTATGCTTCTTCAACAGTATCTCAGATCCATTCCATGGGCCTTTTATCCTTCTCAAGGTATTATTCTTCTCATTTAAAATAACAAGCTTTTTCCTCAATTTAATTGATGCATTTAAAAATTTCTGGCACTTTTAAATGCACATCTACATTGTAGCATCATTTTTCAAATTTTGTACTTTGACGCATTTCAAAACAAAAATAATAATTAATTACGTTTGAAAAATTGTAAATAATACTTGAAAATTTAGTAAGACTTACCAATGCCTTATCTCATCCCACATTTGTAAAAACTACAAGGCCCTTGTCTCTCAACCACATATTGTGGTAGGTTGGTGCTTCTACATTTAATTTCTCAATTCTATTCAACATAATGTCCAACACTTCATCATCATAACTATTTTCCAAAGATACAAACCAAACACAACTTTATTCAACAAAATATCAAACATAGTTGGATCGTTTTGAAGCTGAAGAATACATATATGTCTTTGGGAGTGATTTTAAATCATGAATTTATTTCTTTAATAATAAATTTATCCCTAAACTCCCATAATTTTAATTTTAATATATTTCAATATAACATCAACATTGGTTTCACAATTGTCAACCAAAAAAGCATTAAGTGGAAAAGAAGTTTTTGGTCATCAATTAAAGCGAGTTTTTCTTGGAGAAGGTGTGCTTGATCTATCCACTCTTATTGGAGGAGGATGCCTTATCCCATGAATCATATCTTAGGGATAAAATTTTCATGAGCCTTAACCATGATTTTAATCTCTACAGATATTCCTCATTTAAATCAATTTCATTCAAAACAAAAACACCCAATCCACTAGGAACATTGCCCAACGAAAAATGTTGGAAAGTTAGTTGCAAAATTAAGGGTGCCCCTAATTGAAGTGGAGAAACAAATGAAATATATTTTCCATTACACCTCGGTCCCGATATTTTGTGGTGGAGGTGGAGATGGTGGCATCATCCTCTTCATAGTATATTTATTTTGAATTGGATGTGGAGGAGGCCTTGAAACAATCAAATGTAATTTTTTAAATAACAAAATAAAAGTCAAATGACAAACACAATAGGATTGAAATAATAATAAATGTAACATTATATCATATATGATTATAAATATTACTTTGTTGAAAGGATTCCATCTAAGGTAAAAATTGGGCATGTTGCAGTTGATGTGGTGGTTGTAGAGAAGTAGACTGAAATGTTTGGGATTTGTACTGGTAGGTGTGGTCTAAAACATTATTAAGCATCAATGATTGATGAGCTTGTTGAATTTTTGTTTAAAAAATAAAAATAAAAAAACACAAAAATGAAATTCATACCTAGAGCCAAAGAGTGAGGTACCGAAGATATTTCTACATCTTATTGTGTTTGATCAAATTTAAATACATTTTTTCTAGACTACCATGAGCCCAACAATATAATCATGTGCTACTTGATGTTTTGCAAAGCAAAGGAATATAAGTTATAAGAAATATAGAAACATATAGAAGTTATAAATAATTAATTCTATTTATTTTCGAACATATTGAAGCATATGTCATATATACATCATAAATTAAAATACCTATGATTAACGCTCATGGTATGGTGAATGTGTTAGTTTTAGAGTTTATGGAACTCCTCATCATTTGACATATTATGGACTAGTGTCATCCTCATGTTGATCCTCGATACAATAACCGAATCTCCTTAACTGGTGGGAAATGACCTCTAATATAATATTCCCTTCGTGATGCAAGCCACAACAACTATTTTTGTTATAATTCAATGATAAATTGTTTATCAATCCCAAATAAATAAGTATACTTGATAAATATTACAAAAAAAATAATAAAAATCAAATAATAAAAAAATTGGACCCACCTCCTGCTCTTGAATGTTAATGAAAATTTGATAGATTTGGATGCATTTTGTCGAGTAGTGGTGCCACGTAAATTATAGAGGATTCATAATAAAAACCAAGTATAAAATTTTTGGAGCTAATGGTAACATTGTTATTCAAATGAATGTTGGCCAAATCAATTCTTATCCTGGAGGATAAGTAAATGCGCCAATAAATTTCTGCCCACTTAGGGTGTAAATGATATAAGCAAAAGTCCGCCATGGAATATCCCATATATTAACCTTGCAGTGATATAATTTTTGCACTGGAAGAAGCTGCACCATGGTCCGAAGAAATGGGTGACTGAAATCCTTGATTTTGAATTCCTCTTTTTGAAGGGTTTTGGGAAGATTTAGGTGTGAATACAAGGAGACACATTTTGTTAATATTGAAATGAAATGTAAAATTGAAAATAATCAAAATGAAATGTAAAACTAAAAATAAACTTATGAGCGAGTAGGAGCTAAAATTACATCAATAGATAATTGAGAATGAGGCTCAAAATACTTGTAATCTTCATATGATAAAACAACCTTAGTCGTGATAGGATCCATATCCTTGTGTGGTAGTCTTGTCATATGCTCAATGTCCTTGGGTGAAGTTCCAAATGATTGGGCATGAGATGGGAGTTGATAATGAAAGGTGAAAGTGGAAGTGTCATAGTTTAGTAGAAGATTATTAAGTGTTTTATGGTCTATCCAGAATTTTGGCATATACATGAGCCCTATGAAATTGGACACTTCAATCCATTGGGAAAATTTATTAGGATCCTCTAGAAATGTGTACAATTGAGAAAATACCAAGCTCTTGAACGAAAATTTATTCATATTTGTTGTTGACATAGCTAGGCTCTTGGGCTGTGTGGAAATTGTCTTTCTTCTTGGAATTTTCAATCTGTTATAAAATTCTTAGCACTTGCTTCCTATTTATATCTATCCTTTGGCATTCTAGTTTCTTCATCTCGATTCTCTACGAGATCACCTTATTGCTAAGGGTTTTTTCTCGTATGCTCTATCTTCTCCCATTTGTGTAGAGTGACAATGAATGCCCTTGGTGCATATGTAGGACTTTTTAATATAGCTTCGGTTGAATGCATAGAAAAATCACCCTATGGGCCACTTGTTCATAGCATTCTACATGCTATCGGCCAACATTATTCTACATACTACCAATTGGAAGCATGCGAGAATGCCACCGGTAGCAGATAGCACATGATCTTACCATTTGGTAGCATGATACATGCTACCATCTCGCAACATGTTTATAGAATGTTACCATCTAGAGGCATTCTAAAATGCTACCATCCAATAACATTTAAAATGCAACCATTGAAAGTATGCGAGAATGCTACCGATAGTAGTATACGATCAGAATTGTAACCTGAGCTACTAATGCTAAGCTAGTAACATTAAGAATGATACCGTCAAGTAGCATAAAAATTCTATCGGTAGGTAGCATACTGAGAATGCTACCGGTTGACATTATTTATAATTCCATTAGCCAACAACAAGCATGCAAAATTCTACCTCTAGTAGCATGCATAATGTTACGGATGATTGCATGTGATGTAGATCTTACCGATCGGTAGTAAGTATAATGCAACTAGCTAGTAGTATAAAAATTGTGACATCTGTTAATTCTTCCATGCCTATCTTTCCCGAGAATGATGTTAAAAATTCCTTCCACACAAAACAAATTTTCCTACTATTCGTCATACATGCAAAAGTGGTTTTACCAATAATTGTAAAATATTTTCTAAGGATTTTTTCGAAGGGACCCTTAAAATTTTCCCTTCTTTGATACCAACATTTAATGTTTATTCTCTTCATTTTCCTCAATAATTCTTTACCCGATAAAAGTATAACCCTTGTGCAAACTCTACTATACACTTCTCCTTTCTCCTCATCCCTTAACGGTGACAAGTTAAACTTGCATCCATCCTTTTTGATGTGAATAATATTCATGCACTCATCATTGCCAACATTCCTATCATATTTCCAAGGTCTTCCTAACAGTATATGGAAAATATCCATTTGCATCGCATCACACAATAATTAATCACAATAATTTCCAGTCTAAAATTTCACAATGTTTTGCTCATTAAAAATTACATGGTGCCTATTTTTTCACCATGACATCTTACGAGGGGATGGGATATAAAATATTCTTCATCCATAACTTTTCCACCATTTTCAGAAACAATATTTTTAGTGCTTCCATTATCAATGATCACTTTAGAAAATTTTCCACCTAAATTTTGAATTATCCTAAGAAAATTCTTCCTTTTCATGATTCCATCTTCTTTTGTGATGTTATTAATACTACATTCTGAATCATTAATGATTCTTCGTGATTTGGTATCTTGGAATGTTATGTTTATCTCAATGATTCTACACCTATATGCACCATATGTTTATTAGATTATGTGTTCCTACTCATGACTTCACTTTGTGCATTTGGACATTTGAATGCATGGTTCGCTATGGTTGCACACTTAAAAAATGTTATGGGCAATCATCTTCCTCGTCCTCAACTAAATCTTCAATGTCCTCTTGAATAGTTTGAAACTTCATTACTCTATGCGCCATTCTTGGATAGTGTCGCACATTACTATACTCATCCTCCTATTGCCTATTATATCCTCATCCACTTCCTCCTTTACCCGCGTACATTGTGGGTTCCTCTTCTGGATGCACTCGACATTTAAGGGTCAATTTCTCTTCCACCTTCAAGGGTAGTTGATAAGTTTATTCCATTGTTTAAATGCACAACATGGTAAGTTATTCCTAAATTCCAAATATTAATCCATTGATATATCACACAACCTTCTCTTGGTCAACTTCCACGTGTCCAAATATTATCATGATTCAGTGGAACTCCTCCATGTAGTCCTTAACTGACATCTCCTTTTGTCTCAAATTTTGTAACTTCTTAAACAAGCTCATCTGGTAATCGGATGGAAAAAAATTACTTCTCATTTTTGTGACTATACGATCCTAGTGCACTATTTTATCTTTTTCTCTTCTTCACCTCTCATTTTTACATCCTTCCACCACACACCGCATGTTCCTTCAACTTGGTTTTCACTACTTTGATGTGATGCGGGTCAATGATTTATTCAAACTCAAATTATTCCTCCATACTTCTCAACCAATCTAAAAATTCTTCTAGGTCTAGCCTTGAGAAAAATAAAGGATATATATTCTCTATCCAAAACCATTTTCAAAATTACTTTAGTAATCATACTTCTCCCACACCTATGTTTTTATCCATTTCTTGCACATCCTAAAAAAATATTACATTATGTGCATCCCTCATTACTACTTTACCTTCATCATCATTTTGTGCATCTTGTGCCATGATTCATTTTTATCTATCCTCCTTAATAAATTATACCCTTTTTCTCACACCCCTTAGCTCCATCATCACTTGCTCTAGTTCTCCCAAGATAACTATATTATCTACATTCATTGTGTTAGTTGTGCCCACATTGGTAGCTCTTCTCAATAGCACCTTCTCTCCTCCTTGACTAGTTACCTCTTGATCAATGTTCTATCAATTACCTTACCTCCACACTCTAATACCACTTTGACTTCAAAAGTTTAGATCGAGATGACCCTAGTACATTTACTGAGAGTAAGAAAAGTAGAAAATTCAATTCAGTACCTAAAACATATTCTTCATATCTATACGTTATCTAAAATAATCAATCCTTAATGGAATTTACGGTGGTGATGAATCCAACAATTTTATGTCCTCCTCCACCTAACGTCTCCAACCTTTTGCCTATAAAAATGGATTTTAGGAATATATTTATAAGTAATCTTTTGCCGCCGATAAGGATTTTGAAATTCCAACTAGAGTCCTCTCATAATCCCACTCAAAACCAAATTCAAACTCAAGTGCATTAATGGTGGACAACTACTTCTTACTTTGTAGTTGATGAGAATTCCATATGGAAATCCACATCACAACTGAAATGACATCCTTTGTATACCTACCACTTTTTCATTTTCTTCCTTCAAGTATTTCTCTACATGAACTTTTTTTTCCTTGTTTAAAGTTTTCATTCCCCTTGTTGGGTATGACTCAAAATCATGCATCTAGTTGCAAGGTCTCTTCCCTTTATATCTTATCAAATTTTCAATAAATTCCTCCTTCAAAACTTTTATGTATTGTGGCACACTTTTGTTCTAGCTAGTTTATTTTAATTCTTACATCCACTACCTTACTTAGCAAAAATTTCCCAAAATATATGCGATCACCTAGATTTTCCATAGTTCTCCTACATCAATATAGAAGAAAAATAATGGTTGAGGATGTAGAATGATATAATAAGAATAGAAAAGAAAAGGTGTTTGATTAACTAATGTGTAAGATGCAAGATGATATTATACCTTTAGGTACTATCTAATTAGGAATGATTGGGGATAAATGGAATAATAACATATTTCGAGGTCCTTCATTTATTAGGAGAGTATGAGATTTATTATCAACCAATTTCAATGAAATTGAGTGAGTAAACTATTCTTTAGGGGGATGCACAATAAATTAAAAGGTGTGAATCATGTTAAGAATTTCCTATATAAGCTAACTATTAACATTAAATTCAAAGTGAAAGTAGAGCTTTAAGTTGATGATAGAATATAGATTCATCTATCCTATAAAAACATATGATTCGGTGATCCTAGTAGTAACTAAAACAAGTAAAATGGGAGAGATATATATCTTTAGAGATTACAAATAACTCAATGATGCATGTAAATTAATTCATCCCAATTCCACTTACAAGAGAAATCTTGGAAGATGTGCTTAACATGACGTGTATTCCTTTAGGAGACGGATTCAACGACTTCCATAAAATTATTATATCATGAGATGAAAAATCCAATAGAACATTTTCCATGGATTTGGGATGCTTTTAATACAAAGTTATGCCTTTTAGACTAAATAATTCTCCCGTAGTCTTTCAATAGTTTTAGATACTACATTCAAATATTTTATTCATTAACTTTTAGAGTTATTTATAATTGATTAGGCTATCTTATCATATTCAAAGAATATCTCTTGAAGGTAAATTTAATCCTACAATGTTCTAGAGATTTATGCATTTATTTAAATTTATCTTTTCCACTCTTTTTGAAGCATTGTCTGCATATATGGTGTGAAAGTATGGAATTTTAGTAGATTAGAAAATATCATAGTAATCATTTGTCTCAAACATCCTATAAATTATTCAATGTTTTGCACATTCTTGGGACATACCAATTTAAAATTTAGTGGTTAATCTTCACTAATTCACAAATATTTGAGTTTTGAATTTTGGATTTGGCTAATTTTTAGAGGTTAGGTCACTTTATATTTAACCTAAATTTTCTAGGTACAAGTTAGTTTTTGGGTTGATTCACCTATTAGTTATAGTAATATCCAAATTTATATGTTCAAATAACATGTACCTCATTCACAAAAGGGAAATTTTCTACCGGTCGGTAGCCTAATGATACTAGTGACAATTCTAGCAAAAACCATTTCCTTTCAATTTGTGGCAATCACCAAGATTTCAAAAGTAATTTATAGAATTTTCCAAGTAATATCTATGGTTATTATTAAGAGGGTATTAAAATTTACCCCAGGACATACATGGTATTATAGGACAATCATTAGAATTTATGTCAACATTGAACAAATAATGAAACAAATCTACTGAAAGTTGTACATTTTGAAAATATATCAATAGATTAAAATGCATTTACATAGTTAAAACAAAAATTAGTCATTACACCTATATTTGTATATCTTGATTTTGATAGGAAATTAAGAGTAGTGGAACAACTTCCTACACTAATCTTGAGGAGAGATATTATGCAAAACTTTCAACATAATAAAATAGTTATAGAAATCTCAACAACACATTCATAACAAGAACATAAACACCAGATATACGTGGGGAAAATCCTTTCGGATAAAAAACCCCACACTCCAAAAGCCCACTCAATGTATTTCAAATCTAATAACAAGATTACATACACTTGCAGAGCAAGTTTCTTACAGGAGTATCACCAAAAACAATTCTAGGAGGATTCCAACTTTACAGTACTTGAAAATCTCACCACACCAATTGCTTCTCCAAGCCTTCAATTTATAGACCTCTGGTTATACAAGAAACCATCTATGGTTTACAAAACCATGTGTCAAACCTCTCATGAGGTGGATAGCATTAAAGAGCAAAATTTTGGTCTAAAATTCTCACGTCCACAATATTCTCCCCTATTTTTGACCCTTATAGATGTCATAAAATATGTCATAATATCTCTAAAAAATGCCCTTCCATGATATACTATCATATGGGAATCTTTTGACAACTCCTATTTCTATTTTTAGAGCACTGACAATGCGAAATGATTGTAAGAAAATCTTGACTGAATAAACCAAACAAGGTTGAGACACCTTATTTCCAACAATCTCCCACTTTTCGAATACCTTGTAAGGGACTAAGGGAAAGATACCATCATGGATCAACTGCTAGGGGCCGAGAGGCCCATAGACTCGAAACACCACCTAAATTTCGTTGTGCTCATGGGCTTAGTTAATGCATCTACAACATTCGCAATTGTCTCTACCTTTTCTAGCTTCACCCTGCCATCCTTGACCATATCTCTCACGAAGTGATACTAAACATCAATGTGTTTGGTCCTGGCATGAAAATTCAGGTTCTTCGCAAGGAAGATTAACTCTGACTGTCACAATACATTGTAACTGCACCCTGTTTCAATCCAATATCTAAACACAAACGCTTTAGCCAAATGGCTTCTTTACAGGCATGAGTGGCTGCCATGTACTTTGCCTCAGTAGTGGAAAAGTGACCACAACCTATCACTTTCTCATCCAACTGATTGCACCACCATTAAGAGTAAACACATATGCACTGGTGGATCTTCTGCTATCGACATCACCAACCCAATCTGAATCCACAAAACCATGAATACCTAGGGAATGTTGATCTCCTCTGCCATGAAAACATATAGAATACTCTGATGTACCCCAAAAATATCTGAAGACCCTCTTAACTCGCATTCCAATGCACTCTTCAGGATTAGACATAAAACGAGAAAGAACTCCCACTTCTTGGGCAATGTCTGGTCTTATACAGACCATAGCATACATTAAGCTTCCAACTACACTCTAGTAAGGCACTCTGCTCATGTCTTCCATCTCGATGGGGATGAAGGACATTGTGAAATGGAGAGCTTCATTCCCAAAGTAACAGGAACACAAAGTGGTTTACAATCATGCATGTTGAACCTTTGCAAAACAAAACAAACATACTTACTCTGGCCAAGCCATAGCTTTCTGTTCTCATGATCTCTTCTAATCTCCATCCCAAGTATGTGTTTTTGCACCAAGATCTTTCATTTCAAATTTCATAGAGAGTGAGATTTCAATTCGTAATCAAACCTTTTCCTTTCCCAATAAACAATATGTCATCAACATATAAAGTAATTACTAGGAAACAATCACCATCAGATTTAAAATATACACAGTGATCAGATTTAGACCGCACAAACCCCAAACTCAACACATATGAATCAAACTTCTAGTACCACATCCTAGGACTTTGTTTAAGGCCATACAGGGATTTCTTTAACTTACAAACCATCTTGCTTTTACCTTTCACCATGTAGTGCTTTGGCTGTGTCATATAGATTTCTTCCTCTAAATCACCATGAAGGAAAGCAGTTTTCACATCCATTTGTTCAACCTCTAGGTCATAAGTTGCTGCAATAGATAATAAAAACCGAATGGATGTCATTTTCACAATAGGAGAGAATATCTCACCATAATCAATACCCTCAACTTGAGAGTAACCCTTCGCAACCAATCGTGCCTTATACTTTTCAACATTTCCATCTGAACCAATCTTTTTCTTAAACACCCATTTACATCCAATAGGTTTCCGACCTTTAGGAAATGGTATAAGGTCCCATGTATCATTATTTTTAAGGGTTGTCATCTCTTCATCCATGGCTATTTTCCAAGAATTTGCATCATTCATACCCAAAGCCTCTTGTATAGATCTCGGTTCATCAATGTTAGTACTCAAAGAAAATATGCACTTCCAATCATCAGGAGAATACCCATACCTTTTGGTGGTTGCCTTTCCTTGTAGACTTTTGAACAAGTCGAGGTGGAGATTCTTCCTTCTTCTTCTTCTCTTCTAAATATTTAGAGCCGGTGAGCTCTCCTCAACTTCTTGTCTATTTTGGGGTCTCGATTCAACTTTCTCAAGTGTAGAAGGAAGTTGAACCACATCCTTTTTTTGTTCATTTTCTTTATGTTGTTTTGGCTGAAAATTAACAGGGAAAGATTTAATCTCTCTAAAAATAACACTTTTGGAGTATATTACCTTTTATGAAATAGGATCCCAAAGCTTGTATCCTTTCACACCATAGCCATATCCGATGAAGATACATTTGACAACCTTAGAATCCAACTTTTTTCTCTTCTCCTTAGGCACATGTGCATATGCCTCACAACCAAAAACTCTCAGATGTCTAATTGAAGGATTTTTCCCGACCACACCTCCATTGGCATTTTATCAACAAGCGCTGATGTAGGAGATCTATTTATCAAATAACAAGTAGTGGTAACAACTTCAGCCCAAAACCTCTTTTCTAGACCAGCTCCAATCAACATGCTCCTAGCCTTCTCCATCAACGTTCTATTCATTCTTTCTACAACTCCATTCTGCTCCAAAGAATACGAAGTTGTCTTTTGTCTTTTAATCCCAGCAATCTATACAAAATATGTCAAAGTTTGTAGAACAATACTCACCGCCATTATCAAATCTCAAACACTTAATTTTCTTCCTAGTTTGAGTTTCAACCATAGCCTTAAATTCCTTGAAATGACTAAAAAATTTACTCTTTAAAAAATATACCCATGTTCTCCTACTAAAATCATCAATGAAAGTAACATAATAAACTGATTTAGCAATAGAAGAAACCTTAACATGACCAAATACATCCGAATGGATTAGATCCAAGATACATGAAGACTTATGAGTAGACAAGTAAAACTGAACGCGGTTCTGTTTTGCCATAAATACAATGCTCATAGAAATCAAACTCCAGATTGCAATCATTCAACCCCTCAACGAGGTTCTTATTTTTCAGGATTTAAACCCTCTCTCCAATGTGGAAAAGCCTTTTGTGCCATAACATGGTCTTCTCTCGTAGGTAATTTTGATTCGGTAGACAGAGCACCCTTGGGTACCCAGAAGCCATGACCATCCACAGAGGAGGAAACCCTCTCCTTTTTCAGTGAAATAGTTACTAGCTTAGTTTTATCCAAAGTGCTATTACACTCAACCGTGCATGCATCAAGTTGGTACAATGTACCCAATCTACTTCCTCTTGCTATCACCATAGCACCTCTCACCATTTTCACACTTGCTTCAGAAAACTATACATGCACACCCGCATCTATTAGCTTGCTAACAGATAATAAATTTCTTGTTAGTCTTGGGATATGCAAGACACCATCAAATCTTCTAATTCTACCATTAGAAAATTTCACCTAAATACTACCACGACCAACAATTTCAAGGAAAGAATTATCACCCAAATACACCTTACCACCATCATAGTTTTCATACTTACTAAACCAGTTTTTGTTAGGGGTCATGTGGAAAGATGCACCTGAGTCTATCAACCATGCATTATCACCTACACGAGTGGCCAAAGCTATAATAAAGGCATCTCCATCTTCCTTTTCGGACTCAAAATCAGAATCATGCTTCTTCTTTTTCTTTTTCTTTTCTTCTTTGCATTCCCTTCGGAAGTGTCTAGATTTTCCATAGTTCCAACATATCACCTTGGACTTACCAGGGGATTTTGATCTCCCCTTATTCTTGGAATGGCCATGCTTCTTCTCATCTTTGCCTCATTCTTTTGTTCTTCCTCAAACACTCAAAGCCTCTTTGGCATTTAGAGAGACCTTCCTTCTCATCTCTTCGAGAGTAGAGAACCAACAACATCCTCCATCTTCAGAGTGACTAAAGTGCTCCCAATGGCCATGACTAGGCTATCCCATGAGTCTAGCAACAAAACCAACATAGTTTGGCACCTTTCTTCTTTATCCATCTTAACCCCAACCAAGCTCAATTGATTCACCAACGTATTGAATGTTTCTAGATGCTCAGATATTTTTCCACCTTCTTCCATTCTCAAGGAATACAACTTCTTCCTCAAGAAAATATTATTTACTAGAGACTTAGCTTGGTATATCTCACCCAACTTTTTCCAAAGTGGATTCTTCATGGACATTTATCAAGATTGAATCTGCAAGACATAGTCTAATAAGACCTTTAGCTTTTCTATCCATTACATCATATGTTGCAGCCAAAACTGGATCCATAGGCCTATGGACCTTCTCATCCACCACATCCCATAGATCTCGATCAACCAACAGATCTTCCATCTTCAACTTCCACATTTCAAAGTTTGTGCCAGAAAAATTCTCTATGTCAATCCTCCCATATGTGCTCGCCATTTGAAAAATATTTGCAACCAGATAACAAAGTATTCTCTGCACAAGCTCCCACTCAAACCTGGATTAGCACAAAAAACCCAACAACCCACAACTAAAACCAAAGGTGATCAGGCTCTAATACCACTTGATAGGAAATTAAGAGTAGCGGAACAACTTCCTACACTAATATTGAGGAGAGATATTATGCAAAACTTTCAACATAATAAACCAGTTAAAGAAATCTCAGCAACACATTCATAACAAGAACACACACACTAGATATACGTGGGAAAAATCCTTTCGGATAAAAAACCCCACACTCCAAAAGCCCACTCAATGTATTTGAATCTAATAAAATTTTACATACACTTGCAGAGCAAGTTTCTTATAGGAGTATCACCAGAAACAATTCTAGGAGGATTCCAACTTTACAGTACTTGCAAAGCTCACCACACCAATTGCTTCTCCAAGCCTTCAATTTATAGACCTTCCGGTTATACAAGAAACCATCTATGGTTTACAAAACCATGTGCCAAACCTCTCATGAGGTGGATAACATTAAAGAGCAAGATTTTGGTCTAAAATTAGGCTCTCACGTCCACAATATTCTCCCCTATTTTTGACCCTTATAGATGTCATAAAATATGTCATAATATCTCTAAAAATAGCCCTTCCATGATATACTATCATATGGGAATCTTTTGACAACTCCTATTTCTATTTTTAGAGCACTGACAATGTGAAACGACTGTAAGAAAATCTTGACTGAATAAACCAAACAAGGTTGAGACACCTTATTTCCAATGATTTGAGAAAATAAATTCATGTTCATGTGGCTACATAAAGAATCGAAATACTAGCACATCCATAAGAAGGTGACACCTATCACCCAATATAATTTACAATACATAAATTTTCTAGTGTACCAAAAATACATCGCTATTTCCGAGAGAGAGGTTTTGGAGATGGCCTTCACATTAAAAAAACAAAATAGGAAATTTCGGTTGCTTTGTAGCTTGAATTATTTATACATCATCAAGAATTTAGGTACTTAGTCAATAAGGAATTATTCAGAGTTAGAATTTCATTGTAGTTAATTTTATTCCAAGAGTACAAGTTCAAAATAAATGTCAAACAAAGAAGGGTACATGGAAGACTTGATCACTTGAGAATAATAATATAGGAAAATAAATAGAAAAATGGAATGATAATTATTCTCATGTGCACTTATTTAGAGTCGTCGTAGTTCTAAAATAACTAGGATAAATTGTGTAATTCTTTGAATATAGAGTGTTAATAGATCATTATAGGGAGAAGGAGAAAAAAATAATATTTACCAAAGCATTACTATTTAAATTCATTAATAAATTCTTGTAAAAGATGGGTAAGTATGAATTAATGTGTAGAGTACCATTGGAACATGGACGTGGACCTATACTAAGAGATGCACATGGAATAGTAGTGTATAATTTAGAGAAGAGTTAACTATGTAAAATATTTTACAAATTAGTCTATGGTGACTAATGGTGTTCTACATTATGTGCCACATTTTTATGTAGAGGGTGTTTTATGTTATCACTTGTAATTTTTAATCTTCCAAGTTCATTCGTAATGGCTAGTATAGCCTTGTTTTTAATTAATACATGGTGCACATGTGGTGTGAATTTTTCTTATTGATATATAAATCTAGAACATGCATAATCATAATAAATATCATGTCAACTAAAAATTAATGCATATTGGATTCAATCATTGTTTTCATTTTTCAAATAATTTGTTATGTTTCTAGAGTCGTGGAGTAAATAAATATAATTTTAAAGAACATGGAGTCTAGTGTTATATTCCATGGAGTGTGTAATTTATTTGTTTACTGTTTATGGAATGTGTATATATTTTACACAATGGATTATCAATAACATAATCATTGAGTGCAAAAATTGTTCATGTAATCTTATTCATTTGTGAAATTAGAATAATTGATTAATTGAATGAATAAATTATGAGAAAGGATGAATGGTTATGTTGGGTCTACTATTGGGTCCTTTGATCCATTCATTTTAATTCTATAGAATTAGGAGTCATAAGAGGTGGAATTAATGTATATAAAACTAGATTCTATTTCTTTAGATTAAGTGTTCAAATTTAAGATGAACACAAGGATGTGATTAAGGGCGAGTAGAGGCATGAGTTTAAGAATTGTTGTGTCTAGAAAGAATGAAGAAGGCGTAACATGAGGGGTGATAATTAAATGATTTACAAACTCATGTGATATGACACAACAATGGATATGAAGTTGTACATTAGGATGAATCATTAGTGAATGGTATAATGTTGTTTTTTATCTGAATAATATATCCCAAAGCTTTATTGTTGTTTAAATATATATTCATTTCATCTTTTTTTAATGCATAAATATTTAGGTCATGTATTTTTTCATGTAAATCTTGAGTAAGGTTTTTTATTTTCCTTTAGTAGATTACCATACCCTATCTACATCATTAGTTTTTATTTTCCTTTAGTGAATATTATGCGTAATATGTGCTTGTACTTATATTCCTATAGAATAATTGTTGGGTGGAATATCGTAGATGTTTTATTTGTGAATTTAGAGGAAAAGGGAAAAATAACATTAAAATTTCACACTTGAAAAATATAGTATGAAAAAAATAGGGAACAAGAGTAGATTATGTGGATGATATGATGTGAAATATGAAATATCTCTTGGAATCCATGAAATCCACATAATGATGAGGTTTTATTTTGGAGGAAAATATTGATTATGATGGTAGACCCGCGTAAAAAGAGTGCAAGATACTAATGTGAATGTGAAGGTGAATGAAAATATAGAGGAAGATGATGTGCAAAATGGTCCTTATGATAGAATACCTTTTTCAATAAATATGATGGAAATTAAGTGAAGATTGGGTACCCATTATTATTCTAGTATTATTGAACCAAAAAAAACTTATGGATTAGATAATAGTTATGGAAAATTATTTTGAATACAAAGACACATAGGTTCCTAAAAATTTCAAGTTTACATGCATGACGTTGAAAGGTCATGCATCCCTTTTGTGGGAACATATTTATATCATCCAAGTGTAGCATGAAAAGAACAAGATCAAGGCGTGGTATAGGATGGTGGAAAATATCAAAGAAAAGTTTCTATTCATATATTACTAGCTTGTTATTTCAAAAGGTTGTGAGGATTATGATAGAGAGAACTTAGTGTGAGAGAATACAATGATGAATATCTTGACTCACTATTAGAAGGAGACATGTAAAGAATGAAATGGAGGAAATCTAAAAATAACATATATGGGTTATACATATAATTTCAATATGAGATAAATATAATACAAATCCATTATATGGATGAATCCCATCACTATGCCTTAAAGGAAGAAGATAAATTAGCAAAAAAATATAAGATCACTAACCAAAAAAATGGAAACGCCATGAAACATCGTGGATAAATTAAAGTCAAATATAATTATGTACATGATAAGAGTGTGTGGCATTTGACTACACAAAGTAACAGAACATCTCAAGGAGTTAGTCATACATCTTGAAGAAGAGGTCATGGAGGAGGTCATTGATCCGATGGAACATGCTACATATGTGGAAAGATGAGGTATAGAGAATATGAGTGCATGAAAACCCAAAATGGTTGAAAGTGAAGTGCATATATTATGTAAGGAGAAGTAAATGGCTTGATGTGTCATGAAGAATAACAAGAGATAGTATATGTTTTGATGTCTAAATGCATTATGTTTAAAATATAAAAAAATATTATATTGGCAAAAAGTAGAGAAGAAGTATTTTAGGATAGCATTTTAGTCAAGAGGATAATTCTAAAATTCATCATGAATAGACAAAACACAAATAATTTGGGGCTATAAAATATGGTGGATCACGTATAGTTAAAGAGGGTTGAGAATCCAAATCCTTACCATGTTTTGTGGTTGCTAAAACTAAACCACTAGTGGGTGAAGGAAAAATGTCTAATCAAATTCCAAATTAAGAGATTTGAAGGTGAGGTGATGCATGATATAATGCACATGGACACATTTCATGTATTACTTGGTATTTCATGGCATTTTGAATGAAAGGTACAAAATGATTGATGAAAAAACATGTATACATTAGGTAAGGATGGAGTAAAATATTCACTAAAACCAGTGTAGGAGAAGAGTGATGCAACACCAAGAGTGTTGTTACTTATATGTAAGTAATTCCTTATTGAAGTAAAGCATGAGAGTGCATGTTTTATGCTAATGGTATATATTATGCAATGAGAGAGTGTAGGAAAATTGGTGAAAGGATATGAAACAATACCACAAAATTTAAAGGAATGTTGAAATATTTTTGTAAGCTATTTCTAGTGAGTTACCTCAAGTGTTATCAAATTTGAAAGACATTATTCTTTGCATGGATTTAATTCCATGGTCATGTTAACAAACGATGGAAATCTACAAGGTGATAGTGAAAGAGAATTTATAAATATATAAAAATGACTGGTCCTTTTCTTCCTCATGTATCATCATATACATATTTTCTTTATGAGTTCCTATCATCTCTTGAAGTCCAAGAAATTTTGGATAGATGAATCATCAAATAAATTATAAGTCTATACACAATGCTTGGTAGTTCCGGACCTAAGAAGGATGGTGAGTGGTGTATGTGTACCATTTAAGATCCATAAGTAAAAGAACAATCAAGTATAAATTTTCACTTCTACACATGAATGACATCATGGACTGTTTGAGAGTAAAAATATATTTGGAAATATTGATTTGAATATTAGATATCATTATAGTCACATAAGGAAAGGATTTAAATAGAATACAATGTTTAAGGCTCAAGAAGGATTGTCTCGAGTGGCTTGTAATGTCGTTTGAAATGGGAAACAAAACAAGTACTATCATGATGTTTATGAATCATGAACTAAAACCATTTAAAGGAAAATTTGTGATCATGTGCTTGGATTATTTTCTAGTTTTTAGTAGAAACGTCAAGAGAATTTACTATACATAAAAAAATTATTGAAGATAATACGGGAAGAGAAGTTTTGATCAATCTCAAAAGTGTAGGTTTATGAAAGAAGAGCTAGTATACCTAGGAATTGTGATTTCCAAATAAGGAATAAATATGGACCCTAAATATGATACACATAATTTTTGATTTTCCATCACCGAGTAATGTTTATAATGTATATTTTTTCATGCATTGGATAAGTTTTACCATAATTTCATCATAAAATTTTGTGGTGTATGTGTAATAATTACATAAGACATGAGGGGGACATGAATATTTGTTCTAGAAGATATGTGTAGTTTTTATATAATTGGAGAGAATAATTCCATATAAGAATTGTTATCATTCCTATATTTCATGAATTTATTTCACGTAGATTTTGATGTTTTTGGTATAGTCATTGGAACAATTTTGAATCAATATGATAGGCCTATCAAATTCTTGATGAACATTTTAATGATGTAAGCATGTAGTATTGTGTGCATAATTAATATCTCTACACAATAATATAGGAGTTGAAAAAGTGGATACATCACCTATAACCTAAGTATTTTGTGTTGTATACAAATCATTAGGCATTATAGTTCATTAATGGATATGGAAAGTTGAACTAGAGGATTATGATCTGGTTGGAATAACTCATAGGATGCACATTCACATTTAAAATAAAAAAGTGAAAAAACAAAAAAGGTGGTTGATGCGCTCGGTAGGTCTTGTTTCTTTTTATAGATATGTTTATTGAAATCATGGGGTTTGAATCCACTAAATAGATGTATGCACAAGATGAAAAATTAATAGAAGCATGAGAGACATGTAAATTCCTCACAAATGTGGAAATAAAACCCCTGGTTGAGCTATTATGTGCATAAAAGACTTTTATTCATGTGAGGATAGTTGTGCATACTAAAAGGATCAATGCATAAGAATTTAATGAGACAGAAACATTACATAGGATAAACAAGGAACTTTGGCTTAGATAAAACTATAACATAGGTATAACTTGAGTTATTGTTTTTCCACTTATAAGTGTGGATGTGTAAAAATTGGTATATGAATTCCATGTTCATCAATTGGCTAAAGAAATATCTCAGAATGCCAAGTAGTGTCAACCTTTTCCCATTCCAAAGATGCCTTGGGGAAACATAAGTATATTTTGAAGATAGAAAATTTTATTACTTACATGATGACTAGTGACTTCAAGGAAAATTGTAAATATTTTCTTCAAGAAGATTATAAGACTACATAGATCACCATGCATTATGATATCTGATAGAGATACATAATTTATTGTTCATTATTGGTCAACATTGCGTTTAATTTGGATACGTAAATACAATTCGAGTTCATCATATAAACTTATGGAGAGACATAATTTGTGAACACAAGGCTTGGAAATTTTATTATATTCTTAGTTGGATATAAACTAAGAAATTGGGATTGGCTTTAACATAGGAAACACTTTACGATAAAAATCAATAAATAGAATTATAGGAAAGGACCATTCTAAATCATATATGGGAACAACCCAATAGTATTTGTGGAGTTTAGTGACTATGTACAATGAGGAAAATAGTGGTGAAGTGGGATACTTTACAGGAAATATGAAATAAGTGTACTAATTGTAAGGAAATGCGGGGATAAATAATACTAAAGACTTATATATCCACCAAAATAAACAAGCCAAGAATTATAGTTTATGATTGAATAATAAGTTAATATGAATTATATCGAGTATGATTCGAGATATTAGATGTGCATCAATAAACATGAAATTAAATGAACACAACACAACACAAGAAAATAAGAATATAAGTGGGAAAACAAATGAGAGGTTAAAAACCGACTAAAAATCACTTTTCTTTATTGAGAATATATGTTTTACCCAACACTCCCAATATTTTCGACATTGATATCTACAAGGAGGAATTATAAATTATCTAATACATTTTCTCATGAGTTGAGATCATTTTTATTTTTGTCCACATCATGTATCTTCACATAGCTCATATTTCATGCTCATGTATTGCTATATCATTTTAATTACCAATCTCTAATGAGATCACCTTGTTTTATACAAGGCAGGTGACCAATTTGGGTCACTCTTAGTATTGAATCAGTTCATGCTTATTTTTTAAATTTAATTCATAAGCAATGACCATTAGTCTATCTTAGGTTTTTATTTAGATAATTTTTCTCTTAATATTACAACCCCAATACTCCTCTTCATGTTGAGTAGGGAAAACATGCAAAATTTCATTTTTATACAAAAACAAATTACAATCCATAAATCATCACATGAATATTTAGACTAGGATGTAAATATAAAAACTTCTTCCGAATAACACATTCCAAGTCACCATTTTATAAAAAAAAATTACATTCTATTAAATATCTAAGTTTTTATGATAGTATGTAATAAAAATCATTTGTTCTGCGAATTTTGTAATTTTTGGTGCACTCTTTGCATTGTTCCATGCATTTTTACAACTATTCGATAAAGTACCATAGTATCCCATGGACATAGACAAGACACAAACCAAATTTAAATGTTCAATGGGTTTTAGAGAAAGTCATGGTAGAGTGTTTTAGTGATATGCATACTTCAAGAATATTTGGCACAAAGTAAGTGTCCTATTTGGTTTACTAAAAACCATAGTACATAGGAACAACAAGAATTCTCAAGATAAAGTGATTACATATGAAGTCTTACATAAGATCATGGAGTTCTTATAAAACAATAATATCTCATGTCTAATGCTTCGCTAGGTATTACAAGTAAACTCACATAGTGACAATTTACTTAAACAAAATGGAAATAGTCAAGGGAGTTTATAATTTGCAAAATCAAGTTGATAACAGGTGGATTTACAAAG
Source organism: Taxus wallichiana var. yunnanensis (assembly GCA_018340775.1). NCBI lineage: Eukaryota > Viridiplantae > Streptophyta > Pinopsida > Cupressales > Taxaceae > Taxus > Taxus wallichiana. The sequence goes on along the minus strand of CM031233.1, from coordinate 205,211,719 downwards.
AATGATATTAAGATGTGTCATTATTCATTTTCTACCTATTGTCATACTTATTTCCCCCTCAAGGGAAACTCTGAAAGGCCATAGCTCATCTGATTCAAAGGTGAAGATCAAAGTCATTCACATGATCATTTGAACCAAAATTTGAAAATGCCCAACATAGCATGAAATTTTTATAACTTCTTATCACATAATGGATTTTTATAAATGTCTGAAACCCGATCATAAGTGGAACAAAATTTGAGATTTATGTCACCATGTAAAACTTTTTCCCAAATGAAATGCATATAAATCTCAAACTTATTACTTCGTGATGTTCAAATCGATTGTTTATAGGAGCAATGTAACCCGGATAAAAGAGGTTTTATTCCTTTGACTCCCATATGAATTTTATCCAATAATATTTTCACCTACGTATTTTATTTTGATGCTTCCATAGAACTTTTATACTCTACTTCACTAGAAGAGATAGATATTTTTCTATTCTTCTTATTACTCCAAGTGATTTCACCTGTACCCAACTTGAAAATATATCCAGAAGTAGATTTTCTATCCAAAATATCAAAAACATGGTCAAAATCAAAATAACTAAATAAAATTGAATCATTGTAAGAAGAATAATACAAACCATGATTGAGTGTACATTTGATATATCTTATAACTTTTTTTCCATTTTCCAATGGTCCTCATAAGGATCCTGTATGAGTCTAGAAATAATTCCATATGTATAGGATATATCAGGCCTAGTGATAGTTAAATAAGTCAAACTACCAATAAATTGTCCATATAAAGTAGGATTAAATTTATCACAAGCAGTTTTTGGATCTATTTTAATTCCAAATTTCATAGGAATATAGACAGGCTCACAATCAATCATAATAAAATTTATAATAAGGTTAGTAGCATACTTTACTTGATATGCAACAATATATTTTTTATTTTTACAAATAACCATGCCTAAGAAATGATTTAGCACTCCTAATTAATTCATTTCAAAATGTTGTTTTAACTTCTTTGTGATTCTAAGAATTAGATTCTTATCACTACCAATAAGTGGGAGATCATCAACATATAAGTTTATAATAATAATATTACAAATAAATCATTACCATCAAAACAAATTTAAAACCAAGATCTTGAAAGTAACCATTTATCTTAGCTTACCAAGCTCTATAAGCTTGTTTAATACCATACAAAGATTTTTAATATTACACACATATAATTCCTTACTAGGTTCTTCAAACCCTTTAGGTTGATACATGTAAATTTATTCTTTCAAATCACCATTTAAAAATGCATTTTCACATCCATTTGGTGAATCTCCCATCCATGTTGAGCAGCTAGAGCAAGAAGAATTCTAATAGTGCTCATTTTGGCAACAAGATAAGGTTTCAACATAATCTAAACTAGGTTTTTGAGTAAACCCTCTAGAAACTAATCTAGCCTTGAATTTTCAATCTTACCAGAAGATTTATATTTAATTTTATACAACCATTTATATCCTACAATGCTTATTTTAGAAGGAAGAGGAACTAATTCCCAAGTATTATTCTTTATAAGAGAATTGTATTCATATTTCATAACATTAACCCATCTTTCATCTAGGTTGGCTTCTTTAAAATATCAAGGTTCAATATCATAAAAAGTTTAAAAGGCATTATAATAATGTTTACTATGTGTCATCTTTCTCGATTATTAGGCTAAGAATTAGAAATCAAATTTTGATCCCATTTAGGAATTCTATCTTGACACAGATTGAAAATACTGCTTTAATAAATACATCCTTCATATAAGAAGAAGGATGATAAGCCGCTTAGAAGTCAATTTTTGTATTGTCTAAAGAATGATTATCAAATTGAATGGTTTCAAACTCAAGAAATGCAAATGAGGGAAGAGAAATAGATTCACAAAACGGTTTCTCTAGAACATGAACATTCTTATTCTCTATAATCAAATGTTTTACTGCATCATACACTCTTAATCCTTTTGTTCAACATCCATACCTAACAAAATTGTAATATTATGAGGTAGGATTAAGTTTTTATCTTTTAAATTTAGGAATGAAGGAAGAATGACTACCAAATGTATTTAAATTAGAGATACCAAGTTTTTTTAGTACAAACTTCATGAGGTGTATTTTGATTCAAATATTTAATAGGATTCTATTTAGGATATAAAAAACAATGTTCATTGATTCAACTTGTAGGAAATTAGACACTTTGGGCGCATGAAGAATGGTCCTATCCATTTCTATGATTGTTCTATTCTTCCTTTCAGCTATGAAATTTTTTTGTGGGGAATACGGAGTTAAATTTATTTTTATTCCATAAGACACACAAAACTCATCAAAAAATTATTAACATACTCACCTCCATTGTCATTTCTGATACTTTTTATTCTCATATTAGTCATGTTTTCAACCAAGGCTTTAAAATCTTGAAACTTAGATAAAACATCATACTTTTTCTTAATGAAATAACACTAAGTCATAGAGAAGTCATCAATGAAACTACCAACATACACAGCTCCACCAAGTAATTTCTAATCAACCTCTTACATCACTATGGATTAAATCAAGCAAGATAGATGAATTAGGTTCTACATGTTACTTACCATGCAAGAAAATTTCACAAAATCCATGCTTTGATTTCAACTTAGGAATACCTACTGGACAAGGTTAAGGTGGGACATTTCAAATATACTTTTAAATTTCGCATGCACAAGACTTTCATGCCATAATGAACAACATTACAAAAATAAGAAGAAAGACAATATTTAAAAACAAATCCTTAAAAATTATGGATTCCATTCTTATGAAAATAAGCATTAATAATCTTACTAAAGATCATTCTTTACATACCATTTATATTTTAAGAACACAACTTTGTAATTTTTTCTAGCAAATTGACAACAAGATAAAAAAATCTTTTAGGAGCAAATAAAACATTTCTAATGGTTCCATTTTCTAACTTAACATTACCATTATATTCGAGAACTAAAAAAATAATTATATCCTAGATATATATATATATATATATATATATATATATATAATGTTCCTAGATGCACTACTATGTAGAATCCATTCATATTATTATTAAATTTGAACTATAAAGAGCAATAGTTTGATCAGCATTATTGGCTCGATTTTTAGATTGATTGTGATTTTTATTCTTCTTTTTTATGAAGTCCTTGTTTTCATCTATATTATGAACCTTATTAACTTTAGAATAACAATTGTAGATCTATGACCAAATTTACCACATTCGGTACATGTGACATCAAACTTGACCTTAAATTTTTTATTATTCTTAGGATTGGACATAGATTTAAAGTTAGATTGCTAATTAGTATTTTTTTATTCATGTTTTTAAATGATTTCCGATTTTAGGATAAAAAATTATTGAGAGGAATTCTCTTTTAATTCAAATTTCTCTATTACTCTTTCTTCTTGAATAAGTAAAGAAGAAAAGGTATATAAATTAGGTAAATCATATTCATTTTGATACTTAGAATTCAAAACAAAAATGTAATTTCTCGATTTTTCATGTATTTTAATATGAATATGAAAATACAAGTTATCTTAAAATAATTCATAATTACAACCATCTAACTAAGCCCTAATGTTCTTAATATTAGCTAGATAATTGAATATCTTTTCATCTCCTTTGATTGGAGTTGTAAAAAGTTCCATAATTAGTTTTATTATCTTATAAAGTCATATGCCTTCATGCATTATTTTCAATTACATCCATGCATCATATGTAGACTCTATGTGTCTTATATGCAAAAAAAAATCATCTTTGATACTTTCCAATAAGATTCACATGGTCTCTTGGAAATTTTGGGAGAAAATTCTCAAGTTATCGTGTTTATCTTATCTCCCAGTGGGTCCCTTTTCAACACCACTAACCAAATCCATAGCTTTCTATCCATAAGTATAGATTTAATCCTAATAATCCAAATACTATAGTTAGTGTCATTCAATAACTATGATTTATCCATGGAAAAATTAGATGAACTATCCATATTTGAAAAAAATTAACAAATTTTGAAAAAAACTAGTGTTATGTGAGCTTTAATCATTGTAGATATTTGTGGATAGAAGAAATTAACTTACGCACACTTAATACTAACTTGAAACTTATTAAAAATACTTTAAAATGTATTAGAACTAAGAAGGAATATTCAAAACGTAAAGGATTGGCTATGAGAGCCCCAATGCAATAGAGAAAAAATTATAGAGTTTTAAATTTTTGACAAGACATGAAACAAGGAAACAACATTCCACTAGTTTTTTAACTTTTAGTGTTCTAAGAAATTCAAAGGAAAAAACCATGGAACAAATGAATTCATTCAACAAGAAAATGCAAGTCACAAAACAAAGGAATCGGTGCACAAATAAAATTAAATCCACAATAAAAAGGAATTTGTACAATAAGAAAATGCAAGCCGTGGAACACAGGAATCCACGCAACAAGAAAATGCAAGTCTTATAACAAAATAATCTAGTTCACAAGACAATAAGTACGTGAGACAAGGAAAATGGTGTTCACTGGTTTTTAAGTTTTAAATTTTTTTATAAAATTTGTGCAACAACCGAGGTTTTGCACATTAAATAAAAATTCCATGAGACACTCAAATAGGACATGAAACATAGAGAAAAGCTATAAAATACTTAAAAATTTGCAAAAGTATGGAAAATCTTAAGGAAGGAACTTGTGGATGACCAAAGAACACAAAATCCAATCAATATGAAGGCTTCGTAAGGAATAAATACAAAAAACAAAAAAAAATTATCTTCCTCACATAATTTAACCTTTCAAAACTTACAAGTTAATAGGTGATTGGAATTTTGCACATGTAGATCATGAAAAATCCACAAAGAACAAAATTAGAACTTCACGGGTTTCGAAACTTCAAGTTTTCTTCTTCTAATCAATCAATGTATGATTTTACACATACAAAACAATTTTACCCTACACAACCAAAAACATCTAGCTAAAATACCACATTAGGAAATGCGGGGATAGAGAATATTTTAAATTTATATATCCACCAAAATAAACAAGCTAAGAATTATAGTTTATGATTAAAAAATTTGGTGTGAATGCACAACATTGAGTTTTCCCTAAGTGTGGGACCTTGCAAATTGGGAAAATCTCCAGATTGAGGTTGGTTCCTACTCCTCTATTTAGGTGTATGCATGTAATTTTTACAGAGGTTATGATTCAAAATTCCTACTCTAAAACTACCAAGGAGACAGGGTTGAGAGAAAACATGGAAATGGAAACAAAACTAAGCAAAAACAAAACGGTGATACACCAAAGGAGTGTTGAACTTCTTGCTTTGCAAATAGACACAGATCATAAGAATGCAACACTAGAACATGCAAAAATTTCAAAATGTAATGAAGGATTAGAAGGAAACAATAAACACAAGAAAGGATTGAAAATTCATTCACAGTAACATGCATTATCATTCTAAGTTTGATACAATACATTACAGACGGGCAAAGAGGAAAAAAATGTGCTATGATCTTCATGGGAGGTATGAAACTCCTTCAAATCTGCCTGGTAAGGAGAAAAGAAGAGATTACAAGAGCAAGGATGTCCAACATTTACAAAATGAGCCAAAACTGGCTTTTAATCGATGAAAAAAATAGAATAGAGGAGAGAGAAACGTGGGAAATCCATTTTTGAACCCACCAACCAACAAGATCCATTAAAATGGAAAGGACACCTTTACAAATCCATTTTCCAATGTATTCGACCATGCTGGAGAAAAATGGGTGCCATACTGCATTAATTTTTGGTGGTTGGATGTCTGTTATGCATTTTTCCCGTGCGAGACTTTTCTTCAATTTTCTCCCTCCAAATTTGCCCAAAACTCAAAATTGAAGCTTCCATGGCATAGAGGGTGTTGATAGCTTTCCAATGGTACCAAATTTGATGAATTTTGACCACTGGATCAAAAGATATGACCTTTTGAAATTCTATGGCCAAATTAGGGCAAAAATGGTGAAAAACGGGTCAAAATTGGGGTCGGCGGGGTCAAACCTTAAATTTTTCCCTTTGATTTCAAATTGGGAAAATTTCCCAAAAAATCTACACCCCACCGATGTGTTGATGACATGTCATAAAAATGACACGTGGTGGCCTCTGATTGGCGTGGAGGTGTGCTTTGTTTTCTTCCTTCACAGGCCCGCTGGCCTCAAACTTCACCTTTTGCCCTTTTTTTAAAAAAATTGTGAAAATTCCCAAATAACTCCACATCCCCATGCTCTCGTATGACATGTGTTGGCTTTGATTAGAGCGGAGCCTTGACCATTTTCCTTTGCCGGATCTCGTGGCTCAATCCTCGACTTTAACCCTTTTTGCCCAAAAAGGCTAAGTGGCAAAATTTTCTCCTTGGCCCCACTAATGCACTTTGTTCCTCCTTGGGCCCTATGGGCTAAAATTTGACTTTGAGAATTTTTCCCCAAAAAGGGCTAAGTTCCAAATTTCTCTCCGTGCCTCTGCCCACCTGAAAATTTTTTCCTTGGCAAATTTTCCTCCTTACCTCTGCGGGCCCACCCAAAAAAATTTCCTCCAAACTCTGCCGAGCCATAACTCAAAAAATACAAGGAGTTAGGAGGACTTATTTACCTTTCTGGAAAGGTGAGAAAATCTCTATCTGATGAAAACATACCCAAAAAAATTTTGAGTCCCTAAAGTGTGTAAAAATTCATTTTAAGTACCAGAAAAGGAAAAGGAGGAGGAGTTAACCAAAAATAAGCATGGGCTTATTTTGGATAACAATTCTGGTGACTCAGAGGGGTCATCTGCCTACTAGATGAAAAGACCAGCTACCTTGAAGCATCCATTGGGCATGGAGTCATGATAGATAGCCTACAAACTGATCCTCTACTTGAAAACTTCCCTTTTAAGCCTCTTGGAAACCACTGAAACTAAAACCGGTTGTGACCAAATGCCAAGACAATGCACTGTGCAAGAGCAAAACCAGCACCACAAAAACTATGTACAAACATGAAAATCATACATACCCCAAATGGGATATGCAAAGTGTGCAAAAGCACTTCTTATTTTTTGAAAGCAAACCTACCTAATCTACTCTAATTGGAAGCAAAGGTGAGCTAAATAAAACCCTGCGGCTAGTTGGGAGAAATAGCTTCCCTTCCTCAAAAATGACAGCCATGCAACTGATTTGGCACTGAACATGGCTGGTTGTATGAGTGAAAAACTGACCATAAGCTGGTCCTCCACCCAAATCATCAAGGTATCAACATTAATGGAAAATACCTCCTCAAGTTGACCTGCCTTGGACTCCTGGAGGTATTGATGGTGACCCTTGGTACTTTGATGTTCATCCTCATGCCCTGAAGTAGGCATGACTGGTTTTGGCTTCTCCTTTGGCTCTAATGAAGCCAAGTACCTGATTGGGCATGGTCTGATCCTTTGGATGTGCCCATTTCTCTGAAATTCAACTCCAAAAATGGAGTCTTCTTGTGGACCTTCTTGGGTGGATGGTGTGGAAGAGTGGGGACATCCTCTTGCTCTTTCTCTTCCTCCTCCTATGAAGAACATGGAAGAATTAAGATCTTCCAACCTTGGTTCCAAAGGGCTGTTATGAAGTGTAGGCTATTGTTTTTGAATGTTCTCCTCCATGGAAGTAGGCTCATGTGCTTGGAAGGATGAAGATGGAGGAAAAAATGATGTTATCTCCTCGGGATCCTCTCCATCAAGACAATCCTCCAAGTCAGACAAGATAATCTACCTCCTTGATGTCTATTACAGGTGCTCAACCTCCTCCATGGTGTCCTTTGAATATGCAATTTTCTCACCATGGTTCTCATTCTCATCATGAATTTTGAAAGATAAAACTCTTCTAACATAGAAGCTTGAAAGGATGAAGTGGGAGGAAGAACTAAAGGTTCTTCTATGGCCTGCTCCACACTTGGAGCCTCTGAAACTATATGGTCCTCCTCCACAGCCGGAATGTACTCCTCTATAGGCTTAACCAACAAGGGAACCTTTGAAAACTCAAATTTAGTAGCCCAACTCTTCAGATTTTCTATCATTTCTTCTCTGTTGGGTTCCTCTGTTTGATGTTCTCCTTGGCTAGTTTTTTATTGTTTTCTTCCCAACATGGACTTGGGAAGGAAAGAAGAGTGGTGGGTGGGGAAGGCATTTCTTTTGGCTCTTGTAGAGGGGAATTGGATTTGGAAGGGAAAAGGGTAGAGAAACTGAGGTGAGGTGGAAGACTAGGGGATGGAGGGATGAAACTAACACTTGGGGCAGCAACTGAGGGGCTTGACTCTTGATCATGCTGAAATGGTAAAGCTTGAGAGGGTGAAAAAGAAAGACAAGGAGATGTTGAATGACTTACCCATTGACAAGGTTGATTCAGACTTTGCTCATATGCTTCTATCTCCACAGTCCATTGTGTAAGTTGGGGCAACATTTCAACCATGAAGTCAGCTTCTCCTGAGGGCTGTAATGTCTTGGAAAAGGGCCTCCCCATGGACAGGGTGCTCTGAAACCAATCTAAAATGCCTTCATTTGTGCTATGCCCCTTGATTGCACCATGTTTTCCTCCATCTTTTGGATTTTCTCCAACAAATTTGCATTCTCCATTTGGTTTTTGTCATTATATGCATATCCCTTTTCTGATAAGCTTCATGGCCAAAATGGTTTTGGCATTGCTATTATGGATAGGTATAATGATTTTGAATCTACTCATAATGCTGATTTGGAGGAGTTGTGAAAAGCATTGGAGGTGGAACATATTGTTGTTGTTGCAAGTGTGAGTTCCATGAAGGGAATGAAGTCATGATTGCACAACTTCATGGAGTGGGAGAAAATGAAAGAGATGGAAGAAGAAAATGGATGAAAATGAGTGGATAGAAAGTTTGCAACTTTAGAGATGGGTTGTTGATTAGATGGAGTCACCAGATGTGTTTGCAATTGCCTCCAAAGGCTGAAATTTTAAACAGAACACATCAACCTGCAAAAAAATGAAGTGGAAGACCTCTTAGGTCCCACCGGGTGTGCCAAAACTATTAGTGGTGCATGGTGGTGTAAGATATGTTGTTGTTTGCATGAGACACTAAGAGAAGATGAAATATCTAACCCCAATGTCCCACAGTGATCTAAAACTGTTAGTGTAAATTCACAGCACCCCTAAATCGACCTTCAAATCTGCTGTAGACAAATGGTCAATTTGGTGTGAATGCACAACATTGAGTTTTCCCTAAGTGTGGGACCTTGCAAATTGGGAAAACTCTCTAGATTGAGGCTGGTTCCTACTCCTCTGTTTAGGTGTATGCATGCAATTTTTGTAGAGGTTCTGATTCAAAATTCCTACTCTAAAACTACCAAGGAGACAGGGTTGAGAGAAAACATGGAAATGGAAACAAAACTAAGCAAAAATAGAAACAATGGTGATACACCAAAGGAGTGTTAAACTTCTTGTTTTGCAAATAGACATAGATCATAAGAATGCAACACTAGAACATGCACAAATTCCAAAATGTAATGAAGGATCAGAAGGAAACAATAAATGCAAGAAAGGATTGAAAAATCATTCACAGAACATGCATTATCATTCCCAAGTTTGATACAATACATTACACTGGTAGAGAGGAAAAAAAATGTGCTGTAATCTTCATGGGAGGTCTGAAACTCCTTCAAATCTACCTGCTAAGGAGAAAAGAAGAGCTTGTAAGAGTAAGGATGTCCAACATTTACAAAATGAGCCAAAACTGGCTTTTAATCGATGAAAAATAGAAATATGAGAGAGAAACACGGAGAAATCCATTTTTACACCCACCAGTGACAAGATCCATTAAAATGCAAGGAACCTTCACAAATCCATTTTCCAATGTATTCAACCATGTTGGAGAAAAATGGGTGCCATACTACATTAATTTTTGGTGGTTGGATGTCTATTATGCATTTTTCCCGTGCCTAAGACTTTTCTTCAATTTTCTCCCTCAAATTTTCCCAAAACTCAAAATTGAAGCTTCCATGGCATAGAGGGCATTGATATCTTTCCAATGGTACCAAATTTGATGAATTTTGACCACTGGATCGAAATATATGACCTTTTGAAATTTTGCGGCCAAATTAGGGCAAAAATGGTGAAAAAAACGGGTCAAAATGGGGTCAAAATTTTCCCTTTTGGAAAACCTTAAATTTGGCCCCTCCTTTGATTTCAAATTGGGAAAATTTTCCTAAAACAATTATGCGGCCCCCGATGTGTTGATGACGTGTCATAAAAATGACATGTGGCGGCCTCTGATTGGTGTGGAGGTGTGCTTCGTTTTCTTCCTTCACGGGCCCGTGGCCTCAAACTTCACCTTTTGCCCTTTTAAAAAAAAAATTCTGAAAATTCCCAAACAACTCCATGTCATGCCCTATTGCATGACACATGTCACTTATGATTATAGTGGAGCCTTGACCATTTTCCTTTGCTAGATCCGGGGCCAATTCTTGACTTTAACCCTTTTTCCCAAAAAGGCTAAGTGGCAAAATTTTCTCCCTGGCCCCGAATGCGCTTTGTTCCTCCTTCGGGCTTACGGGCTAAAATTTGACTTTGAGCATTTTTCCCCAAAAGGGATCAAATTTTCTAACTTTTCTCTCCACAACTCCACCAACCCACCAATTGTCCTTGGCAAATTTTCCTCCTTACCTCCGTGGGCCCGCCTAAGGAAAATTTTCCCTCCAAACTCCGCCGAGCCATAACTCAAAAAATACAAGGAGTTAGGAGGACTTCTTTACCTTTCTGGAAAGGTGAGAAAATCCTCTATCTGATGAAAACATACCTAGAAAATTTTGAGTCCTGAAGCATGCAAAAAAATTCATTTTAAGTACCAGCAAAGGAAAAGGAGGAGGAGTTAGCCAAAAATAAGCATGGGCTTATTTTGGAGAAAATGACTTATCTTTATTGAGAATATATGTTTTATTACGCATTCAAACTATTTCCAGTAGTTACACCTTCAACGAGGAATTTTAAAATTTCTAATATATTCGCTCATGAGTTAAGATCATTCTTCTCTTCATTTACATCATGTATATTCACTTAGCTCACATTTCATGCTCACATATTTCTATATCATTTTTCATTACTAATCTCTAATGAGATTTCCTTGTTTTATACAAGGTGGGTGACCAATTTGGGTCAATCTTAATGTTTACTCACTTTATGCTTATATTTTAAATTCAATTCATAATCCATGACCATTAGTGTATGGAGAGTTTTTATTAAGACATTTTCCCGCTTAATATTACAACACCAACACTAATAAGTGTGTGTTTAGCTAGAGAGTATGAATGCATGGAAAAATAACACATAGATGAGAAGTGAAGAGAAATATAATACTATATCGGAAACATGGTCTTGACATAGTTATAAAAGGAGAGGTTTCTGAAAAAGGAACTAACAAAGTCAAGTGGAAAAAATAGAACCATACAAGATCTTCAGAAAATATTCACATAATACTTATGGGATCAAGTTTCCAATAGGAAATGACATCTATAACATCTATATTTTTGTGGTTATGCATCCATATCTTGGAGTAAGCGAGGATAAAAATTAACCAAAATCATAAGAAAATGGAGTATATTATAGGAGACAAATTCTTGAGGAAGATCATGAAGAACAACAAGGAATAATAGATAATAGAACTAAGAAGACACATAATAATGAGTAGCATGAGTATTTGGTCAATCGTAAAGGAAAAAAGATCGACAAGGTGACTCGGATATGTGTTACATATAAAGCATGCAATTTGGTATAATAGTTTTAAGAATCATATCAAGATTTTAAAATTACTTATGGTATATGATGTAGGAGCAATTGGGCTCACGGAAATCCTATGTTAACCAAAAACAAGTGTAAATGGATTAAATTTATTTATACCCTTTTTAAGATTTAGAATTTTTTATGAAATACACATCAATAAAAATGAATGTATAGTTATAAAAGTAGGAGCTATTTTGATTGATCAAATTCTATCATAAATTATATAAAGCATTGGAATAATATAATATTTCTTTCAATACATGCATACAAACTCAAACATACAAAAGGAAGAGGAAATTATCTATATAGAGTTGTATAGGAAGAATATGGGAAGATAGAATATAGAATATGAGATTGTAAACCTTGGAGAACCATCACTTAAACTCGTGACATGAAAATTCCTTTATGCATGACCATACAACTCATTGAAGATGTATAATATTCTTCTACCCCTTTATATGGTCTTGGATTCCTTCGCGTGGTTATGCAACTTTCTTGAACATTCAATGACTTGGAAATCTATCTCATTTTCAAACCCTAGTATTTACACAATTGTAATATTGTCTAATTAGTTGAATCATTCAAAAACCCTAATAATGGGTAGAAGAACCTACAAGAAGGTTATTTTTAGTTTAATGTGTAATCTATACACTACCTATCTTAGCACTACTATGTAGAGGCCTAAAACCACATGTAGTTCTCCACTTAACATATAGCTTCTATTTGAAAGTAGCTAGTTGGTGTAGACACAAAATCATGCACTTTGGGTAATTATCTAGTCCTGATTACATACTACTATTCATATGATTCCTAATTAATAAAATTACTAATTAACCCATGTATTTGGACACCGTTTTTGGTTTACATGTTGCTATTTTCAGTCTTGTACCCTTACTTTCTAAGCATTCCTTTTTATTCTTTGGCATTTATCATCCTGGACACCAACACCCGGCCAGGGCCAACGCTAGGTACCCTCGTCCCCTCCGAGATTCCATGTCCTCTTTATACTTTACTCACAATTTTGGGTTCTTCTTAGCCGTTTGATCATCTTATCTTTTTGGTAGTCATCCTTTTTGGGTTAATTATGAAATTCAAGAGAGGGAATCATATAAATTTAAATTTATGTCATCATAATAAAGGACCGAGCACTAAACATTAGCTATCACCACCTAAGGTTGCATCCATCTATCTCCACCAAGAGGGATACAAGGGTTGGTTTTCTACATCACACTTCATAGGAAGGAAGTTCATTCTTTTCCATGCACACATTTATTACATTCGACATCTAGTTGCTTTCTTGCTATCTAAGTGTGACACACACAAGAGAAACCTAGGGCACAATTCCACACACACATGTATGACTACATTAGGTCCGAGATGTAGTATAATTCTCAGACATAGGTTCACCATTGTGAGATTTGAGGACAATCTAACCCCTCATTCTCGCATCTTTCTTTCTTTTAGGATTTGATGTCTATTTGAGGATTTTTCAAGTTCATTCTTCATTATAGGTTTCTGATGACCTCGACTTGACATCTTGGTATGACCTCAAAATGATCAAAAGAGACTAAACAAAAACACCTTGCACACCTTTGAGGATATTTTCCGATCATTTCTAAGGACCCGAGGCACCAGAATCAAGTTCGGGGCATCCACGGGCATTTGTATCCCTCTCCAGGTGCCACAATCTAGCTTGTTCCTCAAGTTCTACATTTCTAGGGTTTTGTGTGATGTTTATTCCTCTCATTATGTCAATCAAATATTTGATCTAGTCCAGACTTTACTTTGAATAAGCTAAGGCTTCTTACCCTCTCTTTGTACATAGGTTTTTAAATTTTTACATTATTTCTAAGTTTTCTTGAGTGTATTGTTGTACTTTATTTATTATTCATTTACTACAATATTGCATTCAAATCAGGATCTTACTTACATATTTAGCTTAATCAGTTAGTAACTTGAAACTCTTTGATCACACATGATAGAAAATTTCATTCACTAAGATTTAACTCGTGAACTTGGTGTGCTTGGATTTGAGGGAAGCAATAATCCTTGACCTAGTTGAGTTCTTCAAAACTATAGTGGTGGCTAGTATAGTAGTGTAGTGCCCACTCAGATTTTTATAGCCTCATTTATTTATTGTTCCTTCTTCTCATAGACATGTTTTTGGGGATTTGACATATTTTAGACATTACATTAGGATATTTGATCTTATTGACATGTATGGAGATTTGGCGTATACCGCCAATTTAGCTTGATTACTATGTTGTCACCTTATCTTATGATGTCATGGATACTAACTGATATGATGTTGTTCGGACCTCATTTATATTTGATGGATACTCAGTTTGATTGCATGTTTGGATTCTATGGATGAATATCACTTTATCTTTATGGCTAACTCATGGTGGATTGTGTATAATTATGCATGTTGTCACATTTTCGATTCCAAAATGATGATATGCTAGCATAGAAATTCTTTGACTTCTTATTGATTAGTTGATTCACATTTTATCGGACATGTGCGTTTAATGTGTGCAATGAGTGTGTAGGTGACAGGTCACAGGAGAACGTGGGATTCAGGCCAGCTACACAATTTTGCACAAGCAGCCCACAGCAAATGGCTAAGTCCTAGCCATGTCTATTGTATGAAGCCTTAGTAATAGAGTTTATTGTTTTGGGCACCATGAGTGACCCTCATTTGTAATGTATTATGTCTTGTAATATTAATCTTGTTTAGGGTGCTTAGTTGTGTTGTAAACTTGTTTTGGGGAATTAATGGTCTTACTTACATTAATTTTTGAGTGCGTATAATGATGTAATTAATCAAAAGGGATTAGGGTCACATGTGAACCCTTTGGTGGGCCCATCACCCTCTACCCTTGTGCCCAAGTGTGCCAAACCCGAAATTGGGTTGTTTTAGGCTTTTCTAGGGACCCCTTTTTAGTTTGAGAGTTCACTTAGCATGAAAATCATTTTAGACCCCCTACCTAATAGGTAGGGGGCTTATTTCCAAGGCTTAGAAGGAATTTCCCTCCCATTTTTCCTTCCTTTGGTCACATCCATGTAAGGTGCATAGGGATGTGTGTTTTGTTAAAAGTTACACAAGTTTCTTTTGGTTATCATTTTGGGTAATTTGGGAGAAGAGGGTTAAAAGGTATTTTATCCTTTCTCCTTTTTATTTTAGAATCTTTGACCTTGAAGGAAGAGAGGGTGACACATGTCACCCCCTCATTTGTAAGGATTTTTTCTTGTTCCTCTTTAAATTCTCCCTCATGGGGAAAGAAGAGAACTTTTTGGGAGCTTTGCTTGAGGCTTGTGGATTTTGGAGCTAGAGCTTGCTTGGGTCATGTTAGTCGTCGAGATAGGACTTCTACAGAGAGCAACAGTCAGGGGACAAGAAGTCCCTCCTCTTTAATGGGAGAGGTTCCCTTATTCAGAAACGAACTTATTTACAAATGTACAAGACATGATTTGTTGGTTAAACTTGGATATCACGAAAGTGTTTTCTATGAAGATCATCAATTACAAAAGGACTGAGGAAATGAGAGTACGGGAAAGAGCAGAAAGGCAACATGCAGAATTATAGATATCAGAGTAATTCTTTATGTATGCGAAAGTCACGGTGAATTGAAACAAGATCATTTGTATCAAATAAATAAGATGGAATTTAAAGACACAAAGTTTTGTAAATAACATCTGCTTAGAACACAAAGTTTCTTAACATAACACAGATTCATTAATCAAGGACACAAAGTTCCTTCTTGGTTATACAAGATCACCGTGCTTGCAAAGTTGAAGAGTATGCAATCGGTAAGACTAACGAATTTATGACAAATGATCTTCACAAAGAAAATAAATGAAAGCTTAGGAATAACAGAGATCAGATAGACAAAGAATGGAAAAGTCCTTCTGTATTGATTTCTTTATAATCTATTTACACTTTCAGAAAATATGCCAAGTTCTTCCTCCTTCAAAATGGTGTGGAAAGGCCATTATATAGCTTACAAGTCGTTACTTTTCAGTAACTACTTCTTTTAACTAAAGATTAGTTAAGGATTGCCAATCACAATACCTCAACCTATTACAATGAAACCGAGAAAAGAAATAGAAAAGAAGAGAAAAGGAAAAGGAGAAGAAGACAGTGGTCGGCCACCTGATAGGGACCCACCGACTTGAGAATTTGCTGCCTGAATCTCTTCAACGCCTCAGCTATATCTCTGCCACGAGGGACTGACGTGTTAGTCGTAGAATGAGTCCAAAATCCCAGACACTTCTCCATCTCTTTATCAAACTCAACATGAGTATGAAAATCTTTGTTTGCTTCTTCAATGGCAGATTGAAGAGAACAAATCTCCTTCATTTTCTCCTTGGAGATGGAACTTTCCTTGAATAAGTTATCTTTGACAAAAGCTCTGAATTGAGCTTTGATTTCTTGCAAGGAAAGGGAAGTACCAGAAGTCTCATCCTCAAGATGACAAGTGCATGTCTTGAAAGCAGAGATAACAAAGTGTCTTGAAAGCTTCGCTTTCTACCAACCGTTTCTTCGATTCTCCCAAAGCCTCCTCCAGGACTCTGATCTTCCACTCCACGCTGTAGACCCAGGACTTTGACAGATTATCCTTTGCATCATCAAAGACTTTACTCGCCAACAAAATGTTCTCATCTGCCTGTCCCATGAGTCGGAGGTCTACTATGCAACTACTCCAGAGTTTGAGCTCTTTATCAATGATTCCAATAGTAGAGGAGAGCTTCAGTTGCACATTGCTCACCTTTTCATGGAGTTTGAAAGCTTCATCGATGAAGTTTAATCCAGCAACAAGCATGTCATCCACCAGGGCTTCAATAGCTCTGCCATAGATAGAATACTTGTGCATATCTTTGATACTCTGCACTTCATCTTGGCTTAGAATTACAGGAGGTGGGAGAGTAGTCAATGGGGTAGGGTCCAAAACTTTGTCCTTAGACAAAAGAGACTTGATGAAACCTGTGAGAACTTGGGCCTGTTCTTCCAACTATTCAATAGTTTTTTTCCCTTTCTCTACCCTCCCAATGACTCTTGTGACTGTTTCCTGGAGGTTGTGAATTTCACCTTCAGGGGTAGACTCTCCCATCGGGATTCTCGAGAGCTCTAAGTCAGATACCTGCAAGTCCTGCTCTGATTTATCCGTTGAAGGCCTGGCAATCTCCAGGAATTGCTGACCTTGAGCATCAGACACTATTCTAGAGGTAGCTCTGGCTTTCTTGGCACGAGAAGGAGTGGTGCCCAACAAGGCTGCGACAGCATCAAAATTTGACCCTGAACTCCGAGAGGAAAATTTCCTCTTCCTTTTGTCAACCAAAGGTTGCACCCACGCAAAAGAGGAAGAGGAATCAGCAGGAGGAGCAAGGGGACCAAGAGACAGAGAGCTCATGACGCTCAAGGTCTGCGCAGCTGTTGACTCGAGTTGAGAGGTGAGTGGGGCACTTGGGGCAATTGCGGCAGAAGAATCAACATTACCTGAAAGCTCAGTGCTCTGGATTTCTTTATCTTTATCAGCTGGATCTTCAGGAGCACTTGCAAGAGTTGGTACTTCGCTTTCTTCACTTTCACTGAGAACAATGATGTTCTCTGGTCCCATAGGCAACTCTGCCTGCTTTCTTTGAGGGTCACTTTCCACAGGTTCCTTCTTAACCTCCTTGAGCTTCTTCTGGTACACTTGAGTGGATGAAGAAGGAGTAGAAGCTGCAGGTCCTTGTATTGATGAGGCAGGAGGGGTCTTCATTTGTGTTTCTGACCTTGGAATAGATGCTTCTCTTCTTGGTGTTGAAGCATCCTTAGAAGAGGATTCTCCGAATGCCTCCCGAATTCTCGAACCATCCTGTCAAACCAGACCTTAGTCCCGACTAAGACCGGAGCAAGGATCTCACCCGAGTCATCCCTCTCTTTCCCTGCTCCAATCCGGGTCCTCCAAAGGAGTGTGCTTAATCACATTTTCATACTCATACGAGTATAGATCAGAATTTTCATCATCTGGAGACCTTCAAGAACTTGGTATGACCGAGTTCTTGGATCAGTGCAGGGAGAACCTGCCACAATGCCTTCTCCTGGCCTCAAAATCATCTGCACAGTCAGCCCAGTAGTCTTCTGTATCTGCCCTATGATGGTAGATTATCTTGATGTTCTGTTCAATAAACTTCTTCAAGTCAAAGCAGGTTCTTGGCTTGAAGAAATGAACAGTGATAGGTACCAGGGCTCTCTCTATGTTCTGTGCATCCAGAGCTGTTTTGCAAGTGTAGTTTCCCAGAGAGATGGGAAAGTGCAAGCCAGAAATCTTCTTATCTCTGCAAGTTCTGTGCAACTTGTCTAGTTGCCTGCATATTTCTATCAAGGCCATTTTATCATTGCAGAACATGGGAAGCCGCAGAGGAGTGCTCTCATAGCCAGCAAGCCTGATATAAGAAAATTTCCTGAATTGGATGAAATAAGCACCATATTGCGATATCAGGTTCATGGCTTCATCTGAAAACCTTCTAGCAGTATCACCTTCAAGCAGTCTGACCACGTACATGGTGAAAGCATCATTGACCCTTCTGAAATTACGATTGCTGGTCTCCAGGGTGAACTGCGGGCAGTAAGCATATACTGGATCATCTTTGTGAGCGTCGATGTAAGAAAACCGAACCACTACCTTGATGCTGCCAGAGTATACATCAGGTACAAAGTCATATAGAACTTCTTCGTTTGCTGCACATTGGACAGCTGCTCCGTCAAATTCATGCTTATGATTTCGCCCAATTGATATTTTGCGTTCCTTCGCACACCATGCTGATGAGCGGGCACATCCAGAAGTGAAATTCGTTGGTAGAGGGCAAACCCATAACCCGAGCCAGCAAGATTATGAAGTCTGACAATTCTTCATTGAAATCTGCTCGGAAGAGGGTTTTGGTCAGATGAGAAGCTCCCTTCCTAGGGTTTTTAAGCCAGGACTTCGCCACTCGTGCCTTATATTTGTCACTGTCTTGGTCGAACAGAGCCTGTGCTTGATCTCGGGAAACGACTATGGCATTATCCATCTCTGGAATCCTCAGAGCAGTGCTAATGGTGGTAGCATCAGTTTGGCGATGAGTTCCCCGTGTATATTGGTCAATTCGCTCGAAACGGGGTTGAAGTGAGCTCCGCATGAAAGCACGGTGTCAGCACACTGTACTGAGATCAGGAAACCGCCAGCAAAGGCCAAACCACTATCGTGAATCATCTGCGCCATTGGTGTAGGGTTTGCATCCGCCATTCTTGCCCAAAAATCATTGAAATCAAGATGACGAGCTTCGTTGTCCCCAATATTGCGAACGGCAGACTCAAGTGGAGAAATTTGTTCCTATCCCTGAAATTTGATCTTCATATTGATAGTAGCTAGGAGGACAGAGCCGCAAACCGGACTCGGAAAGGAATTACGAGAGGGAGGGATACATGTGAGGTTTTTAGATTGCAAGGGTTCGAGCAAAAGATAGCATGGAAGTAGTGCGAAAAATGCAAAGGGGAAATGCTCGTTATATAGCCATTTAGGAGAGAGAAAGGTCATAAATGTGCATTTAATACATACCCACCAATTTGAATAAGCATGATATTTGGGTAGAGCGGGAAAATAAGCACGAATGGCACTTGGTACACTTGGGACATGTGAGACGTGAATGCGCGAAACACGCGGCTCGGCCGATTCGGGCGAAACAGGGAGAAGACGCACAAATGCATTTTGGGACATTTGGGACGAAAATGCGCGAAGGACGCGGTTCGGGTGTTTCGGCCGAAAATGGAACAAAAGGCCCATTTGAACTTGGGACATTTGGGACAAAAAGTTCCGAAGTACGCGACTCGGGTGTTTTGGTCGAAAATGGAATGACTTGCACAATTCCATTTGGGACACTTGGGATGAAAAGTTCGAAGCGGGCCCGAAATCGGGACAACTGGGAAATCGGCCGATCGGGGAAGAACAGAACGCTCTTGAATTTGGGACACGCGGGACAAAAAAAATGTCCGACGATCGGGGGCGAACACTTGAACTACATACAAAATGACCCAAAACAGATTTTCTCAATTTCACGACTTAGGTACCTTAGAGAAAAACACTTAAACTCAAAATTGTTAAATTTTTACTTTCATCGAGCGGGAATTTTGAGTGGACACGGTGGCTCCTTCCGGGGATGACTTGGCATAAATTCAAGGGATGAGACAAGGCAAGAACTTAGACAAACTCAAGAGAAGTAGATCAGTACCTTATCCATTGGGCCACGGAGTCAAAAAGTAGACCAACACAGAGGACAACACACCAAAAAAGAAAAGGAAAGAAAAACAAAAACACTGTACAGAATATACAAGGGACTCCCTAATCACCTAGGACTTGAACAACTTGAGATACTGCCCACTATAAGGAAGTGGGAGAGAAGAACCATCCATGTAATCAAGATAAAAGGAATTCTCACCAGCAAAGTGTCTGATCTTGAAAGGTCCGAGCCACAGGGAATCAAACTTTCCATGGCTGCCACGAGGTTCATGTCTTTTGTCCCATAACAACATAGTGTCTCCAACTTGGAAATCTCTGAACCTAGCTTTCTTGTCAAACAGGACCTTTACCTTCTGCTGGTGAACAGATATCCTATCAGCAACCATCAATCTATCCTCATTCAGTTTGTGCAGGTACATAATTCTCTTGTCCAAAGCATCTCTGAAACTAGTATCTTCAATGGCCTTCATTAGGTGCAAGGCTGGCAGTTCCACTGTCACTGGCAATTGAGCTTCTACTCCATATACCACTTGAAAAGGAGACATTCCAATAGCTCTCTTTGGTGTAATCCTGTCTGCCCAAAGAGCATCATAGAGCTTTTTGTGCCAGTTTCGTTGAGACTCATTGACCAACTTCCTTATGATAGTCACCAGATTTTTGTTAGTGGATTCTGCTTGCCCATTTCCCTGAGGGTAGTAATCTGAAGAGTGAGCCAAAGAAATGCCATACCCATAGCAGAAGTCCATTATCTCAGCTGAAGAGAAATTCGAGGCATTATTCATTCAATCTTGTTAGGTACACCATACCTTACCAAGATGTTTTCTTTAATAAGCCGCATACCACTTGTATAGTAGTGCTCTTAACTGGAATAGCTTCCACCCATTTGGTGAAGTAGTCCGTGGCAGTTAGTACATGAGTGTGACCAGCACTAGAAGCAGGATTAAGTGTACCAATGAAGTCCAAACCCCATTGTTGAAATGGTTCCTCAATCACAACTGGCTTGAGAGGCAAAGAAGCCAATTTAGGTCTTCCCACAAAAGTCGACAAGCCTCACATTTATCCACCCACTTGGATGCATCTCTCGAACAAGGAAGGCAGTGAGTATCCTCCACGGAGTATCTTATGAGTGAACCGTTGATGAATAGTGCCCTCCACATGCCCGATCATGAAAAGCCGAGAGCAACTTCTCTGCTATTCTTCGTCCACACACTTCAAAAATCTCCCATCTAAGCCACGCTTAAACAAAGCATTTTCCCATAATACATATTTGTATTTGACCTCAATTTAACAAAGTCCTCTTTTCTTTGGCGGTTAAATGAGAGGGGCATTCCCATAGGTGAGAAAATGGGCGATGTCGCATACCATTCATTCGTCAATCGAACTAAGGACGTAACGGTAGGAAGGTCAACTTTCTCTAGTAATTCATGTTTAGCTCCTTCAAAGAATGAGCTCACAAAGACCTTTTCCACGAATCAGCAGTCGGCTTGATGTCAATGTCATACTCTTGGACCTTAGCAACCCAGTTCCCTCTCTTAGATCCAAATTCTTGTTGTGTGAGGATTGACTTAACAGTTGTATCCGGGACCAATACCATGGAATGAGAGTTGAGGATGTAAAAGCGAAACTGCTTGACAGCTTTAACCACTGCAAAAGCATGTTTCTCCATCATGGTGTACTTCAACTCGTGATCTTTCAGAATATAGCTCATGAACGCGATTGGTAGCTCATGCTCATTAGAGTCTTCTTGAGTTAACACAGCAGCCAAGGTATTATCTGTAGCATAGCAATAGATGATGAAATCTTTACTAAAATCAGGACAGGCTAAAACAGGAGTTTTAGCGATAGCTCTCTTGATACCTTCAAAGGATTCCTTTCCTTCAGAAGACCAACCAAATGTTTGCTTCCCTTTCATCATCTGGGAAATATTCAAAGTTAATTCTGTAAAATCAGGGATGAATCTTCTCAAGAAATTGATCTTACTGAAGAAGGAGTGCACGCCCTTTTTACTGGTTGGGAGAGGAATTTGCTGGATGGCTTGAACTCGTTCAGGATCAATCTTAATACCATCCTTGGAAACGATGTGCCCTAATAACTTTCCCTCAGTGACACAAAAGACATATTTTTTAGGGTTCAGAGAGATCCCATGCTCTCTGCATCTCAGCAGAACTGTCTCTAGGTGATCAAAATGATCCGCTCTTGTCTTGGAAAACACTGTCAGGTCATCAAGGTATATGACAATACACTTCCCTTTAAGCTTCCAAAAGCCAGATCCATAGCCCTCTGGAAAGTGGCACCAGCATTAATAAGCCCAAAAGGCATTCTCTTGTAGGCAAAGGTACCCCAAGGAGTAGTGAAAGCTGTTTTGTGTTGATCTACAGTATCAACCTCTACCTGATTATATCCAGAAAATCCATCAAGCATAGATAACATTTCAGATCCTATTACTGCTTGCAATACTTGATCCATCATAGGCAAAGGATAATTATCTTTCAAAGAAGCCTGATTCAGGTTCCTGAAATCAACACAGATGTGGATCTCACCATTTTTCTTCCTAACAGGCACAATATTTGCAATCCATGTTGAATGGTGAATGGGAAAAATAATTTTAGCCTTCAACAACTTTTGTATCTCCTGAAAGATGGTGTCAGCTATTTTGGGGTTGTATTGCCTCTGTTTCTGCTTGAAAGGCTTAATTCCAGGCTTAAGAGGAATAGAGTGCTGCATATCTTTTGGTTTGAAAGCTTTCAAATCTTCATAAGAGTAAGCGAGAACATCCTTATACCTCTTTAAAAGAGCAATTGCTTTCTTCCTCTCATCTGCTGTGCAACATTTTCCAATGTTCACGAGCTTGGGGTCAGTAGAACTCCCAATATCAATCTTATCATGCTCGATTGATTCACGAGGTCGGTAGAAACTTTAGATTTCACACCTGTCATGTTTATCAAATAATTCCTCCAAACTCACCAAACCTTTAGGAATCTTGTTTCCTTTAAGATTGATGCATCCATCTTGATCTGTTTCTTCCCCTTGGGCGACTGCTTGGTCAAAGGGCACATTCTCACGAGGTAGGTTGTCACTTCCCTCAAAATACAATTGTTCGAAATTACCCTTGAGTTCCAGGAAGGAAAGCAAATGTTGATCATCATTGAAGACTTGCCAGTTATTGGCATTATCAGGTACACTAGGCCGATGGACCATCTCAATGGTGAACTTATCCTGAGAAAAATCAGGATGAGGAATCGATAAGCGACCAGAGAGAGACCGCTAGTGAATCAGCCCTGTTGTTCTTCTTCCTAGGGATTGCCTCAATGGAGAAAGCATCAAGGAATTCAATGGAATCCCAAACCTGATTCCGGTAATGTTTCAGCCTTCCATTTTTTACCTGGAAAAGGCTTCTCACTTGCTTTACAATCAGTTCTGCATCACCACGTGCCAGAAGGTTCTTCACACCTTGTTCTTTGGCCACTTGCAATCCGAGAATGAGAGCCTCATACTCTGCTGTATTATTCGTTTTCGAACTGCAACTTAAATGAAAAGGATGAAGGCCACCTTCCGATGACACCAGATGAGACACCAGCTCGTAACCGGTGAGGAACAACTTCCATCAAACTCTAAAATCCAAATACCATTAGGATCTTTAGGTGACATTCTGGGAAGTTGGATTTCATCAGGGGACATAATCATGTAATTGCCATGACCCATATCCTCATAGAGTATTTGTGCTTTAGGATCATCCGTTTTTTGCACAATATACTCAGATTGCTTCTCAGGCATCAATTTCTTCATTTGTCCATTAACAGGTATGAGTGCATGCGACCAGTCCATTTGGATTTCCCCACCCACATCTTTGCAGAAGTTCCTACTTAGCAACATCCCGTATGAAGGAGGGATATCTGCTACTAAGATGGTAGCCAATACTTTCTTTTCAGGCAAGGCAGCAAAAGCCACTTGTGCATCTTTAATTCTCCCGACCAGGGGCACTTCTTTACTTTCCATGGAGTAACAAGATCCATAAGTGCGTGTGAGGGTCAGGCCTAAAGCATGAGCTACTTTAGCAGGCATTACGTTATCTCGAGGCTTCGAATCAATGACACTGATTCTTCGAGCCTATGACCAGCTATAAGAAGTGTTACATAAAATGGTTTAATTTTGTCACCAGGTGAGGTGACAAAGAGCTACCGTTTACTGGTAAGTTTGTGGTGTAGAAGGAGGAGTGGGAAAAGGCCTTTAGAAGTGGTTTTGAGTGAGAATTAACAAATTGAATCATTTTGGCAAAAGCTTTGGGATGGGTTTGGTAATACTCGACCTCCGAAATTTGAACCTTAGTCTTTTTCAGATGATCAATAATATTGAAATACCGAGTGGACGGGCCATCATCATTTGGAATTCTAGGCTTATCAACTTGTTATCTCCGTTTTGAGTTCACGATAAAATGATTAGATAACCCCTACGAAATTTTTGAAGTTGCTTTGGCATTTTGACCTCGTATTGAGAAAATCGGGTTTTCGGGTTTTATGAGCAGCTCGACATGAGTTTTAACATGCTTTATGTCGTCTGTCTTCCGAAACCCGAAATCCGCTTCGTATTGAGAAAATCGGGTTTTCGGACTCCCGGCGCATCGGAACATGCCTAATCCAAAACATGTTTTAAGCCTCATGCTTTCCGATACCCGAAGTCCGCTTAGTCCTTTGTATCGGGTTTTCGGAGCCATGTAACATCTAAACACCTCATGTTTTTTGCCTCATGCTTTCCGATACCCGAAACCCGAATTGCACTAAGTCCCCTCGTGTCGGGTTTTCGGACCTTTCAAACATGATGACATGGCATTCATGCCGAGTTGTCGGTGAATTGGCACGTGCCGAGCCCAAGTGTATTAATTGCTAATTTTCTTATAAATACGCGGATTTCCACGTCATTGTTACCGGAGTTATTTTTAATTCGTGGATTTTTCGCGCCTGCTCTTCCGATTTCGAAACCCGACAACTCGCCTTGCCCGATTGAATCACTGTTTTCGATTTTCCATTTCTCCGATTGAAGGTATTTCTTTCTCCCTTCTTTGTTCTTGGTTTTTACGGATCGATTGCACGTGGTTTCTTCTCAATTTCTCGCCGAGTTTTGGGGTTTTCCTTCCTTCTTCTTTCTGGAGTTATTTTGAAAAGGGTTTTAGGTTCTAGGGTTTATCTCTTCTGAGACTACCGCTTGGTGCTATATCTTCCAAGTTTTATTATATGCATGGAACATGAATGACAAAAAAGGAGATTGCATGTTTTGGAATTCAATGAAAAACCCTGTTTTTCTTCTCGGGTTTTGAAGATTGTTTTGCAGAGTCGAAGACCTGAAGCGTATCGAAAGTTTGAGGCGTCGAGGTTTCTCAAAGTTCCGATCTCCACAGTGAGTGCCGGGTTTCCCAGAGTTCCCGTCATCAACGCAAGTGTCGGGTTTTCCCTGAATTCGACAGTATCAGACGTGCCGAGGTTTCCCAAAGTTCCGGCATTACCAAGTGTGTCGGGTTTTTCAGAAGTTCCGACATTTTCAACACATCGGACTTTCAGGATATTCCGACATCCTACTCAGCGTGTCGGACTCTTTTGTTCTTCCGGCATATTCAGCAGATCAAAATTCTGACGGTAGACAACATCTCCTGAGCTTCGAACCTTTCTCCCTTCAACGTTCTTCATGTCGGATCCCGGTCCATCTCAGGAAAAGGCCGAGAAGTCTGGCAGAATGAAATACAAGTTCAAGAAGCCGGAATCTCCATCATACATTGATTGCAACTATGATATCAGAGACACCGAACTCGGGAATATAGACATGGAAGATTTCTGGAATAGGTTGAGGAGTTCCTCCCAAACTCCATGGATGAAAGCTATAGCTGATAGTGGTTTGCCTCTCGCAGCGGCTCTTCCCATGTCTGCTCAGTGTCCAGAATTCATTTTGGCTTGTGCATCCAGTTATGACTCGGCGTCTCATTCTGTGAGAGGTCAATCAGGTGAAGTAGTGGTCAAATTAGATGGAGGTTATTTTGATGATCTCCTCAAATTGCCTAATTTTGACGAGTATGGAGAGTTGGACATGAAGTCAGCTCAGAAAGCCTGGGACAATGATCAGGAGGACTGTATCAAGCATGTGAACAAGAAGTTCTTGATCAAGGCCAAGCCAGCTGTGTCCAGATTTCCAAGGACTATCCCCAGGAGTGATTTCATCCAAGAAATCAATGACATCATCACCCTGCTGAGTCGGGTCTTTGGTTTGCCCGAATCAAACGTATTTCAAGGATGGATGTATCAATTTATGATCATCATCAAGGAAAATCAGCAGGGGATTGACTGGGGTACTCTCATTAGCAATGAGATTGATTCCCAAATGACAACGGTCTTGTCAACTGGGAAATTTTATATGTCATCATATGTCACATACGCAGCAGCCGGGATGAGGAACTATCCCGGGCTGGATACTAAGGGAAGCAGAACGGCGAATCAGGTTTATCAATACTTCCCTCAATTGACAAAGAAGGGGTCAAAAGATCATTTCAGGAGGGTAAATGATGCCTTTTTCTATGAGAATATCTGCAGGATAAATCCTGAGCTGAAGAAGACAAGAGTCTCAGATGAGGCTTGGGCAGAAGTTTCTAAATGGGGATGTATCTTCGTACAATTCAAGAAGTTTACATATCTTCGGGTGGTCATGTACTCGGGAGATCCTTTTCGCCTGCCCCGATATCCAGGGGATAGACTGATATTAATGGAGTTGGTTAGGCAGCTGTTGGATTTTCATAAATTTCAACAAAGCAAACATAAGGCTGTTGTATCCTTCCCGATTTCTATTGGGAGATACACTTGCTCGACGGTAGTAAAGGCCAAAAATGTTGTCCATGAACTTCAGGACAAATTAAAGAAGCATATGAAGCCTCGAGATGGTTTTGATA
This sequence comes from Taxus wallichiana var. yunnanensis, assembly GCA_018340775.1. NCBI lineage: Eukaryota > Viridiplantae > Streptophyta > Pinopsida > Cupressales > Taxaceae > Taxus > Taxus wallichiana. Next base: position 205,184,734 of record CM031233.1, on the reverse strand, counting down.
TCCGAGGAGTGCTCAGGGCATATGGAACCCAGCATTTGCACAGGCCAAATATAGAGGATATTTGGGTGGATCTGCGTAATGAGGTTGCTATTCGCAGAAAGGATCATAGCAGATTAACTATTGCTGAGATTCAAACACTGGAGCTTGCTGATTTACCAGAGGGTACAGGTGACAATGAAAGTGTTTTGGATCTTTCCTATGATGGACTAAAGGAGGATCAATATGTTTTCCCACCTATTGATTGGTCACCAAATAAAAGCCTCTATTAAATAGGTCGGGCTCTAATTCTTGCTCGCACCAAAGCATGGCTCTCCTCTTGGGGAATGAATTTTAAAGATGATAAGTTTTCAAAGTTGGCTGTTTTAGAGGCGGGGCCCTCCAAAAAGGAAAAGGACAGAAAGTCTTCTAAGGCGCCTATAAAGGTCAAGATTGTCAAAAAGAGGAAAGAAAGAGAAATCTCTTCAATTGTCTCTCCTGTAGAAACGGTGAATGTGCCAGAATCACCAACACCACCAGAAATAGGAGAAATTAATTTGGAAGAAGGAGGAAGCCAGCTTCTGTCTTCACCATTTGCTGATTGCTCAACTGGAGAGACCTTATCTCTTGCATTCAAGGCTTTGGAGTCTGAATCTGCACCTCCTCCCTCACAGCCACTTCTACCTCCTCATTCTCCATCTACTTCTGCAACCATGGCCAGTATTTTCTCTGGGCTTTCACCCCTCTCCGCTGGAACCCAAGTGATCATCAGCACGCCTCCTCCTGTGCCTCTTTTTATTGGATCTACTACCACATTGGTAACTATTCCTCCTTCAATAGTAGAATCTTCTCCTCTTGAGAGTAGAATACCAGTTGCTACAACATGTGTAACTTCCTCTGATACGCCGCAATGGCTACTCGAGCAAACTCCGAGGAAGAGGAAGGTGATTGTGCCCATACCAGCTTTTGATTTCAGCTCACTCAAGGCTCCTACTGCAAAGTCGGCCAAGAAGCCCAAAACAGTTTCAAGGGTTTTGGTGGATGCTTCAGGAGATAAGTTCGCAGAGATTGCCACTCCCACAGCTGACAAAACTAGAGATGATATAACAGCTGCTGATTATCAGGTAACTAGGGTGGCTCTAGGGAAAGTGACAGCAGAAGGGGCGCAACAAGATGCACGGGATTCCATAAACGTGTTGTGCCAAAAGTTGAAAGAAACAAAGGACAACAGAGATGAGCTTAAGGAGAAAGTGGAGCAGTTGACAGAGGTTTTGCTTAAATTCTCAAAACCCCTTGAATCCATACCACCTTCTTCTGTTCCTGTCGGATTCGATTTCTCATCAGTGCCTACAATTGAGAAGATTGCTAAACAAGGAAGGGTGGTTGATGAATGGGTCCAAAGGTTGCTCCAACAGGGGAAGGAAGTAATACAAGGCGTTGTGAAAGTTCATCAATCTGTGGGAGACATTCAGAAAGATGGAGAAAAGATGGATGAGGAGATTTCTCAAGAAATTGGACAGCTTGATTTGACTTATGAAGCTCTCCAAGTGTTAAAGCAAATACCAACACATCTCTTGGTTGAAGAAGGTATTCTCCCTCATACGGATAAGCATTTCCAGCTGACCAAGGCCATCAGATTCGGGTGAAGATTCTCAACGAAGCCTGCGCTAAGTTGAGAGAATCAAGGGATAAACTGATTGATGGGAAAAGTGATTTAGAAGAAGAGTTGCTGAAGATTTGTTCAAAGGTGTCAGTAGGAAATTCAGGTATACTATCAGCGGATGATCTCTTCAAACAATTCCAAGAGTCTGTTCAGCATGAATCAATGCTCGGATTTGATCTTGAAAAGATGGACCGGTTGGTAAAGATTGAGCATTCTTTGGAGGCCTTAAGAAAACTCAGCAAAGGATTGAAAAAGCTTCCCGGCACTGCCAGCGATGTTCATGAAACTGCGAAATTTGGAATGATCATTCCACTGCACCTGATGAGAACGAAATGCAAGGCATAATTCGAAAGTTCCAGGAATTTCAGAGCAAACAGTCTCAGCAGGAGGAAGAAAAAGAGGAAGGAGCAAAAGATGATGATTCAGATTAAGTCCCAGCGTTTCATGTCATTTCAATCTTGAAATCGACATGTCTTTTTCATTTCTGTTTCATCACATTTTTGAATCATGTTTTGACTTGATCTCCTGCGTGAGAATCATGCAAAAGCAGTAACTCTTGTCAAGCGCTAATTTTTAGGATCCGCCCTATTTTATCTCTACTACTTTTGTTATAAATAAGGGATCTTTGTGCATTCCAAAAGGGTGGAGATTTTTGGAATATTTAGGGGCTATTGGAAAGAAGAAAAACTTTGTGTTTTCATTCAATCATTTTGAAGAATAGGAATTGATATCGTTTTCTGAGACTTTGTGTTGTGGAATATATCTTACTTAAGACAGTTGTTCTTATGTTCATGATCTTAAGCTATTCTTTCGCATAGCATCTTAGTGTTTCGATTATTTCGGACATTATATTTGTGACTAATATTTGATTATTTCGCATAGCTCATGTGTTTACTCGAAAGAAAATACGTTTCTCCCATTTCCTTTCTATTGCCGCTTCTTTCATGAATAGCTTTCGACCCAGTTCATTTACGAAAGAAATACCCTTGAATTTATGAATGTGGATTTCAGGATTTCATTCCAACCCCCAATGGTTAGATTAGTGTGAATACTGTATATATTGTTTACCGTGTTTTAGATTAGAAATAAACAGGCAGCCTCACCTATCTTTGAGGAGGGATTTAAACCCATGTACTGTGGTTGAACCTCATATTTTGGTTTGACAAAATATCCAACCAACACAACTTTAGGAGAAAAAGAAGGAACTTGCTAGTAGGATTAACAGGACTCACCTTTGGTGCAGATGAAGTAGGGATAGGAGATCCTCTTTTTGTAATTATAGGAATAGTTGTCAACTGCTCCTTAGATTTCTTTATGGGCTGTGTCACCTTCTCCCTCTGATATGTCTCTGCTCGAGTCATGACAGCAAATGATTCGCTATTCATGTCTGCTACCACTTCATCATAATCATCTCCATCATCAATGCCCTCAGTGGTGAAGAAATTAACCCGAGATCCCTCAAGTTCCTCTACTTCATCATCAAATTCGTCCACAAACTCCTCGCAAGCTTCATTATCCTCATCATCATCTGGCTCTTCAACTTCACAGGTTGCATTCACAGGAACTTTAACAGGAGGTCCTTCAAGTGCTAGTCTTGTTTGAGAAGGAGGTAAACGATTTCTGGGCTGAAAATTCCTTCTTGGAACATCTGCATAAGGGGCATGCTGAGCCAATTGTTTCTTTATAGCAATAAGATCATTCGCAAGCTTCTGAACTAATGGATCAGTATTAGGTCCAGGAGTGGAGGAGGAGGAAGCAACAGACTTAGATTTGGAAGGGTCTCTCCTCAACTTGCCTGACATGATCAGATCATCCTCGACACTAACAGCAAGAGTTTGATCCTCCGCCAATGTTGCGAGATTAGCCCTTCTCAGCGCATAACTGACTTCAGACGATTGGGCATTCAAGAAGAAACATTTTCAGATTTGATCAACAGGTCGAGTATTTACAGGAATTTTGTTGATCAGTCTGTTGAATCGGGCCACAAATTCTCTCATGGGTTCTGATGAATCTTTCTTTATCTGAGAAATTTGGGTGAGCAAGGCATGCACATCTTCTGCTGGCTTGAAACGGTTTTCGAACTGATTTCTCATTGTGTCCCAGTCGATAATAGCACCAGCCGGAAGGTGGTAGAACCAATCAGCAGCATTATCTTGTAACGTCTCAACGAACAGTCTCACGGAGACGTCTTCATGCTCAACTCCCAGGACTCCACATGCAACAATGAAGGCTGCGATGTGTTCATCCAGATGCACTTTTCCATCGCCTTTGAACTTAGGAAAGTTCTTTCGGTTACCCTGCACAGGTAACTCATGCAAAGGCTGAGGAAGGGCAAGGGGCCCGACACGATGACCCCATGGTAATGGCACCGCCATTCTTGGAAAAACGGCTTGGAGAGGAACTGCAACACCAGCAAGAATCAAAGCTCGAAGATTAGGGCTAGCTGGCTCTGAAGGAATACCACCTGTAGGACTTCTATCTTGAACAGGTGGAGTGCTTGTCGAACGAGTCCTTCTATTTCTTGTTGAAGGAAAAGGAAAACCCTGCTGCTCCAAAATCTGGAACTGAGAATCTTCAATACCAAGGGTCCTTCTCCCTCGAGTAAAATGCGGAGTCACAGATCAAAAGATGATCAAAAATAACAGAACTGGAATATGATTTTCCCCAGTGGAGTCGCCAAAAACTGTTGGTCGTCAGATAGGACTTTACGAAGAGCAACAGTCAGGGGACAAGAAGTCCCTCCTCTTTAATGGGAGAGGTTCCCTTATTCAGAAATGAACTTATTTACAAATGTACAAGACATGATTTGTTGGTTAAACTTGGATATCATGAAAGTTTTTTTATGAAGGTCATCAATTACAAAAAACCGAGGAAATGAGAGTACGGGAAAGAGCAGAAAGGCAACATACAAAATTATAGATATTAGAGTAATTCTTTATGTATGTGAAAGTCACGGTGAATTGAAACAAGATCATTTGTATCAAATAAATAAGATGGAATTTAAAGACACAAATTTACGTAAATAACATCCGCTGTAGAACACAAAGTTTCTTAACATAACATGATTCATTAATCAAGGACACAAAGTTCCTTCTTGGTTATACAAGATCACCGTGCTTTGCAAAGTTGAAGAGTATGCAATCGGTAAGACTAACGAATTTATGACAAATGATCTTCACAAAGAAAATAAATGAAAGCTTAGGAATAACAAGAGATCGAGATAGACAAAGAATGGAAAATTCCTTCTGTATTGATTTCTTTATAATCTATTTACACTTTCAGAAAATATGCCAAGTTCTTCCTCCTTCAAAATGGTGTGGAAAGGCCATTATATAGCTTACAAGTCAGTTACTCTTTGTAACTACTTCTTTTAACTAAAGATTAGTTAAGGATTGCCAATCGCAATACCTCAACCTATTACAATGAACCCGAGAAAAAGAAATAGAAAAGAAGAGAAGAAAAAGGAGAAGAAGACAGGTGGTCGGTCACTGAGAGGGACCCACTGACTTCAGAATTCGCTGCCTGAATCTCTTCAACGCCTCAGCTATATCTCTGCCATGAGGGACTGACGTGTTAGTCGTAGACTGAGTCCAAAATCCCAGACACTTCTCCATCTCTTTATCAAACTCGACATGAGTATGATAATCTTTGTTTGCTTCTTCAATGGCAGATTGAAGAGAGCAAATCTCCTTCATTTTCTCCTTGGAGATGGAACTTTCCTTGAATAAGTTATCTTTGAAAAAAGCTCTGAATTGAGCTTTGATTTCTTGCAAGGAAAGGGAAGTACCAGAAGTCTCATCCTGAAGATGACAGTGTATGTCTTTGAAAGCAGAGATAACCAGTGTCTTGAAAGCTTCGCCTTTCTGCCAATTGTTCTTCAGTTCTCCCAAAGCCTCCTCCAGGAATCTGATCTTCCACTCCACGCTGTAGACCCAGGACTTTGATAGATTATCCTTTGCATCATCAAAGATTTTACTCGCCAACAAAACATTCTCATCTGCTGTCCCATGAGTCGGAGGTCTCTATGTCAAATCGCTCCGGAGTTTGAGCTCTTTATCAATGATTCCAATAGTAGAGGAGAGCTTCAGTTGCACATTGCTCACCTTTTCGTGGAGTTTGAAAGCTTCATCGATGAAGTTTAATCCAGCAACAAGCATGTCATCCACCAGGGCTTCAATAGCTCTGCCATAGACAGAATACTTGTGCATATCTTTGATACTCTGCACTTCATCTTGGCTTAGAATTACAGGAGGTGGGAGAGTAGTCAATGGGGTAGGGTCCAAAACTTTGTCCTTAGACAAAAGAGACTTGATGAAACCTGTGAGAACTTGGGCCTGTTCTTCCAACTGTTCAATAGTTTGTTGCCCTTTCTCTACCCTCCCAATGACTCTTGTGACTGTTTCCTGGAGGTTGTGAATTTCACCTTCAGGGGTAGACTCTCCCATCGGGATTCTCGAGAGCTCTAAGTCGACACTGCAAGTCCTACTCGATTTATCCGTTGAAAGCCTCGGAAATCTCAAGGAATTGCTTGACCTTGAGCATCGACACTATTCTAGAGGTAGCTCGGCTTTCTTGGCACGAGAAGGAGTAGTGCCCAACAAGGCTGCACATGACATCAAAATTTGACCCCGAACTCGAGAGGAAAATTTCCTCTTCCTTTTCACAACCAAAGGTTGCACCCATGCAAAAGAGGAAGAGGAATCAGCAGGAGGAGCAAGGGGACCAAGAGATAGAGAGCTCATGACGCTCAAGGTCTGCGCAGCTGTTGACTCGAGTTGAGAGGTGAGTGGGGCACTTGGGGTAATTGCGGTAGAAGAATCAACATTACCTGAAAGCTCAGTGCTCTGGATTTCTTTATCTTTATCAGCTGGATCTTCAGGAGCACTTGCAAGAGTTGGTACTTCACTTTCTTCACTTTCACTGAGAACAATGATGTTCTCTAGTCCCATAGGAAACTCTGCCTGCTTTCTTTGAGGGTCACTTTCCACAGGTTCCTTCTTAACCTCCTTGAGCTTCTTCTGGTACACTTGAGTGGATGAAGAAGGAGAAGCTGCAGGTCCTTGTATTGATGAGGCAGGAGGGGTCTTCACTGGTGTTTCTGACCTTGGAATAGATGCTTCTCTTCTTGGTGTTGAAGCATCCTTAGAAGAGGATTCTCCTGAATGCCTCCTAAATTCTCGAACCATCTCACAAACCAGGACCTTAGTCTCGACGACTAAGACCGGAGCAAGGATCTCAACCAGTCATCCCTCTCTTTCTGTTCCAATCCAGGTCCTCCAAAGGAGTGTGCTTAATCACATTTTCATACTCATATGAGTATAGATCAGAATTGTCATCCTGGAGACCTTCAGGAACTTGAAGTGACCGAGTTCTTGGATCGGTGCAGGAGAACCTCGCCACAATGCCTTCTCTCACAGCCTCAAAATCATCTCGCATGGTCAGCCCAAAAGTAGTCTTCTATATTTGCCCTATGATGGTAGATTATCTTGATGTTCCTGTTTCAATAAACTTCTTCAAGTCAAAGCAGGTTCTTGGCTTGAAGAAATGAACGGTGATGATAGGTACTGAGGGCTCTCTCATGTTACATGCGCCCGAGAGTTTTATAAGTGTAGTTTCCCGAGAGAGATGGGAAAGTGCAAGCTAGAAATCTTCTTATCTCTGCAAGTTCTGTGCAACTTGTCTAGTTGCCTCGCATATTTCTATCAAGGCCATTTTATCATTGCGAGAACATGGGAAGCCGCGAGAGGAGTCTTTGTCATACAATGAAGCGATATAAGAAAATTTCTGAGCTGGATGAAATAAGCACCATATTGCGATATCAAGTTCATGGCTTCATCGAAAACCTTCAAGCGATATCACCTTCAAGCAGTCGACCACGTACATGGTGAAAGCATCATTGACCCTTCTAAAATTACGATTCTTTGGTCTCGAGGGTGAATCGGGCGATAAGCATATACTTGGATCATCTTTTGAGTGTCGATGTAAGAAAAACCGAACCACCTTGATCTTTGAGTATACATCGGTATGAAGTCATATAGAACTTCTTCGATTTGCTTACACATTGGATAGCTGCTCCGTCAAATTCATGCTTATGATTTGCCCAATTGATATTTTACGTTCCTTTCGCACACCATGCGATGAGCGGGCACATCCGAGAAGTGAAATTCGTTGGTAGAGGAAAACCCATAACTCGAGCCAACAAGATTATGAAGTCGACAATTCTTCATTGAAATCGCTCGGAAGAGGGTTTTGGTCGACGAGAAGCTCCTTCCTAGGGTTTTAAGCAGGACTTCGCCACTCGTGCCTTATATTTGTCATCGTCTTGGTTGAACGAGCACAGTGCTTGATCTTGGGAAAGCGACTATGGCATTATCCATCTCTGGAATCCTCAGAGCAGTGCTAATGGTGGCAGCATCTAGTTTGGTGATGAGTTCCCCGTGTATATTGGTCAATTCACTCGAAGCGGGGTCGAAGTGAGCTCCGCATGAAAGCACGGTATCAGCACACTGTACCGAGATCGGGAAACCGCCAGCAAAGGCCAAACCACTATCGTGAATCATTTGTGCCATTGGTGTAGGGTTTCGCATCCGCCATTCTTGCCCAAAATCACTAAAATCAAGATGACGAGCCATTGTCCCAATATTGCGAACAATGAGACTCAAGTGGAGAAATTTGTTCCTGTCCACGAAATTTGATCTTCATATTGATAGTAGCTAGGACAGAGCCGCAAACCGGACTCGGAAAGGAATTACGAGAGGAGGGGATACACGCGCGAGGTTTTCAGATTGCGAGGTTCGAGCAAAGATAGCATGGAAGTAGTGCGAAAAATGCAAAGGGTAATGCTCGTTATATAGCCGTTTAGGAGAGAGAAAGGTCATAAATGTGTATTTAATACATATCCACCAATTTGAATAAGCATGATATTCGGGCAGAGCGGGAAAAATAAGCCACGAATGACACTTGAGTACGCTTGGGACATGTGAGACGCGAATGCGCGAAACACGCTGCTCGGCCGATTCGGGTAAACAGGAGAAGATGCACAAATGCATTTTGGGACATTTGGGACGAAACGCACATGAAGGACGCTGGTTCGGGTGTTTCGGTCAAAAATGGAACAAAAGGCCCGTTTGAACTTGGGACATTTGGGACAAAAAGTTCTGAAAGTACGTGACTCGGGTGTTTAGTAGAAAATGGAACAACTTGCATAATTCCATTTGGGACACTTGGGACGAAAAGTTCGACGGGCCCGAAATCGGGACAACTTCGGGAAATCGGCCGATCGGGAACAAACGCTCTTCAGAACTTGGGACACGCGGGACAAAAATGTCCGAAACAGGCCGAACTACATACAAAATGACCCAAAACACATATTTTCTTAATTTCACGACTTAGGTACCTCGTGAGAAAAACACTTAAACTCAAAATTTTTAAATTTTTACTTTCATCAAAGTCAAGAAGTGGAAAAGTTAGAAGTTGGAGAGCTTTTGGAGGTAGGATCCTTGAGCTCATTTGTGTGTTTTATATCATGTTAGATATTAGTCTTGGTTATTTAAAAAGTGTGTGGTTGCATGTTGATGTTAATTGTTGTTTTACTTTATTCTACTCCATCCATCATATGGCATGATGGAGTTTTAGAGTTTGTGGGGGAAGAGAGAGGGATTTTTCCCTCTTAATCCTCATGGCTTGATGGGCAAGCCTTGTATGATTTTAGTTACTCCCCTCAAATGGTTTGAGGTGGGGAAGGTGGTTCATATGGCTTGAACCTCCTTCCCCATTGTTTGTGAAAGAAGCCCCTTTGGGGTTTGAAAATCCTTCCAAGAAGGATTTGTGAAAGGATGGAGAAATAAGGAGGATTTTAATGACTTTGGAGGAATAAGGAGGGTGTGGAGTTCTTGGTTTTTGCAACTAATGTTGGTTACCACTTTTGGCATTTGGAGAACTCCTTTCTTCTCTTCCCCATTTTAGAGGTAGAACATGGTTTCTCCTCTTTTTCATCTATGCAAAATTGATGTCTTGTTTTGATATTTGTCTTGTCTTTATATGAATGTAATGTTGGTTGTTCTCCCTTACTCTTGTGCAAATTTTTGGATAGTAGTCCTCTTTTCTATGGGTTTGGGGAGGCTAGCATGCCTTCCAACCTTGGAAAGGCATGTGATGATGCCTAAAGGTTGGGTGGTTAAACAAGCTCTTCTTTCTCCTTGTGTTGATGGCTATGTGAAGAACAAGACTTGGAGCCTAAAGCTTGAAGATGGTTGGAGTTTATCGCATTTTGGTCTCTCCTTTTTCTCTCAAATTTTTTTGAACCATCACTCTCATTTTATCTTTAAGAACATGGCCATGTGGAAGCCTTCTTTTATAGTGTATTCTCCATTTGTAAATGGTATTTACTTGCAGATTTTAATCATGCTTTACTAGGGCAATGTCCCTTCAAACTTGTAAAGAATATTGTAACTTGTGTTCTTGAGTAGTCATGTATTTTTGGGAAAAATATTGCATATTGAATCTAAGTCTCTTAAAAATGAAATATGGTAACAAAATGATTCATTTAATAAGAACATGTTGTAACTATTATCTTTTGAATGCAAGATGTGTATTGGATATATTGTGATTCTTGTTAGAGATTTCCTTCTTGTAAAGTTTTGTAACATTATTGTATGGAAAATAAAATACCATTCTTGACATGTATTTATTCTTAGTTTTTTTGAAATGATAGTGAATAGAATACAACTAGTTTTCTCTCTTTCCTTAATGCCAAAATAAGATGGATACATTAGTTAGATCACATATGAACATACCCTCTCCTTTGCTAAGTTGTAAACTTAATTCAAACCAGATTTTATTATTCATATAGTTCATATAGCTTTCAAACCAGATTTTTTTTTAATATTGGTAAATAGTTTTTGAAAGGGACTATACCCTTGTGTACAAAAGGAGGCCTAAAAGCCTGAATAAGAGAGAGAGCAGAGAAAGCTGTATCAAAGCACAAAAGTTACTGGAGAAAGAACACCTGAGCCTAGAAACAAAGAACACAAACGAGACTTAACAAAGCAAAACAGCGGCAATAAAGCAGCAAGACCTACGGCGCCAAGAAGCGAAGTGAGTAAATGGACTACTTCTTGGCAGCTTGATCAATACTCATCTTTACTTTTTTCCAAGCATGATACATACCTGGGCGTGGTCATATGAGCGAAGATCCGTCTTATCGAGCTCCTCTCACGGTTCTTTTACTCTCTTTCTCATTGCCCCAAAGAGTAATTGGGACACCGTGAGCTGCGAAACACTTCTTGCACGACCTTCGATGAATTCCTCTATGGTCTGAATGCTGCAATATTATACTCATGCCTAGTCTTCGTTTTCCCAAGGCGGAGTCTAGTGCAGGAGGTGGGTTTTTGTATATTTCATCAAGTGGCTATTGCTAATGCTCCCTTCTCCCTCAAACCAGATTTTATTATTCACTACTTGAGGTAAATTGTTTAATATTTTAAATAGTACAATATATGAAAAAAAAAAAAAAAAAAATTACCTTAGTCATATTTTATTTATATATTATTGTAATTATGTATGACAGATTAATATATTATGAAACATTATATATATAACAATTTATATATAATAAACAATAACTAAACAAACACGAAATATATATATATATATATATATATATATATATATATATTATAAAAAACAAAAACAAAAAAAAAACAAGATTTGGTGGAGGGTTGAACCCGTCCCACTCCCTACGCAGCCACCCATTGTCCATGGCCACCTTTGTTCCGTGACCACCCCTACTGCGCGCGCCATCGCCCCCACGCCGCCATTGATCCCCCACTCCTGTGCATTCTTGTCGGTGTAAGCTTCCCCCTCCACACTACCCCCTCCACTCCTCCCACCTGGTGCAGCCTACCCCTCTAACCCATCTCCCCCTTCCACAAAAACCCTTCCCCAAATAAATTTGAGGTGCTATTAAAATCTACGGCCGATTTTTAGTTCGGGATGGCAATTTAAATTTGGTTTTTTTATTTAATAAGTTTTATATATAGATACACACACACACACACACACACACACACACACACACACACACACACACACACACACACACACACACACACACACACACACACACGGGTAGAGTTACCTCAAAAAAAAATACAATAATCATATGGGTATTCAACATACCCAACCCGAGAATGCATCTCGTGGAAATATACAAGAAAAATATATTGATAATAATGGATAAGGGATAATAATGTTATTTTCCTTCAAAAACTCTATAAAGCCAATCGTTCATATCTCCTTCACATGCATAAAGAAAGGAAAACAAAACAAAACAAAAATGAGAAGAGGAAAAGAAAGGAAAGGAAAACATAAAGTTGAGTTAGGTCAACTTTAGGGCAAGTTGAAGATCTAGGGCCTAGATTTGTTTAATCCTAGGGCTCACAATAAACCCTACACACTTTAAGTCATGGGAAATATAATGGGAATGAGAATTAAATAAGGGGGTGTGTAGGAAAATTAATTAAAAGGGGGAAGACTAATTATTTACAAGGGGTGTAGACTTTTATTTATGACCCTAGTGAACTTAATAGAGTAAAATAATTAAATTATTATTGGGCTAGTGTTTATTTAATTTTGGGTAAATTGATTATTAAGGGAAAACGAACAAGAAAAGGATTAGTATTAATGGTTCTCTTTAAAAAAAAATTACTCAAAATTTTTAGTGACTTTTGGTGTGTTTTTTGGTGTCTCGAGGTGGGGCATTACATTTGGTATCAGAGTAGAGGTTCGCACACGCAGACACTCTAGGTAATTAATTAACTAGTTAACGATATTTTTAATAACATTAAAGTAAATAAATAAATACAAATAATTGGTTAAAAATTTTCTGCAACCATTTAATTATAAGTTAATAACCTCTTCGCTCACCTCATGCACAAGATGGCAACCATGAGACAACGATTAGTTAGGGGTTTGGGATGTAGTTCACCTATGCCCGAACCGCAGGCACCTGAGTTAGGGCCTCAAATCTTAGAGGCTCTTGACAGTTGATTGGCGTTATGCAAGTAACATCTTCTACCACCACATGAGGTGAGAGAGGAGGAGATCTCATTAGGAGATGAGGATCCGATAGGTGAGGACATGCACTTAGAGCCACCAGAGCACAATACCCCAAGGTGGGAGAGGTCACGTAGCCCTTCCATTCATCACGAGAGGGTAGCCTCATACCATCGTAGCCACTCACATAATCTTCGGGGACCATTTGGGGATGGCGACCCCACCGACTGTTGGGATCGCATCGCTGGGATCAAGATACGGCAGGTGTGATTAGAGACCTTCTTCACTTACAGCCGCCTACCACCCTGGCTCTACTGGATGGTTTTGGGGCTAAGTCATGGCTCGTTAGCTGGATAGTTGTTTTGGCTTGTACTCTTACGAGAACAATGTCAAGGCCGGAGTTTTCCATACAACTCCTCCGAGATACAATAGGCATTTGGTAGAGGAATGAGGAGTGGAAGCTCCATTTGACTTGAGAGATAGTGACCAGGAGTTATTCGAGGAGTGATTCAGGGCTCACTATATGTCGAGAATTTCGTGCGAAGAGGATCGATGAATTTCATGACTTACGGACAGAGGATCTGCGGCATAGTAGCATAGTAAGAGCGGAGGTTCTAGATCTTGCAAAGTATGTGGACTACCCTGCAAGATGAGAAATTGTAGGTTAATAGGTTTATTAGGGGCCTTAATGTAGAAATAACAGGAGCGATTGACTGATGTTATCTCCTCCCACGCTTGAGAAGGCCGTTGAGAAGGCCTACTTAGCATTTGAGGAGAATAGGACCAAGGCTCGGGAGCACCAAGATAGAAATAAGAGAAAGTTTTAGGATAGGATAAATGCCTTTAGTCGGAGAGGTCACAGGTGCACAGCACCACCCCCAGAGGAGGTTTTGGCCTCCACCGGCGGCCACGAGGGCTCCACCACACCCATAGCGAGCCAGACGCAACATCATGGCCACCACCACCGGAGGCTAGGCAGAGACTTAGAGATTTGAGAGAGGTGGCACTAGAGGAGGTTTTGGTGGAGCCGGGGATTGGAGGCAGTGGTACTCGGTGGGTACAACCAATCTGACTCGCTCAGTTGATCCACTATGATTGGTGGCATGATCAGTGCACGTAGTGCGTGGAGGGACCCCATCTCGAGAGGGGTACATGAGGATTTTTATTTGTGGGTCTCCTGATCACTATGTGCGTATGTGCCTACACAAACCCAATACCATGGATACTGAGAGCCTTTAGATCGAAGCAGATGGTGGGTGATGTGGGATGCGCCCATCGTGTATATGCGTGGTTGGTTGTGGCTGTCGGGCCAAGCATCGAGCCACATTCATTGAGACAACACATGTACTTATCGGGGTATTTACCTCTCGGTACTTTTTGATTCAAGTGCTTCAGATTCTTTTGTATCTCCTTCTATAGTGGACTAGTGTGGGCTAGTGGTGGCTAGGAAACTAGATAGTTGGTAGGTTGAGTTGGCCTCTGGGGCCAAACTCATCGTGGACTCGTATGTGGAGAGTTGTGTACTTGATTTAGGAGTCTTCTCCATTACGCTTAACCTCAGTTATTCCTCTAGGATCTATCGAGATAGTGTTTGGTATGGATTGGCTCGAGGCTCATCGGGCTAAGGTAGATTGTAGAAATAAGGTCATTGAGTGTCAGGATGATCTTGGGAGTGCAGTTGTGATATTAGGGATGCAAAGGCTTATCTCTTTGTATATGATCTTGGCTAAGTAACTTAAGCAAAGCATGCACAAAATTTGTCGATTGTTTACTATCACCATTAGTGATTAGTCGAGAGTACCCAGCATCCACCCTTAGATGATCATGCGGTTTAGAGGAGTATGCCAATGTGTTTTGAGGCACGTTTTGGGGTTACCACCCCTGAGAGGTGGATTTCACCATCGATTTAGTGCCGGATCCGCACCAATTTCTAGGGCACCCTATTGGATGATGACTCCAGAGCTTCATGAGGCTCAAGATTCAGATTAGAGGAGTTATTGGAGAAGTGTCTCATTCGCCTAGTGTATCCATGTACGTACCCAAAATTATAGGGTATTGTACCGCTAGAATGATGTTACACATGCCCTAATGATGATACAGGTCACCTCACAAGGTGTTCGAGAATCCAGGAAAGCTCGCCAAGTGTATGTTAGCATCCCAAGCACCTTGTCTAAGCTTTGTGTACTTTGCTTTATCCTCTACCTTTCTTTTTCTAGCTTTTTGAACTTCGGTGATGAAACCGCCACCTGCCAGGGCAGCGGTCCTTTACGCGTTCTCCAACATGTTCTTTTGATCACGACTTGCATAATTTTTCAACATTTACTAGCTTTTCTCAACCGCCTTAGCTCGTATTAATGTTTTATGTTCCCTGGAATAGTGTTTCTTCATTGTTTAATGGTAAAAGAGTTCTAATAGGAATCACCTTTGGGTGAATGTGAAATCTATAAATAGCCAGACTTGTTTTCAAGCAAATGGCCCCTCAACTTCTCATTTCCATTGTTTAGTCTTTCAATTTCTTTCTTAGAATTCATTTTGTTTTCATGTTTGCATCCATGCTAGTTTTTCCTTTGTTGTTAGGAGCCATTCGATCTTCTTGCTTCAGTCTTGTTCATTGTTGTTCATATAAATTAGTTTAGAGTAGAGTAGTGTCATTTGTAGATTAAATCCATTAGAGTTACAGGTTGTGTTCTTCACAGAAGGTAGATTCTAGAATCTCTCGGTACACTTGTGTTGTATTCCCGCAATAAATCCCACTAGGAATTACATACACCAAGCTCTATCACTTGTGTTGTCCCTCTCCTACTCGCATTATATTCGGTCTATATCCAAAGCTGCCATTGTTCAAATACCTTCTTTGTTGATGCTAGCATATACATGCTCTTCTAGATTCACGTGAACACGAAGGAACGAGGAGATCATTCTGAGGGGACAAAGTCATACACTACTAGATTCGCCACTGTTCTACAAATTCCAGGTTTTATCTATCAAAGTTCTAGTTAAAACATATCAAATAGAGTAGTGAATTATTTCATTTCAGTTAAATTTCACTTTCGATATTGCAGGGAAGCTGTGGGGATTGATAGTTTCTCAGAAACTATGATTCATTCCTCACTTCTAAGGTAGGATCGAGAGTCTTTTAATTAAGTTAATCAACTATTTAGTTATTTAGGATAAACTCACAACTGCATAGGCAAGTAGCTACACCGCGCTACCTTGCTTGTTTTAATTTTGTTATTAGATTAGTTGTCATTTTCTGAATATATTAGATTAATTGCTCTTTTAATTCTATTAAAAATTCTATCAAAAATACAAAAATAGAGGAATATATATGTTGTAGATATATCTTGCATAATTAGTTTATTTCGTTTTAGTTAGGTTTATATTGATCTTGTATGACAATCACGGGACCTAGGGAGCCCAGGGAATACATTTTTGAGCCAATCATGCCTCAACCAAATCTTGTTGTAGCATTAACTAACATAGACCAAAATCT
The DNA here is from genome assembly GCA_018340775.1 of Taxus wallichiana var. yunnanensis. Lineage (NCBI taxonomy): Eukaryota > Viridiplantae > Streptophyta > Pinopsida > Cupressales > Taxaceae > Taxus > Taxus wallichiana. Next base: position 205,168,547 of record CM031233.1, on the reverse strand, counting down.
CATAATTCAGGTCTTCCAAATAACAACAAAGACCTACAAGAAGTCAACACACAACTAAGAGGATTAAACATAGAAGATGACAAAGCACACACATTCTGGTCAAATCAGCCAAATTATAGACTGCCTTGATAGATATCCATATGACTGTAGAAGGACTTGAAAGAGAGCAAACATTTGGTTGTGATCCACTAGTCCCACATCCAGACGCAGGAGACCTCCTTGTTGATATAGACACTAGCTTACGTATCCAAGTTTCCAAAACACTTGTTAGGTACTCCGAGAAAATCGTGCAACTTCTAGTTCTAAACGTAGAGGCTGAAAAGGCATATGAATATTGGATACTCGGAATCGTGGATTGACTCTTCATATGACCATAGGAGGTCCATAAGTAACCACGAACTTATGGTTGTGATCCACAGGTCCCACAACCCAACGGGCCTAAAAATCAATCAAGTATTGACACTAGCTTGCGAACGCTGGTGTTTAGGTCCTCTCCACTTCCACCAAACATTATCAAAAACTATCATGATTAAACATAGCAGCTAATCAAGCTTAAGATTTCGGACTAGACCAGAGAATTTTCCATAAAGCACCAAAAGATACACTACACATTTAGTCATTCCATTTTCATGACCTTGTCAGAGATATATACAAAGCATCCATAGGTCATCTTCCACGTATCCCACAACCCATAGATCGATACCATGACAGAGCTCGATATTGATTGGAGCCTTTGAGAAACTATCCTCACCGAACGATCTATCACACCGATTTAGGTTAGGAGGGCCTTCTTTGCCTTAGATTCACAGATCCCATTATTATGTGTTAAAGACATAAGATTACCTAACTAGTTTATCTGCACCCCACGTATATTCCATCCCCACCGGCTGTCTCGGCATGACCTCGAGAGGTCGGGTGTGAGGAAGAGTTACTTGTAGATTCCCATGCTCACTGGTCACTTTTCCATCATACAAAATTGGTGAACCCGACGTGAATGGAACAATTGCTTCACTTTCACACTCTTCTTTTTAAGTTTTATCCACCTTCACTTCTTCCCATTATTCTGCGTGGGTATTTATATACCCCCCAAATATGTCAGGATATGATGCATATGATAGACCTCTCCTAGGTCTTGAAGCATACTACGATCAATTAAATAGACAACCATCACCCTCGCTCTCAACATGGGGTGACAATTATTCAACTAACCAATTTTCAACACAAACTCCACCTCAAAGGACTAGATATAGTTCTTCTTTCCAAATAGAGGAGTTGGATCAGCTCACTCAAATGTAACAACCAGAGCCTTCAGGCTCAAACAACATGACGCTCACTGGATAATTTGGTTCATCTCCTGAGGTTTTACTTATACCACAAATTAGTAGACAGTCAGGATCCATATCTACTTTTAGATGCCGAATACTTAGCATGTTATGCTAGGAGTGAACAACGCTCTCAAAAAATGTACCCACCTATAGGAGGTTTTCAAACACAACCCGAGGTATCGTCCAAGAAAACACCCCATTCCTCCACCTATAGGAAATGCCCTCGGTGAAACTTGGCAGGGCACCGATCAATTCATAGCAGGGTACCATATGCCTATACAACCTCAAGATATACAACAACCGCCACTAAGGCAAAATACCGTGTCTTCACCAAATGAGGTCATCTCATCGTTAGTTGAGGAGGTTAGAGGTTGGAGCTTGCTCAAGCAAATCAAAATTCACAGTTCATGCAAGCAGAACTTTTAATACTTCACATCATCCTAGTCAAGTAGACCTCCTCATAGAATAGGCACATTGGGCATGCCTCCTCAGTATTTACAATAAATGCAAACTAGAACCTGTGTTTTCAAATGCCACTCCAGTTGAGAATATAATACCTCCCGACTTAGTACAAAACAACCCATTCCTGAGCAATGCTCCTCCATACTTAAACATGTATTCCAAATCACCATAGGGAGATATGTTCTCTTCTCCCGGCATGTTCGCTCAAACACAAGGATTTCCTTATGCCCCTGTAAATACATATGCTACGCCATATCAACAACCCATTCCACCTCCACCCCCTCAGCAAGCACCATCAATGGTCGAAACCTATGCGATAGGGACTTATTTAGAATATTTGAAAGAACCTTTAGACTTCACTATATGAAGCGTCATGCTTCCAAGACCTCTCCCAATCTACCCAAGTACAAAGGGGAGGGAGACCCGAATGCACATATTAAGGCCTATGCCACAGCCATTCGAGAACTACTCCCTTGGGATGGAGTTGTTGCTAAAATATTCCCCAAAACTTTAGAGGGTATCACCCTCAATTGGTATTATAGAATACCTGAAGCCTCAATACATTCATTTAAACAACTTGTTTTAGAGTTCATCAAGGCATTCGACATGAACAAATTTTTGAGAACAGAATCGAGTTAATTCTTACATATTAAACAAGAACACAATGAATCTATTGCTCATTTCATCCAAAGATGGCGTATGATCCTCTATTCTTCAATAAGCGCTCCAAACATGGATCAGATGGAACTATGTGATTTATTCCTTCATTGTCTCTAGCAGAGAGATAAAGGAAGAAGTCCAGAAGTTCCCACTAAGAACTTATGATGAAGTGTTTGAGAGTGCTCTCGAATAGATCAAGTGTAATAGATAGTAGTCACAAGACATATGGAACAAATGGAAGGTTAATCATCCCCAACCAAAACACTATGACCTATCCTACTACCACAAATGCCAATCAAGGACCTAAAATCCTTAAAAAAATCATGGAGTGATAACAGATGGAGTGACTGACCAAACTAAAAGAGAAAACATTGTAAATGTTCCACCACTAGTTAACAATCAACGAAACAAAAATTTTACCCCAACAATCAACACGGTGGATTTTAATCGTCCCTAACAACAACAACAATGGCAGATCCAGACACAGGGTCCAAGTCAAAACTCAACTGGATATCAAAACCAAAACCAAAGGCAACAAACACAAAACTTTAATCCTAATAGTCAACAGTTTAATCAGAGTTTTGGACCACAACACGTGCCAAACCAACAACCTAGGAGTTATAATCCCAACTCAGTATTGTGGTTTCCACAAAATTCAAGGCCATGACACTAGGACTTGCCATAATTACAATAAGTTCATGTAACGTTTTCCAGAAGAACAAAGACAACTCTTCATAGATATGTTCTTAACAAATTCTGTGACACCTATGCCAAATACTTTCACAGGGGTAGTTTCCCCTCAAAACACACCTCTTAAGATCTTCAATGATCCACTTCCAAATCACAATAAAATAATAAATTAAATCCAAATGGGATGAAAAAAGGTGTAATGACAGGAAATAATGATCATGAAGCCTCAACTTCACTAAATCCACCTGTCATACTACAATTAGGAAATCAGCCACGAACCAAGATAGTTGGTCTAGTGGAGTTAGATACTGAGCTGCACGTAGAAGCCATAACAAGAACACGAGAATATTCTTCTCAACCAAATCCAATCTATCCACTAGAACCAGATAACATTCAACAAATGTTGGTAAAACCCATGGGTGCTTATGATTTAATTAATGACTTAACAAAGACCTTCTCTCACATCTCCTTTTTGGACTTGTTGAAAAACTCTCCTACCCATAGGGCTGCTCTTTTAGAAGCACTAGGTCTAGGTCATTTAATTAACATCACTCCACCTCCCAAAACACAAGTAAACCATATAGACTTCGATATCCACCCTCTAGGGCAGCCAGATAGGGATACCGAGTTTATATTCGACATAAAAAAATGCCAACAGATGCTGAAATTACACATAGAGGCGATCCGGCCTTGCATTTACAGGTGTGGGTTTACAATAATTATGTTAAATGCGTAATGGTTGATGATGGGGCAGTAGTTAACATTGTCCCCTTCTCTTTCCTTCAAAAGCTAGGATATGGAGAAATAAACTATTCCACAACAAGAAATACGCTAAGAGGTTATGATAGCCTTAAGGCTACTTCAATTGGGACTATAATATTACCAGTCACCTTAGGACCCAAGACAATCCTCACCAAGTTTTATATCATAGATCGGGAAACCAACTATAATATGATCCTCGGTCAACCATGGATACATTGCATGAAAGCAATCCCTTCTACGTTATTCCAAGAAATAAGATTCTTACACCTAGGAAAGATATTTGTAGCAAAAGGTGACCCAAAACCATTCGACATACACCTAGCAGACCTGAAGAAAATACCAGGTGTTCACTCTGAGTTTGAACTCCCAAAAACCAACTTAACAAACCAATTGACTCAAAATCGAAGAAAAATTAATACCTACAATAGAACTAGAAATTACGAACCTAGTCAAGGGCATCCCAGCCCTCAAGGATGAAGCTAACATTATAGAAATAGTGTCATTAGGAACTACTGCAAAAATTATTGAATTACTGGAACAAGATCTACCAATTTTCCTACCATTTGATTCCACAGGTATGGGATGTACCCTAGGAGTTGGTTCTCTTCTAGCAGAGGAACTTTGCATGGTAGAAGTAACCGAAATAGAAGAAACAGATGCAAAGAATGTCCCAACATCCATTTTTCCTAGTAAATATTGGACTCTCCACTTCGATGGAGCTAGATGTCACTATGGATCGGGGTAGGTGTGATCTTTACTTCCCTGAGGGAAAGATCCTACCTTTTGCTTTTAAGTTAAACTTTGAATGTACAAACAATGGCACTGAGTACGAAGCCCTCCTCCTTGGCCTCATCATAGCCAAAAGGATCGGTGTTAATGACATCAGAGTGTTAGGAGACTCGCAATTAGTTGCAAACCAAGTCTCTGAAGTATATGAGACTAGAGTTGAGCACTTACAACTCTATAAAATAGCGGTATTAGATCTAAGAAAAGGATTTGACTTCATATCCATTGAGGCAATCCCACGAGAACAGAACCTTCTCATAGATTCAATAGCAACCTCAGCTTCACGTTTTACCCCAAGTAATGAGTTGGAAGATACAAGTTTCAAGGTATCACTTCGTACTAAACCATTGGTGAAGAAAATATCAATGAACCCTCTTCTAACACATGCAGCTAAGAATGAGTCTTCTATCTTACATCATGTTGACAGTGATAAAGTCACTCTCGAATATCTAAACACCTATGCAGAGCTACACCTTGCTCACTATATAGTTGATCTTTCCCTAATACCACACTCCTCTTCCTACTTTGGAAATCCCACGGTAGAGTCTCCTCCATAGAAGGATCTCGATATCTACGAGATAGAAAATAGAGAAAGCTTGGAACTACCTCCAGCCCCACCTAAATTTGAAGAAGGTAACACTTCTTTGATAGAAGAAACCATTGACATAAACATTGGAATGGAGGAAGAACCAAGAATTTTGAAGTTGGGATCCTCGTTAACTCAGAAGAAATAGAAATACACACCCAAATTCTCAAAAAATATCAAAATTCTTTTACATTTAATTATAAATAAATGATGGGTATTGCACCACGTGTTGTGGTACATAATCTTATCTCTAAACTAGATGCGAATCCAATTAAACAAAAGTCAAGATCAATGAAGCCAAAAGTGGCTCTCATGGTAAAAGAGGAAGTAGTAAAACTTCTCCAAGTAGGATTCATCAAGCCCATTGACTATTCACAATGGGTGTCTAATATCGTTCTCGTCCTCAAAAAGAATGGGAAGATACGCATTTGTATAGATTTTTGGGATATTAACAAAGCTTGTCCCAAGGATGATTTCCCATTACCATCCATTGATGTTATCATTGATGCAATAGCTGGATTTGAACTATTGTCCCTCATGGATGGGTTCTCAGGGTACAATTAGATTAAAATATCTGAACAAGATCAAGCCAAAACCACATTTATAACTCCCTGGGGAACTTATTGTTATGTTGTCATGCCATTTGGTCTTAAGAACGTTGGCGCTACGTATCAGCGGGAAATGACTTATATATTCCATGATCTTATCCATAAAATTTTGGAATCATATGTGGATGACTTGTTGGCCAAGGCCAAGAAATGTTGTGATCATCCGAAAGTGCTCCGTATCATCCTCTCATGACTAATTGAGTATGGTGTCACATTAAACCCAGAGAAGTGTGTGTTTGATGTAATAGGAGGTAAAATTCTATGATACATTATATCTTCATGAGGGATTGATGTTGATCCGGCCAAAATATGGGTTGTTCTTGAAATGATCCCACCTTCGACGAGTCTGGAATCAGGTCATTTCTTGGGAAACTCGGTGCAATCCAAAGGTTCATCCCAGATTTAAGATTTTCCATTCATCCAATCAACAATCTACTCAAGAAAGATTAGATCGTTGATTGGACTAAAGATTGCAATGAGGCCTTTGAAGCAGTTAAGCACTTCTTATTGTCACCACCCACGCTAATGCCTCCCAAGCTAGACCGCCCTTTGATCCTATACTCATGAGCCACTCATGTCTCGCTGGCCTACATGCTAGCTCAAGAAGACGATGACAAATGAGAACGTGTGATCTATTTCATTATCAAACGTTGCTTGATTATGAAACACGTTACACACAGGTAGAGAGAGAATTCCTTGCCATAATTTTTGCAACAAAACGTTTGAGACATTACATGTTAAACCAAGAAACAAGGGTCATTGTAAAGACAGACCATTTATGAACATTTCTCACACAAGGATCTTTATCTAAAAAGGTTGGCCATTTCATAACCCTAATGGGAGAATTTGAGTTAACATTCATAAACCAAAAATCCATTAAAGGACAAATCATTGCAGACTGGTTAGCTAAAAATCCACTAGATGGAGGCGAGCTGGTAGATCTAGACTTTCTCGATGAATGTGTATACTTTTTCGAAACCAGACCCCCCATTTCTACATGTCCCTAGTATACTGATATCATCAATTTTATCATGGACCATACATACCCAGAAAGTGCCATGTCACAACAAAGAAGGTGGTTACACATTATTACCGCTAAATATGTTGTTTTAGACCAAGTACTCTATCGTAGAGCCTTCGATGGCATGCTTCTAAGATGTGTCGACATAGAAGAATCCAAGAGGATTCTTCATGAATCCCATAGTGGGATATGTGGGGGCCACTTTGGTGGTCACACCACCGCTCGCAAAATACATCGGATGGGCTATTTTTGGCCCACTCTCGAACATGACGCAGTGGAATTTGTACATAAGTGCCACAAATGCCAAGAATTCTCCCACGAGATTCACATGCCAGCACAATCCCTACAACCAATAGTGACTCTGTGGCCCTTCTCCATGTGGGTTCTAGACTTGATAGGGAAATTCTCTCCCTCATCAACCGATGGCCATAATTTTATAATCACAGCCACGAAATATTTTACCAAATGGGTGGAGGCCATGCCTCTCACCACTGTACTAGGTTCGGTGATTGCCAAATTCATTTTGAACCAAATTATCTGCAGGTATGGTGTCCCACAAGTCATTATCTCAGATAATGGCACGTCCTTTAAGAATGACGAGGTTCGTGAGTTATGTAGAAAGTTCAAGATAAACCATCACATAGCCTCTCTTTACTACCCTCAAGCCAATGGGCAAGCTGAAGCGACAAACAAAATGTTGAAAGCTATTCTCCTCAAAATAGTCAAGGAGAACAAACGAGATTGGCATTTAAAATTATATCCGGCCTTGTGGGCCCACCGAACCTCAATAAGAACACCAACAAGAGCAACTCCTTTCTCGTTGGTATTCGGAGCAGAAGTAGTTCTCCCACTTGAGGTTGAAATACCTAGTCTCCGCATCTCATTACAAGGGATTTGATGAAGAAGCTTACAGGGAGGCATGCCTCTCTCAACTAGAAAGCCTTGATGAGGCCAGGGTAAATGCCAAACAATGACATAGAGCCTATGCTAACCTGGATGTGCCAACAATATAACAAAAAGTCTATGAGTGAGAAATATATGAAGGAGATCTAGTTCTAAGACTAGACAGCCGGATCGATAAGAAAACCGGCGAAGGAAGAAAGTTCCGCCCAAATGGTTAGGCCCATACCGAGTCATGAAGGACTATGAAATGGTGTGTATCTCTTGTGCACACTAGAAGGTGAGGAATTTGGTGAAACTGTCAATTCCTTGCACCTTAAGCGGTTTTACGCATAAAACATCAAATTCATTGCTAGTACATTATAGCTACTTACATTGCATTAGTCTTTTAGCTGCTTCATTCTGTCCATTTCGTAAAAATGATAGTCCAGGAGCTTACTCTTAAAACAATCTTACAAATTTCTGAGGATATTGGCAAAGATATTCATATCACATCTCTTCAAACATCATCAAATATTTTCAAATCTTCTCATCAATTTCGACAGACAAACATTGACGGAAACCATACCAAGACCTGCATACTTGGCTTTGCTCTTTCTTTCTACTAGGTGAAGTTGTCCTTGCCCATGGTCTATTCTAGAAGCTTCTTGGTGTCACATCTATCCCTCTTAAAATCTCTTGGAATGAAAGGATATCCCAAAGTCATAGATCAGAAATGTCAAAATCAAATGAAATCAAAAGCACCAAGCAAACAAAATATTTTATTTTACACACTTCTTTTCCCCATCAACCTTCGGTGATAAGCCCACATCTCTTACTGGTGATGTGAGGTTGGGAAAGGAAAGAAGCTCCCTTACTCACTTGCATCTTCCCTTTGGTGACAAACCCATGCTTCTTACTAGCGGTGTGAGGCAGGGTGTGGGGGGTCCAATCACACAAACTAACAAATCTTGGTATGCTAAAAACACAAGTCAAATTCTGTTAAGAGAAAGAAAATATCCAAACATCCAAATTCCAAAGAGATCAAATCCTCAAAACCAGATTTTGTCAACCAAGTTGCCATTTATGAATCTAAGTCTAGATAAACTGAAAAGTAAGTGGCCTTCTAAGCTTGGTAGTAGTTCTAAGTAGGGTGGGTGTGTAGGTCCAAATTTGGTTCTTGTTCTTGGTTTTATATCTCTCATCATTCCATTCAATCAAACTCATACAACTTGTGCCCTTCCTAATTCTTGGTGTTGAGCCCTTGTGTCTTACTAGTTGTGTGGATTTGGGATTGGGGCAAGTTCATCTCTTTATCACTATGCATTCATCACGTTTTGCCAATATAAGAAGGAATTACAAACATTGCCCAAAGAGTTCAAAAGTTTAGTACTACCATATGTTAGTATCATCTCATATCAACACTGCAAAAACATATAGAGTAAAACATTCTATTTACTATCATTTGTTGTCCATTGCATACATTCTAGAAACATGAAAAGAAAATATTCTAAAAACATCTAAAAACACATTTAGAAAATGAGTCACAAAATTCAAGATACCAAGAGTCTAGATCCAAAGAGATATATATATATATATACAAATCAGGTTTCATATATAATGCCATCATGCACTAGGCATGGTCAAAATGCTCAATGAGCCCTGGAAAGTACAAAAATACTCGTATAAACAACCTAACAAGGTCACTACAAAAAGAGCCAAGTGGCCTCTCAATCCCTATGGGATCCCTTAGAAGGCACATGATCACGTCTAGGACTCGGCTACGCTAACGCTCGAGTGCACTGAGGGCTTGCGGTCCCAAACAGTAGTTGTAGTCTCACTATGAGAATGGCTCCTCCTCATCAGGTGCTCTGCAGTCCTATACCCGGCTACCTCAACACGGAGGGAAGTCATGATCTTGGCCGCATGCTAGATAGGGGAAAAACATCGGTATGCCTACCGGCTACTGAAGGCTCCCCTGCATCCATGGATAGCTCAACATGAGTCTTCTCCATGGGGAGCAATAGGGTGTCAGTACATACCGATGAATCAAGTCTCACCACTCATCAGCAGTCTCTACAAGAAAAGGAGAAAACAAATTAGAAAATAATCAAAAGGTGAAACCAAGGATGAACAAAAAGAGAGATAGCAACTAAGGAAATTCTAGCTAAAAAAATATCAAAAGAAGAGTGATAACTCACTCGGATCTCCGAGCCTCCAAGAAGGATCTCTAGGATCCACACTTACCTGTGGATGCCACACGACTCGACCGGTGTCCCCCTCCTACGTTTGGGGCAACATGGCATCCTACCATGGATTCATCCTCTCCGCCTAGGTCCTAAGAAAGCAACTCCTCTAAGACTAGAGTCACCCTCTCGCGCTGCTCTGCTCTACCCTCCTCTCAACCTATAGGATCTCCTGAGTGTCATGCCACTCAAGATCGCTATCCTCTCCCCACCCGACTCACTGATCTCCATGTCCTTGGTCTCCTCCTCCTCTCCCTCTGTGAACTCCTCAGACTCAGAGTCTATATCAATGGGATCATCACTACTATGGGGGGGACTGCAACAATCCAAGTAAATGCCCGAGGAGCACTAGCTCTCTCTCGAGTGTGTACCACCCTCCTGGCTATAACAGGGATGCTAGGAGTAACAACAGTCCAACCCCGGCCTCTAGGACCTCCCCTAGCCTCCCGAACTGATCTGAACACTAGCACCACTGGGGGAAGCATATCAATATAAGCAAGGCCGAACTGCTGAGGCACTCAATCGAAGGGGTGTATCTCTACCTTCCCGTCCTATCCACAAGCTACCCTGTAATAGAGTAGGAAATCAAGGTGCGTACCTCCTCACCCCACAACCCTGCCATGGCCTGATAAGGTGTGGCCTCCATATCTATAGTGGTCAATAAAGCCACCGGCTGATGCGTGCCCTAAGCACCATCATCCCTGTCCATCTAGCTGCCCTGACGGCCCCGGGATCTATTGCATGTATGCCCCTCCCATAAGGGATAATGCGCTCATAGACCCAGCTCATAACTAAGGTCGGATGGCTCAATGACTATCCCTATAATCGAACCACCCTGTATAAGTCGTGATAGGTGGTCCCAAGTATATCGGCTCCCCAGGCATAAATCCGACCATGTGCCTCAATTTGTGCGATGATGGGGGCCCAACAGTAGAGCAAAGTATCCCCTCCCTTATCCCCGATCAATCTCGAAGCAAGGATGCCCATAATGGCCTGTGGATCAGAGGGATGGGCAAGCCAGGAATAGAATGAACTTCACCCCTTCTTGAACCAGTGGAGACAACTGCGTCTCCCATATAGGTGGCCCACTGAGTCACCTGAGCTCTGGATACTGCTGTATCAAATGAAAGTCTCCTCCCAATAATTGGGACTCCCAAAATGTGGTAAACATCCTCTAGGGTGATGGTCCACTCACCCCTAACACTGGAAATCGGAAGGTGTTCTGATCTACATCCCAATAAGAAAATAAGTCACATAGTATGTGACTGGCAGGTGTAACATGGGGGACCCGTGTGATCCTCAATATACCTGCCCTCTGGAGAGTATCCTGCTCAGCCTGAGAGAGTGCATCTAACACTGCTGGAAGCCAATCACACTCCCTCTCTTGGCTCCATCTAATGTACTCTTCCTTCTTCTACAAAACACCCAAAAACATGTAAAAAGAAGCAAGTTAGTGTCAAGATTGCATTAGAAAAATCATTAAAGCAAGTAGGAACACTAAAAATGCAAAAATAAATTCAAAATAGTGTTGTTTTAACACTCTGTAGAGGACCGCCGCCCTGAAAGGGGCGGCGGTTCCATAACCACCACCACCAGGTTAAAAGGCGGTCCCGTCCCTGCCCCGTGACTACAAATGGGTCGCATGCCCTAAAAATGCTCAAAAATGCAAAAATTGACCATTTTAGCTAAAATGAAAGCCTACCCATTAGGCATCCCCCCTAAGAGACACATTTAAAACTAACATTTCTAAAAATAACCCCCCCACAACAAATATTTCATCATTTTAACATTTTGGGTGCAAAAACGTTAAATCGAGAAGAACTAACCTGAGATCTCGCGAGTTGAGGTTTTGCTTGCGAGAGGCATGATCGCTATCTCGATATGAACGTTTCGACTATACTCTCATCGAAAACTGTCACCGTGGGTCCTGAGCTCAAAAACTATCAAATCGACACGCACAAATGAATAGGAAAATAATATATTTTATATATATATGGTGTTTTGACTCATTTTGAATGCCCCTTTCGCAGGTTTAGAGCACCGACGGAGGTAAGTTCTTATCCCCACGCAAATGGTAAGTCCTCATTTCATACTAATTTAGTATTTATTTTTGATTTATTTTATCTATCTGCACTTGAGTCCTCTTTCCATTTTACAGGTAGCGGGAACTTGGATGGCGACATTTTGACACACGGGCGTGTCAGGTATAATTTCTAGCTTCCTATTTTGGGACTACCATACTCGGACCCACCGTTTTACACCTCTTCATGGTTAAAACTCTTCTCCGAGGGGGCAATATGTACGTACCCAAAATTGTAGGGTACTGTACCACGAATGATGTTACACATGCCCCAATGATGATACAGGTCACCTCACAAGGTGTTCAGAATCCAAGAAAGCTCACCAAGTGTATGTTAGCATCCCAAGCACCTTGTCTAAGCTTTGTGTACTTTGCTTTATCCTCTACCTTTCTTTTTCTATATTTTTGACCTTCAGTGATGAAACCGCGCCTTCCTGGTGGAAGTGGTCCCATAATCCCCGCCTCATCGGTAGCGGTGGTCCTTTACACATTCTCCAACACATTCTTTTGATCGCGACTTGCATAATTTTTCAACATTTACCAACTTTTCTCAACCACCTTAGCTCGTATTAATGTTTTATGTTCCCTAGAATAGTGTTTCTTCATTGTTTAATGGTAAAAGAGTTCTAATAGGAATCACCTTTGGGTGAATGTGAAATCTATAAATAGCCAGCTTGTTTTCAAGCAAATGGCCCCTCAACTTCTCATTTCCATTGTTTAGTCTTTCAATTTCTTGCTTAGAATTCATTTTGTTTTCATGTTTGCATCCATGCTAGTTTTTCCTTTACGTTGTTAGGAGTCATTCGATCTTCTTGCTTCAGTCTTGTTCATTACTGTTCATATAAATTAGTTTAGAGTAGAGTAGTGTCATTTGTAGATTGAATCCATTAGAGTTGTAGGTTGTGTTCTTCATCAGAAGGTAGATTCTAGAATCTCTCGGTACACTTGTGTTGTATTCCGCAATAAATCCCATTAGGAATTACATACGCCAAGCTCTGTCACTTTCGCTATCCCTCTCCTACTCGCATTATATTCGGTCTATATCCAAAGCTGCCATTGTTCAAATACCTTCTTCTATTGATGCTAGCATATACATGCTCTTCTGGATTCACATGAACATGAAGGAACGAGGAGATCATTCTGAGGGGACAAAGTCATACACTACTGGATTCGCCACTATTCTACAAATTCCATGTTTTATCTATCAAATTTCTAGTTAAAACATATCAAATAGAGTAGTGAATTATTTCATTTTAGTTAAATTTCACTTTTGATATTTTACGGGGAAGCTATGGGGATTGATAGTTTCTCAGAAACTATGATTCATTCCTCACTTTTGAGGTAGGATTGAGAGTCTTTTAATTAAGTTAATCAGCTATTTAGTTATTTAGGATAAACTCACAACTACACAGGCAAGTAGCTACACCTGCGCTACCTTGCTTGTTTTAATTTTTTTATTAGATTAGTTGTCATTTTCTGAATATATTAGATTAATTGCTCTTTTAATTATATTAAAAATTCTATCAAAAATACAAAAATAGAGGAATATATATATATATATATGTTTAAGATATATCTTACATAATTAGTTTATTTCATTTCGCTTAGGTTTATATTGATCTTGTATGACAATAACGGGACATAGGGAACCTAGGAATACGTTTTTGAGCCAATCGTGCCTCAACCAAATCTTTTAGTAGCATTAATCGAAATAGACCAAAATCTCAGAATTCAGGTCTTCCAAACAACAACAGACCTACAAGAAGTCAACACACAGCTAAGAGGATTAAACATAGAAGACGACAAAGCACACATTTTCTCGTCAAATCAACCAAATTATAGACTCGCCTTGATAGATATATGTATTACTATAGAAGGACCGAAAGAGAGAAAACACATTTGGTTGTGATCCACTAGTCCTATAGCCAAGATGCAAGAGACCCAAGAAAATCATGCAACTTCTAGTTCTAAACGTAGAGGCCGAAAAGGCATACGATTACTGGATACTCGGAATCAGGGATTGACTCTTCATATGACCATAGGAGGTCCACAACAACCACAAACTTACGGTTGTGATCCACAAGTCCCACAACCCAACGGGCCTATAAATCAATCAAGTATTGACACCAGCTTGCAAACGCTGGTGTTTAGGTCCTCTCCACTTCCACCAGACATTATCACACAACTATCATTATTAAACGTAGCAGCTAATCAAGCTAAAGATTTCTGGACTAGACCAGAGAATCGTCCATAAAGCACCAAAAGATCCACTACACATTTAGCCATTCCATTTTCATGACCTTGTCGAGAGATATATACAAAGCATCCATAGGTCATCTTCCATGTATCCCACAACCCATAGATTAGATCACGGCAGAGCTCGATATTGATTGGAGCCTTTGAGCAACTATCCTTGTCGAACGATCTATCACACCGATTCAGGTTAGGAGGGCCTTCTTTTCCTTAGATTCGTAGATCCCATTATTGTGTGTTGAAGACATAAGATTACCTAACTAGTTTATCTACACCCCACGTATATTCCATCCCCCTTTGGTTGTCTTGACACGACATCAAGAGGTCGGTGTGAGGAAGAGTTACTTGTAGATTCCCATGCTCATTTGGTCACTTTTCCATCGTATAGTATCTCCTTGGGGAGTGCCAGTCATATTTTGAAAAGAAGGACGGTTATCTCGGACTTTGTGTAGACTTTAGGCAACTCAACAAAGTCACAATAAAAGCAAGTTATCCACTCCCTAGGATTGATGACTTGTTTGATCAAATGCGGAGAGCTAGAGTGTTCTCCAAAATCAATCTCAAGTCGGGGTATCATCACACGCATATCAGATGTAGACATTCATAAGACAACGTTTCACACATGTTATTGGCATTATGAGTTCACGGTTGTTCCATCTGGTTTGACTAATTCCCTGACTGTCTTCATGAGCCTTATGAATGGGGTATTCAGGACCTTTCTGGACCACTTTTTCTTAGTGTTCCTAGATGATATTTTTATATATTCTCATTCCGAGGAGGAACATGAGGAGCATTTGAGATAGGTACTACAGGTTTTGAGAGAGCGGAAGTTGTATGGGAACTTGGAAAAATGTAGCTTCTTTTATACTGAGATTCAAGACTGGGTCATATCATATCAGGAGAGGGTATCTTTGTAGATCCCTCTAAGATACATGTTATCATGGATTGGCAAAGACCCACATCGATCCACCGAGGTGAGGAGTTTTATGGGTTTAGCAAGTTATTACCACAGGTTTGTATAGGACTTTTCTAGGATTTCTCACCCTATTACTTCTTTGCGAGAGAAAAGGGAAGAAGTTTGATTGGTCAGAAAAGTGTGAGCAGCCTTTCGATTGCTTAAGGAAAGGTTAACCACGGTGCTCGTCTTAGCAATTTTGGACCCTACGAGAGGATTTTGTTGTTTGTACTGATGCATCACTAGAGGGTTTGGGAGTAGTTCTTATGCAGGAGCATCGGGTTATTTCCTTTGAGTCTCGTAAGCTCAAAGATTATGAGCTTAATTACCCTACTCATGACTTGGATCTTGTAGTAGTTTTCCATGCACTTGTGCGTTGGTGACATTTCCTTTTGGGTAGACCTTTCATTTTAAGGATAAATCATCATAGCTTAAGCATATCTTCTCATAGCCGAACCTCAACGCTCGTCAACGGTGTTGGATGGAGTTCCTATGTGAGTATGACATGGAGGTACAATATATCAAAGGAAAGGAAAATGTTGTTGCAGATGCACTTAGTAGACGACGACATGTGCTTACTTCATTGACGTTGTAGTCAGATTTGAGAGGCAGGATTCTTGAGCATCTTCTAGAGGACAGGTTTTATGAGGGTGCTTCAGGCAGGATGTTGGAGTCATTGGGTTCATTAGAGGCAGATATTCGTGGGGTGTATTTTAGAGACGAGATAGTTTACTTCGGTTCCATAGGCACATCTATATGCCTAAGTCAAGAGATCTGTGTAGCTTCATCCTTTCAGAGGTGCATCAAGCTCCATATGCAACACATCCAAGAGTGAAGAAAATGCACACTAACTGAGGGAGTTATTGGCGGAGTCTTTGACGGGACATAGCAGATTTTGTTGCATGTTGCCTTGAGTGCCATAGTATCAAGGCAGAGCATTATCACCCCAGGACTCTTACATCCTCATGATATTCTCGAGTGGAAATGGGATGTGATCTCCATGGATTTCATAGTTGGACTCCCTATGTCTTCTTATCATCATGATGCCATTATGGTCACTATGGATAAGTTGACCAAGGTTGTGCATTTCTCACCAACCAAGGTCACCTATAATGCACAAGGCCATTGCCAAAGTATTTATGGAGGACATTATTAGATTGCATGGGATTTCAAAGACCGGCATCAATGATGGGATATCATCTACACTTTAGTTTTCGGACTTCCTTTTAGGCCGCTCTTGGTACTCATATTAATTTCAACTCAGCCTATCATCCAAAGATAGATGGACAGATAGAGATGGTTAATCAGTATTGGAGGACATGTTGAGGATGTATGTGATGGACCAATAGAAGAAGTGGGAGTATTACCTTCATTTAGTTGAATTTTCATATAACAACAGCTATCACAGTTCCATTGGTATGGCTCCTTACCAGGATTTGTATGGATGACCTTGCAAGACACCTCTGAGTTGGGACAGACTAGATGACAAGATTATTCTGGGACCAGCTTACCTACAAGACTTAGAGCAGCAGGTTGTTCTAATTGGGACAACTGACCACTTGAGCATGCTAGAGCATGCCATAAGGCATATGCGGACACAAGAGGATTGATCGTCACTTCTCGGTGGGTGACAATGTCTTCTCGAGAGTTTGTCCTCATAAGATCCTAATCCACTATGGAAAAGGTTCTAAGCTATAACCTCATTTTGTGGGGCCTTTTGATATTTTAGAGGTCGTCGGTCTAGTTACCTATTGCCTAGCTTTGCCACCACGCCTTTGCAGGGCCCTGATGTATTTCATTTTTTTGTACTATGTAGATATGTACTAGATGTTTCTCACATTTTAGATTAGTCGGCATTATAGGTAGAGGACGGAAGGTAGTGGAGACCGGAGCCCTACGCATACTTTGGAGCACCGGAGGTTGGCCCTTCGGGGTCAAGATTTGGACTAGGTTAGAGTGCATTGGGATAGATATGATGAGACATCGCCTACCTGGGAGGATGCTACACCATTGAGGGCCTAGATATCCCTATCTCTTCCAGTGACTTCTAGGAGGAAGTCTAATTTTAGTAGAGGGGGATGTAGTGCCCACATTTTTATAGCCTCATTTATTTGTTGTTCCTTCTTCTCATAGACATGTTTCGGCAAGGATTTGATATATTTTGGACATTACATTAGGATATTTGATCTTATTAGACATGTATGGAGATTTGGCGTATAACACCAATTTAGCTTGATTACTATGTTGTCACTTTATCTTATGATGTCATGGATACTAACTAATATGATGTTGTTCGGACCTCATTTATATTTGATGGATACTCAGTTTGATTGCATGTTTGGATTCTATGGATGAATATCACTTTATCTTTATGGCTAACTCATGGTGGATTGTGTATAATTATGCATGTTGTCGCATTTTCGATTCCAGAATGATGATATGCTAGCATAGAAATTCTTTGACTTCTTATTGATTAGTTGATTCACATTTTATCGGACAAGGTACGTTTAATGTGTGCAATGAGTGTGCGGTGACAGTCACGGGAGAATGTGGGATTCGAGGCCAGCTACACAATTTTGCACAAGAAAGGACCACAGGGCTAAGTCTTGCTTGTGTTTATTGTATGAGGCCTTAGTAATATTGTTTATTGTTTTGGGCACCACGAGTGACCCTCATTTGTAATGTAAAATGTCTTGTAATATTAATCTTGCTTAGGGTGTTTAGTTGTGTTGTAAACTTGTTTTAGGAAATTAATGGCACCACTTACATTAAGTTTTGAGTTTGTATAATGATGTAATTAATCAAAATGGATTAGGGTCACATGTGAACCCTTGGGTGGGCCCCACACCCTCTACCCTTGTGCACAAGTGTGCCAAACATGAAATTGGGATATTTTAGGCATTTTTAGAGCTAGAGCTTGCTTGGGTCAAGAAGTGGAAAAGTTAGAAGTTGGAGAGCTTTTGGAGGTAGGATCCTTAATCTCATTTGTCTGTTTTATATCATGATAGAAATTAGTCTTGGTTATTTAAAATGTGTGTGGTTGCATGTTGATTTTAATTGTTATTTTACTTTATTTTACTCCATCCATCATATGGCATGATGGAGTTTTGGAGTTGGTGGGGAAGAGAGGCATTTTTCCCTCTCAATCCTCATGGCTTGATGGGCAAGCTGACCTTGTAGGATTTTAGTTACTCCCCTCAAATGGTTTGAGGTGGAGAAGGTGGTTCATATGGCTTGAAACTCCTTCCCCATTCTTTGTGAGGAAGCCCTTTGGGGTTTGAAAATCCTTCCAAGAGAAGGATTTGGTGAAAGAATGGAGAAATAAGGAGGATTTTAATGACTTTGGAGGAATAAGGAGGGTGTGGAGTTCTTGGTTTTGCAACCAATGAGTTACCACTTTTGGAATTTGGAGAACTTCTTTCTTCTCTTCCCCATTTTAGAGGTAGAACATGGTTTCTCCTCTTTTTCATCTTTGCAAAATTGATGTCTTGTTTTAATATTTGTCTTGTCTTTATGTGAATGTAATGTTGGTTGTTCTCCTTACTCTTTGTGCAAAGTTGTGGATAGTAGTCCTCTTTCCCATGGGCTTGGGGGAGGCTAGCATGCCTTCCAACCTTGGAAAGGCATGTAATGATGCCTAAAGGTTGGGTGGTTAAACAAGCTCTTTCTCCTTGTGTTGATGGCTATGTGAAGAACAAGACTTGGAGCCTAAAGCTTGAAGATGGTTGGAGTTTATGGCATTTTGGTCTCTCCTTGTTCTCTCAAATTTTGTGAACCATCACTCTCATTTTATCTCTAAGAACATGGCCATGTGGAATCTTTCTTTTATAGTGTATTATCCATTTGTAAATGGTATTTACTTACAGATTTTAATCATGTTTTACTAGGGCAATGTCCCTTCAACCTTGTAAAGAATATTGTAACTTGTGTTCTTGAGTAGTTATGTATTTTTGGGAAAAATATTGCATATTGAGTCTAAGTCTCTTGGAAATGAAATATGGTAACAAAATGATTCATTTAATAAGAACCTGTTGTAACTATTATCTTTTGAATGCAAGATGTTTATTGGATATATTGTGATTCTTGTTAGAGATTTCCTTCTTGTAAGGTTTTGTAACATTATTGTATGGAAAATAAAATACCATTCTTGACATGTATTTATTCTTAGTTTTTTTTTGAAATGATAGTGAATAGAATACAACCAGTTTTCTCTCTTTCCTTAATGCCAAAATAAGATGGATACATTAGTTAGATCACATATGAACATAAACTCTCCTTCGTTAAGTTGTAAACTTAATCCAAACCAAATTTTATTATTCACTACTTGAGGCAAATTGTTTAATATTTTAAATAGTACAAAATAATAATAAAATAAATTTACCTTAGTCATATTTTATTTGTATATTATTGTAATTATGTATGATGATTAATATATTAAAATATATTATGAAACATTATATATATATATATATAACAATTTATATATAATAAACAATAATGAACAAATATATATATATATATATATATATATACATTATATATATATATATATATATAACAATTTATATATAATAAACAATAATGAACAAAATATATATATATATATATATATATATATATATATATATATACGATTATAAAAAAATAAACAAAAAAATTAAAAAAACAAGATTTGGGGAGGGTCGAACCCCTCCCCACTCCCTACGTGGCCACCCCTTTGTCCCACGGCCACCACTATTCTGTCGTCACCGCCCATACCACACTGTGCAACCACTACCCCCACGCCGCCGTTGATCCCCCACTCCTACATGTTCCACGCTTCGGCACCTTTGTCCCCTCCACTCCTCCCACCTAACGTGGCCTACTTCTCCAACCCATCTCCCTCCCTTCCACAAAACCCTTCCTCAAATAAATTTGCGGTCTTATTAAAAGTGTGGCCGATTTTCGATTAATTGGGGCAATTTAAATTCGGTTTTTGTTTTATTTAATAAGTTATATATATATATGTATGTATGTATGTATGTATGTATGTATGTATGTATGTATGTATGTATGTATGTATGTATGTATGTATGTATGTATGTATGTATGTATGTATGTATGTATGTATGTATGTATGTATGTATGTATGTATAGACACACACACATACAGTAGAGTTACCTCAAAATATATATATATATATATATATATATATCATATGGGTATTGACACACCCAACAGAGAATGCATCGGTGGAAATATACAAAAATATATTGATAATAATGGATAAGGGATAATAATGTTATTTTCCTTCAAAACTCTATAAAGCCAATCGTTCATATCTCCTTCACATGCAGAGCAAAGGAAAACAAAACAAAAAAAAAAATGAGAAGAGGAAAAGAAAGGAAAAGAAAACATAAAGTTGAGTTAGGTCAAATCTAGGGCAAGATGAGATCAAAGGCCAAGATTTGTTTAATCCTAGGGCTCACAATAAACCCTAAACACTTTAAGTCATGGAAAATATAATAGGAATGAGAATTAAATAAGGGGGTGTGTAGGAAAACTAATTAAAAGGGGAAGACTAATTATTTACAGGGGTGTAGATTTTTATTTATGACCCTAGTGTACTTAATAGAGTAAAATAATTAAATTATTATTGGGTTAGTGTTCATTTCATTTTGGGTAAATTAATTTGGATAAATTAATTATTAAGGGGAAACAAACAAGAAAAGGATTAGTATTAATGGTTCTCTTTAGAAATAATAATAATAATTTTAACTCAAAAAATTTAGTGACTTTTGGTGTGTTTTCGGGTGTCAGGCGGGGCATTTCATAATGGGTATGCATAATATTTGGGAAGATTTATAGAACCTTAAATTCATTTTATATGATTTTGTAATTGGGGTGCAAATATAGTGCCAAATTAGTAAACGAGGTGATTTAAACTTGCTTATATAGAGTTTTGAACGTAAATTATCTTGTTAAGGCCGACCCAAGAAGGTGAAAATACCCAAAAAAAAGATATTTCATCAAAATCATAGTTGGAAAATGTTTGGTGAAGGACTATATGAGTCAGTCAAGAGAGAATTATACAACCTGAACAAACTATATGGTTTTAGATAGAGAGGAGCTAAGTGAAATTTGAATGTTGCATCATGGAAAGTAGAGTTTGAGAACTATCCTTATGTATTAACATTCATAATTTTTCATCACATAGGTTTGTGAAAATGCACAATGTAGAAAATAGATGAAATCATGCATCGAGTGGGCATAGGATGTGGGTGTTTTTCTTGGCTAGGAAGCACAACTACAATAATCGATATCAAATGGTAAATTAGCAAATTTGAGTGTTTATATTTCCCCCTTTATATATGAAATATAAATTATATGCTTCAAGGAAGATATATGAGTGTGTAAAAAAATGTAATTCATTCATAATTTTTCTCCAAAAGTGTTAGTGTTGGCACACTTCATGATGAAACCTACAACACATACTATATTCGGTGTCCATAATGTAAATTTAACTGCATATAGTGAAATGAAGAGATGTAAAACATGTAAAGATTACACTTTTTTAAGGAATAACTTCACATTTTTTCTTGCAGATGGAAATTTGGATTTTTGTTACTAAAAATTTTATTAGGATTAGGGTTGATCAACCTTATTGCCATGAAAATGTGCAACATGAAAATTTCCAATTTTCAAGCATGACAACGGACCCCAGTGTGAAAATTTTGTGTGTAAGTCCCCTTTGAGCACTTCCTTGGATCAGTTCTTCCCATGTGTCATACCCATCCTTATCCTTCAAGATCTCATGTTTTTTGTCACATCCTTTTCCATGTGTTGGAGAAATGAAAAAAATCACACAAGTTCCTTTTGAGACAATGTCTTTCGAGGTGGATCTTTCAACAAGCTTAGGAATGGCTATTTTTATCCTTTCTCGAGGCTTGTGGATAACTGCATAGTGGATTAGAAGTCCTAAATTAATCAAGGAGTTGTATTAATGATCCATAATAATTGTGCAAGTGACTTGGGAGGATTTTGGAAATATCCAGAGGTTTAGGAGTAAGTTCACCAAAATGGGTTTTTGAGGCCCAAGAGCTTACACTCGAAAAGAAAATCAGCTTTGAAAGAGTATTACGAGATCTCAAGAATGAGTTAGAGTTCAAACAAAATATCAATGGAAATAGGATTAAATTATCTACATGGTTATACTTTCATATTTTTCTCAAATCCCATGCATTTCTTTCCACAACTCATTCTTTGTAGGCACAAATAGTGATCCTCATATAAAAAGCCATTTTTGGGAAGGTTAAAACCTGATTTAGACATTGAGACACATCCCATTATTCTCAAAATTAATTTTTTATTCAAATTCATATAATTTCCCAAAACGTCCTCTGGGATCTTCAAAGCAATGTCATTTTCAAGTTCATCCCCAGTACAACTTTTGTCCTTAGCCAAATTTTTCAGTGCCACGTGGTAACATGATGCTAATGCACACTTTTTGTGTCCCTTTCCAAGGGAAAAAGGGTACAAAAAAATGTTCCCCTCCCATATTTGAGTCCCATGTACCTCATATGACCTATACTCACCCAGAGTGCCTAAGGTGTAAGGAGAGGGCAATCAAAACAAGTACCTAATCTTACATGGGTGATTACGAGATCTCCTTAAGGAGTTAAGAGAAAACCAAACACTCATTAGAAAGATAACGAGATCCTCTAAAAGTTGGAAAATTTAGCAACCGCATAAGCCCTTAGTGCTTCTCGGGGGATCTCATTTTTAGTAAGCACACTATGTGATTCTAAGGAAGTAGGTCATTTGAAGGGGTGTAGGTAGAACCAACCCTTGAGACCTATCTCATCCTTCTCCAAATTATGTTTTCGGTCACAATAATATAAATAAGTTATTATAAAATCATTCACGAGCTCAAAATCTGACTTTGTTTTCAAGATCTTTCTCAAGAACGCTCTACTTGATTAGAATATTTTTCCAGTGCCACTTGTCACCATGGCATTAATGTGCAATTTTGGTGTCCCTTTTTTCCCTTTCAAATCATACACGGAGAAAAATAAATTTCATTCACCGCATTAGACCTCATAGATACACCACATGACCCAGGGGGCTCAATAAGTGCCTATTTCCAATTTTCTAGCCCCTGTTCCACCTCACACATGCTTGACACTTGTTATCACCAGGCTAATGTGCACTTTTGGTGTCCCTCAATCCCCTTCCAAGGGTATAATGGGGTGGTAAAATTCACCCCCTCGCCTCTTCC
The DNA here is from genome assembly GCA_018340775.1 of Taxus wallichiana var. yunnanensis. NCBI lineage: Eukaryota > Viridiplantae > Streptophyta > Pinopsida > Cupressales > Taxaceae > Taxus > Taxus wallichiana. Next base: position 205,144,976 of record CM031233.1, on the reverse strand, counting down.
CTCTCTCTTCCTCATGCTTATAAAAGCAAACACTTAGCCATTTTATTTATTCTCCCCCCACATTGCTCTGTTTCTACCCGAAATTTTGGAGAAATTTTTCCAGAATCCCCCACCTCCATTTTTACTCTTGCATTCAGACATTATTATTCCCATGATCATGGAAAGAAAAAATATATAAAAATTTGCAAATTTGTAAATGCTCTTGGCACATTTTGTTCCAAATTAACTCTATAGCTTGTGAAGGAGAATTTCTCATATCTTGCAAACCGATGCACGGATCGAGGTGGAGTTTTTGAATTCTTATCCATTTCCAAACTCATTCAAGGATAAATTTTCAACATATTGAATGATGCCCTAGATTTTTAATGGTGAAAAAACCCTCATTTTGTGCCCTAGCTTTTGTTTCCTCAATTTCCCATCATTCCGGTGGACGAATCAAGTTAAAAATGTGAATATAAAGTCCATAAGAAAAATGTATTTTGGTAAAATAAATTTCATCGCAATCTAAGGTGGGAAATAAAAATTGATAAAAATTAGGAACTCCATTAATTTATGCCATGGCACATAAATGAAAGGACAGTGAGGCACCTCGTCACTTCTCAGGGTTCCAGTGGGTGGAATCTCACAAAAATTGGAGACAAGCTATGGAATGAATTATGTAAACTTTTACAAGTGGGTTCATTTGAATATGACACCGACAAGACCACTTCATATTATTAGTAAGCCTTTATGGGAGCACCTAATATAAATAGTAAGTCGAGAAAAAATTCATTCATACTCCCTACTTCATTCCCTCATGATCAAGATGCTCAAAATTGGTAAAATTTTAAAAAACGAAGATGAATTGGCTAAATACGACCATAATGGTGGATATTCTAAAAATGTTAAGTGGGTAAAAGGATCCAAGATTCATAACATAGCAATCCTTTTCTCCCCCAAAAATATTCTTGGAATTCACATAAGTCTCCCATTCAAATTTCAAGCGAATTCTCACACTTCCCAATGAGGTGAGCACAAAATGCTAAAATTGGAAAATGCCAATATTGATCCCAAAAGATTTGAGCTCATTTCACATGAAGTGCATGAAAATTTAGTAGGTGGAATTTTTTTTGGTCTACTTATGCTTTCCCCACTCCATCCTCGGGAGGATTTTTTCACATTCTTCGCTAAAAATCAACGTTCAGCGACAAGATAAAGATCACAATCGAGCAAACAAAGTATATTCAATTTATCTCATGTGAAGGATTGATCATGAAGTTGTGATAGTTTCTCAATGGTTGGTAGGAGTTTCTAAATGAGGGAGTCATCTTTCTATATTCTCAATTGTTCATAATCCCTCTTATCGATATATTTAGGCAATGTGTGATTTGCATCTTTTGAAAGGGTTTTCAAAAGGGGTAAAGTGTTCAAAGGTTTTGGTGTTTATTTTGAACCCCTTGAAAAATAGACCAAATTAATTCTCTGAACTTGAAATGGAAACCATGGAAAAGTTTAAGTATGTTGTGGTAGGGAATAGGAGCCGTGGGATAAAGGGTGTGTGTGTTTAAGAAATCCGCGGCTAAGGAGATAAGGCTGCCAAATAAAAAGAACCCACAATGTGAAGGAAGTTCCGTGGAATGAGAAAAAGACTCGTGAATGGATATTCAAAGCCTCAATACTATTAATAGTGCTATAGCTTAAGGCAACTTGTGGAAAGAAGGCTGCATGAGATCTTAGGGAAACAAGTCACATCATCGAAGTAAGCCACGGAAGGTTTTCAAAATCCGTGAGGACCTAAGATGCGAATGTGAAGGAATGATCCAAGAATATCAAATATTCTCATGAGACTGAGTGGAGAAAGTCACGTAATTAAGTAAAATGATGATTTCTCACGTGTTTTCATCCTCAAAATTCCCCTCTTTTGAAGTCAAGTTTCAAAAATTTTGAGTCTGTAATTTGGAGAATATGATCACGTCGAGCCTGGCATTGTTTTGGTTTCCCATTCATGGAGAACAATTTGAAATTTGGGCATATTGGTGAAGTTTCTTCCCTTCTTTTTATTTTCTTCCCATAGTCAGGAATGACAGGTGTATCTTCCTGTTAATTTTTTCCCAGCATCCATGGGTAGTACATGGATATTCCTAATTGGATACGGCATGGCCATGTTTCAAGTGATAGCGGAAGCTTCCACACATCCAAATGGTGCAACTCCAGGCGGGGCCCAAGGGACAATCCTCAAATAAGTGCAGGATTTCCGTGTGTCCCAGGTTCAAAATGAAGGTAAAACAAGCTCAAATTGGCTAAGTATGGAAGGTTCAGTGGACGGCACCACGTGCCTCATCGGCACAACTTCAAGAATCAGGTTGGGGGAAATTCTCAAACTTGTGCCAGTCCTCCACGTGTCCCAGGTCTAAAAGAGAAAGATTCAATCGTTAAAATTGACTAAGTATGGGCAGGTTGGTGGAAGTCTCCACGTGCCTTAACGGTGCCATTTTGGAAGTGAAATCAAAGGTTCAATCTTCAAATGAGTGCCCGGCTCGCCACATGGTGAAATTCAATGGAGAGATAGAGTTGGTCGTTGAAAGGCCCAAGGCGCGGAAGGAGACACATGTCAGCTCGGCACAATTTTAAGAGGCGTTTCCAAAATGGAAACTCAAATGAGTGCCACCCTCCATGTGTCTAGGGGTCAACATAGGTCAAGTAGGAAATAGGCCCGAATCGACTAAGTATAAAGGGCAGAGAGCTCTCCATGTGTCAGCTTGGCATAGCTTCAAAGGAAATAAAATGCAAAAGGTGACTGTAGGCCTGCTCCAATAAATTCCTTTCACGTGGGCGGCCCAAATTTAAATTTGTAGAATAAAATTGAATGGCCCATGTTTTAACTGGCGAAATAATGAAATAGTCATATTTTTAAAAACCTATTTTTTCGCCATTAACGTTTCTTTGCAAATCAAGAATTCGAAAGGGTGTGGATGATTGGAATAAGTTGTAACTGTTTCTTGTTTTCTCAAGGAAGTTGTAACCATCTCTTACGAGCTATATCATGAGCTTTCAAAGCCATTGTAAGTGGTGGGAATTTTGAGATTCTGGAACTGTAATTTCGAATATGAAGAAATCAATACAAGGGTTTTCCCCTTTTCCCTCTATTTTCTCTTTCCTTCTTGCTCTGATATGTGAATCATTTAATCCTTGCATGCTTAGAAACTTTGTGTTCTAGTTTATACAATCTCAAGAACTTTGAGTGTGGATTGTGCCCATTATAAACGTGAATGGTTCTACTCTATATCTCATTTTGCTCAATACATATAAGGGTTTTCTCTGCCATCTCTTTTCCCTAAAAGTATTGTCTTCTTCTGCCTCCCTCCTCTCTTCAAGTCTTCTATCCTCATGTATTGATAACTTTTCAGGCATTAAACACATTTCAAGATATCGGAAACCACCATTGAATGAAATATTGTGTATTTGTACATAGGTTTTTCCCCTTCTTTCAATAAGGGAACCTCTCCCATTAAAGAGGAGGGACTTGCTTGTCCCCTGACTGTGGTTTCATTCCAAGTGCAAATCTGAAACCCAACATTGTGGAAGCCAGAAATTGACCTACCTTTGATTTAGTTGTCAAATCTTTGCAAATCCAATAAGATTTTTCTATTCTCTATACAATCAGATCAGATTTCATGAATCAAATCAAGGAAAATAGACAAAAACCAAGGAAGCTTCTCTAGCATGCAAAATGTCTTCTCAGGATGGCTCAACCACCAGAATTAAATGCAGTATGGGTGCCTTTCTTTCTTCAGCAAGGCAAATGGTGTGTAGACATGGATTTGCTAGAAGTGTTCAGGCCTTTCCTTAGAGCATGCAGAGAAATTAAATGAAGGTGGTTAGTTGGTGGGAGAAATTCAAAATTCAAATTTCCCTCTACATTTCTCTCTCCTTCTATCTTTCTATATATTGTAAAGTGATGCCTTGTTTTAATGTTGGATACTTTGGGAATGCAAAGGCATCATTCTATGTTACACAAGTTTTCTAAGGGTTGCATGCCTTGGAATCAAGTTCTGGAAATGTTTTGCATCTTCTTCTTATTTTGTAATGATTTGTGCATGATCTCAGGAAATAAAATCTTAGTTTTGTGGCTCATCTCTGCCTTAGCTATCATTTTATTACACTCTCTTACCTCTCATTCTTTTGTAGGCATGTTGTATGTGTTATTTCAGAACTTTGTGTCTATTGTGCATCACGAAAGTGGAACTCGAGATGTGATTTTAATCTGTGGTCTTCACCTCGACCCTCTTCATTATCATTTACCTCCATTTTCTCTCTTGCTGAAGTGTTCATCCCCTTATTTTTGTGTTATAGCTTATGTAGATTAGGATTTTTGTTTTATGCATCTCCTTCTTACCCTGGTCCCTTGGAATGTTAGAGTAGAGTTATATAGTTACATTTCAGTTCCTAGGAGTAGTTTAGCATTAGCAGTAAGTAGAGGAAGCCAACCTTCTCCAGAGGTCTATCTCGGTTCGAGTCCTACATCTTGGAGACAGTCTCATGTTGACTCAAATTTCTGGTTGTCTAAGATCGAATGTGAATGTATTTTTGAGATCCAACGGGTTTCTAGAGGAAAAAACTTTATAAAAATGTTGTGGAGGGTCATCATTAGTCAAATTATCATCTTCAACATCCTCGAGGTGGAATAATCATAATGGTTGCGTTGTAAAGGAAAATTATTTCAATTCTTGATCCATATTCATGATTGGTCAAAAAGGAGTGGCAGCATTTCATGGTTTGGTCAAGAGGAGGTTTCTCATTGTATAAAAGATTTCAAAGGTCTTGAGTTCATCTTTGCATTGATGCATTTCATTGGTTCATCAATAAAGTTGATCTTCATCGAAGGCGGAGGCATATTAATTCATGTTTGGATCTTTTCATTCCCTCCCTCTTCCTTCTCCCCCTTTCTAATTCTTTAGTGATCTTAATCATTGTATTTTATTCTATTCACTTAAGTGATATATTTTAAAATTGTAAAAGTATTTTCTCAAATTTTTAAGAGAAATACTTAATTTTTATTCTCTAATGTAAAATGAAAGGTCGCATTTGTAATATGGAACATATAAAGTCATATGGAGGGAGATGAGAGTTTAATTCACATTTTTAAAAGTGTGGATGGCTTCTCCATTCCAAAGCATCTTGAAATTTCATAATTTTAGTAGTAATTGTGAATTTTTGTAGAATGATTGAAGATTTTTACTTATCACTACACAAGAAAAGAAAGTTATTTTTCTTCCATTTCCCTTTCTCATGATTTCTCCCTTATTTCTTTTTGCAACTTTGTGAATCTTAGTGATCTTGAACAACCAATAAGGAGCTTGGTGTTGTTGATTAATGCATATGAATAGTTTTGTGTCTTAATGTGGTTAGTCTCATTATTTGTTTACATTGTTGTTTTCCTCTATATTTAATGATGAACTACTCGATAATTGGGTGTGAAATATGCAATTGGCCTACTCACACAACAATAATATTCCTCTTCTAATTTCTCTCCTTTACCCTATATCATTGCAATTTCCTCCCTTGTACATCATACAAGCACTTTTCCATAGGTTCAGTGGAGTGTCCTGTGTGATCCCGACCTTTTGGCCAAACCACAACAATAGATAGGATTGGATTAGTTTTCATTAAATAATGGGAATTGTACCATTCAATAGAGATGGGCATAGCCCGTGAACTTTAGTAGAGCCACCTAATTTTCCCAACTGAAATTTTTTCTCACCAACAGTTTTTGGTGACTCCGTTAGGGATGGATTTTCCTTGGTGCACCCGAATAGATGTGTGGAAAATAAAAAATATTAAAATCAAAAAATCAAAAAGTAAAAAAAAATACTTCAATGATCAAAATCCTTTTTCCATGACCCTTGAGAAAACCTAGCTAAAAGAAGATATACAATATTGGATAGGATGAGAGGAATCCTTGATCCTTATTTTGAAGTGTTGTAAAATCAAGAGTGAACAAGAGATAACCCATACTTCTTCTCTCAAGATTCATCCCCATCTGATTCATCGAGAGGTACCCATGGTAACCCTATTCAAACTCCTACTAACACTCCTACAAATTCTCTTATCTTTCACCCACCTTTGAATTTTGAAATTCCAAGAGAAGAAGAAGAAAGAGAGTAAGAACTTGAAGAAGAAGGAGAGGAGAAATAAAATGTAGAACAATCATCTATACCATGGGGACAAAACACTGGTCCATTGAATTTGACCTGGCCACTTCATGAGCTTCCACAAGGATCAAGAAATAATTTTCCAAAGTTCTGTGGAGATGGAAAATAACGTCTTGACGATCATATCGCAACCTTTATCATAGCCTGCAGGATCCTTGGAGTGCAACATGAAGATTTTGTGGTGAGGTTGTTCATGGAAACATTACAAGATGTGGTGGCAGATTGGTTCCACTACTTGTCATCATGTTCAATCTCCTATTGGGGTGATTTCAAGAAAAAGTTCTAAGAAAGGTTCAAAACTACCGAAGATGCACATGCACTCCTTACTCGACTCACTCGGATGAAGGAACTGCAAGATTCCTTGAGATACTTCATGGCCAAATTCAACTGCCTAGTCAACAAAATTTACTGCTTACGGTTCTTCCCACTCTAGGTAACCTGAAGATGTTCTTTATGAATGCTTAATTTCCTAAAGTAATTTTCTTTCTGCATAGAGTTCAACCACGATATTTAGACAACTCTCAAGAGATTTATGTTGAGGTGGAAGATGACCTCATATTTTCAGGTAAGATCAAGAATTCTTCAACAAAAAATAAAACCCAAAGTTCCAAAGAGGAGAGAATAGATCCAATATTACAGAAGTTGGAAAATGAGTTGATAATACTGAAAAGGGAGATTTCTCAATGAACACCTCATCCAAATTCAAAACATAAATAAAATTTAAGGAGCACCTCGAAGTTTTTTCTGGAGGCTCTACTGAGTCAATGCAATGTGAAAAATAAATGAGGAAGACGAAGAAGAATATTTTGAATTAGACAATGAAGATGAAGGAGGAATCTAATGTGCCCAAAATGGGTTTTGTGAATGCACACTTGATAATGAAGAACCCATAGATAGTTACTCATATGTGGTGTTCACCTGATCACAAAAAGAGAAAGAAGGAGCCCCCTTTCTTTCCCAAGTTAAGAAATTAAATCCTCAAATAACGACTTCGAGAAAAATAACAATGAAAGGAGGATCATCGATTTTCACTTCAACAAGGTCAAATGAGAATAATCATGAGGTCACTCCAACTAATAATCCTTCTCCCTCTTCAATTAAGTATTCTCCTACATCTCTTGAAAAAATAGTTTCTAAAAACATACATGTCAATGCTTCCATAACCCTGATATTCTCACCACCTCTTCATCCTTAGATATCGTTGACCATTTCAAAAGATCCAAAATCCAAATTTCTGAATTTTAATATTTAATAACTCATCCCAAACAACTAGAGAGACTCATTCAGCATATCAAAGGAATTAGCCCTATTTCTAAAGATACCCCAACTAAAGAACCACCGCATGCATCTCAATCCAATCCATCTATGCTTGTCTTTCTTTCACACCCTCCACCTCAAAGAAGGTATAATCTTTCTCCATATCCTTGTTTATTAGTGGATATAATATAAACAATTGTATCATTGACTCTGTTGCCTTAGACAATGTCATGCCTGTGAAAGTTTCTAAAGCTCTTGGTATCTCCCTTTCCCCTACCTTTGGTCAATGCCTCTCTATGGAAATGAAACAAGTACCTCAAGTTGGACAAATAAAATATGTCAAGCTAGCATTAGCGGATTTTCCTAACAAGAAAATCACAATGAGAATCCTTGTAGCATACGTGCCTACCACATATATCATTTTGTTGGGACGAATCTTACTTTTTGTTAAGATGTTGGAGGATATATACAGTTGGATTAGTCACAGGCCACTATCTTGATCAATGGTAAAACAAATAAGCTACTTCCCATCATAAAAATGAATTATATTGTTCAAAGGCCAAATGACCCAATGGAAGACATCTCATTCCAAAATTCCAAATTTGGAAACTTTTTCATAACCTTTGAAGATGATTTTGAGCCTACCTTGTTTTTGGAGGAATGTCCAAACATCATAGAGCTAGTTAAATGGCATAATGATGAGTTGATGAAATCAAAGCTTGAAAAGGTGCACTTCTCATTAGATGAGATTATAAATGAAGTTGTTTCATTGAATGTTGATGATGGTGAGGAGTACCTTGACTTGTGAAAAATCAAGGTTGAAGTGTTGAGAAGTGCAAATCCAAAAGAATGAATGATGTTTGACATTAAAGTTTGATTTTTTCAATCATGTTCCTAAGGATCAACACGAGTTTCCATGTGATGAGTATGTTAGTGAATTTGAAAGTTTTCTTTTCTCATTGGGAGAAGAAGACATGAAAATAAAGAATTGCAATATACCTTCACCTCTTGAAATTGAATGTACTTAAAGAGATGATGATTTCATTACAGGAATGGATTCCTTGGTTCTTGGTGATTAAGAATGGGAAAATGATAATGACGACATTTCAGCTCCAATGTTGTGCTTTTTTCCTATCCACAAGGATGGAAATATTCTCAAAAAATAATGGAGAAATGGACGGTTTCTTCATCACGTGGCTGGTTTTGTTCAAAATGGAGGTATTCTCAATAGGCTTCAACCTTTCAGTGCTCCTTCCACTCAAGAGATAGATGCTCTCAACATAAAAATGGAGGATGAAGCTCAAAATGTATAAGGTGAGGAAGATGGAAATTTCCATGTTGTATACCCAACCTTGAGTTCATTCTCCTTCCAAGAGGATGATGCATGTGCACAACTCACCATGTAAGGAAACATGTTGTGAAATATTTGGAACACAAGAAATATGACTCTGTGGAATAATTGAAAAACATAAAACATCAAGAGGTGGGTAATGATGCCAAAAATTTTGAGACATCTACGAGAATCAACCTATGAAAGTGGTGGTCATGAAGCAAATGCATAATGAAGAACAAATGTCTTGTTATGGAAATGATAAGTCAAGATTAATTAAGAATCATCTTCATGGTAGTGGAAAAGAATCAGCAAATGGAATGAACTTGAGAAACAAGGAGAAGCCGGGAATAATGTGTCAAAGTAGTAGAGGCAATGTAATGAAAAAATTGATCATCAATTACACTAGCAATCATGTTAGATTTCTCAAGAATCTAAGGAGAGTTTCATACTTCAGTGAACCTATCAATGGATTTGTGGAAGAAAGGCATCTAGTGATACCCATTTACGAGTAATCCCTTAATACAAATTTGTACTTCAATGAAATCATGTTATCCCCTACATGTACATAGGTGATTTAGGTTGTTTCCATTTTTTTGTGTGTTTCCTTTTGTTGTGTGTTCCCTTTGCTCTCTTTTGTTTTTAGTTTGTGTCACATGTGTGTATTCAATAAAGGAAGTTGTCTAGTATATCTTTTTAATGACTCCTTAAGCCTAATGGATAAAACACTGGTCAACAAAATGAATTGAGGTTCTAGGATTAATGTATATTATTTCCTCATTGCAATCAATCCATAAAATTTCCCCAAGATAGAGCCATTTGTTTTCATTCAAATTTGTAACATGAAATTTTCAATTTTCAAGCATGACAATGGACCCTAGTGTCAAAATTTTGTGTGTAAGCCCCTTTAAGTACTTCCCCAAATCAATTATTCCCATGTGTCAAGATAATCCCTATCATTCAACTACTCATGTGTGTTTTCCAACCTTACCCATGTGTCGGATAAATAGAAAAAAATATCACAAGTTCCTTTTGAGATAGTGTCTTTTGAGGTGGATCTTTCAATAGGCTTAGGAATGACTATTTTTAGCCTTTCTAAGGCGTGTGTATATTCTTGAAGTGGATTGGAAGTCCTAAATTCACCAAGGATTTTTATTAATGAGACAAGATAAATTTAAAGGGATTTTGGAAGATTTTGAAAAGACCTAGACATTTAGGAGCAAGTTCAACAAAAGCAGGTTTTTGAGGCCAAAGGAGCTTGCGTGAAAAATTACTCGAGCTTCGGAAGAGTATGGGAGATCCAAAATGATTTCGAGGTAAAATATAATATCAATGGAAATATGATTCAATCAAATACATGGTGATACTTTCATATTTTCTCATGGGCAATGCATTTATTTCCACAACTCATTCTTTGGTGGAACAACTAGCGATCTGATAGAAAAGGACCTTTTTGGGAATATTTCATGTTGATTTGTGCCTTGAGACCCATCCCATTCTTATAAAACTTATTTTTTTATTCAAATTCATATCAGTAATTTCCCGAGAAAGTCATATGGGAGCTCGACAATGTCGTTTTCAATCTCTTCTCCAAGGTATAAGTTTCGTCCTTAGCCAAATTTTTGTATTGCCACGTGGCGGCACATGAGGCTAATGCACACTAGCCAAATTTTGCATTGCCACGTGGCAGCATGAGGGTAATGCACACTTTTGGTGACCCTTTGTCTCTTTACAAGGGACGAGAAGGGGAAAAAATCCCTTCACCTTTTGAGCCTCAAGTCCCTCCTATGACTTAGTCTCATCCCTTGGTGCCTAAGGTGTAAAGAGAGGGCAATCAAAACAGGCACCTAATCTTCCATGAAAGATTCTAAGAGATTTGTAAGGAGTTAAGAGGAAACATACAATCATTGGAAATCTAAGAAGACCGTCTACAAGTTGGAACATTAAAATTTTGTGCATGCCTTGGCGCTTCTCAAGGGAGCTTATTTTCTAGGAACACTTTCTAATACCAAGGAAGTGTGTCATTTTTTTACGAGGTTGTAGGAAGAACCAGACTTTAAGACCCATATCAATCTTCTCCAAATTATTTTTTCAGTGAAAATAATATAAATAAGTTCCCAAAAATAATCTTTGGAGCTCTGGAAACTTCATTTTCAAGCTCTCTCTCAAGAACGCTCTCGCGATTCTGAAGATTTTTCCAATGTCGTTTGTCACCATAGTGTTAATGCGCTCTTTTGTGTCCCTTTGTCCCTTTCCATGGGTACATGGGGATGATAAATTTTTCTCCCCACCTTAGACCTCATGTACACACCACATGACCCTAAGATGCTCAATAAGCACCTATTGCCAATATTTTAGCCCCGCTCCAAGTCATGCATGCTTAACACTTATCATCATCGGGATAATGTGCACTTTTTATATCCCTCCATCCCTTTCAATGGAGACAAGGGGGAAAAAAACCTTCACACCCCTTCCCTCTCTCTTCCTCATGCTTATAAAAGCCAACATTTAGCCATTTTTTCATTCTCCCCCACATTGCGCTATTTACTACTACAGGAATTTGGAAAAACATTTCCCCCACCTCTATTTTTACTATTACATTAATCCACCCATATTACCATGATCGTGGAAACAATATTTCTATAAAAAATCTAATTTTTAAAGGCTCTAGGTACATTTTTTCAAATTGACTGTATCCTATGCAAAGGAGAATTTCTCATATCTAGCAAACCGTGCACTAATTGGACGTGGAGGTTTTGCATTCTTATCCATTTCCAAATGCCTTCAAGGATAAAGTTTCAGCATATTTAATAACTCCCAATATTTTTAATGTTGAAAAACCCCTCATTTTGTGCCCTAGATTTTGTTTCCTCAATTTCCAATATTCCGACCAACATATCAAGTTAACAATGTGAATACAAAGTCAAAAAGAAAATCTATTCTGGTGAAACAAATTTCATCGCAATCCAAAGTGGGAAATAAAAAATGCTAAAATCTCAAGGACTCCATTAATTGGTGCCACTACACAATAATGAAATGGAAGCAAGGCACCTTGTTACTTCTTAGGGTTCCAATGGGCATAATATCACAAAGCAATGGAGCATAGCTTTGGAACAAATTATGTAAACTTATGCAATTGGTTTTATTCGAATTCGACACCAGGAAGACTAATTTATATTTTTACTAAGCCTTTATGGGAGCACCTACTATAAATAGTAAGTCCAAGAAAAATGTGCATTCACACTCCCTATTTCATTCCCTCGTGATCGAGACACTCAAAATTTGTAAAGTTTGCAAAAACGACAAAGAATTGGCTAAATGGGACCATAATCGTGGAAATTATAAAAATATTAATTGGGTAAAAGGATCTAAGATGGGTCACACATAAAACCTTCTCTCCCCCAACAATGGTCCTAGAATTCACATAAGTCTCCTTTAAAATTTCAAGAGAATTTTCACATTTCCCAATGAAGTGAGCAAAAATGCCAAAATTGGAAAATGCCAATATTGTTTCTAGAATATTTCAATTCATTTGACATGAAATGCATGATAAGTAAGTGGGTGGAATATGTTTTGGTCTAGTTATCCTTTCCCCACTCTAGCCTCGGGAGGATTTTTCACATTATTCACTCATCATCGGTTTTCTGGAGCGGTGGAATCAAGATCACAATCAAGAAAATAAATTATGTTCAATTTATCTCATGTGAAGTATTGATCACGAAGTTGTGATATTGCCTCAAGTTTCAATAGGAGTTTCTTAATTAGGTGATTCATATTCCAATATTCTCATTGTTCTTCTTCTCAAATTTTTTCCATCCCTCTTCTCGCGTGTATCTAGGAAGTGTGCAAAAGTGCATCATTTCAAATAGTTTTTAAAAGGGAAAAGTGTTCAAATCTTTCTAGAGGATAATCCTTCATAAAAATGTTGTCGATGTTCATCGAGTAATCGATTGTTATCTTTGACATCCTCAAGGTGGAAAAATTGCCATGGTTTCACTATAAAAGTAAGTTGTTTCAAGTATTCATTCATATGCACGATCGGTCAAAAAAGAGTAGAAAATTTTCATGGTTTGTTCAAAGGACATTTCTCATCATGTAAAAGAGTTCAAAGGTCCAAATTTCATCTTTGCATTGGACCATTTCACCGGCTCATTAGTAGATTTTATATTCATAGAAGGAAGAGGCATCTTCATTCATGCTTGGAGCTTCTCATCGCATCCCTCCTTCTCTCTTCCTCCCTCTTCCTTCTCTCCCCTTTCTAATTCTTCATTGAGCTTAATCATTGTATTTTTTCCTATTCACTTAAGTGACATATTTTAAAATTGTAAAATTATTTTCTCAAAATTATAAGAGAAATACTTAATTTTTCTTTTCTAATGGAAAATGAAAGGTCACAAGTGGAATATGGAACATGGAGAGTCATATGGAGGGAGATGAGAGGTCAATTCACATTGCTATAAATTAGGATGGCTTCTCCATTCCAAAGGATCTGAAAGTTAATATTTTTGGTAGCAATTGTGAATTTTTGTAGATTAATTGAAGCTTTGTACTCATCACTACACAAGAAATGAAAGCTATTTTTATTCCATTTCCCTTTCTCATGTTTCCTCCCTTCTCTCTTTTTCAACTTTGTGAAGCTTAGTGATCTTGAACAACCAAGAAGGAACTTGGTGTCCTTTATTAAATTACGTGAAGAACTTTGTTTCCTAATGTGGTTATTCTCACTATTTGTTTACATTGTTGTTTTCCTCTATATTGAATGATGAACTAATCTAGTTATTAGGTGTGAACTCTGTAATTGGCATACTCATAAGCAATAACCTTCCTCTCCTAATTTCTCTCCTTCACCCTATATCATTGAAATTTACTCTCTTATACCTTGTATAAACACTTTGCCATGGGTCTAGTGGATTTTTCTGTGTGATCCACGGCCTTTTAACCAACCCATAGCAATAGATAGAATTAGATTATTTTTCATTCAATAATGGGAGTTGTACCATTCAATGTAGAGGCGTAGACCCGTGAAAGTTAGTGGAAACACCTAATTTTCCCAAGCTGACAAATTTTCTCACCAATAGGTCCCCAATCGAGTGAAGGAGAAATTATAGTATTATGTGCATGAAATCCAAAAGTAAGTGGAAGGTAGAGACAGGATAAGAAAGGGCTATAAATGCACCCCATGAAGGAACAATATATTTTATCACATATTTTAATAACTTTTATATCTTCCCCTTTAATAATGAGGAGAGAAAAGATTTTCTACGAAGAACTTAGTCGCTTCAATACTTTCCATAACCCCATAGACCACACCATTGTAGATGGATCTAGGCCCAATGTTTGAGTATATAAACAAAAGGTATAAAGAGAATGATTTCATCAATGCTCTTCTTATGTGTCATATTGTTGAATAAAAGTGTGTAATATTCTCAAATATCAATGGAGAAGGAGACACATGCCCCTAAAATCCTATATGGTAGAACATGAACTGAGTACTAAAGAGGAGTGAAATATATTGTGCCCCTGTAAATTTATCTAAATTGTGTCAATTGACTATGACATTGTGCCAATAAATTATATCCATTTGAGAAATGTGAAACTGTAGAAAGATATATTTTTATGATCCCAATGAAGATAATTATGGTATGGTTAGGACTTTATGTATGATTTTGACCCTTCTTTATAGTTTTGACCTTATATGTTTTTATCTAGAAGTGGATATCTAGATTTGTTTAGTACAATTTTCCTATAAAAACCTTATGTGAACCTCGATTCTTATTGTAAGTGTATAATATATCTAGATGAATTACATATCTTTTATGTATGTGTTTGAAATACCACTTGATCATGTAACTCAAAAGAAAATATGTGTGCCTTGTACTATATATATGATAATTTTTAGTAGAGTGTAAAATTTGGAAGAGGTGGCCACTTTAGAAAACTTATACGTGAAAATAAGGGGCTACTTATGTTGGAAACCATGACACGCAAAGAGACAAATAACCTACATGGAAATAATAACAATTGTAGTAGTGATTCCAATAAGAACAACAATAGTATAAATAATTCATATGTAATAAAACTAGAATAGAGACAAAACAATGATCAAAAGATTCAAAAATGGATCTAGAAGTACCCAATTCTATGTATTCTCTTATTGAAACTTGTAGTGCATACCCTCAACATGTTCATTGTTATGGAAATGGTTAAGTCAAGTTGACGGTGATTTGGACACCTTCGAATGATGAAAAAGGCCATTGTTGTTATGTTACTGTGTGATAAGTTTGTAGTAGTCATGGAACCATCGTGGACGGTTGTAAAACCTCCACTCTTTGAGTAGTTGTTTTGTGACTTTCGTGAAATTTACGGGACCACCGCCCATAGGCATCGGAGGTCGCATAACTACGCCTATAAAATTGGTGGTTTTGTCTGACAATGCCAAATTGACGACTCGAATAGTTACAAATGTTTTGTCTTCTAAAATTAGTTCGTTTTTCCTTTCCATTCATCCTTAGGAAGAGTAATTATAAATACAAACACATTTAATCATTCTAGCAAGGTGGTTTTGAGTGAATTCTAGAGTGAGAAAAGGAGAGTGTGAATTGTTCTTGTTTTGTTTACAAACAATATATTCCTTTCTTGTTGAGGATTGTAAGAAAGGAAATACAAATAGATTGATTTTCAATCCTTCCTGAAGTCCATATACTAGCAATGAAATTGTATTGTGTGGAGAATTACATAGTGAAAGGGAATAATTTTCTTACCTAGATGGAGTTTTCCCACATTGGGTTTCTCCAGGATAAAAATCTTATCTCCTTGTCTCTTGTCTCTTCATTTTAGTATTGTTATGAGTGATTCTTGCATAATATACTATCCTAATAAGAACTCTAGAAATTTATGATTCATTATCACTATAATATGATCCATTTATTATTTAAAAGAGGTATTTTATGGATCATATTGGTATCAGAGAAGTTAAGATAAATCTAATTTTGTTTATTTTAACTTGTGTTGATATTTTCAGTTAGATTCCCATCACCCGAAAGGGTAGTGAAAGAGGTGAAGGTATCCTCATTCCTTTTGAAGAAGATATTTCCACCAAGAAGTAGAAGTAAGGAATCTGAAGCATAGGTCACAGTGGAGATGCAAGTGATACTGAAGAAGAAAATTTCTAAAATTTAGAGGTGGATGTGGTAATTTTTTCCAAAGATGTGGGCAGTATTTCCTTTTCTATGGGAAACTTGGATTCCATCATGGGATTGTTCATGGAGAATCTTGGTGTCCCAAAGGGGCACTAGGATACCATAAAGAGATACTCATGAGTATGAAGAGGAGAAACTTCAAGCCAACCTTACTCATCCTTCATTCAAAGTAGAGGTGAAGATAGATATTCACCCTATGATGGGGACATGAATTCTGAGAAGCTAGATTATTGGCTAGCTCAACTTGAGGTATATTTTATTTTACATCAAATCAATGAGAGTTAGCATATTTCATTTGCAATGTTAATATTAACCAATCATGATTTAACTTGGTTTGAAATATAGGTTCATACTTTGGTTGTTAAGAAGATTCATCATATTTCTAAGTGGGATGATTTTAAGATGATAATAAAAAAAGATGATCGTATTTTTATAAGGAAGAGAGGTCCATGTTTTGGCAATATCTAGGGAAGAAGTAAGGCCAAAATGTACAAGATTACATTGGTGAGTTATGGAAGAAATTTTTCCAAATGGGAAAATATGAATCAAAACATGAAATTTTAATGAAGCACTTCATTAGACTCCATATCCACTTGAGAATACTAGTCCTCTTGGCCAAGCCGGTGAATGTAGATGAGGCTTGTTCTCAAGCCCACTATCTAGAGATGGACAAGAAGAAGAGTTCATCTACCTCTCCATATTCTTCAAACAAACAAGGTGACACCAAGAAAAAGGAAAAAGAAAAAGGGAAAGGTAAAAAAATTCTACTTTTGTTTCTAAGAAGGATACTAAAGTTAATTTGGTCTTTGTGATGTTGACACTTATTCGAGGAAAAATGTTGTAAGCTCCACTAGAAACTACATCCCTTCAAGAATAAGAAGAATAAAAAGAAGGCCATTTATAGGAGAAGAAATATTTTTTCAGTGAAGAGGTGGATGAGATTATGTGTTGTACCTCTATCCATAGAGAGGTATGTTTGGGTAGTAATAATTTTTTTTCAAGAAAATGAACTTACTAAGCTTTTTCATATAAAAAAATAACTGAAGAAAACCAAAGTAGATGCTCTTTTTAATACTTTTTCTTAAGCTAATTTGATAAGTAGGTAATTATTTGATAATCTGGAGTTATGTAATTACAATTATTTGAATCCATATTCATTAAGTTGGGTGAAGAAAGGCGTAGACATCAAGGTTACCAATAAATGTAAAACTATGTTTGGTATTGATAAAAATTTCATTCATGAAACTACTTTGGATAGTGTTCCTCTTGATGTGTGTGGTGTAGTGTTTGGCAGCCCATAGTTGTATATCATGGATGTCATATTGATGATAACAGCCAACTAATACCGCTTGGTGAAGGATGGTAAGAAATAACTCATTTCAACCTTTATGTGAGACTCAAAGATCTCTCTGGTAAGTGCCTCTGAAGCTAAGAATCTTGTTAATGGTAGTGGGAAATTTACATTACTCATTTTGAGAGATATATAAGAAAAGGAAGTTATTGCATCTAAAACCAATTGTAGAAAGTTTACTAACAAATATCAGAAGAAAATGAAAGAGTGGGATCGGTAGTTCGGGGAAGTTTTCTAAGATCCTATAGGGCTATCTCTTGTCGGGAAAATTTAGCACAAGATACGAGTTTTTACCCCATAGTTCGCTTCTAAAATTGGGATTATACATGAAGTCATTGAATAATTACAATGAGGTAAAAAATAGTTACAATATTTGATTAAGAAAGGTATAATCCATCCTAGCACTTTTCCATGTGGTTATCCTATAGTTTTGGTACCTAATAAAGATGGTTCATGGAGGATGTGTGTTAATTATAGAGCATCAAAAAAATTAACCATAAAAAATAGGTACACTCTTCCTAGAATTGATGATTTTTGGATCAATTACATCATGCTAAATATTTGAGTAACCTTGATTTGAAATCTGGGTATCACCAAGTTCAGATTAAGGAAGAGGACATATGGGAAACAATGTTCAAGACCGGGGAAGGGGTTATATGACCTGGTTGGTCTTACCGTTCGAATATGCAATACACTAGATACCTTCATGAGGTTGATTAATGAGGTAATGAGGTCATTTATTGATTCCTTTTTCATTGTGTACTTAGATGACATTCTAGTTTTTAGAAAAAAATTGAGGAGCATATCAACCAATTGCATCAAGTTTTGAAGGAGAGCCAACTAGTGTTGAATGAGAATAAGTTTGAGTATTTTCAAAAATATCTTGTCTTTTTGGGGCATGTGGTTAGACATGGAGATTTGACGATTAATCCGGATAAGATAGAGGTCATTCGAATTGGCCTACACCATCTAGTTTGACCAAGACTAGGATTTTTATTGGTGCAGTTCACTATTTGAGAAAGTTCATCTATAACTTCTCTTGTATAGCACCACTACTACATTTTGTGACAACATGTGGTAATGATTTTGATTTTGGTAAGAAATAAAAGGATGTTTTGAGTATTTTAAATAAAATATTAGTCATGCTCCATTTTGGCATAACCTAACTTGCAACTTATTTTTGAAGATTAAATCGATGCTAGTGACTATGTTATAGGAGTTGTCCTAATTCAAGGAGTTATACCCGTATGTTATCATTTTGAATTGTTTAGGGTCCATTTAGAATTATTGTACATATGATAAGGAATTTTATGCTCTTGTACAAGCAGTCAATAAATAGAAACATTACCTTATAGGTAATGAAACTATCATACACACGGATCACAAACCTCTTCAAGATTTACAGGCTCAAAATAAACTTCAACAAGATATACACTATAATTGGATGGATTTCTTGCAACATTTTCATTTGATTATAAAATATAAGAAAGGTGTGACTAACCAGTTAGTTGATATGTTATCTTGACCTCCTTTACTTTCATTTATGGGAACTTTAACTCTTCTTGATCCTTTTTTTGTGAAGCATATCAAGAAGGTTATGAGAAGGATCCATATTTTGGAGAAATATTTTATCACAAACCTCCAAGTGATGTCTTTCTACTTAGGGAGAATAATACTTCAGGAAGGGTTGTTCTATAAAAAGAGAAATAATTTGTTCCTAAGGGGGAAAGATTTTAGTTGATGAGGGAAACACGCACTTCTAAAGTGGCTGGTCAATTTGGTGTGAAAAATATTATTGCGCACTTATAGAGGTATTTTTATTGGCCAACATGTAAGTTGAAGTTTCTAAATTTATCGGGGGTTATGTTTTATGCGGTAAAAATAAGACTAGCAAGATACAATTTGGTTTATATATTCCATTACCAATTCCTTCCCGGCCATGGTAGAGCATCCCCATGGATGTTTTGGGCATTTTTCCTACTTTCAAGAAATTGTATGATTATAATTTTGTCGTAGTGGACCAGTTTAGTAAAAATTTTATTCTCATTTCTTAAAAAAATACCATTAAAGATAATGATGAAGTTGAGTTATTTTTTACTAATGTGTAGGTTTATTTTGGTTTTCTGAGTATATTGTGACATATAGGAGCTCATGATTCATAGGAATTTTTGATCTACTTTGTGGTAAAATTATGGATACTAAGCTGAAACGTCTACTAATTTTCAAACCATAAATGGATGATAAAATGGAAGTTATAAATCATACCGTGGTTTATCTCTTAAGAGGGTATAACATGAAACATCCTAGGACTTGGGATGAGAGATTTTTGTATATCCAACATTCTTATAAAAGCTGCTTGAGTTCATCATTCTACCAATAATAATCCTTTTGAAACATGTTTTGGTTAGTTTTCTAAGATTGAATTTGATGTTGTCTCGAAACTACCATGCAAATAAAGTAGGAAAGTGGATTTGGATGTCCATAAATATGAAATGTTCATTAAAAATTCAGTAGATACACCTTAAGGTACAAAAGAGGTTAAAAGAGTCACATGTCAAGTATAAAGAAAGGAATGATCAATAAATAACTTGGAACTCTTTCTTTATTGGTGACAAATGTATGGTTGTACTTAAGCGAGAAAGGCTCAAGGTAAAGTTAAGAAACTAAAACCTCTTTGAGATGACTCATTTGAAATTATAAAACAAGTGGGAAAGAATGCATTTCACATGGATTTTCCTCCTTATATGAGAATATATTCCATTGTGAGTGTTGAGAATTGAGGTCTCTTTGATCCCTCCATGTTCGATCGGGAAAAAAGAGGATTGTTTATACCATTCCATTGAGGATCTTGCTTCGGATAGTTTGTTGGAATTGGAGGAAGATGTTTTATTATAGAGAAAAGAGAGGAAAACATAACAAGGAGTGAAAGACATGTGGTTGATTAGATTTAAAGTTAAATTTTCTACCAAGGCAAAGTGGTATTCTAGAAAAGATGTGGGGAAGAACTTTTTCACCTCATCAATCCTTGAAGCTTTTAGGGACTTAAAAGCCTCAAATTGGGGACGTATGATCTAAAATTTGATCCAAAAGTACCCAATTATATATATTCTCTTATTATAACTTGCAATGCATACCATCAGCATGTTCATTATTTTGGAAATGGCTAGGTTAGGATGATGGCAATACGGACACCTTTGAATGATGAAAAAGGTCATTATTGTTTTTGTTCCTGTGATAATTGTGTGGTGGTCATAGAACTGCCACATTGGTTGTGGTACTACCTCTCTTCATATAGGATTGGTTATGCAACCACTTCATTGGTTGTGGTACCACTTCCTGTAAGCATTGGAGGTCGTGTAACCATTGTGGTCATTGCCTGACAACCCCCCCGCACACAATGACCATTACATACAGAAACAATGCCAAAATGAGGAATCCAATAGTTGTAAATGTTTAGGGTTCTCAAATAGGTTTGTTTCACCTTTCTAATCATCCTTGGGAAAAGAAACTATAAATACCAACATTTACTCATTCTAGAAAGGTAGTTTTGAGTGAATTCAAGTGTGAGCAAAGGAGAAAGTCTGAATTGTTCTTGTTTTGTTTACAAACATCAAAGTTATTTCTTGTTGAGGATTGTAAGAAAGGAAATACAAATAGGAGTTTTAATCCTTCTTGAAGGCCATATATTAGTAGTGAACTTGTATTGTATAAATAATTACATAGTGAAAGGGAAGTAATTGCGTACTGCCAACCGCAATTTTCCCATATTAGGTTTTGTTATCCAAAATTCACCCCCCTAGGGTAAATTTTGATAACATGCATCAGAAGATTCAAATCCCAAGCAAATTGATTGATTCAGAGAAAAATCAGGTTTCTAGGGTCCCTTCAGGTATTTTTCTAACTCCCCTGGCCGAAGAAATAGGGAGCAAGCTCTGAGGAAATGCAAAAAAGTAGCAGAAAGGCAAATAGGTTGATCCAGGAAAGAGTGAAAATTGGCTAAGTCCTGCTCAAGGTAGCATTTGGGACAAGTGGGACAAATGGAAGCGGATCGGCCGAAAAGCCTCTAGGCGGCCCAAATTGCATTTGGGACAATCGGGCCAGAAGTACGCGGCGGACGCGAAAAGCCGATAAGGCCGAAAGAGGAAGAAAAATTGGCTAAGTGTTGCTCGGGACGTTTGGGACAAAAAGGCCCGAACCGGCCGGTTCGGCCGAAATGAGCACAGGCAGTCCAAAAGAAAATGGGACAAATGGGATGAAAGTACGCGGCGGGCGCGAAATGCCGGTTCGACCGAGAGAAAAATCGACTAACTGCTGAGAGGGACAGTTCGGGACAATCGGGCCAAAAAGGCGCGAACCGGCCGAAATCAGTCAAGTCAGTCCGAAGCAAAGTGGGACAAGCGGGCCAAAAATGCCCGAATCGGCCGAAATGAGCACAAAGGGCCCAAAATCAAATGGGACATCCGGGACAAATGGAGGTGAAGTACGTGAAAAAGCCGGCAGGGCCGAGAACCAATCAGAAGCCGCCACGTGTCTCAGGGAAAAAGGGTCAAAAAGGTCAAAGGGCAAGTTTTAAAAGAGTCAGCCCGAACCAATGAAATAGCGCCACGTGTCCAGTTAAGGGCCCCACAAGCGAATTTCAAAATGAAAGCCCGCGAAAGATGGAGGAGAGAGAATTGCTCATCCAATCAGCACGTGCCACGTGTCGTCCAGGTGGCAGAGCGCGGGAAAGGATTTCAAAACACGTTTTCGCCTGTTTTGTGCCCTAGATCTTCAGATCGCCATAACTTTTGATCCAGAGCTCGGATTTGCACGTTCTTTACATCAACGGAAAGCTGGTGAAATTCTCTACACGATTCTGGGGTCAATCTTGCATTTTGGAGTAGTCTAGAGGGAGGAAAATCGAGAAACGGCTCTGACGCGTATTCATGGCCGGAAATGACATTCCAGCGACCAGAGTTAATGCAGAATGGGTCGCATTCTCCTGCAATCCGGTCAAAATGACAGGGTATGGGTTTGTAAGGTCCTCCATGCCATTTTAATACACCTGCAGTCAAGAAAGAATGGGCTCCCATGCCTTTGTACGTCTCCTGTTCCCTGGGTTCGACCCTTGCATTTTTAAAAGCCAGTTTTGGGCTCATTCTAAAGAGGAACATTTTTGGGCATAACAGACTTCTTCTTTCACCTTCTTCAAGGGATTGATGAAGTATCAGACCTCTCCAAGGATTGTAACAGTTTTCTTTACCTCTCTGAGGGTGTAATGCGTATTTTGATATTAAATTGATAATGCAAGCTCTGTGAATGGGTTTCAATCCTCTGTTTGTATTATTTGCTTGATTTCAGATGCTAAATTATACATTATCAGTCTGTGTATGTTTTTATGTTGTGAACCTTGGTCTGTGTCTATTTGCATGACTAATATGTTTCACCACTCCTTTTGGTGCATCACCATCTTTAGTTAGTTTCAAATTTTGCACTTCTACCCCTGTCTCCTTGCAAGTTAGAATAGGATTAGGATCTAAACCTCTGTAGTTTTGCAAAATATAGATCTAAATCAGAGGAGTTTGAGGAACCAGCCTCTAATCTGGAGATTCCTCTCTCAGTTTCCAAGTCCCACACTTGGAGAGAGGTTTCCATGTTGTGCAATTACACTGGATGCAAGAGTGATCAACCTAGAAATCTGATCAGCGTCCAGGGGTGCTGTAATTTTGCACTAACAGTTTTGGCACGCCCGGTGGGACCAGAGGTCTCAATTTTATTGCAGCAAAGTTGATGTGCATCTGCTGCAAGTTTCTTGCTTGAAAAGAGCTATTATTTGCATATCTGGCGACTCCAAGGGGAAGAATCAATAGAATTTCAGCAGTCAGGCCTGAAAGCTTATGAGAAGAATCACAAGGTCAAGGGTTGGAGAAGAAGAAGTGCTGTTTGAATACCTGCAATTATCTCCAAGAAGAAGGCAAAGAGGAAGAAGGATTCGAAGGTCTCCATCTCCACCAAACAGAACTCTTTCAACTCCTCCACCTGAGCGGCCTTTCTTTCAGTATACAAGGGTTTTAAGACCAATCAGAATGGCGCAACCAGTGAACCCCTATGTCAACTTCACAGGCAGCAGCCCACTTGCTCTCAATGCACAAAATCCAATCCCAGTTGCAGCACTGAAGAACATTCCATACTTTACTGGGGAAAATCAGACCACTCCTGGTGATCATGTCAAGGACATTGCTAACATTTGTGCAATCCATGAGATTAATGAGATGCAAGTAGCTGTCAAATTGCTGGCGTCTTCATTCAAGGGAAAAGCATTGCAATGGTTTAGGAGCCTTGAAGCTGGCTCTATCACAAACTGGAATCAGCTGTGTATTGCACTTCACAATCAATTTGGAGAGAAGGGAGACAACTTGTCTCTTTTGGAGCAGCTAACAACCATCAAGAGAGCTTCCAATGAGCAGCTAACTGACTTCAACTTCAGATTTCAAAGGTCTTGGGATAGAATTCCAGTGGCAGTCAGGCCAACAGCAGAAGGTGCTTTTCTATATTACCTTAAAGCTTTAAATTCTGATATTTCTGTGTTGATTCAATCTATGGGAGGCACAACTATCCTTGCTGCTTATAGTATTGCCATTAGAGCTGAAAATTGTCTGATTCAAGCCGGCAAGCTAGCTCCTAGGCCTCCAATGCCATTATATCCAAGTTTAGAGAGCCCAAGTACTAGTCAAGTACCTGTCTTAGCTCCTATTCCCACTCCTAGGAATCAGAGTTCAAATGAAGCTTCCACTTCATCTCCAAGTGCCCCAAATGAGCTTCAAGAAGTCATGAAGCAACTGCAAAATTTAGGTAATGAGCTGGTTACACTTAAGAGACAAACAAACTCAAGGTTTTAGACCTTCGTATCAGCCTCAAGCTCAACCTAATAGGCAGCCATATCAGCCTCAAAGGCCACCCAATCCAGCTGCAAATATGAATCAAACAAGGCCTCCTGCCAATAAACCATTCCAGCCCTATAATCCAAATGCCATATCTACCTCTAAGGCATTAGTACCAGCACAAAACAACACTACCCAGGAGTATGATTGGTGTTTTCCATGTAATGAGCCTCATAATCAATCCATGTGCTTCAATGGTGCTTTGACCCAAGCTTTAATGGTAACAAGTGCTGGTGTGGAGGGTGAGAGTAGTCAAGAAAACAGCCAACAACAAGAAACATTCCAACAGCAACCTGCCCCAAATGACACCACATTGGTAAATTGGCAAGCAGAGGATTTCTGTGGCATGAATCAGGCAGTTTCTCAAGGTGTTGCTGCCAACACAAGGTCAAAAAGGAGAAATTTGGGTGAAGAACAGCCGTTAGCCCCAGCTAATCCACAACCTTCCACAGCTCCACAAATGATTGGCAAGCAAAACCCAGTTTCAAATGCACAAGGGCAGTCAAGAACAGCCCCTAGGCCAACTCAAATGCCAGCTGTTGCTGCCCACATACAAGGAGCAAATGTGCAGACCAAGGGACAGCAGAGAGATCCTTCATCACCATTCAGTATCATTGATCAGATGAAGAAGACAAACGTCAATATATCTATGTGGGAATCGCTATCCATCCTGTGCCAAAGAAATATGTGCAAGCTGCCATAAAGGATTGGCCAACTTCGAATCAAAGCAAGTCCAAATGCAGGAGAAGGTACTCACAAATGCTGCCCACCCTCGGGAAATCATGGAGCACAACAAGGTAGAATGCTGAAGCCTCCCCCTTTCTATGTTTCGTTAATCATTGGAAATCAGCTAGTGCATAATTGCATGATAGATTCCGGGGCAAGTAGCTCAGTTATGCCTAAACAGATAGCTGATCAGTTAGGGCTCCAGTATGAAATAACATCTAAGGGAGTAGTGCAGCTGGATGGGACAGCAATAGCAACAGTTGGAGTGATTAGAAATTTGAGTCTTACCTTGCATGCATGTCCAAATGTTGTTGTCTTACAAGATATATCAGTCATAGACCTTCCACCACTCTTTGCCCTCTGTTTGTCAAGAGATTTCACTGCCAAAATTGGGGGATATTTGTCCGCTGATTGGTCTCACATGCTATTCAGAACGAGATATGGGACTAAGGCCACAATTAGGTCAGAACCTATTGCAGACTTCCACATTGAGCCCTATACTCCAAGTCATATTAATACCAATTGCTCAGCATTTGATCAAGAAGATCACCTTGGCACTGATGAAGCCGACACTAAGGTTGGAAGCATCCCAGATTTGACTCTTGATGAATGGGCAAACAAGGTACATGCTTTTGATCCTTATCAAGAAGTAGAAGAATCTGAGCTAGGGGTCTATTGCATACACGAAGAAAGTCAACCTGTTCCTAGCATCACCAAGCCAAACCACAAGGATGACAATGAAGTATGGCAGCTGTTTTTCGATGGATCAAGGAGTAGACAAGGTGCAGGAGGTGGAGCCATGCTTGTTTCACCTCAAGGAATAAAGCATTATTCAGCTTTTAGATTTCAATTTGCATGCTCCAATAACACTGCTGAATATGAAGCCTTGGTGCAAGGGATGCATTGGGCAATCAAGAGAAAGATAAAGAACTTGCAAGTTTTTGGGGACAGTGAGCTGATTGTAAATCAGGTCAAGGGACAACATGCTGCCAAAAATGATCTACTCAGAGGCTACAAGAACAGGGTGTGGGACCTCATGGAATATTTTGAGGGCTTTGGCATCAAATCCATCCCTAGGAAAGAGAATCAAGCTGCTGACAGGCTTGCAGCAGTAGGGGCAGCCTTTGACATTATAGAAAACATTCAACAAGACAAGGTACAGCCAAACATCCATGTGATTGTGAGGCCTTCAGTACCGGATAACGATGTCAGTTGGCAAGTATTTGAGAATGATCGGTAAATCATCCACTTCTTGCAGAAGAAGAAGTTTGAGTTCTCGCTAAGAATCAAGAGAAGTTGGAACAAAGCAATATGGTGACCAGGTGATACGGATTGAGAACCGACAAGTTTGCCAAGGGACTTATCACCTTGGAGTCCATTTTTAATCCCAATGATCAGTTTAGAAAGGAGAAAGCAAACATTCAGGTTAAGAGAGAAGATTCGGTTTCCATCTTGGTAGAAGAGAACAAGCCATTGCAAATTGGAAAGATGACAACTGAACAGGAAAGGTATGAGTTCATACAGCTATGTCAAGAATTCCCTGACGTGTTTGCTTGGAGTTATGAAGATTTGAAAGGGTTCAATCCCAACTTAGCTCAGCATACCATTGAATTGGACCCAAATACTAAGCCTATCAGGCAGAAGCAGAGACCAGTCAATCCACACATGGAGCCTCTCATGAGGAAAGAATTGGACAAGCTGATTGAGTCAGCAATTATATTCCCAATCAAGCATTCTAGTTGGGTTGCCAACTTAGTTCCAGTCAGAAAGAAGAGTGGAGAGGGGTGTGTGTTGACTTGAGAGATTTGAATAGAGTCTCTCTCAAGGACCATTATCCACTCCCTTCCATGGAGCAAATACTGCAGGTCGTAGCTAGTTCAGAAAGGTTTTCACTACTTGATGGTTACTCAGGCTTCAATCAGATTATGGTAAAGGGGGAAGACCAGTTCAAGACAGCCTTCACAACCAAATGGGGCACATATGCTTACAAGAAGATGCCATTTGGACTGTCGAACGCCGGAGCAACATTCCAGCGAGCTATGGATATGGCATTCAAAGGCTTGATCAACAAGATAGTGCTGATATACTTAGATGATATTACTGTCTTCTCAAAGAATGCTGCAGACCATCTCTTTCACCTCAGGCAAGTGTTTCAGAGGTGTAGAAAGTTCGGTGTGTCTTTGAATCCTAAGAAGTGCATCTTTCTTGCACATGAAGGGAAGCTCCTTGGCCATATTGTCTCCAAGGAGGGATTAGCAATTGATCCAGAGAGGGTCGAAGCCATAAGGGCTCTACCATTGCCAAGCCACAAGAAGGCCCTTCAGAGTTTCCTGGGAAGGATAAACTTTGTTCGGAGGTTTGTCCCAAATTTTGCAGCCCTTGTCAAGCCCATCACTAAAATGTTAAGAAAAAGCATGGCTTTCAAATGGACGGCAGAAGGCAAGGAGAGTTTTGAAGCAATCAAAGAAGCCATCTCCCAGGCACCCACTCTCATCAACCCAGACTTTTCCAAGGATTTCATCCTCTATGCATTTGGAGGTGATGACACTATTTCTGCCATTCTGGTACAGCAGAACAAAGATAATGATGAGCAGCCGATTGCCTTCTTCAGCCAGAGCCTAGGTGACTGCGAAATGAGGTACTCTTTTATTGAAAAGCATGTCCTTGCAATAATCAGAAGCTTGAAGAAATTCAAGCATTTAGTCTCAAACAACAAGATACAGTTGCTAGTCTCGCATGCTGGGGTTAAGGATTTCCTCCTCAACAAGGATTTGAATGAAAAAGGGTAGGTTGGATCACCCGTGTCATGGAGTATGACATTGAGATCAAGATCACCAAGCTGGTAAGAGGCAAAGGTTTGTGTGAGCAGCTCGCTTCCAAACAACCAGACAACCCAGAAGATGAAGAAGACGCTGTCCTGCTATTACAAGATGATCAAAAACAGGAAAATGATGATGTGTCCACTCCCTGTTGGACTCAGAATATGATACATTTCCTACAGACGGGCATGTGCCCTCTAAAAGTGAGCAAAGCAAAGAGGAGATACTTCAGATTACAAGCCATTCCATATGTGCTTGTTGATGGAGTTTTGTTTAAAAGGGACATCAATGGTGTTCTATTAAGATGCATTGGAACAGGTCAAGTTGAGAAAATGCTACACGAGTTCCATGATGAGGAAGCAGGAGGCCATTTTGCTCCACGAGTAACAGCTCTAAAAATCATGAAAGCTGGTTACTATTGGCCTACTGTGTTCAATGATTGCTACTCATGGGTCAAGAAATGCAAGAAATGTGCATTCTTCACGGGGAAAGAAAGGTTAGCAGCGCTGCCCCTTCGTCCAATTTCAGTGGATCAGCCATTCATGCAATGGGGATTGGACTTCATTGGGGTTATCAATCCCAATTCAAGTCGGCCACAAGTGGATACTAACGAAAGAACATGACTATTTCACCAAGTGGATCAAGCAAAGTGGCACTCAAGGAGGCAAATGAATCTAATATCTTAGATTTCTATGAAGGGATAGTCACGAGGTTTGGTGCCCCTACCACTATCATATCAGATAATGCATTGGCATTCCTTGGCACAAAGATCACTGAATGGGCTGTCAAGAATTGTGTGTATCTCAGCACTTCATCGAACTATTACCCTCAAGGTAATGGCCAAGCCGAGTCTACGAACAAGAACCTACTAAGAATCATCAGAAGGACTCTGGATGAAAATCAAAGGACTTGGCACTCAAAGCTCAAATCAGCTCTATGGGCTGATAGGATCACACCCAAGAGATCTACAGGAAGCTCTCCATACAAGCTTGTATACGGGAAAGAAGCAGTTCTACCTATATCACTTGAGTTGCCAGCATTGGAACTCATGAAACAGTTGGAACTAGCTGAGTTTGAACCTATGGAAATCAGGTATGCAGAGCTGATGGAATTAGAAGAGACAAGAGAGCATGCAGCCCAGGCAATAGAGAAGGATCAAGCCCTGATCAAGAAGACTTTTGATAAGAAAGCCAAGGCTAGAACTTTCCAAATTGGAGATTTGGTGTTGAAATGGGATGCTGATCGTGCAAAACCAGGAAAGCACTCCAAATTTGATGCCATTTGGAGTGGCCCATACATGGTCACAAAGTGCAAAAGCAACAATGCTTTCCAATTGGCCTCATTGGATGGTGAAGAACTGCAGATTCCAGTAAATGGAATCTATCTCAAGCGTTGCTTCTAGAGGGAGGTTCACTACACCTGTAGATATTAGATTAGATTTTCTTTCCTCCAAGTGCTTGTGCACATTGTTTTGCTGTAGGTTAGTTTTGTTTTCCCTAAGTGCCTTGGCACAGCTTGCTGTCCATGGAGATGTTTAGCATGTCTTTGCTTTCATCAGGTCACATTCCATCTTCCCCCTTGCACATTCTGAGTCAGTTTGGATTCTAACAGAATATTTGATGACTCCATGCCCAATGGATTGCTTCAGGCAACTGGTCTTTCCATCTAGCAGGCAGATGATCCCGCTGAGTCACCAAATTGTTATCCAAAATTCACCCCCCTAGGGTAAATTTTGATAACATGCATCAGAAGATTCAAATCCCAAGCAAATTGATTGATTCAGAGCAAAATCAGGTTTCTAGGGTCCCTTCAGGTATTTTTCTAACTCCCCTGGCCGAAGAAACAGGGAGCAAGCTCTGAGGAAATGCAAAAAGTAGCAGAAAGGCAAATAGGTTGATCCAGGAAAGAGTGAAAATTGGCTAAGTCCTGCTCAAGGTAGCATTTGGGACAAGTGGGACAAATGGAAGCGGATCGGCCGAAAAGCCTCTAGGTGGCCCAAATTGCATTTGGGACAATCAGAACGCGGTGGACGCGAAAAAAAAAGCCGATAAGGCCGAAAGAGGAAGAAAAATTGGCTAAGTGTTGCTCGGGACGTTTGGGACAAAAAGGCCCGAACCGGCCGGTTCGGCCGAAATGAGCAAGCATGTCAAAAGAAAATGGGACAAATGGGGACGAAAGTACATGGCGGGCGCGAAATGCCAATTCGACCGAGAGAAAAATCGACTAATCGCTTAGAGAGGGACATTCGGGACAATCGGGCCAAAAAGGCGCGAACCAAAGCCGAAATCGAAATCACCAAGTCATCCAAGCAAAGTGGGACAAGCGGGCCAAAAATGCCCGAACCGGCCGAATCGGCCGAAATGAGCACAAAGGGCCCAAAATCAAATGGGACATCCGGGAAAAATGGAGGCGAAGTACGCGAAAAAGCCGGCAGGGCCGAGAACCAATCAGAAGCCGCCACGTGTCTCAGGGAAAAAGGGTCAAAAAGGTCAAAGGGCAAGTTTTAAAAGAGTCAGCCCGAACCAATGAAATAGCGCCACATGTCCAGTTAAGGGCCCCACAAGTGAATTTCAAAATGAAAGCCCGCGAAAAATGGAGGAGAGAGAATTGCTCATCCAATCAGCACATGCCACGTGTCGTCAGTGGCGCGAGAGCGCAGAAAGGATTTCAAAACACGTTTTCACTGTTTTGCGCCCTAGATCTTCAGATCGCCATAACTTTTGATCCGAGCTCGGATTTGCACGTTTTTACATCAACGGAAAGCTGGTAAAATTCTCTACACGATTATGGGGTCAATCTTGCATTTTGGAGTAGTCTGGAGGGAGGAAAATCGAGAAACGGCTCTGACGCGTATTCATGGCCGGAAATGACATTCCAGCGACCAGAGTTAATGCAGAATGGGTCGCATTCTCCTGCAATCCGGTCAAAATGATAGGGTATGGGTTTGTAAGGTCCTCCATGCCATTTTAATACACCTGTAGTCAAGAAAGAATGGGCTCCCATGCCTTTGTACGTCTCCTGTTCCCTGGGTTCGACCCTTGCTTTTTAAAAGCCAGTTTTGGGCTCATTTCAAAGAGAGGAACATTTTTGGGCATAGCAGACTTCTTCTTTCACCTTCTTCAAGGGATTGATGAAGTATCAGACCTCTCCAAGGATTGTAATAGTTTTCTTTACCTCTCTGAGGGTGTAATGCGTATTTTGATATTAAATTGATAATGCAAGCTCTGTGAATGGGTTTCAATCCTCTGTTTGTATTATTTGCTTGATTTCAGATGCTAAATTATACATTATCAGTCTGTGTATGTTTTTATGTTGTGAACCTTGGTCTGTGTCTATTTGCATGACTAATATGTTTCACCACTCCTTTTGGTGCATCACCATCTTTAGTTAGTTTCAAATTTTGCACTTCTACCCCTGTCTCCTTGCAAGTTAGAATAGGATTAGGATCTAAACCTCTGTAGTTTTGCAAAATATAGATCTAAATCAGAGGAGTTTGAGGAACCATCCTCTAACTGGAGATTCCTCTCTCGGCCCCAAGTCCCACACTTGGAGAGAGGTTTCCATGTTGTGCAATTACACCGGATGCAAGAGTGATCAACCTAGAAATCGATCGGCATCGGGGTGTTGTAATTTTGCACTAACGAGGTTTCTTGAGAATAAAAAACTTGTCCCCTAGTCTCTTCAATTAAATATGGTTATGAGTAATTATTGCACAATATAATGTCCTAAAAAAACTCTAGTAATTTATCATTCATTATCACTAGAATATGATCTATTTATTATTTAAAAGAGGTACTTTAAATATCATCAAGTGAGAAAACACAAAAAAGTGCATGTAAATCAAAGTCACATTGAGGCATAGAGCCATAAACAAGAGACTCACATAGCTTTGTAAGACAATCAATGCAGTTAGGATGTATAAAAGATAAGAAATGTCATACTGATAATGAATATATCAAAAATGGGACAACCATTGTGTCACATGATAAGAAATGTACTCATGTTGCATTTAATGAAGAAAACTAGTAGTATCACACATAAGTAGTAAACATTTATAGCAAGAAGTAATGTCAAATAGTGATAAAATTAGTAAGTAGTAAGAGACCACATAAAATAAGATATTTCAATGTTGCACAAGAAAAATATGTTAGTATTAATATTTAACATGTAACATATACATTATGTATGTAATTAAGTTTAATTGATAAATAGAAAAGAACAATAATGAAGTAATATCATTTGTATAGTGTGGAGGGACTCCTATAAAAGAGGAATGTAAGGAACCATTGTATATCCTATTATAATGCAAATATTTATGTGTCCATAAAAATCAATATACCTTGTGTTCATGCATGTGTGAAAATATTAGAAAAGATATCTTTGGGAAAAAAACCATGGTGACTAATAAAATATGTAATGTAAAATGTTAACAATGAAATCTATGTGTATAGGTTTTCGTTTTTTTTTTTTACAAATATATGAATGCTTTTGTAATATTTAATATGACTATGTACAAAGAGATGTGTAGCATAAGATAAAACCAATTAGGTCACCTCGCGTGAGGAGGAAGATTTGAGCTAGGGGAAACAAGAGGCATGAGTCTCCAATGTGCCAATGAAGAATGGTCATATGTAAGTGGTGGCAAATTTGTATCATTTTCCATAAAAATCCTAGGAAGAGAGAAAGGTGGGATAATTTCCTAAGAATAATTATGTGATGAATTTTATCTATGAGGATATCTCAAAGAGAAAGATCCATGAGAGATGATTTGTGTACTATAAGACTTATGGAGAATCCGGGAGGGTGAGATCCACTAAATGTGTGAGGGGACTTGTTAGGATACTAGGAGCATGAGAGGAACTAGATGTAACATGTGTGTTAGAAGGATATAAAGATACTTATGAGGGATAGAGATGTTAGATATAATATGTGTGTTAGAAGGATTATAAAGATACCTAGAAGGAGGGACTATAAAACCATGATGAGATAACATAGGAAGAGAGAAATTTATTTTTGTTAATGAACGTAAAACATTAATGCAAAATAAAATGGAAAAACCTAAGAGTATGGAACTAAGGTATACCTAAACAAGTGTCACATGAACTAAGAGTAGAAGGAATGAGGAATTACACCGAGCAAAGCAACTAAACCAATGATTATGGATGTAATAATCTTTCCATAAGAATAATTAGAATTGAATGTAATGTGATTTATAGAATAACCAATGGATTGAAGTATCTTGGAAGTAAATATATTATCCTTGTTATGTGGATCAACCAACACACTATGGATATGAACTTGATTGATAAATGCATGAATGTATAGGGTATCTAAAATAACAATATCATCCAAATTAGACTCATCAAAAGTAATAATTGACATAGATATTGGTGTAGGGACAATAATTCCAATCATTGTACCTATTGGGTAATTATAATAAGGTGAAGGTTGTACCACATGATAGGTATTATGCACTTTAGAAGTATATTTGTCAAAGTCATGACTAGGAATAGACCATTGAATAGTTTTAGCTTTGCATTACCATTGATAGGAATAAACAATTTAGTGGGATCGTCTCATTATTTCTTTGGCATCAATAATATCTTGTATAACATTTTCTAACTTGATACGATGATTAGTAAGATGACGAATACATATATGGTAGCTATAGTAAGCATTATGATCAAAATTCTTACTATGCGGATTTCTTACATAAACCTCAAGCAACAAATGTAGATACACAATATTTCACTCAAATAATTTTTTAACATATCATGGGGACATAGGGTAGATGTTTGAATTACCTTCATGTATTTTTACTTAGAGCTTATTAGGTTGGGAAATGGTATTAACAATGCCCTTAGTTTTAGCCTTATTATCAATATATTTTCCTTTGAATGTATATTTGGTTGGTAATTTGACATTACATGTAGAAGATGCGATAGAATAATACTTAATATTATTCATATGTAGTAATTTTCCCTCAAATTCCCTTAGGGTATGACATATATGTTCAAATAAGGTGAACGTGTCAAAGATAATAGAATCTTGAAAAGGAGAAACTAAGTTTTGTGTGAATAAATATTTATGTTTTCTATGAGATAAGATATTATTGATTTTAGTAAGCATAGTCTTATAGTGTAAAACATAATCACTAATGTGCTCATTCGACCCTTGGAGGAATTTAGAAATTTGATCATATGAAAAAAATTTACCAATGTTTTTAGAAAATTGTGTAAGACATTAATTTTCCAAAGTAGTGAAAGATTGCACAAAATATGTTGGTATATCATAGAACCATTGCAAGCAAATGTCCTTAAAAATCTTAGGAAAAATTTTGTTGAGTAATATGTCGGGGACAAGCATAGTCAAAACAAGCAACATGGAATGATTGAAGGTACTTGACATGATCAATCATGCCATCATAAATAAGTAACTTGTGAGAAAAAACCAAGAGGAAATGTATAATATGTCACTTCTTGGGCAAGTGGATTGTGAAGCAATTGAGTGGAATCCATAGTGTGATAAGTATAGGATGTACCTTGTTATAATTTTAAGATTTGAGCTTGTAAATTATGAGAAAAGGTTTCAATGGCCCATGTGCTAGAAGAGATGTGATAAGCAATATTATTGCAATTAGAAATAATCATTGATATAAGAATAGACATAGAAAATTTTTACATTAGAGAACTTGATGTTCATATAGATATAGTCCAAGTAGAAGGGTGAACATTAGATGTATCTTATTAGATTTAGATCTATGCTTAAATTGCTCTGGAAAGCATATAAAAGGATGTTGATATAAGTAGGATTATCTTGTAAGAAATGTTCCATTCGATTTGAAGCAAAACGCAAGTGCATTTTGTGAAAGCACGATCATGTTATGAATTAGTAGGTTTGGTAATTACCAAGCCTAAAACGCAAGTGTGTTATAACATGAGTGAGTTAAAATGTGCACACATTCATGTTTGACCTTTGTGAAATATGTACTTTTGGGAGGGATATATTTACTAACATAAATTTGAAGTATAAGAAATAATAAATTAAATTTATTTTAATAAATATAAGAAATTAGGGTCACTCTTCACCTTATGGAACTAGTCTCACAACTCCATCAGTAAGGTTTAGAAGATAGTTTATTATATTATAATATGGTCAATACATAGTTATTTTTTAGGATTTCAAGCATTCTCGCTAAAAATTTAGGATTTAAATTCTATAATCGATGTCTATTTTGGGAAAGAATATAGTCAGTTTTTAGGTTTTAGGGGATTTTGGATTGTTTATTGACATTTGTAGGAGTGTTAAATGTGTTAAAACTATATTTTATAAACCTCAAAACTCCCAAAGGTAGTAACAATTTCTCAAATATATGGACTCATGAAATTCCTTATAACACATAATAAATCAAAAAGACATATGTAAGTTTTTATCAAAGACATATGTTCATCATGAGGTATTTGAAGAATTTTGAAACATCATAAGGACAATGGGTGTAATCGGAAAAATCATGAGGTGCATGAAAGATATGAAACATCAAGATTCAAATCATCAAGGTAATGGTCATCGGGAGAATGACAAGAGAAGCTCACCACGAGTGATGGTGGAAATAATTACATGCTAAAAAAATTTATATTTTATGAGAGTGTTTCTAAACACTCAATCAAGTTTCTTTAGTGAAATCCCATCATGCAATTTAGGGATTTGGAATTTATAGTATTTAAGTACAGTGTGGAGGTCAAAAACATGGAATTCATTATTAGACACTCCTCCAAGTTTCATTTAGGGATCACTCCTTCTATAAGGAGGAGGAAATATATCTCCATGAGGATCAATTGAGAAAGAGGGTGTCCAGATATCATAAGCATGCTTCCACTCAGATGACATCTTGGGCAGGGAGGTGAATTATGAGATTAAGAAGAGATCATCATGTTGATGGTGAAAATTGAGGCTCAAGGAGACACTTAATTATCATCATATGCGGAATCTATCATTGTGTCCAAATTTTTTGATAAACAAATCAAAATGATCTATTCGGAGTTATTGAGACATCTAGGACCATCATGTGTGAAGGATCAAGAAGTCACCTATTCTCATGAGAGGGATACGAGAAATAAGTGTATGGGCATCCTAAATATGATTCCATTCAAGAATTATTTTGAAGCTTGGGAGGGTAATAAGATTATATTCATATGGATATTTTTTCATGTGAATTTACTAACCCAAAAATGTAAAACTTAAACCATGAAAACCAAGCCATAATGTGAAATCTTGCTCCAAAGTCTTCTTGAATCCCTCTCTAGACAACTCCGCCTCATGTGTCATGATAAAATTTTCCTTGAAGGTATTCCTAATGCATTGGGTAAACATGTATAATTTTTCAAAAATTCTTAACAAGGTTCATTATTTCAATCATTGAAGTGCAGTAAAAGACTAATTCTCTGGCAAGCCTATAAAGGCCAATTTTGTCTATTTTGGAGCTTGTGTGCATCTTCGAGATTGTTATGAAAAGGTATTTTGTATCCAAAGGTGGTATTTGAAATCCTTTAAGGTATTATAAGTGGCTTAGGAATATTTAGGAATTTTTTTATCATTTAGGGATACTCTGTTTAATAGTGGGTTTTTAGGTGCAAGGAATGAGCAGTCAAATTGTGAACCTTGAATTTTTCAACCGATTATGGGAGCTCCGTAAGGAGTTAGGATGAAAACAAGTAGGTACAAGAAATTTTGAAGAATACTTCACATTTTGGGAGCATCCATTTTGACCCAAGGCCACCAAAGGTGATGCTATCAATCATCTCATACTCTCAAGCAATACTCTAAATTTCGATATTTTGAGGTAGTTAGGGGGCACGGTTGGCTATCCCTTATTTTTCAAAATTTAAAATCTTCGTACTTGAAAAATCATAAAAATTAAATAATCACTAAAAATATAATAAAAATTCTATCACAAACTAGATGATCATATCTATCTTTCTACCAAAGGGTTTTCAAAAATACTAAATAGTGCTAAAAATGGGGTGGGGCACAACCAACTGTCTACTATGTTTTCTAATAAAAACAGGATCACCTATTGGTATTCTAGTACTTTAAACCACTTAGACTTAACCATTTTTTTTTAAATGGTAGCTTAGAAACTAGACTCTAAATGATATGATTCATGTTCTTAAAACATCTTCCAATTTTGAGTGTAACTATTTGAAATAACTTGTAGAAGTTGAAGATTTTTATTTTTCAAGAAAAAGTGTCTACTTAAGATCCCCTTTTGGCCCTCCAACTTGGTGCACTTACCAATACCTTCTACCTCATCCTCAAGAAAGGAATTAGAATGATTTCCAAAGTTACCAATAGACCCTTCACCTTGTACATGATCAATGAAAATGGTTAATTTTTAAAGCAAAGGTATCGGTGGTGGAATAAAAACCAAAGTAGTAGGGACTACTTAAGCCATGATGTATGCTCACATAAGGAGAATAAAATCTCATGGTAACGGAAAATAAATAACCTCTAGGCTTAACAAAAATATTGTAAAAGAGCTAAGGATTAATCGTGATGATAAGTAATAGAATGACACAAATAACATCAGGAACTAATGAGAAGAACATATGAAGATGAACTTTAGGGAAGATAGGGTTTGAGAAACAATGTTTAGAAGTTAGGTTCACCAAAATGTTTACACCATTTTAAAGATCTATAGATTTTTTGTTACGGAATATACAACAATAAAAAAGGAATGTAAGGTTAGGAAAGTAGGCGTTATTAGGGATTAATTAGCTTCCAAAATTAATTATAGAACATCATACTAATGTATTGGTTCTTTCAATGCATGTATAACATCTCAAATATACAAAAGGAAGAAGAACTTATCTATTGAGCTATAAAGGAAGAATTTGGAAAGACAAACTAGAGAATTTGTGAAGAAAAAATGGAGAATGCGGGATTATAGACCTTGGAGAAGCTTCACTTGTTGAAATTCGACCTAAAAATGCCTTGGTGTAGGACTATATAGATCGGTTGGGATGTATAATATGTTCCTTCATACTATGTATGGTCTTGGACACCTTACGAATGGGGTTCTAAAAATTTTTAGGTCCTTGAGTGACCTATAAATTTACTTCACTCTCAAACCCTAGTTGTCACACAATTTTAATATCGTATGTAATTAGCAAAATCACTCCAAAACATTAACCATGGGAAGAAGACCTACAAAAAGGTTATTGTTTGGTTTGAATGGTAATCCACTTACTTCCTATGCTAGAAATACTTGAAGAGGCTTTAAATGACTTATAGTTCTTCACCTATGAGTCACATTTATATGAATGTAACTAGTTGACAAACTAAACCTCTTTCATCATGCTTGATAGAATTGTGCTCTCCTTGTGGGAACTTGGTGTTCTTGGATTTGAGGGAAGAAATATTCCTTAACCTACATAAGTGCCTCACAACCAGTACAATTGGCTTCTAATGGATGTACATCGGTCTTGGGAAGATTAAGGAGTCTTAAGTGAATTTTTCATGTGTTTCTAATGGGGTGCCAAATTAGTAAATGAGCCTATGTTAACTTTCTTATATAGGGTTCTAAAGGTAAATAATCATGATAAGTGACCCATGAAGGTGAAAAGACCCAACAAAGGATAGTTCATCAAAACCAGAGTTGGAAAATGTGTCATTGTAAGACCATACGAAGTCGCCAGGGGCTAGATTATATAACGACTAAACTATACAATTTTGGATAGAGAGGAGCTAAGTGAAATCTAAAAGTTTCATATTGGAAAGTAGAGTTTAAGCACCAACCTTATGTATTCATATTAAAAAAAAATCGACACATAGGTGTATGAAAATGATCAAGTTGGAAAAGAGATGGCAACATGCACGTTTGAGTGGAGATAAATTATAGGTGTTTTTCTTACCAAGAAGTAAAATTGCAATAAGCAAGTGTAAATGGTAAATTTCCAGCTTTAAGTTTCTACATAGTCAATATTTACATGTTTTAAACCATTTTGTTATATTTCGGAGTTGCGTAGTGAAGACATACATATTAAAGGATCATAGAGTCTAGTATTGCATTTTATGGAGTTCCCAAGTTCCTTGTGTAGTGTTTCTTTTTTTATCTCTTATATGCAACGCTTGGTTTATTGTCCAATCTTCCAAGATGCAACATTGTCCTTGCAATCTTGTTTGTGTCTTGAAATTTGAATATTTGATTGATTAAAGGTATAAGTTAAGGGAAAGGCCACATGGTTATGATTGGGTCTATAGTTGGGTCCTTTGATCCATCCATTTGAAATCATTATCATCGGGAGTCTTAGGAGATGGCATGAATGGATATATAAGGGATTCCCATTCCTTTATATTAATACTTCAATTTTAAGAAAGAACTCAAAGAAATGTTTAAGTAGAGATGTGAGCTTAAGGTTCATTATGAATAGACATAATGAATAAGTTGTGACATGAGAGGTGATAGTTAAATAATGTATGGATTCATGTAATCCAACATGAAAGAGGATATGAAGTTGTGTAATAGGCTTAATCATTGGGGATCAGTCTGTTTTTAATTAATAAAATATCCTAAAAAATTTTTGTTCAAATATGTTTTCATTTCATTTTTTTCAATGCATAATTGTTTGGGTTAAGTATTATTTTTGTGCTCGTTGTAAGGTTGTAAAGTTATTGGTTTTCCTTCACTACATTCTCACACTCCATAATATGTGTAAAGCTACTATTTGCATTGATGTTATTATCTAATTTTATTGCATTTATTCACAAAGGAATAAAAAAATCTTGATAATTTGATTCAAATGTCATTCAATGCATATTTTTCTCATTAATCACGTATACAAGTACATTAGCAAGTAATAACTAGTTATTTTGGTGAGATTGGATATCATTTATTTCTTTGTCATGGTATTTTAGATTTTATTTGCACCATCCATGTTAAAAACTTTCATATTCACCACAACATTAACCACGTCGTTAGTTGATATTGAATTTGATCTTAGAATCATTTAAAAGTCTTGACATACCTAATTTGATGTATCTATTCTTTTATTTTATAATTGAACATCATGACTATTTAGTATTTTGATTTCATATTCTTCTAAAATCATCCTTATTAATATTACCAAATACCTTTGTTATGCCAGGAAATGCATAATAGTTGTTGAAAAAAAAGTCAATAAAAAAAAGACACCACCCAAACAAAAATTTAGGGATGTATAAGGAATATCCATTTCTCCTCCAAAACATTCTATGAAAATAATATGCCCACTTATCTTACCTCATATTTTTATTAAAGAAAAAATATTTTTTAAAACTTATACCCCTTAAATACATGGTTATCTATTGGGAAGATTTTATTATTATTTAAATCCTCAATATATGAACGTGTTAAGATATTAGTCAGTATGTGAATCTCTCATATAAAAACCTCATAGCAAAATTATGTGTATGGTTAGAAACACCTAAATTTTCTACATGACTAGTTATTTTTTTGTAATATTTCTTTGTTCTAGTTTAATTGTGTTTTTAAAAGTATTTTTCAAATTAGGCTTTTATTGTCCTTTGTTCCATCTTTTTGGTTTTATTTTGGGGTGCTCCATTTATTCTTCGCTTGTCTTTCTTTATTCTCCTCTTTCCTCGACATTTTCTATCTCTTCATTCTATTTTATGTATTATTTCCCTATTTTCATTGTTTTTAATATTTTTGGCAAACCATATTGTACATATAAGATCATGCGAGAATTGTACGGTAATCATGGAATTTGTTTCTATGTCAACAATTTTACTCTTATTTGGGTTCTCTAGAGGTTTTCCCTTGTTTATTGACTTTTCTATGCACAAATTGTGTTAATGACATGTGTGTTAATAAGGTCCTAATTTGAATTCAATAAGTCTATAAATACATAAGTGCATTACTATATTTAATAAAATAAATCACTAGAGCTTATTTTGAGCAAAGAATGATGGAGAAGCATCCCCACGAGAAATGAAATTACAAGCAACATTCAAGCATTGGATGAAATTTCAAGAGCAAGTTTGACATTTACTCCTTGCATTGATTAGGTTATTGAACATGATAAGAGTTGGTCATTTGCATTACACTAGATTTCTTGTTGAACTACATTACACTTGGTGTGTTGTCTTCAAAGAATTGTTCCCATCGAGGAATTTGATAATAATGGAGGGATATGAGAGGCCCTCAAAATATCCCGCAATTTAGACTATTTTGCAAGGTGGTGGCCCAAAGGTGGATTTGAAAGAAGGATATGAGTTTCTTAGAGTGGTTTCCTTTTTTTGAAGCTCAAGGACACAAAAA
This sequence comes from Taxus wallichiana var. yunnanensis, assembly GCA_018340775.1. Taxonomy (NCBI): domain Eukaryota; kingdom Viridiplantae; phylum Streptophyta; class Pinopsida; order Cupressales; family Taxaceae; genus Taxus; species Taxus wallichiana. The sequence continues at coordinate 205,103,868 of CM031233.1, read as the reverse complement.
TAGAGTCATTACACTAGACTCAAATTTTTAGATACTTATTATAAACGTATGGTTTTAGTCAATTATACAATTATGATATGATTTCGTTTTTAATTCTTTATTATACTAATTTTTGTATTCATTATCACTTTATTATTTAATTTATAATATATTATATTTCCTATCTCTAAAATTGTGAGAATCCAACAAAATCATTCTAACAATCCCACATCAATAATCTATGTTCCATGAGTACTTTTAAAGAATATATCCATTGTATATGTTCAGATCTAAATTGCAATGTGTACGATTAGTAGTAATGGAGTGTTAATGCAAAACCAATTTCCTAATCTGAAATAGTATGTAAACTTTTATCATTATAAATATAATTACTATTAAAAAATCACAACGTGCCAAACATTTTAGCATACTGTTTACTTTTAATAAGAATCACAAGCCATATTATTATTAGTTATTAATTGGTTTAACATCAATCAGCGGGAATAAAGGCTTTTATAGACGTGCCATTGACGCATTTGATAATTCTTAAATCAAGCCTTTAACTAATAAAATACTTCTCTCTATGCTTGGGAATATATCGCACTAACCAATGGTAATTAGACACGACACGCATATTCTTCAATAGGCAAAGATTATTATCACACTAGTCTATAAGCAATTTACCTCTTTTGTAACAGCACTTTCAACACAAAAATAGTTTCCTCTTTGGATGCTTGGGATATTCTTATATTCGTTATTGTATTCCAATTAATTAATGCCTAATTTAATTAGGCATCACATTACACACTTCATAATTAATTGATGGAATATGAGTAAGTTAAATACTATATGACAAATAGGGACGGATCTCAATTTTACGGTTTTTATTTTGGATTTCTTGATTGATTAGTTTTTACAAATTTCTCATTAATTAATGATAAATAACATTATTATGTTCGGTTCGGATATATTTTTAAGATAAAAAAGGTTTCAAATTTTAACGTATAGTATCTTTTGATATTTTGATTAACTTATTTATGAAAAAATAAGAACTTATCAAATGATATTCAAATTAAAAGTTTAAATTTCAATGTGATAGTTAAATGGACATCAAATTTGAAGTTAACTTTATTTGTTAATAATTTACGAACATTACAACCTAGCACCATCATCCTAAGTTGCCATTATAGAATGTATATTGATATAACTAAAGGATATAAGTAACACATCTATGTGTATCTTGTTATAGGAGATATGTCCTTTAAATCTTAACTTGTAAACATGTAGCTAGTGCTCAAATGACTAAACACCGAATTTTATGATTTGATTGAAGATATTTATTGGTAGTTTGCTTCATTCTAGACAATGTTTGGGCCAAACATTCACACTAAACTATTTAGGCAAGACTAAAATTTGAGTTCTATGTTTTATTTACTTGGTTTTTCCTTTCAGTTTTCATGACCTTAAATCTTGTCTTGTGAGACCTATATACATGCAATATCTAATTCTTTATACCCTAGAGTGTAATTGAAATTAAAGTAAATTTATGGTCTTGTGTTTAATGGGATGTCATTGATTTATTAGACCACTATGTGGGAATCAAAGATGTTAAAAATAGTAAATTACATAAGGAAATAATTTTAAAATGTGTGCCAAAAGTGCTCCATGGTAAATTCCAACTTCACAATAATTGATAATTCTTATCCTAAATGAGTTCTACAACACTTGTCTATTTATCAATGATATTGAACTAGAAATTTGTAATATTGATGTGTGTTGACTTCGATTGTAAGAGGGAAAAGCATTATGTGAACTATAAATGATTTAGGGCCCTAGAAAGAACTTAGTGAATAACACACCATGAGGTTAAATATTTCGGGATAGAAGTGTAAACACTTAAATTTGATAATTTACTCTTTGAGACTACTAATTTTTACAATACATTCTCACTAAGATAAACAAAACCTTTTCATTCCCGCTTAGCAAAGTATGAAGTTTCTTTTATAACTTGTTTATCATTGCATATTTGTATAATGACACACTCAGAAAGCACAATACTGAAAAATCTACATATTAAGTCATCCTAATTGGATGTAAACTTCATTTAACATGTTTTTCACCCACAATCAAGGTCGTACAATTTGGCTTGGGAACTTATATCTAGTCCCGACATATCTATAAAATTTTGCACCAAAGATATCCTCCATCTTTGCTTGATTCCAAATTCTTTGATCGGTCCTTTACTCCCTCTAGGTCATATTTTCTTTGATAATTCATATGTGAAACCCTATATAAACAATATAACACTACCTCACATGCTAAATTGGGAAATCTTATGGAACTACATTGATACTGATTTACTTCCTACGCTTTCAAAAGACACCCAAGGCTCCCTCGATCTCACACAATCACATCTACAATCAATAGGGTATCAATCTCTACGGGTTTGAAGCTTCTTACTACTTGTCGAGACATCAATATCTCTTACCCATAAGCACTCAAACATCCCTTCTCCAAGTATTTTAGCAAAATCCCAACTCAATTCGAGTAGTATCGAGAGGTTTCCAAATCTAGTTTCATCCATTTAGATATCAAACACTAGGTAGAGAACGATGTATAGTTTGAGGCCTCTTGAGTATTGCAATGTTGGTTATACATAGGGGATTTCACAACCTAACTAATGTTTATTTTGCATGGTGATGTGGATTTAGTTCCAAGAGGTTGAAACAAACACACACACACACACACACACACACACACACACACACACACACACACACACACACACACACACACACACACACACAATTTTGTAAAACTCTAGAAGATTCTAAATGATTTTCTTCTAATTCTTGAATCCACACTAATCTTTTGCAACCTTACAATCTTCCTTTATTTCCCATTATCTATGAAAAACCCTAAAACTTGAAAAACCCTAAAATGTAAAACACCTCATATGGACCCCAATTCTTTCATAAAAAATATGCCTTTGTAAATTAAGGTATACGTCAAATCTTGGCTTATTACATAAAATGGAGAAAAATATATTAAAACTCGAGTGATAGACAAAACCACCAAAAAGGTTCAAAGCCAATTTTAGACCACTAACGAATGAATTGAAAATATGCTAAAATGTCACCCAACATTTTTGGAAATGTTGTTCGTGGCATATTATGAATCAAGATCGAACACCCTCAAAAATTTCAAGACGATCAAACAGTCGGATCAAAAGTTATGGTCTCAAAAGTTATGCTCTCGCATCATTCTCCCATGGTTGAAAAGAATTATACTCCTGCAAATTCAGTTGATCGAATTCATCCAATTTTCCCTTTATCGATCTTCTTTAACTCCCACTCGGGAATCCAAGTATTTTCTTCCTTCTACAAACCTTCACGTTGTACAAATATCTTTTGTATCTCCCATGCATAGTAGTGGTTATGTTTTTTCCAAGACATGCATTACCCTCTCCTTTTTATTCTTCGGCATCTCTTGCTCCCAATTTATTTCTTCCTCTTCCTCAAAATTTTCATCATGATACGGAAACTTATATAAGTCATAAATATTAAAAATTGGTTAAATATCAAAGTTGTCAGTACTTCCACCTTGTCAGAGGCATTATCACTCATTTTCTTCAGAATCCTACATGGCCCAATCTTTTTATACTTTAGTTTATTATATGTCCCTTTTGGAAACCTCTCTTTTATGAGATGAACCATCACCATATCTCCTTATTCAAATGCATTTACTCTCATGCTTGTATTTGCATCTTCTTTGTATTTTGCATTACTAACTTTAATATTTTCCATCACTTCTTCCTATAATTATAACATGTGTTTTGCAAATGCTTCTGCATCATCGCTAGTTTTATCGTCAATAAGAAGCACAATCAAATTGATAACTCCTTTGGGGTTCCTACCAACAATACGGAAAGGAGACTTCCTTGTTAACCTATTTATCGAGCTTCTATAAGAAAACATAGCCTGTGGTAAGTCCAAATCCCATTTTTTTATTTTCTCCAATTATGTAATGTAGAAGATTTCCCTAGCTTCTATTCACTACTTTTGTTTGTCCATCAGTCTCATGAATGTACTAGGTGCATTAGATATCCCGAATAACATCACTATCCACGCATACAATCCATTTTTAAAGGCATTTTCCATTCATCCCCCTCACGGTTTTGGATACGGTAGTACCCACTCCAAAGGTCAATTTTACTAAAATATTAGGCTCCCGCTAGCACATACGTCATATCGTCCAATCTTGGAATTGGGAACCGATAATTAATTATGATTTTATTTATTGCTCTATTGTCCACACACATTCTTGGGAGTCAATAGTGTTGGATTTGCACATGGAATCATGATTTCTCTCACTAACCCTTTCTATATCAAATTTGTCACTTATGCATTCAACTCCTCACGTTGTGTTGCACTCATCCTGTAGGCATTTTGATTCGGTAGGGCCGAGCCAAGGATAAAATCAATATGGTGTTGTATATCCCTCTTCGGGGGTAACCCATTTGGTAACTCATATGGTACAACATATGTGTATTCTTTTAGTAACCATACTGCTACGTTAGGTATACTAAAATCCTCTACGTCCACCTTCTTTTCCATTAATGCATAACACCAACCCAATTCTTCCATTTCTACAACAAACTCTTTAGTAGCCAACAAGCCCTCACTTTTCTCTTCTTCCTTGAAAGGTAACAAAACCACCTTTACACCATCCTTCCAAAAAGTATAAGTACTCTTCCATCCATCAAGTGTAACCTTTCTATCATATTTCCAAGGCTCTCCCAATAATATATGACATGGATCCATCAAGATAACATCACACCACACCTCATCCTTGTAAGTATTCCCAATTGAAAAATTTATTACGCATATTTTATTTATGATTATCTCGTTCCATTTCTTGAACCATGATATGTGATAGGGATACGAGGTTTTCTCACATTTCAGACTTAAATTATCAACCATCACATATGAGACCGTATTTTCACAACTATCGGCATGAATATTAATTTTACATACCTTCCCTCCAGAGGTACATCTTGTTCGAACTATATTTTTCCATGGCCAAGAATCACCACTGGCACCATCTCATTCTTTATCCTTCCTTGGGACGAACATCATACTCATTTTCATGAAGGTTTCACCCAAGTCTACATAAACCTTCATTTCTTCTTCTTCTTTAGCTTTAATCAAGTTAGCTCATGGTTGTTCCACTTACTATCTATCTTGTGTAGGATATTGCGAGACACTCAAAAGCTCTGTGCCCTTCTTCACCACATCGGTAATAAGTATACTTCCTTTGGGGGATATTCCAACCCCATCCTCCACCATATCCTCTTCCTCTCTGAAACCCCCTACCTCTTTAGTAGTTACCACAACTTTGACTAGAATCTTCCCTGCACTTATTTATTAGAGGATTCACCTTTTATGGAATCAAATCTACCTCTCCCCCTTGTTCTTTTCTTATAATTTTAATGTAAGTTGATAACCATCATCGAGGTTATGGATCCTGGAGCATACTCAATTCATCTTGTATCGTATATCTCATCTCATTTACATACCTTGTAGCCTTTTGTTCAACAAACTCTCCTTGCTCCACCTGGATTGATAGCTTGTAAAATTCATTGGTATACTCTTCGATGTTAAGATCCTTATATCTTAGGTTTTGAAACCTTATAAATAGTATCTGTGTATAATCTACAGGAAGAAACTTTTCTTTCATATTCTTCTCCATTTTATTCCGTTTTGGATCTTACCCTTTGTTTTCCTTTGTCTTTCATTTTTCAGATGATCCCACCATATCAATGCATCGTCATCCAACTGAGTGCATGCAAACTTAACATTCTTCTCCTTTGAAATAGTTTTCCACTCAAATAATTTTTCTATGCGATTCAACAGATCAATCAAATCCTCTGGTTGTAACCCACAACCGTAATCAATAACATTAACCTTATACCATCTTTCTTTCCCTCAAATATTAGATTAGTCTCTCCTTGAATGGCCATTCATTCAATGTTTCTTCATCTCTCTCATTTTACGCTTCATTGCCTCCTTCATTCCTTAATGGAAGTAATTCTTGATATCACTATCTAGGTCTACATTTCCATTTATATGTCTCTGTATGAGGCGGGAAAATTCTTGTGTGAGCTCGAAACTTGTCTCTATAGCTCCTGCATATGCCTATTCATTTGGGCATAACTTCCTCTCCCGCGTATAGCCATGCTTATATAAATTAGAGGTAATAAATCACACAGATAAATTTAAGCTATATTACCTTCACTATTCCCACAAGATCCAAATCCTGCTCACGATACTAATTGATTTGGATCCATTTTTGCAAGATATTGAAATACCTCTAAAACACATAGACACAATTTTGTAAAAATCCAAAAGCTTTAAGATGATTTTCTTTTAATTCTTGAATCCACACTAATCTTTTACAACCTTACAATATTCCTTTTATTTCCCATTATCTCTAAGAAAACTCTAAAATGTGGAAAAAACCCTAAAACTAAAATAAAAACCTAAAATTTAAAACACCTCGGGTGGACCTTAGTTTTTGCATACAAAGTATGCCTGACTCTTGGCTTATTACATAAAACAAAGTAAAAGATGTTAAAACTTGAAGTTCTAGAAAAACCCGCTAAAAAGGTTCAGAGCCAATTTTAGACCAATAGACGAATGAATTGGTCCCCAAAAATATTCTGAAAAGTGAACTAGACTTTCTAGACACATTTTTCATTGTACATTACTAATCAAGATCTAACACCCTAGAAAATTTCAAGACGATCTGACAGTCATATCAAAATTTATGGTCTCCAGAAGTTATGATCCCACATCACATGGTTTCTCATCCATGTATAGGTTTTAGATCATATTTAGAATAATCAAAGAGCTTCACAACATGATTGAAAAGTATGGTTTGACAGTGACATTCATTTTGAAGTACGTGACAATGTCGGAATTTGTAAAGCTATAAACTAAGCTTTTCCAAGACCATAAATAAGGGCCAAGATCGTATGTATAGACAGTCTGATATAAGTTTCTGATCCTACCCTAGATCAATTTCTAGTCACAAGTACCTATAATAAAGTATCACCAAGTTTAAAGTATCCTTATTTAAGATTATACACACCTATAACTTCCCAAAATCATCTATAATCAGCTAAGTGCACTCATTCATTTTTGTTTTCAAGTGTTTAGCATATTGTTAAACAATGAATGTTTTGTTATGATATTATATAATTAATTTTGGAAGTCAATTAACCATAATAATCCCTTGCATCTCTCCTTACATCCTTTAGCATACATGATTCACTAAATTCTTATATTTCACATAATCTAATAAGGGTCTAAATATTTTGGTTAACCCAATTAATGACTCAATCGTTTCTATTTTCTTCATCTTTATTGTTAGTTATGTATCTATTTTCCTATTCTACCTCATCATGTACATGCTTCTAATGTTCTATGATATTTGTATCAATCCCGTAGGACCACATACTCATGTTTGCGATTCTGGAAACCCTTTTTCTCAACCCTCTATTACTCCTACCACTTGAGTTCCTAATTCTCAACCTTATTTTACCACTAAAATATTTTTCAATGTCATTTTTAATACTATCAATGATCCTATACAAGGTGACATATCCAATAATAACCTTTATATTCACCCTCATTATCTACCCAAAGATAAGGCACAACACATCACATAATTCTTATAAGAGAATCATGTTAATATCAATATTATTTTATATATTGCAAGAAATCAACTTAAGCATGTTCCACTCTCTCATATAGAGACATACATATTCTTACTTCTATGGTGCCTAATTTCTTGAGGGCACTTAATCTATCAATAAAAATGAATATATGCCTCTTCCTACAACTACTATTATTACTATACATCCTATATACACTCCTAATCGTTATCACATTTCTTCATCTAGCACTCAAGCTCTTGAAACCCTTGTTCATACATTACAAGATAAAATCTTACAATTACAACAAGGTGTATCTTTTGTCTTATGTTATGGATTATACACAATTTCTTTATAACCCACTTGCACATGAAGTAGTTTCTTACCCTTTTCCCATCAGTTTTGTTTCTCCTATACTCCTTATTTATGATGGAAAATGGGATCCTTCCGAACATATTTGATCATTTCATATGTCTTTCATTGACTATGCCTCTAAAGACATCTTACTCACCTAGATATTCCTTTGAATTCTTCATGAATTTACACTTCAATGGTTCTATGATCTCCCCCACTTTCTATGCATTCATCTACATCTTTAGAAAATTAATTTTTGGTACAATTCTCTATCAACATTTTGGACAAATTTTCTAATGCACAACTTCTAAAATGGCGATAAGGATCCAATAAACCTATAAATGATTATGTATTACAATAGAAGACCATAATTATCAAGATGAGAAATATCTTTACTAAAAACAAACTACAAGACCTATTTACACAAATATTTCTTCTCCTTTACAAAAATTATTCATATTTGACGATTTTCAATCTTTTGACCATTTATATCATACATTCAATGATCGTGGAGCTAAGTTGTTACGTATGAACAAACTCAAGTATATTGCTAGCACTGTTGGCATGTGCTTGTAGTGTTGTCATAGATGAAAAAGGATTATACTCAGTAATAACAAAGGTGAATGATGTCTAGAGGAGGTTTGAAATTATGATTTCATGGACAAACAAGGTGTGACTTGGTTACAAGGATGAAGGTAGTGAAATTGGCTTCATCTAGTAGGCCTAATCCTTAGGCATAGTCGGAGTGATGACTTGGAATGGTGGATTTAAGGTATGAGGCAACTATATAAGCATGGTCAAGGCTTAGAAAACATGAAGAGGACATGTTAATACAACTTCATGATGAAGAACAAGGTAGATTCATGAATAATGGGTTGGAACAGGAAAAACTAGGCCTAGTTCTAAGACTTAGTACAGTCATAGCTTGGTGACTGAAGAAAATAAAGCCAAGAGAGGACAAGAAAATCTTTAGGAATTTTTAGTTACATTATAGAGATCATGTGGAAGAGACTACAAGTTAAGATTTGATTGTTACATGCATGCTTGAGGAATTTTTGAAGCTTAGTCTTGAGAAGAAGCTAAATATACATGCACAAACCATGGTGGTGGATGAGTTTCAGAAATTTCATACTAAAATTAGTTATGGGACATGTGAAGGATGTAAATATAGTGATATGGTCAAAAATTCAAGTAAAAATTCAAAGGGAGAAGCAAAAAAGTGAGCTTTGGTGATAACAAGCTCTTGAAATGACCATTTAAACTTGAGGGTGAAGTTTGAATTTCTCATTGGTACGTTAAAATTTTACACGGTGTCCAAATATTTTCATCAATGTTAAGGCATTGAATCTAGATCATGTTTCAAGAATAATGATTTATAATGATGACCTGTACTTTATGAATGATGTTTAACAAGTTAAAGTGGTTTAAACCCTTACAAAATCCTCCTTTCAAAGTGATGGAGAATAAATGATGAGTTTGGTCATGAAATTAATTTAGTTACCTATTTTGATGATTAATACTTATATATGAATCCTTCTAATTCATTTTGGTGGTGGTATCATTCTCTAGGTCAGTTGGTAATGCATTTAAATACCTCTATTTTAAAGGAATTTGATGGTACAGTCATGTATATCAAGGTTCAAGATGAAAACCTGATGTGGAAACAAGCTTAGTATGTTCCCTATATTTCCATGAACTGTTTCATGTAGGTTCTATGAATTTTTTTATGGACCATGTCATACAAGGTGGCCTATAGCTTAAGGGCTAGAAGAGCCAAAACTAGTCAAGATGGTTTGATGGGCTAATGATGTAAAAGCATGATGTTGAAGGAAAATATGAGAATAAGCAATTGATATAATTCTAATACAACATGATTGATCTCATGACTTGATTTGGTGAAGTGTTTTGTGTCAAATTTCAAATGGTGAAAATTGCCCTTTTAGGCTTGTCAAGTAGGTTTGAGAAATAGAGGTGAAAATGTAAAATTCTCCATATAACCCCTACAAGTAAGTGTTTGAAGATGAATTATATGACCATAATGAAGTTTTAAATGATTTTTTTTGTCATGAAAATGTTTTGGAGTTCTACAATATGTATTAGACAAGATTGGTTTTTGTGGTCTAAAACCCAGTTAGAGATGTCTCAGAAATGTAAGCATATTCATGATAAAAACCTTGAAATGAAGCTTTCTGGTAAGATAAAAATATGAAAAATGTCAAGATATTTTTAGAAATCTATAATATTAGCTATGATCATGTGGTTTAGTTCATGAACTAACTCATTTTGTGAGGACTGATTTTCTGGGTCTACAACTCCATTAGGACCTTGTTCAAATTAGTGTTGTATGAAGAGAATGAAGGTGTTTGATATGATCCAAGTTTTGAAGGTTAACCATAGATTCATAACATAATTCTCAAAGAATCAAGAATTTTTGAATGTCTATGCATTAGTGGTTGTGAAGAATTCTTGTGGTCGGTTTTTTATAAAGCTAATCATGACTTGGCATACCAAAGCGAGAAGATGAGATGGAACGGATTCTTAAACCCTGAATTGAATAATTCCAAGTAGATGGTGAGATTTTTGACGTCTTGAAGATCCCTCCATTCTTATTTTATTGCATGACATGAGCTGGAAGTGTGTCTTTTGGACCTGATTTGTAGATTGTGTTTTGGAATACCATACACCTACTTGTGCATATGAGCTCTAATGGAGTTTTGTGATAAAAAGGTGAGTTGAAAAGGTTTTTAAGCTTGTAGAAGACAATAAGAGGTCCCTTTTAATGTGCACACACATCCATAACATTTGGAATCATGTGCATTAACAAGAAGGCAAAGGAATCTATGTTGGGAAGAAGAAGACAATACTAAATTTGGCAATTACAAAGTGAAGATGTCAGACTGAAAATAGAATATTTTAATTTACTTAAGATGTGCAATGAGATGAATAAGTTTATCCAGGTATTCATAATTTTTAGAGATGTCATGAAAATCCCAAGAGAGGCTAGTATTTGTAATCGACATGTTGCATATGTAATGATGCCATTATGACAGTTTTAGGTGATGTCACCAAGATCCTTGAACGAGTTGAAGAAGTAAGAAGATAAAGTGGTCAGAATATGAAGTGGAAGAGGTATAAGAGAATTTATTTTGATGTATAAGAATACCTAAGCATGTTGGTAATATAGCTTTTGAAGACTAAGTTTTTAGAGCAAGCATTAGGACGTGAAAAGGTGTGAATCGGGAGCATAGGGAAGTGGTTTTCAAGACAACACCGAAGAGGGAAATGGGCTACTGAAGAGTGAAGGAAAAGGATTTAATTCATGTATGAATGAGGTATAAATAAGTGTGTGCAAAGGAGTACTTAAAAGCGTAGTGGTTGGTTGCGGTGTTAAGTGATGAGACGATAGGTGAGTCAAGGTGAGCGAAGAATGGACATGAAGAGAAAATAAGGAGTTGAATAAGAGATCATGATATTTTTTATTAGACAAAAAAATCAAAGTGATCAAAACCTTTTAAAAAGTCTAAGTGGATGATTATCAAAGTATGGATTTGTTGCTTCCTTGTTAGTTGTAGCTTGCAAAAGGTTAAGTTGGAGCTTCCTCTTAAGCATTTGAGCTTGTAACATATTGTATCATTTTTATAGATAAATGTATCTCCTCTCTTGTGTATTTGAGCTTGTAGCATATTGCAATCATTATTTTCAAGTATTAATGTGCTATTATGATATTACATGCTTAATTTTGGAAATTAATTAATCAGAATAACCCCTTGTAATGAACCTTACATTCCTTTTGATTGATTTACATTCCATAGCATTAATCAATTATTCATAAAATGGTGTAAAACAAGCCTTCTATAGGTGAAATATTTTGATGCCCTAGAAAGATGAAACGAACCAAAGAAGATATTAAAATTCAAATCATACTTGGAGAAGAAAATGGGGCGGGGAAGATTTGGGTTAGCTAAGACCAAGCCCCACATCCTACCCATTTATATGATCTTAGACAAAGAGGAGAAAAATCAAATAGAAAGTTGTGTCATTAAAAACAAAGGTTTAAAGCTACTTTGATCAAACAATAGTCTCATAATTGATGATAAAGATAATTGTAAAGATAAGAAAGTTATAGAAGAGCTAGATATATTATATGATTAGATTTTGAATGAGATCATTTGTCTTGGCAAGGGAACTTGGTCAAACTTGGCATTGCACAAGGAAAAGTTACCAAATTAAGTGTCTACAATTGGAAGAAATTGAGAAGTAATGAGGATGTGGTTTGAGAGATTATAGCATTTTGGGAAGTGGAAAATTCCTATGGAATAATATAAGCAATAAAAAATCGAGCATTGATAGGATTATAATAAACTTGAGGAATGACTATGATACATGAATACATTTGTACTCTTGTTAACATTACTCAGAATAATAATTTAATCTAAATGATTTGAAATAATTTTTCAAAACGTAATGGTATAATCCTCATTACTAACACTCATATATCCATTATCTACCTTATATGGAACATCATTAACTCTAATACTATCTTGGTTTTCCAAATGATCACATTGACCTATGTTATAAGTTACAAATTCCTTCAATGCCTTCATTACTCTAATACATAAATTTAAATTAACACTAATAAATGGGTTTATTTAATGCCATTTTAGTTATGTAGTTTTTTTCTTATGGTGTGGTGCAAATGTAACACAAAGTATAAGTGAAAAGGTGGCTCAAATATGTTTGGAATGGTTGCACAAAAAAATTAAATATTTTATTTATTATATTTTATAGTGTATAAAATCAAATTATTTTTTATGGGTGATGGAAATTTGACTCAATTTACATCACATTTGAATCACGTTTACATCACATCTACCCCTTAAATACAAAATATTCAATGTCATGTACAAAATTTAGGTTTTGCTTTCCTAAAAAAAAAATCATCCATGTATCTAATAATTTGTGGGTTGTAGATAACATTTCCAATAGACAACAAGAATGTTGTTTAGAGTGCCTGGGTTAATTAAAATGGGCCACACTACCTAGTCTACAAGAATTTAATCCAAGAGAATTTCATCATTAAGAACGACATGAGAGGAGAATGCATAGTTGTCTTAGAGCTATGGCTAGAGGGAGAGGAGTGGTACAATGTTTTGCAAACCATGGGAAATATTTTCTCAATTTTGGATTAGTGAGTATATTTTACTAATACTCTCACTTGTAAGATGTTTGTGAATTGGAGGTACAAGCTATGGGAAGTAAAATGCAGAGGGTGATATTTTCTATGTATCTTTTCCTTTCTTGGCCTTCTTTAGATTTATTGTAATGGATTTTAACCTCCTTCTTGTTTTTTGTGTATATTAAATAAATTTATATTGTGTCGGTTGTTGAGTAGGAAATGGGTTGAGAGAGATGGAATACAAAGGATGAGACTTCTACATCTCTTAGAACACTATGTGAAGACATTTCAAAGGGATCCCAAAACCTTGTGGAAGTTATTTTATTGAGGTTGAGGAGCCTAGTTTCACCCACAAGATCCACAATGAAAATGTGGCCTAGTATGTTATGCCATTTTCTGCACTCCAATATTGATCCATTAAAATGCTTTCTTAGGGCCTTATGGCTATTTCACCAAATTTATTCATACATCACAATAACCAATTTCATAACCAACTAATTCATTTTAGAGGTGCTCACCACATGCACCTCTAATTTAGTGGATTTAATTATTTCTAAATTATTGAATTTGACATAATAGAGGGAATTAATGGTCATCAATGTGAACCATAGGCACATTTGGAGAATAGAGTGGTAAAATGGACTTTCAATTTCCCAATAACATTAATTTAAATTTTTTCATTTTCTAAAATTGGTCAAAACATATGAATTCAACCTGGCATTCATCTCTGTAATGGATTGAGTGAATTTAGCGCAATATTGTTTTTCCATTTTTATTGAGATGGTGATGAAAAATTGATGCAAACCTCTATTTTTTCAATGTTTAATATTTTATTATAAATTTTAAAAAAATCAAAAATTCATGTGGTGTAAAGATGACACAAAAATATTTTTATGTGGCATTAACTAAGCCCAATGTGGTGAAAATGTAATGCTAACGTCACTCGAAGTAACTCAAACCTAACCCAATTTTTTTGTGATGAATAAATAATTTGTAATATCTTGATGGCGTATAAAACATCCTTATGATCAAGATGATAATCTATGTATATCAATTTTCTTGACAATTGGGTTCATTGAATTATTATCTTTAAAAACCTCACTCTTATTTTTGTGATTTCACTAGGGATAATTCGTGATATGGCGTATATTCAATTTTTGAAAAATTTGAAAAGGTGAATTTTCTAGCGCGGGTCAGTGACCTGTTCACCTAAAAATTACAGTTTAATTTTTTTAGGGGTCAGCTTCGCCTACCCTTGAAACTATCCCCTATATAATCCTAGATTATTCACAGGTAGAACACTACTAACTCACTCATACCACCTGGGGACATATGTATTATCAAGTATAGTAAATGCACGACGGGAGGCGGAGGCTACGGATGTGCACAGGAGGGTGGAGGTTGCAAGTGCACGACATAGAGTTTGTTGATGCGCGATAGGGAGAGTTTGTTGACACGCGACAGGGAGAGTTTGTTGACACATGACAGGAATGCAGGGGAAGTAGACATGCGACTAAGATTTTGTTGACGCATGACATGGTCCACGGATATTTTGTTGTCACATGACCAAATGGCGGAGACTGCAGATGTGCGCAGAAGATCTGTTGCCACGCGTCAACAAGCTTGTTTTTGTGCGTCAATGAACCTTGCTAATACGCATCAACAAGGTTGTCGACGCACTTGGGCGAGGTTTTTTGATGTGCGATAACAACCTTGTTGACTCGCGATAACAAATCTCACATCGCTGCGTCTACAGCCTTACATCACACCACTTTAAAATTAGGTGAAAATTTTGTCGTCAAACCCTCAAAAAATTCACCTTCCGTGAAACCAATTCCAAGGATATTCGCCAGGTATTTTCCACCTTTGATTTCTAAGATGTCTCTTAAAATGAACCACGGATTTCACTCAGTTATATGTAAAAAAACTTGCTCTAACTAGGTAAACATTTTCCACTACACTCAACACAAGATCGAGAGAAAGCAAGGTGATTTAACAAAACACAAATTTATGTTAAACCCTAATATTGAAGAGTAACTTATTATGCACTATGGTATATATCTACTAGATACAATTTAACACAAGCATTAAGTGTTATCCAATTTTTCCCCTCGGGAAAAATTAGACAAACATGACCTTGCACGCAGAGAAAAACCGGGTTGATTCAGTCATGGAGGATTGATTTTTGGAGTTGGGTGAATATCATTGAAGCAAGTGAGTAAATTGCAGAGATTTTAGGAAAGAAGAAGTCGAAATTAGGGTTTCGGACTTTAGAGGTTGAGCTTTTCAGAGATGGGCTAAGGTGGATTTCAAGGACTCGAAGGAAAAGGTTTCGAAACCCAAAATCCTGAAAGTCGAAATTTTGGACTTTCGGGTTTTGGGGTTTTGGAACTCTCAGAGCGCAAATTTGGAAAATGGAGTAAAAGTTCCAAACCCAAAAGTATGAAATTTTGGACTTTCGGGTTTCGGGATCTCAGTGAGTGTAAAAACCCTGAAATCCAAAACTCTAAAAGTTCAAAATTTTGGACTTTTGGGTTTTGGAGTTTTGGAGGTGTGGAATTCGGGGTTTTGGAAGTCTCGGTGAAAAAAATGGAAAAGGGACCAAAAATGTCTGAAATCTCGAAAGTTTGAATCCCGAAAGGTTTTGTATTTTGGAAGTCAACGTAGGTTTCGGGGTCAACACGGTGACACTTTCGAACTTCAAGTTTTGAGGTTTTGGAAATCTCGAAGCGATTTAGGTGATGAACAGTGAATTTTTTTAAAAGGCAAAAGTCCGAAAGTCCGAAAGTCTGAAATTTCAAACTTTTGGGTTTCGGGCTTTCAAAGGTTCAGGTTTCAGACTTTCGGAACTCTCAAGAAAAGTTGGTGGATGATCAGTGTTTCAATCTTCGAGATGGAAATGTCCAAAAGTTCAAATTTTGGGATTTCGGAGGTTGTATGCATTTCGGACTCAAGGCGAGACAGAGCCAACCACCCGCCATTTTTACAGAATGACACCTCAACCTTGAGATGGCCATAACTTTTGGATCGAGAGCTGATTTACACAAGAAAGGACTTTTGCAAATCTCTCGGCGTCTCTTCACACAACTATGTTGGATATCTTAATTTAAGTGAGACTAAGTTATTCAAAATTAAGAAATACAGTCCACCATTTTAAGAGGGTGTTCAAGGTTTCTCACCTACCACCATAATGAAGGTATGGGCTTCCTTCTTGCCCAAAAAGGAATAGTACATGGAGGCATGGGTTTTCCAAAGTAGAACCCATCATTTTTACAAGAGAATTCAATGCATTTTTGGGTGGTTGAAGCAAGAATTTGAATTCTTCCCTCTTTTCTCTCTCATTCTTCCTATATATTGTAAGGAGGGGAATTTTTCTAAAGGTTGGACATTTTGGATTTGCACCCTCCTTCTTTTTGTCTGTAAGTGATCTTGTGGAGTTCAAACCTCCCATCTAAACTTTAAATGCAATCTTGCCTCTTGGCCATTGTAATGGACTGTATCAAATTTTGGAGCAATAAAATAAGTCGTGGATGATTTCAACCCTCTCTTATGTTCATTGTATCTTCCTGATCTCTCATTACAATCCTGGTTATCTATGTGTGATGGTTGTATTACATTTTTAATGGTTTGTATTTAATTGTAAAGTAGGTGTTCAACATTCCTTTGGTGCATCACCTCTGTTAATTTAGGTTTATTTTCTTGCATCTTCTTAACCCTATCTCCTTGGCAAGTTAGAATAAATTTTAGAATAGATCCTTTACAAATTGTATGTGTGCACCTGAACAGAGGAATAAGAACTAGCATTCATCCGAAGAGATTTCCCGATTGTAAAGTCCCATGCTTTGGGAGAAGCTCCATGTTATGCAATCACACTGAGAGTTTCAACCCATCAAGTTTCAGACATTCAGGGGTGTTGTGATTCCGCATCAATATTAAGCTAATATAATGTGAACCCCTAAGTGCAAGAGAGGAAATACTAACTTAGCTAAATAATGCCTAATATGGGACTGTTGGTATAGGCTAGGAAAAGTGATGAACGAGAAGGGTAGATTATCACAATTGTGCATTGTAAATTCTGGGGCTAGTGGATAAGGTCGGACCAGGTGCCTGGAATAGGACTAGGGTGCCAGTGCTAGTGGATCGCTAGATGGCACCCGTGAGTGTGTAGGAGCTTAGAATATGATTTTTAGAGTGTCGCAATAATGTCGTTGATAGTCTCCTATATGTCACACTTTGATCATTAAAGACACCTATAACCTACAAAGAGATGTTCACCTGAAAAACCCTCAAACTACATCGAATCCCAAAAAAGAAAGATGTAATATGGGGAGTCGGATTGACCCCAATGGTCACCCAACATAGTGAACTTGTGACCGAGCATTGCACTACATCTCATACTCCATGTAGTTCTTGTGAATGTGTGAGAATTATGCCCTAGGATGCCCGAGTGCAAGTTGCAATTGATAGCAGACTAGATCTAGAATGTAACAATGTATAGCATAAGTGGATAGAATAATGAACTTCCCCTTCCTATGCAAAGTGTGTATGCAGAAAATGCAATCCCTTTTCCCTTATATAGATGCTAGATGGATGCCTTTAAGTGCTTTGGATGCCTTTGGATGCAAGCTTACATGATAGATAGTAATGTTTAGAGTTTGGTCCCTTATTTTCATCACATAGATATGTATTTATATGATTCATGTAGTTTAATTTCATAATTGACAACTAAAAGGCCGACCCATAAGAAACTAAGATGCCCAAAAGATAAAAGATACCCGAAATAAGTGAGTAAGATAGAAAAGGGTCAAGGGCCCCTGAGGGGATGAGGGTACCTAGGCACTGGCATCCTGGTTGAGGGCACCGTGTCTGGAGCCATAAAATATAAATAAGTAAAATATAGATTGGCTTGTAGGGTTTATAAGACCAAATAAGAAAAAAGAAACACAAAAAAGGCCAAAAATAGTTGTCAATTACTAGTTTTCTCACTTATGAATCATATGAATGCTAGTATGTGTTTAGGACCTAGAAAGTTACCCCAAGTATGTGATTTTGTGTCTACACAAGGAGGATTGGAAGCATAAGGAGAATGAGGGTAATGTGGAGGATCTTCAAAAGAGAATTGAGGCTTTAGAGGTGAATGCAAAAATCCAAAAAAATCATGAAATGCTTACTAATGGAAAATGAGAATTGACATGTCAATAAGTATCTACACGCGTGCCTAAGGACCAAGAAAAGAGTATGATGGGTGGTTGTTGTGGGGATGCGGTTATGAAGATTAGGAAGTTGAAGGAGAGGTTATATAGGATGGGGTGGGAGAAAAGAAGATAAAAAGAGACTGTAATAAGGTGGTACACCATAATAGAACAACTATACAAAACATTCATTGCAAGTATTTTTATGACGAAGGAAAACATTAAGAAGAGAAAAGAGATGGGGAAGAGGGAGATTTAAAGAAGAGAATCAAACATAATGGTGAGAAAATAATCAACAAACTAGGAGATAGACATGCAAATGTTGGAGGATCACTTGGAATTCCTCATTGAATGATGGAACACGATCTTTCTTGAATGTGATTTAATTGCAAAATAGTTGTAACTTTTTGGTTTACTTGTTGTTAGTTGTAGGCCTTTTCTAGGTAGGGTATCGACCTTATACCTATTTCATACTTTTTTCCTAATTTGAACCTTGTAATGTGTTATTATATGTTTTTATAGATGTATAAGGGTTATGGTCCTTTAAAACCCTCTTTTACCTTTATAAAAATATATTTGGGTAAAAATGTGTGGAAAATTAAGGAAAATAAAAATGTCTTTGGGCATGTGTACCTATAGAATAATGTAACTACCTTGATATTTGTTTAGCCCTGTGTAAGTAATAACAATACTCAAAACATCAAACCTCAACTATTATGATATCTCTAATAGCATGTAAAGTAGTATTATGGTGTGTCTAATCAAATATTTGTGGGTTTCAATGAATGTTCTAATGATTACTTTATTTCTTCGAGAATGATTGCAAGAGCACAATAATTTATCTATAGAATGCCCATTACGCTTTACAATTACTTGATTCTTATATATCTAAATGAGCTAGAATGTATGTGTTTGTATACTCAAAATGAATTCAAAATAGGACCTTATTAGTGTGCAAACCAACCTCCAATAATGAAAAAGTGAAAAATCCATTATCAAAGAGAAAACACACACAAGCCAAATGGGGCCACACAAAAGGTGTAATGAGAATTCAAATATTTTAGATAAGCCCTAGGAGTGTATGAACATTTCGGAAAAAGGGGTCATGATGAGAGATGATTGGTAGAGAGAAAAGAGGGTAGTTAAAGGGGTTGAGAGTACGGTTAGAGACCACTTAACATCGAAAAAGTGTCAATAAAACATATTTCAAAACAATAATCAAATGTATAACTATGCTAAAATTATACACTTTAATTACTAATAAATGTGTGTGGTGTCTACATGAAATATCTTTTTTTAAGATGGACCTAAATAAAAACTAGCTAAACATGAAGTTTTTACATGGGCTTATACAAAATATGTTTTATAAGAATTTTTCCATGGTTTGAATGTTTGTGATTTTTTAATTTGTCTTTAAAAACAAAAAATTAAAAAGATGTTTCATTTTGAAATTTTCCACACTTCCAATGTTTTTGATTTTGCAATTGCCTAATAATTTTTTCAACAATGAGATTCGGTTGATCACCAATAGGATCATCCCAAGACCATATGATTATTGTCTGGTAATATTATGAATTTAGTCAATTGTAATTTAAAAATCTCATTCAAATTTGCGCTCATTCACTCCAATCACATGTAAAAAAATCTTCTTGCCCTAACTAGGTAAAAATGTTACATTCGCACTCGACACAAGATTGGAAAGAAACAAGGACGATTAAAAGCATAATAAGGAGGAGGGTAATGTGGAGCATCTTAAAAGAGAAATGAGGCTTTAAAGGTGAATAAAAAATTCAACACAATATCATGAAATGCTTAGTGATGGAAAATGAGA
Organism: Taxus wallichiana var. yunnanensis; assembly: GCA_018340775.1. Classification (NCBI taxonomy): domain Eukaryota; kingdom Viridiplantae; phylum Streptophyta; class Pinopsida; order Cupressales; family Taxaceae; genus Taxus; species Taxus wallichiana. The sequence goes on along the minus strand of CM031233.1, from coordinate 205,083,619 downwards.
ATATCAAATTGATATGTCAACACGTGTCTACAAAAAATGCCCAAGGGACGTGCAAAGAGTATGATGGGTGGGTGATGTAGGGATGTGGTTATGGAGATTAGGAGGTTCAAGGAGAGGTTAGAGATGATGGGGTGGGAGAAAAGAAGTTACAAAGAGACCCTTAATAAGGTGGTACACTTGAGTAGAACAAATATCAAACATAGTACTACCAATATTTTCATAATGAAGGAAAGTATTAAGAAGAGAAAAGAGATGGGTGAAGAGAGAGGTTCAAAGAAGAGAATCGACACAAGGGTGAGGAAAGAATCAACAAAACGAAGAGATGGACATGCAAATGTTGGCGGATCACTTGAAATTCTTCAATGAAGAATGTACATGGTATTTGTTTATTATGATTTATTTGCAAAATTGTTGTATATTTGTTGTTGGTTGTAAGCCTTTTTCCGCATGGGGTATCGTTATACCCATTTCATACTTTTGTCCTACTTTGAATCATATAATGTCTTATTATATGTTTTTTTGGATGTACAAGGGTTAGAGCCCTTTCAAAAACCCTCCTTTTACCCTTACAATAATACATTTGGGTTAAAATGTTTTAAACCTTTGGGAAAAATTAAAAAAAAAATTGGGCATGTGTAAACTAGAGAATAATGTAATTACCATGATATTTTCTAGCCCTAAATAATAACAATATTGAAAACACTAAACCTCAATTATTATAGTGTCTCAACAAAGATGTAAACTTGTATTGTGGTGTGTTTAATCAAAAATTTGTGGTATTCAATGAAGGCTCTATTGATTGCTTGATTTCTTCGAGAACTATTGCAAGAGCTCAATAATTTATCTATAGAATGCCCATTGTGCTTCCGATTACTTCGTGATTCTTAGATATCCAAATGAACTCGAATGTATGTGTTTGTATAATCAAATTGAATTCAAAATAAGACTTTATTTATTGTTTGTCCAAACCAACCTCCAATAGGAAAAAACGAAAAACACATGACCAAGAAGAAAACACACACAAGTCAAATGGGGCCACACAAAATGGTGCAATGAGCATTCACATGTTTTAAATAAACCCTAAGAATGTATGAACACTCCAAACAAAGAGGGCGGAATGAAAATGATTTATGAAGAGAGAAAAGGATAGCTAAAGGAGTTAAGAGTACATGTGAAATCAGAAAAATGCCAAAAAAGCCTAATTCATACCAATAACCAAATATACACACACATGTTAAAATTATACCATTTAATTACTAATAAATAACCAGGGTCCATTTAGGTGTGTACACAAAGTGTCCAAAAATAATGAAGTTTGACCTAAACAAAACCAGCAAAACATGAAGTTTTCACATGGACAGTTGGACTTCTACAAAGCATGCTTTATAAAGAAATTTTCCACGGTTTGAATGTTTGTGATTTTTGCGCCGTCTTCAGTTAAAAATATATAAAGAGATGTTTCATTTTGAATTGTTCCACACTCTGAATGTTTCTGATTCTGCATGTGCCTAATAATTCTGTCAACAGCAAGATCCAGTGGGTCACCAGCAGGATCATTCCCAAGACCATACGATTGTCTGGTAAATATTATGACTTTGCCCAATGTTTTCTAAGTCAAAATCATAGGTTAGACAGGTTCCTATGTTTCTGCCACCAATTTATTGGAGTTTGACTATGCTGATTTGCAATTTAAGAGTTGGAAGGACGTCAAGATTTGAATGAAAGGTGACACCCATATTACCACAATTTCAGGCTTTTCCACCCAGTTTGCCATTATCTCCACCTCACTCAAACGTGACAAAAGTCTCAATTTTTCTCAAATCCTTCGTCACTCAAATGTGACAAAAGCTCAGTGTGACGAGAGACTCAATTTTTGGAACGCTATAGAGGGGCCCTATGAGTGGCTAAGTGAATATATCATAAAGATATTGATAATTTTTTGATTAGGGATAAATGTTTTGATACGAGTTATGAATCAGACCAGATAAATGATTGTGTTCTCATAAACCGCCATGTTAACATAGTCAACAAACCTAATCAACACAATTAGTTTATGTTTATCTTTATAAACATTCATCCAAAGAGGTTTGAATGTGGGTGAGTTTGGGCACAACCAACCCACCTATATCTCATCGGCAATAAGGTTATTGATAATTATTTAGCTTGATTTTATGATGCGCTAAAATTAGTAGGAACTTGAAAAGGTCATAACTTGTGTTACGGGTGTCCGATTGGGTTCTTTTTTTTGTTTGAAAACCTCCTATTTCAATTAGATAAACGCACCCCGGTCAGCCAACCTTTCCTGTTGGAGCACGTTTCGGCACATTTTTCGGGCCCGAATTCTACCATCTAAGGGTCGAAAATTAGGATTATATTTGTAATTCAGTTTTTCCCTATTTTAGGGCATTAGTTAATGTTAGTCTCTTAGATGCATTGTGAGTTGGAATGTTGGCAATTCCTTTAATTTATACATGTAGAAGATGCGTGGCAATTTATGTGCACATACAAATAAGCATGTAAACTTACTAAGAATAACAAGTTCCAGTAAACTGCTAAAAATAGTAATTTCGCCACCTAGAGTAGATTTAGTCAAAGTTAGTTAGAGTTTGCTTGGCAACTCGAGTTGGGAGTTGTTTTCCTATTTAGGAAACATTGTAATTCATGATTCAATAATGAAGAAGGAGATCTATTTTCTTTTGGAATTCAAATTATTTGCAGTATATTGAGTGTGTTCAAATTTTGGCTACATTGTTTTACGTTTCTCATGTCTATGGCATGATGTTATGATAAGTGAAACTCCTATTAATATAATGTTGATTGGTTACATGATGTGTATGTTTTTTTGTTTGGTTGGGCTCCATGTGTTGTCTTCTATAGTTTCATAATTAAATTAAATTATGTTTAAATGTTTCTAAATACATGCCTTACTACTTCAAGTAAAATATGTCTTTAGTGCATTTTGGAATTGCTTCTATGATTCTAAAGTTCTTATTCTTTTGAAACACTCATCTCATTATGATTAGAAAGCTTGGTCCATATAAACATTATTAGACCATGATCCTTACGTCAATAGGGGTGATGCCACAATGGAAGTTGCTCACCTAATAATATAATGGTGAAAGTGGCTCAACTATTGACATAATGGTTCTTTGGTTGTCATTGAATGAATATGTTTTCTTTCTACTAATATATGGTAGAAATTCATGAACACTATATGGGATGGAATAGAGAAATTTGTGCCCATCGCGTTTTTAAGAAATTGTATTGTTTTGGTAACTTTTAGCAATTACTTTCATTGTATTTTCTATTGGCTAAAAACATATAAGAAGATTTGTAAAAGCGAGGTTTATAAAAACAAAACGCGTCGATTCTTTCGAGGTGTGATTGTGTTGATATGGTTGTTTAATTGTCGAGTTGTTTTGTGAGATTTTGATAATTTTAATAGTTATTTGATTATCAATGGAAAAAAACTTATCTATAAAACAAAACACTTTTGATGACATTAAAATTATTGAGTATGTAATTTTTTGAATTTCAACTTACAAATTTGAATTTAAACACAGTTGTTAAACATTTTACTTTTTCAAATGTAATGTAAAAAGGTAGTAAATTTTGTTATAACATCACAACAACAAAAATAGTACATTAAATTGTAATAATAATAAAAATATAATATAAATTTTGTTTAAAAACCCGCATTATTATTACTATTGGAACAAACCTTTATATTAATGTAAAGGAGAGTTACATAGCGAGGTGACCAGACAACTCACGGTCCCACAAAATGCCACGAGGGCAACAAAAGTATGCCACAAGGGAAAACACAAAACGCCACGAAGGCTTACAAGAGCACGCCCAAAGGGCAATCAGAAATCATCTACAAAAGACAAACACCAGAGATCATTAGGCACACACCACCACCGCACTAGGAGGAGGGGGAGGATCATCCGGGAGGGATGAAAGCTCCACTAGTAGGCTCAGCAGACGACGGATCCACTTCCCAACCCTCCTGCTCTGGAAACCACATCTGAAGAGGCACCATAATTCCCCACCCAGGGGGTGGCGATCTTGCAAGAGTGTTCATTGCTAGTGGCGGTGAGCCCCATCGGGAGTGCTAGCAATTCCTTTCCCCCTTAAGGCGGACTCAGCCGAGTCAGCAGAGGATGGGGTGGAGCGAGCCCGAGGGGAGGCAAGAGCGTGGCTACGAGAGCGGCTCCTCCAACGTGTATTCACAGGTGGTGGCCGTCAAGGTGGCGAGAGCCAAGGTGGCGATGGCGATGCGGATCGGATCGGTGGAATCCAACTCATGGTGCATGGTGCACTCCCCCAGTGATCCAAGTAACTCCTGTAGGTGTGCAAATTCCAAAGCAACCTTTGTAGCCTGAGCTTGAATCTGTGATCGCATAGTAGATAAAATAATCACCTTATCATTAGTAGAAAAGTTGATAATTGTAAGATCATTTTTGAAAATAAAGGCATTGCATGAGCTTTCCATATATGAAATAAAATGCATGCATGGAAAAGATGCCACATATTAGCTATATAATGAGGCCATGGAATAAAGTCCCCAAATAAAGCCAGACGTTAGGAGAAAAACTCGGGGTGATAGGGAAGAAACAAGGAATGAATCCAACACCAAATAGCCTACGCACACGGGAAAAACCAGAATAAATGAAAAAAGACTCTGGTCTGGAACAAAAGGGGCAGGTCGGGGAGAAATGCCAATATGCCGAAGTCATTCACCTAAAGGAAGACCTTGATAAATCAAGCACCATAGAAAATGGTTAACTTTAGGTTCAAGAAGAGGGTTCCAAGCATGAGCAAGCCTGCAAAGCCAGGTAGAGGGCAGCGACTGGAGTCCCCAATGAGCATTTAACTTTGCAATTACGGGTGACAGAGGATAGAGAAGTTGATAGACTGTGTGAGTATTGTATTGCAAAAAATCTATATCATGATTCCATCGCTAGTCATGCCACCAAGAATCGGTGGACGAAGGCCAAGTTTATGAAGCATCACATCTGGAAGAAGCTCTGAATCTTGCAAATTGAAGGAAGATCAGAATTATGCAAATGGAATTTGGCTTTAAGTTCAGGCCAAGCAAGCCAATTTCTACGGTGCACCAGATCTGTATAGTGTGAATGCCTTTGTGAAAAAGTCAAATGGATTTGATGTCGGGAGTTTAGCTAACAGAAGCGTGCCCTCAGAAAGAATTGGTGACCACCAGATGTTCGAGCACTAAACGAAAGGCCAGTGTGAAATCCATCGCCAACCCACCATAAAAAAGGCTTAACCTGCTTGAAGGCTTTCCAAATGCTCTTAGCCACAAAGGTACCTGAATCTTAACTGGAGCAGATGTAATAATAAGAGTATGTAAACCAATACCATTCTAGCTCCGCTTACCATACGGGCACCAGATTCAATACAATGTCTCAACAAAATCTGCCAACAACGATCCCCAGAAAGACTACGGATAATCCACTTAGCACACAGAGCCACACTTTGTCGATAAAGATCAAGTATGCCCATACCACCTTGCTCGTGAGGGAGGCAGCAAACATCCTAGGCTACACGGTGAAAGCAGTTGAACCAGAACTTTTACACTAAAGAAAATTTCCAGAGAATTTTATCCATTTGATTGAATGAAGCACGAGAAGGGCACCAACAAGCAAAGTAATAAACATGGGTGAGAAAGAATTTTGGTACACACCTAAAACTTGTCCACCAAGGATAGCGGTTTGGAGGACCACTTCGTGATTTTTTCTGCTCCATTCTGTTAACCACATAAGTCCATAGATTCATTGAATCACTATCAAAGGCAAAAGGATGCCTAGAAGTGAAATTTCTCACCACGACCAATCCAATTCAGGGGTAAGCCCGAAGCCAATCAGGCATTGGCAAATAACTTTGGTGAAAACCAAGAGTTTTGGCCATTTGAATGCTAGAACCAGAGGCTAAATAGAAAGTAGATAAACAATCAAAAATGGCAACAACATTCTACTCAAACTCAACAACCATAAGGAAGGAATCATCTCGTAAAATGTCCATTAATCAATTGTGAGTGGTGGTCTGGTAAAGTAATGCCTCGAATTCGACCTTGGGCAGCTTGATGAGAAATTAAGTAACCCAAAGCATCTGCCGCAAGAACAAACAAAGCCGGAGCAAGAGGGCAACCCTGTCTGATGGAGTGGTAGAGTCCAATGGCTTGAGACTGATGGCCATTAATAGTGAGTCAAGCGGAAGCATTGGAGAACAGAGTAGAAACAATAGAACAAAAGAAAGCACCAAACCCTAAAGCCTTGAGCATATCCAGAATAAAGGGCCATTCGATACGATCATAAGCTTTTTCAAAATCAATTTTTAGAAAAAGAGGCTTCTGACAAGAAATACGAGCCCATTCCATTCCTTCCCACACCGTAAGAAGATTATCCAGAATATAATAGCCTTTGACAAAGTTGGTCTACTCAAGCCGCACAATCTTCGGCAAAATATTAGCAATCCGCAGAGCTAGAGCTTTAGCAAGAATTTTGTAGGAGACATTCAACAAAGTGATCGGCCTCCAGTTGTTAATAAGCTTTGGATTACCTTCTTTGGAATGAACTTGATGTTGCCTTGATTGATGAAAGTTCCTAAAGAGCAAGATTGAAGTGCCTCAAGATATACCCCTGAGTAGATCAGAGTCCAACAAATGACCAAGTGGCTTTATAGAATTCGTTGGGAAAGCCATCCAAACCGAGAGATTTATCATCGGCTAAACAAAGTAATGCAGAATGAAGCTCTTCTAAAGAAAGAGGAGCATCACAGCGAGCCAAATCCTAAGAAGTGAGTTGTGAAGGCACCACATCAAGGCATTTCTGTAAAGTAGAAGCTCGTTCAAGAGAATCCTCCTGAGCTTGAAACACCAAATGATAATGCTTGACAAAAGCGAAGAGATTTCTGGGAGCTCGGTAAGTTTGGTGGGACTCATATATAGCCTTGATATGTTGTGAGAACATGCTTGGCACGGAGGGATTTGAAGAAGCTCTTAGAAGATTTATCTCCCACCTTTAGCCAATGGAGCCTCGAGTGGATCTGAGCACCCCGAGCAGCGTAGGATTCACTGATCTTGAGCTTATGCTGAAGAGATGTTACCTGAGATTGAACTTGAAGATCAAAGGGATTGGATTCTAGGAGCAAGGATACCCGCCGAAATTTTGTATGCAGAGAAGAATCTGCTCATCTTCGAATCCGAGCAACCTAGTTGCCAAATCAATTGAGAAATTTGGAGGTGCGCTAGATCGTCACTTCCCAACAAGAGCACAAGCTAGTAGAAAAAGGGGGAGTGGTGCCATGTTCCAAATTTTGGTGATGAGTTGGATAACTCAGGATGATAAAGCAATGAGACATTGAGAATAAACTATGTACTCGGCACCATGGGAGGGCCCCCTACAAATAACCTTAAATGTGATGGATGATGGTCTGAAAAAATAACATCAAACCAAACCTTGATAATGGTGGAGCCATGCATGTCAAAATTAAAATAGGTCTATTGAGCAAGAAGAGCACGATCAAGATGTTTTAATACGTGATCAGATCCTTCTCGGAGGTTGGTCCAAGTAAACCAAGTGGAGTCCAGAAATTCCTACCACCGGTTGAGAATCGGATCAGAGAGGCCCCAATGGCTTTTAAAATAATACCAACGACCCATTCTCGAGGCACCAATGCATCGGGAGTGCACCACATTTATCATCAGGATGCTCCACCATATTAAAGTCACCACAAACCAACCAATAAGAAAAAGGTAAGTTGTCACCTAACCACCACCATAATAAAATTCTTTGAAAGCATCATTAGGAGCATAAACATTGAGAATACCAAAGGACATATCATTAATATTCAAAATAACCCACACTCGATGGCTCGGGTCGTGGCCCGAGGAAATAATTAATGCCGAAAACTTCGGTGTGATGGAAATGCTAGCACCACCTTGACCATCAATGTGATGAGTGTGAAAGTGCACAAAATCAGGGGCAATACACGTCAGCGAAGTTTGAAGCAAAAAACCTAGAAATCTTAATTTCTATAAGCAAAGAACATCTAAACCGTTAATTAACTGGCAAGCTAAACAGACAAAGAATTTTCATGAGGGCTCTGTCAACCCCCACACATTCCATGACATAAAATTCATGAAAAATCAGACATATCAAATGCTCCTTCTTATCTGGAAAACTGTCCTTGGATCCGAGAATGGAAAAATTATTGGCAAGCAAAATCTGGTCTGAATGAGAAGGCTCAACTTGAATGAGCGGCGCTTAGCCCCATTAACTCCATGCGCGCCGCACTCCACCTCACAAGGTGGGCTATGCATCTGGCTGTCGTGATGGTAGAGAAGTTGAAGCCAAATTCCCAGAATTCTCAACAGTCATCTGCATCTCTTGGCTCTGCGAGGCGGTGGTTGCAATGGAAGCCGAAGGACTAGGTTGCTCCACCAGAGGCTCATCCCTGGCTAGTGGCGGTGAAGTAGAAGACGGGGTGGAACTTCAGCAAGGCCACCCCCGAGTTCTTTTTCGAACCAACCACCTTCTAACCATCAGCCTGAGGAGTAACCACAGTTTTGGCGTTGCAGATGGTGTGGGAGCGGGTTTAGAGCGAGCTAAAAGGGGACAATCCCTAATAACGATGGTCGGGTCAGAAGTGAAAACACGTGTTCGGGAGGTTAAAATACACGACCTTTTGAGATATTTTCAGGGACCCCACCTGAATATTTAGATGGTCCCGCAAATCTTTCACCAAGTCCACTTCGACACACACACACGCTTATTAGGCTAGGCGTAAAAAAATGGTCTTGCTCATGGCATAACACCTTGCCAATGGGTTTGACTATCTCATCCAGAAAAGACCAAAGATGAACAGGAAGGCGGGAGCTCAATCCAAATAGGGATTTTGAGCAAAACTTGGCTAGTCGGGCTAAAATATGGAGTCAAGAGGATAACACAAGAAGGGTATTGCCTAAATACCAACAAGCCGCCTTAGTCATAAGGGTCTGGACCTATGAGGGCTCACGAAAGGTAAACAGATAAAAACCTTTGGTGAGATTATGAACACCAGAAACCTGGATGTCGAAAGACTCCCAATGGTTTTTCATCTAATTCTGTAAATACGATTCAAATGGGATGCGGCCACAGAAATAGGCAATAAGGAAGTGGTTATGATACCAAGTCACTACAGGATCCAAAAACTCATGAGCAATAACCACATCTGGGGTGGGTTTAGAGTCCATACCTCGTCGTAGACTTTCGGGACAAACTTCCGCGCGCTTGGGAGCCATGGTCACCAGAATCAACAGTCATTGATTTGGGGGAGGTGGTGGCCATTTATAAGTGCGAACACCACCTAAGCGGTGAAAACGGACCGAAACTCACTATGATAAGACCGAGGGAAGACCGCTAGAAGGGCTAAGGACAAAATACAGCAGGAAAAAGCATTGGAAGTCAAGCAAAGCCGAGATCATACCCAATGCAAACCATTAATTTTTCCTCAAAACCTAAAACCACTACTATTAAATATTGTGTTCTTTGAACTCAATCGCCATAAACCCTCTTAATAACCGCCCGAAGAGTAAGGATTTTACCAAATATTTAACATTTATCACAAACCCTTTCAAATATGACTTTTGTTTATTATCCCAAAATTTCCATTGATTGTCGGTCGTCAAATGTCATCCATGACCGTCATCCTTTGATTATGTCGTCAAATCCCATCCAGGACCGTCATCCTTTGATAACGTCATAAACATGGAGAAGTAAAATAAGAATTCTCTAACTTAACCATACTTTTAGGGATCAAAATAAAAATAAATAAATAAATAAAAGTGCCCCCTGCCCCGGAACCGAATGACTAATGAGGATAGCCATATCTTCCAGTTCGGCGAGGTTAACTGCAAAAGATACGCCGCTCACGCTGACATAACTTTTTCCGTTTGGGCTCTGTACTTACTGATGTGACGGGCGGCGGTGGGGCCCGCGATACCCACGCACGTCGCTTTCGCTCCTGTTTCCCAACACCCAAACTGGTCTTGTCGCTGTCAACGAATCCGCCAGAATCTTATGAATCCGCCGTCCCGCGCTGTTCCCGCTACGCCGGCTAAACCACAGCCACCCGTTCGAGTCGAGCCCGCCAATCGGGATTCTAAAACAGCGGGGCGGCAGAGCCCACGTGACCGGCTGCTTTATTCGCTGATGTACATTTCATGCATGGTAAAAGTTACGTACTTGGTGCAATTTAATTCAAGCAATAACTCTTTTTCGTAGGTGAATACATTGAATATAGTCCGTGCATTATAATAAAGAAAGATTGTATGGTGTCTCATTGCCCATTGGTTCAGAAGGGACGATTAGACATCTACTATGCTTTCACTCTTTCCACAATTTGAGATATTTGTTGTGGAGAAATCTAGGGCTCAGATTTGAAGGTCTATCTTTCATGATGGTCTTTTGTTTATATCACTAGTTTTTTTAACAATGGTGACTAGATTTATATGTCAAATTGAGGTGTGGAATTTCAAATTATTGGTCCATGTCAAATCAAAATTTCGTGACGGTTGAACTCTTTCAAGTGATTGTAAATTCTAATTTTTATATTTAACTTTTCAAAGTTAAGTTTTGTAGTTTTAAACGTTACATATATGTTTAACAAGTATTAAAAAAATTACACGGTTTACTAATTTTTTAGCGTGTCGTTGTCTACGACCACCTAAAAATTTTATTGGTTCTATGGGCGGCAAAAAAATCTGCCTATAGGTAGCTAATTTTCAAGCCCATGACTCATATCTCTATATTTTATGCAGTTTTATAATTAAATACATATATATGTTGTATACTCGAGGAGTTTCATTTAATATGATGACCGAAAATGGATATTCTCATGGATACTTGAGGAGTTTCATTTAATATGATGACCAAAAATGGATATTCTCATGGATACTTGAGGAGTTTCATTTAATATGATGACCAAAAATGTTTATCCTTGTTTATTCACAAGACACTTCAACTTTGACAACGAACACTCAAATTAGCATCTTCACATACATAGCTTATGCATGTGAAAAGGGTGGACAAAAGGAGTTCATAAGACTACAAATTTTTGCTGAAACAAAAATACATGAACTTTGATCGATTATTCGAGATACCTACACTCATTTTTTATAAAAATAACAATATAAAATGTAAAATTTTGAATGTAGTGTCCAAAAATGTAATTTGTATTGAAAATAGTGGAGATTTCATGGTTCAAACAAGGGTTTCTCAAAGAGTGCAAATTTTTTCATAAAAATCATAGCGAGATAAGTGGTTGTGAGTAGGGCCTTTTTGGATCAAAATAAAAAAGGCATGCTTTTGTGGAAAAGTAAGTAGACATCATCATAGACGTTGTTGGAAACTAGGACACTGAGAGGGGGTGAATTAGTGTCTAATCAAAATTTTCTGACATTTCCATTTTCTTAATTTTTGCTATGATGAACATATAAGACCATACACAAGCAAATAATCTGGAGAATATACACAGAGACACATGATTTAATGTGGGAAACCCAAACTGGGAAAAAAACCATTGAAACCAAGAACTAGGCTTAGGACATGAATGTCATGTATATGTTACATTGATTTCATGGTTGAGCTTCAACTCAACCTGGAGCTGCAACTCTAAAATTTGACCAAGCTGACCACTCAGTCTTTGACAAGCTTCAACTTGTTTGGAAGCTTCAACTCCCAAGTTTGGTTCAGCAACAACTGACCTTTAGTGAGCTTCAACTCACAGGGAAGCTACAACTCCCCACATGCTAAGCTGTCACTTAGACTTGTTCAAGAGTTTTGGTCACACTTAGTTTGTTGTCTTACACAATTGATAATGACCTCTAAATTAGCTTACTTCTCCTTTTTGCTCCTAATTCCCCTTTTATGCCTTATCTTCTAATCATCTACTCAACATCTAATCTCTATCATACAAATGTCATTTCATGTACATCTTTAAATCACACCCTATACCTGAATTACACACTCAAGCCTTTAATTTTCCTATAATCAAATCGTAAAGTGATTTCAACATGTGAAGACAACCATAACTCATTTTGGTCCTTTCATTTTTCCTATTTCAAACATATTCAAAGCTTGATTGTCATCCCCTAATCCTGATACACACACCTTTCTTCTATCAACTAGACTTATCTTGAAAAAGAACAATTCAAAGTGCTTCTACGATTTTATCATATTTTATCATCTTCTTCATACTAGAATTCCTACATCACCAATTGCTCATCACTACTAGGCTTCTATCACCATCCATTTCATGCTTCAACATGTATTTTTCACATTTTCTTTCTTCGCTCAGTCTCACTACACTTTTTCACCATTTCCTAGACAACTTGAAGCATTCACTATCACCACCGTTCTCTTTCTACACTCAACACATTCATATATTATTCACAAGCCTTAGATTCAATTTCCAAGTTCTATAAACATTTTTTCCTAGTCAAAGACATAAATGTCTCAATCAACTTCACCCTACAATTTTGTCTGGTTCACTCATTGTACCCTACAATCTTGTCTAGTTCACTCACTATCACATCAACATATATAATCTTTCACATTCTTTTCTCTCGATATATTCAAAAACCGAGAACAATGGTATTGGTCACTTCATATTCCACTCCACTTATTCACTGTTTTATCTGATTGTTCAATGCTTTGTTTCCCTTTCTTCACATACCTTTTGTTAGTTTTTAACAAAAAAACACCTTACATATTTCTTAAGAAACATTTTGTTACACTTTACTTCAAACTAGCAACATACTTTACCCCTAACTCTTCAAGTTACACCTCTTTAGTTTCATGCCTTGGACTCATTCACTTTGCTTGACCAAGAAATGGCTCTTCATATTCTTGTATGAGCTAGATGGAAAGAATGTAGTTTCAGAATCTGTTCAAGACTTTTCAACTTCTTCATGGACTCAATCTCTTTGAATTAAATTGTCTCTTGACTCTCGAACCTCATAAGAAGACCAAGTAATGACTTATAACAACATTTCAAGGATTTTGTGCTACAAATTTGGACAAGGCACTCGCTAATGAACATTTGAGCACTATGCCACTTTTTCACGACTCTCTTAGAGTCATCTTGAACCTATGAACACATTTCAAGTCCAATTTACAACTCTTTAGCATCCTCTTGTGTATACCGGCGACTCCGAGTTCAACTTTGGGAGATCATTTATCAATTGTTACATAGAAACGGGTCGAAGTATACCTTTCAAACAAATGTGAGGCTATCCAAACTTCATTTAACCTCCTTGGAGCTAACCAAAGCCGAATAGAGCTCTCCATTGTCAAGAAACAACTTTTAATTTGATAAAAACCTCATTATATTGTCTTGACACAACTATGCAGGTATACTGTTATGAAGTTATCTCTTGTTTCAAAATGAAAGAGTTTAATTATTTTTGCATTGTGGGCATGACCTCCATACAGAGGTATCTTCAAATTTTTAGGTATTTTCATAGTTGTAAAACCGAGTTTGAAGATATTTCTTCTTGAAAACCCTAGGTTTAGGATTATGATCACCTTTGTAGACACCCGAGAGCATGTTTTCACTATTTATTTGTTTGTTATTCGTATTTCTTCAAGTTTACACACTCTACCATGTTTTACATTAGTTTTTATTTAGTATTTCTTTAAAGATTGTCCTATGTAGACCTGAAACCCGAGTTCAATTTTGGGAGATCATTCATCAACTATTACATATAAGTGGGTGAAGTATACCTTTCAAAAAATATTGAGGCTTTCCAAACTCCATTTAACTTCTTTTGGAGTTAACCACAACATGATAGAGCTCTCCATTGTCAAGAAACAACTTTTAATTTGATAAAAACCTCATTTTTCTATCCCGACATGATTATGCGGGTATATCTGTTATGAAATTATCTCTTGTTTTGAAATGGAAGAGTTTAATTCTTTTTAATTGTGGTCATGGCGTCCCTACAAAGGTATCTTCAAATTTTTAGGTATTTTCATAGGTGCAAACTTAAGTTTGAAGATATTTCTTCTCAAAAGCTGAGTTCATGGTTATGTTCACTATTTTGTAGACACCGAGAACATGTTTTCACTATTTCTTTACTTTTTATTCATCTTTCTTTGAGTTTATACAACTTCACCTACTACAAGAGAGGGTACAAAATACCACAACTAGGAAGCACACATTCCCTTTGTTAAACTCGATCGACAAAAACAAGTTATCAGTCTTCCAGTGAAGAAGGATGAACTTGAGAAGGGTGAACAAGCACCACAACTCAACTGCATGCAACGCTCCACCACTTGATAAGCACAAAACTCCAAGAACCTGCAATAGAAACATGAACTTGCACAGTGTACCTGCAAGCATGAGAAAAGGCACAAAGAAGTATAGAAGGATGAAAGGACCAAGATTAGTCACAAAACACACACTTTTATTACTTCAATAATGTGCACAATGCATCATACATTTAGAAGAGGCAATGGTTTCCATTATAATCTTGAAAAGGAGGCTTGAAAGTTCCCTCAACATACAAGGACAACTTGCAAAAGAGAGAGGACTCTTGAAAAATTACACACTTGCCTAAGATGTCTAACTTTCCAACCTATCTGACCTATTGGAACCCTTTGGAATGAGCTTCCAACTTACATTTATAGAAGAATATGTGAGAGAGAAGAGGAAAGGTCATAATTACATTCCTAAATTGAAGGCACATGATGTATTTATTACAGTTGGTTGAACCACTTTGAGAAGCTTCCATCATGTGTCATTAATGCCCAGTTGACCTAGTTCTTCTTAATTAATTAAAAGAATATTTAAATAAAATATTTAATAATAATAATAAAATATTATTATTAAAATATTTAAATAAAAATATTAATTTAATTAAAAAAAATGGTGGGACCCCCCATTGACCGGTTTGACTTCAAGAAGAGGGAGGGTCCATGAAAAAGGTCAAAAAAAACCCAACTCTTGGTGGTTGGCTCTCACCGAGCCAACTCACCGAGCTGGGCATCGAGCTCACTCATCTCCCACCACCAACCGACTAGCTCACTTTCGAGCTCTCCAAATGACCTCTCCTGAGCTGAGTTCCTCCATCATACCTACGCTGAGCTCAACTTCGATGAGCTCACTTTCATAACGATGAACTCGAGCTCAATTTGACTCGCATGACCAGCTCACTTCACATCAAGCTCACTCATGCTCATTTGCATGAACATTTCACCATGAATCTTCATTCCTCATTGACTCATACCAACTCATATCGACTCATCGCTATCTCACTCTCAAAATCGACTTCACTCATTCATCACACCGACTTTTCTCATTTCTTAATGAACTCATGAATTCAAGCTCTCTTATGAACTCTGAGCTCATTCAATCTTAGCATCCAACTCGCCAATTTTTCCAATGCCTATTAACATTCATGAGCTGATCATCTCAATTCATTTATTCTCAAAGTCCAATCATGGGGATCCTCATGAGCTCCATAATCTCTTGAGGCTATTTCCACTCACCATCATCACTCTCGATCTTCATCAATTATCTCACTCGATATCCATCCTCAAACTACATCAGCTCATAGTTTTTCAATCATTTCATCAATGACCCAACATGACTTGAGCTAATCCATTTCATGTTTCATTCCATTCTCTTATTTAACTTCATCATTCCTTACATTGATCTCATTGATGATTGACCATTGAATTCCAACAACTCACTGACTAACTGAGTTCATTTTCATTTCATTACTTCTCATTAACTATCCCTTAAATCTTCTTCAAAATCATCTCTTTGATCTTTCTCATCCTCTATGATCAATCTACTCCTCAAAACTTCAGCATGATCCCCCATCATCTAACTTTCATTCACTCATTTGATGCTCTCACATCAAGTGAACTCCAGCTCACTCAATGATCTCACTTTGATCAACTCACTCAAACTTATGCATCATTCCTCTTCCTCACTATGCTATTTCACAATTCCTCATTACACGAGACTCTCAAGTTCTTGACATTCATCTTTGACTCACCTTGTGAAATCATCAGAACTTGCCAACTTCTAATTCACATCGACACCATCTCTCAGCTCTTAATCTCATGTTTGACTCATCTGATTCATATTTTCACATCCACCATTCCGAGCTTTCATCGATCTCTCACATCATTGAAGCCTATCTTCTCTCTTGACTGACGAAACTCAACTTCTCCATCTCTCACTTTCTTTCATCTGATCTCTTTAACTCGAATCACTTTGAGCTATCACTTTTCATTCAATCTAACCTTACTCATTCTAACTCATTGTTACTCACATCCAGATCTTTAAAGCTCATCATTCATCACCAATATTGAATTCTAATTTCCATCACTGACTCTTCAGAAAGTTTTCATTTCTCAATGCATTCCAACCATGTCAATGATGATTGACCTAAACAATCAATCATTCATCATCTGATCTTTCAATCTACCATCTTGAACTCCCTCACTCCAATGCTCCCTCTTGATTAATACATGAGCTTTTATGAGCTTCACTTGAGCATCCAGATTTCAACATATCAGCCATGACTCATGAGCCTCACTTTCAACTTCGGTGATCTCATCTTCATGATCCATCATTTATCACTTCCCATCTCATGAGCTGATTCATCTTAAACCGCCAAACAACTCATTCATCAGCTCCATGACTCATCCTCGATCATCTTCACAGTAAGACTTCCTACTTTTCCATCACATCACATCTCGACAAACTTCCCTAAGACCTCTTTTTCTTCTCAATCACAATCATCAACTCAAGCTCTCATGGGATCATTCATCACCATCCACCATTTGATTTGATTCAAATTCTCTCGGCTCACTTGTCTTCATAACATCATCGACTATGAGGAGCCATTTCTTGATCATCACCAATTAACTTTAATCTCCTATCCCAACATATTAACTTCTTACCTCTCATGAACTCTCAATTGAACACGAACTCACCACTTAATTCTCCAGCTGAACACTCCACTATTCATCACATCTCATCCACTTAACTCACATTCATGATTCCATCACACTTACTTCCCATCATCATTTCATTTCTCACTTCATCATGAATCTTCAAATCACCGACAATGATCTGTTTATCCACTTGCATCAAATGAGCTTCACCATCATTGACCGCTTATCTTGTTACCACACGCCGATTTTAACATTTTCATTCAGAATACATTATTAGCTAGCTTTCACATTTCATCTCACCATTACCTCTACTTCTCGAATCATGATCTCGCATTCACTTGACTTCCTTATTATTTAAGTTTGCATTGCCAAAACATCAACAATGAATGATAGCTCTACACTCATCTCAAATGCTCACAGGATCATTCTCACCGCACTCTTTGTAAAATTTTTCCGTGGGCACCAAGATTTCTTCCAAGTCCATTCATTGTTTCATCACTTCATCATCTTGGAAAATATCATTCATTTCGATGAAATCCCATTGAGATCCTTCGGGCATTGGAATCAATCAAATCTTCACCTTAGCTCAACTTGACTCAACTTTTCTCAAATCCTCTCATCTTGGAAACTTGGATATCAGACCCATGATTTCCACCATTTTTCCTCACATCTTGGCTTTCAGACTATCATGAAATTTTCATCATATGAGTTCCATCAATGGTTACGACATCTTTCGAGGCCATCTATACCATTAAATTTCATTGACTTTGACTTTCACAACATGGCTTCCTTTTCTCAAAATCCCCATGCTCTGACCCGAGTCTTCCTTGTACATTTCTCGAGCCAGATCATTTCTCGAGCTGAGTTTCCATCACTATCTCTAATTTCTCAGCCTCACTCATCTTTAGATCAGATTTCCATCATCAATCAATTTTCCAAAGCTCCCTACACACTTCAGGCTTTCCATTCCTAATCCTTCCTTAAATGGACTAAGCTTATCTCTCATTCTTAGAACAATTTAGGCATGTTTATTACTTCAACCTGATCTCTGAATCATGACACATTCTGATTTCCAATTTACTGA
This sequence comes from Taxus wallichiana var. yunnanensis, assembly GCA_018340775.1. Classification (NCBI taxonomy): domain Eukaryota; kingdom Viridiplantae; phylum Streptophyta; class Pinopsida; order Cupressales; family Taxaceae; genus Taxus; species Taxus wallichiana. The sequence goes on along the minus strand of CM031233.1, from coordinate 205,065,559 downwards.
CTAACATGATGATCCAACTTCTCGAGATCCAATGTTCAAGGACTCAAAACTACTGATTTGATCTCCTTCACACTACAATGTCCAAATACTAATGAATCCATTTGAGCCTCATTTCCGAGATCATTTCAAAATCCTTTTGACATCTTCAGCTCTCATCAATCTGTTTTGATCTATCATCGAGCTACCTCATTTGATGCCCGAATCTCCCATTTCATCTCAATGTTCCAATGCCATATGACTCATGTGACTCACTTCATGATTGAGCTCATTCGATTCACAAGTTACCCTTCTTCATCAGCATCTCAAGAGCTCATCTTCTTCCTCAAATCCAATACTTGGATTCATCCATCTCCCATTAATGATCGATCCATTGATTCTTCTCATGTGCTCGACTCATTAGCTCATCTTCAACTTCGAGCTCAATTCTTGACACTCACATCAAATCGAGATTCTCATCAATTCATCATTTACTATACTCACTTTTTGCTCATTGATCATCATAAATTTCATTCTCTTCTCTCATCAGCTTAGCTCACTTAATTGTTTCATGAGCTTCATATGTCACCATCACTTATCCTCAATTCAATCTCACTTCTTAAACTTTCATTCATCTCCACTTTAATCCTCTATATTTATAATGAGCTTTAACCTCTTATTTGATATTGAACTCAGAACTCAATCAGCTCCATCAAGTTTGACTTTGCCTTCCAATCAACTTGCTCTCTTCATCATCAGTGAACTCACTCGACTACTCATGAAGCTACATTTAAGCTTCATAAACCTTCAACAATTTGCTTAGCTTATTTTTTCTATTTTAAATTTTCCCTTTTAAATCCTATGAAATCCACATAATCGAGCTTAAATTTAAAATATATATCAATATCAATATTTCTTTTAAATTTAGCTCTATAATTTATCAAGTTGATCTTCAATGATAATTTGACCAAATTCGAGTTAAACTAACACCGAGTTCATCCAAGTTGAGCTAACTCTAGATTCTTCAACCAATAATCTCTAAAATGCTAGGTGAACTCTTCTTCTATCATCAAATTATTAATTATTTAAATCAAAATTTTATCTCAATGATTCAAAAATGGGTCCCCTGAGACCAATGTCATAATTTGATCATAATAAGACCCTCGTTTGTCCATTTTTTCCCAAGTGTGAAAAAATTGGATAACATTTTTGGTGACCTCTCGGGATGATTTCCTACTAAGCATGATTCCAGTAGCCTTAAGTCATCCATTGGGCATGGAGTCAATATTGGAATCTTGAAAGTGATTTGATCTTCTGTGATACATCCAGAATCCCTTGAGCAATCCGATCTTGGACCTCCCTCGAATGCTAAGCATGAAGTATACTAAAATGTTGAATGCTTGACATCTATGAACACTACAGAATTTTGAATGAAGGTAGATCATGAAACTCTTATGGAAAAACTTTGAAACCTTCCTTCTCCTTGAACTTCCAATGATGAAACAATGTGCAAGAACAACACAAAAAACACAACAAAAGGAAAAAAAAAGAACAACAACACAACAACAATGTGCATAAGCACTTGGAGGAAAACACCTAACTAAACTATACAGGGGTGGAATGCTTCTCAAAAACAAGCTTTGAGATGTATCCCATTCACATGAATGGGAAGTTCTTCTCCATTGAGCCTGGATAGATGAAATGAATTCACCTCTTTGCAACTCGTGATGATGTATGGCCCACTCTCAGAGAGCGTCAAACTTGGCGTGCTTTCCTGGTTTGGCCCTATCTTCATCCCATTTGAGAACTAAATCTCCCTCTTGAAAATGCCTTTCGATGCCTTCTTGTCAAAATATTTCTTAACCTGAGCTTGATGTTGCTCCAAAGTCTTCATAGCCTTGTTTTCATACTTCCTCTAACTCCATGAGTTCAACAAACCTTATCATCGAGGATCACTCTCCATAACTTCAAGTTGATGAGCTAACTCCAAAGAAGGTAACTCAAGGAGAGTGGAAGTTTTTCTTCCTTCCATATACAAGCATGAAAGGAGAATTTCCCTATGGCCCTTTTAGGTGTGATCCGATCTTCCCATAAGGTGGTCTTAAGTTGTGTATGCCAAGTCCTCTTGTTAGTTTCCATCATGTGCTTAATAATCCTTATGAGGTTTTTGTTACTAGACTCAACCAATCCATTTCCTTGCGGATAGTAATTGGATGAAGTCTTGAGGTAGACCCCATTTTTAATAGCCCATTCACTCAACTTCATACCAAGAAAATCCATCATGTTGTCTAAAATGACTGTAAAAGGAACACCAAACCTTGTCATTATACCTTCCAAGAAATCTAGAACTACCTTTTCATTTCTCTCTTCAATGCTACCACCTCTGTCCATCGAGTAAAATAGTCATTGCAAGTAAGGACCCATTTATGTCCATCACTTGGATGGAGGATTAATCATTCGATGAAGTCCAACCCCCATTGAACAAAGGGTTGATCCACTTGAATTGGATGTAGTGGAAGAGCTGCCAACTTCTGCTTTCCTATGAAAAAGGCACATTCCTTACATTTCCTTACCCAGAGATGGGCATCTTTGAACAAATCAGCCAATAGTAACCGACTCACATGATCTTGGTAGTAGTTTTTTCATGTAGAATAATGTCCTCCAGATAGGCCATTATGAAACTCTTCTAGTATCTTACTTACATGTTCCGGTCCTACGCACCGAAGGAGGAACACCATTCAAATCCTTTCAAAAGAGAACATTATCTACCAAAACATATGGAATAGATTGAAGATGGAAAGTCCATCTTTGATTTTTATCCATGTTCATAGGATATACTCCTGAGAAGAGGAAATTCTTCATTTTGGATAACCAAGTCAACTTGATCATCACTCTCATCAATGTTTAGGAGCATCATCATCCTCATCACCTTTGATTCCATGTTCTGCAGCAAGTTGTTGACACAAACCTTTACCTCTGACAAGTTTGGTAACTTTGATATGCACATCATACTCCATCACCTTCGTGATCCATCCAACACACTTTTCATTCATCTCTTTGTTCAAAAAAAATTCCTTGACACCTGGATGAGACACCATCAGATGAATTTTGTTGTTGGACAACATGTGCTTGAATTTCTTCAAAGCTCGAATAACCGCAAAGACTTGTTTTTCAATGAATGAGTATTTGAGCTCATAGTCTTTGAGGGATTGACTGAAGAAAGCAATTGGTTGCTCCATCAGATCATCATTTTTTTGGGTGAGGATCCCGAAATGCTCTCTTGACCTGCAAAAGCATAAAGGATAAAGTCTTTATCAAACTTGGGGTTCACTAGCATGGGAGCTTGAGAAATTTCCATTTTGATGGCTTCAAAGCTCTCTCATCCTTCCTTTTCCATGAGAATGGCATGTTTTTCTTCAGCATGGTTGTCAGTGGTTTAGCCAATGTCACGAATTGAGGGATGAATCTCGCATGAAATTTATGGTTCCCAGAAAACTCTGGAGACCCTTCTTATGAACTTGGGAGAGATAAGGACATAATCAAATGAATCTTGGCTGGATCGATTGATAGTCCTTCCACTAAAACAACATGCCCCAACAACTTTCCCTCATGCACTAAAAATACACTTCTTGGGATTAAGTGAAACCCCAAATTCCCTACACCTTTGGAAAACCTTCCTTAGATGTGTGATGTGATCATGATTTCGCATGCTTAGAATATATAGTTATGTCATCTAGGTAAACCAAGATGATATCATTGATTAGTCCTTTAAATGCCATGTCCATGGCTCTTTGGAAAGTAGCCCCGACATTGGACAATCCGAATGGCATTTTTTGTAGGCATACGTGCCCCACTTGGTAGTGAAATCCATTTTGAATTGGTCAGATTCTTGGACTAGAATTTGATTATAACCCAAATATCCATCGAGAAAAGAAAATATTTGAGCTCCTGCCACCATTTGAAGGATTTTCTCCATTGATGGAAGAGGATAATGGTCTTTCAATGAGGCATGATTCAAATCCCTAAAATCTACGCACAACCAAATCTCTCTCTTCATTCTTCTTCCTTATGGGCACTAGATTGGCTACCCAAGAGGAGTGCTTGATGGGAAAAATAATACAGGCCTCGATGAGTTTGGTTAGCTCCTTTCTCATTAGTGGCTCAATTTTGGGATTAATTGGCCTCTTTTTTGAACTGGCTTGGCATTAGGATCCAGTTTGATGGTATGTTGTGCTAGACCTAGATCAAAACCACGCAGGTCTTTATAGCTCCACAAAAATGTCATGATACTCTTGAAAATTTTTGATGAAATTTTTTCTCTTTGGAAGTACACACTTTTCCAATCTTTAAAACTTTCATGTGCTACCTCGACTTCCTCAAAATCTTCTTCTTTGACCACCATGTTAGAGCTTTGTCTTTTGGCTTGATCATCTGAATTGAAAATGGATTCTAGAGTGACTAAGCCTTTTGGTAGTTTTTTCTTTTCAATTGTATAATTTGATCACCATATGACTCTTGCAACTTATCTTGATTTTTGCAAAGCAAACTCCACCTCTTCTTGTAGGAAAAGGACAATTTTTTTTTGTCACTATCAAACACTTTCCAACTACTCACATTTAGAGGACTACAGGTCAAACCACCATTTTGAAAAATTACTTCCCTTCTTTCATGATATCAATAGGTATGTCATATTGTGAGCCAATCAGTAGCAAGCCTATCAACATCTTGATTTTGATTTCTAGGAACCGCATGGATTCCAAAAGCTTTGAAATCTTCAATCAAGTCCTAGACTTGGTTCTTGTATGATCTTAAAAGATCATTTTTGGATGCACTATGCATGTCATCACTTGATGAACAACTAACTCACTATCTCCAAAAATAGTAAGGGCTTTGATTCCCTTCTTTTGGGCTAGTTGAATTCCTTGCACAAGGGCCTCGTATTCAACAACATTGTTAGTGCAACTGAATTGCAACCAAAAAGATGAGAAGTACTTATCTCCCTCTAGAGAAATTAACATAACACCAACACTAGATCCATTCTTACTTCTTGAGCCATCAAAGAACAATTCCACAGTCCTTCCAAATCACTTGGTGTTTTGACAAGTTGTGGTATGATCGTATCTTCTTCATGAATACAAGTATGTACCAATCCATTTCTTCCAAAAAGTAGAAAACCAACTTCTTCTTCTACCAACACATCAGTGTAGGGATCATATTGATGATCTCCACTTACTTCATCTAGCACAAGTATCGGGGACTTCTTCAACAAGAGTGGTTGGTTCATGATCAACATCTTCTTCTTCGGATCTCCGATGGTGTAATTCCCATTTATAGGACTAGCAAGTGTAGGGTTCTACATGATTATGGAAGATTGGTTCCACCCTTATAGTCACTTTGGTTCCGTATCGAGTCCTGAGAATCATATGTGACCAATCGGCTGATAGATAACCACCCATCTTGGCAGTGAAATCTCATGATAGGAAGATGGCAAAGAGAGGAGGAAGATCAATGAATGATATGTCTTGGGTGAATGAAAACTTGGGCATGCATGGATGGTAAGTTGAAGTCCTTTGATAACTCCAACAATTCTTAATAGTTGTGCCATCTAGTTGAACAACTCCTCTTGCAATCGGTGCATATTGTATGCCTAGTACATCTGTAATTTGTTTGGGCATGATTGAGCTATTGGCACAGAATCGATCATGCAATTATGCACCAGGTGGTCACCAATGATCAAGGAAATATAGAATGGTGGTGGTTTGTTGGCTTTAGGAATACTTTTCCCTTTCGGTTGACACAAACTCATAGTAGTTTTGCTCCATGACCTGATGATCCATCGGTTGTACCAAAACTATTTAGAGCCTCTCGCAACAAATTTCTTTGAGAAGGAATTGAGAGTGTGTCCCACATAGTAATGCTCAGTTGGTTTTCTTCATTTTTTCTACTATGCTAAAGGGAATTGCTCCAAATTTTTGACACTTCTTTGGGCATTGGGATCCTCTTTTAGAAAGTGCTTGTTGGGTATCGTGATGCCTGAAGAACCTTCTTTCCTCGTAACTTGGCTAACAGGTGTTTCTGGTGGTTTCTTTCCCACATCTTTATCAACCACCACTTGTGTCTGAGGATGTGAAGTGGATGCTTGATCAGATTTGGAAGTTTGAGGTTCCATTTCTCTCTTCTTGGAATGAGTGTTTTCCACCACTGATGAGGAATTGTATTCAACCCACAAAAATATTCTGCTTGCTAGTTTAGCAAAGTGGTTTCTTCAGGTGCCTGTGGTTGATATGTTATTTCTTTGTGTAGATGTGTTTTTCTGTTAGCTTGAAAGGGGAAGATACACTTTGAACCATAAGGGCCTATGGCCAAGAACTCCATTGGGACAAATATTTTGATTGTGGGGTTGAGAACAAGGATAACACCATTCGTAGTCTTGAACTAGATTATTTTGGATAGGTACTATGGCTCTAGATGAGCTAAGCAACAAGAGGGTTTCAAAAGTTCAAAGGCCTGACATTCACAACTTGATTTGTAGCTTGATTTTGTGGCTGATTGTTCCCTTGAAAAGGAGGATGGTTAGCTTGATACTGCTGATTTTGTGGCTGATATGGATGATTGTATTGAAATTGTTGCCTCTTGAGTGCAACAAGCTCATTTCCAAAAGTTTGCAAGTAGTGACTTGACTTCAAATAGATCATTTGAAGAGGCAGGGGAAGATTGAGTTGGTTGATTAGAGGCTACTGGAATAGGAGCAATGATAGGTTGATTGTTTGTAAGATCTAGAGACAAATGACATTGGTGGTCATGGAGCTATCTTTCCATCTTGAATCAAGGAATTTTCCACTCTTATGGAAATGTCGTAGGCATCAAGGTAATGTAGCCCCTCCCATGGACTGGATCATAACTACTACATCACTATTCAAGGCTCAAGGCTCACAAATAGTACAAGAATGCATTATGTGGAGAAGGCTTTATAAGTGTCGAATCCTATTCCAGGTCCTGTGGAATCGGAAGTTGAAATCACTCATGTATTCTTGGGGAGCTCTCTTCATGGTAGTGAGTTGTTCCAAAAGTGATAGGTGATCACTCTTGTCTTCAAACTATTTATAGATATTTTCTCCTAACTCATCCCAAGTGGTTATACTACCAACACTTAACCCTCAAAACCATTGAAGTGATTTTCCCTTGAAAGAGGTAGCAAGAAGTCTAACCACAATGTTGTCCTCCATGATATTATGTATACAAAAATGTTGGCTACATCAAGAATATGTTCCACTAGAGTAACGTGAGTTTCCCCTATGTAAAAGGGTAAAATTTTGAGTGCCACAATAGGTATAGGGTCACGTTGAGCCAACAAAAGAGGACTACTTGCATTGAAAGGGGGAAAACTTGGTTTCATGCCATAACAACAAGAGGTTGATTGTTCCTTGGTGGAGGAAACCTTCCGTATGGAGGATTTGAATGACCCCTACGAGGTAGAGCTGCAACTGGTGATGTTGAAATGCCTCTTCTTCTTCTCTTTGGAGGAGACAAGGAAAGTTTGATATGTTGATAATTTCCTTGCTTTGAAGAAGCTCTTGTCTGAATTCTTTCACATAAGTTAACACACTGAGATTTGGAATCCAGAGATATAGAGTCACCAGGTACTTTGACTTGTGTAAGTGAGAAGAGAAGTACCAACTCTTTGTCCCACCGGGTGTGCCAAAAAATGTTGTCACCAAATCACTGCACCCTCCGAATGGCCTAGAATGTGAATATGATGACATTTGGTGTGATTGGGACACATGGGATCACCTCTCAAGCTATGGGACTTGGGCTCGAGGTGAACCTCCTGGAGAAGGCCGACTTCCTCTTCCTAAACTAAGTGTTGTACTACTCCTAGTGTAATAAAATGGTTATCTAGTCCTATGCTAACATTTTCATGGGTTTTAGGGAAAGAGATTTGTAGAAATGAAACTATACTAGGGATGGTGATGCACCAAATAAAGGGTGTTTCTAGACTCAAGAAGGGTTAATTTGAAGAGGGTGTGTGCACCACAAGTCAACTTCACCTACTACAACTTAGAGAGGGTACAAAATACCACATACTAGGAAGCACACATTCCCTTTGTTAAACTTCGATCAGAAAAACAAGTTATCAGTCTTCCAGTGAAGAAGGATGAACTTGAGAAGGGTGAACAAGCACCACAACTCAACTGCATGCAATGCTCCACCACTTGATAAGCACAAACTCCAAGAACCTGTAATAGAAATGTGAACTTGCACAAGTGTACCTGCAAGCATGAGAAAAGGCACAAAGAAGTATAGAAGGATGAAAGGACTGAGATTAGTCACAAAACACACACTTTTATTACTTCAATAACATGCACAATGCATCATACATTCAAGAAGAGGAAATGGTTTCCATTACAATCTTGAAAAGGAGGCTTGAAAGTTCCTCAACATACAAGGACAACTTGCAGAAGAGAGAGGACTCTTGAAAAAAATTACACTTGTCTAAGATGTCTAACTTTCCAACCTATCTGACCTATTGGAACCCCTTGGAATGAGCTTCCAACTTACATTTATAGAAGAAATTGAGAGAGAGGAGAGAAAGAGTCATAAATTCCCTTCCTAAATTGAAGGCACATGATGTATTTATTACAGTTGGTTGAACCACTTTGAGAAGCTTCCATCATGTGCCATTAATGCCCAATTGACCTAATCTTCTCAATTAATTAAAAGAATATTTAAATAAAATATTTTAATAATAAACCAACTCTACATTAGCATCCAACTTTGATATAGCCGAACGACTCGGCACGACTCATGAATGACCACCCACTTTGGACTAGATATTCTTTTCTCTAACTCGGTGGCTCGAGCTATTTCAACTTGGGAATCGATTAACATTTTTCCAATCTTAACATGATGTTTCTCAACATGTAAGTCCGAAATGGGGAATGTAGACTTTCACGGCCTATTTTACCACCATGAGCAACTCCACGTTCCAAGCTCCTATCCTCAAAAATACTGTTCATACCAAATGCGACCTAACATGGACTTGGCTCCCATGTTTGAGTTCTTGAGTGGCTCGATGCATTCTCCATGGTGTTTGACCGACGAACTTGCAAACAACTCGGCTTGAGCTTGGTCCGTATTCACCTCCAAGTTGGCTTAACCCCTCAATCATCTTATGATTTTTTTGACTATTCTCTAGTGAAACGTCTACTCCGACAAACTAACATCAATCCCCACAAATTAGTTCACCATGTCTACACGATTGAGTCAATTGAGCTCACTCACTTTTTTTGGGACTCGGTTCGAACACCCAAACCATGCATTTCTCACTACAAAGTTGTTTCACCTTTGTTGCGGCCGAGCTTGGCTCTGTCAACTTGACCAACTTGTGCCATGTGAGAACTCGTCGACTTCTTGCTAAACATGACTTAGCTCCCAACTCGCGATGAGCTCAAAATTGAGTTGATCCACCATAGTTTTGAAGCTCTCCACATCATCACCTAGCTTGGCTTGGATCGAGGCCTCTCTCTCTCTCCAATCTGCTTGAAACTAAACTCGATTTGAGCTTATCACCTCTTCAAGCTAGCACCCCCACAGCTCAGTGTTAGTGCGCTTAAGCTTATATAGCTCTTCACCTTTGAGTTCACTAAGTGGCTCGGGAAAGTTTCACACCTTTCGTATTTTATGACTCAGTGGGCGAGTTACTAAACTATTCTACACTCAAGCTAGATATTTGTGTGTCACTTGACTCCCCACTAGCTCGGGCCAACTTGGTCTTGATTGATACATGATTCGGTTTAACTCGGGTGAGAGAGATTTCAACATATCTCCATGGCCTGTGTGTTCAACTTGGGTGAGCCCGTTGATGTCTTTATCACTTGGCCATGAGCTCTCAACCAATAACCGTTGAACAATTCATCTCATGGCTCAACTACGGGCTCTACCTATAAGCTCACCTTAGAATAACTCGGCTTCATCCCAATTTATTCTCATGAATCATACCGACCAAGCTCGTCATGGGCTCATTACCACCATCCACCATTTTCTTTATTCAAACCCCTCGGCATTGTCTCCATAACATCCTCGACTACGAGGAGCCATCTCGATGCATCACCAATTAACTTTACTAACTTCCCCAACATATTAGCATCTTACCTCTTGGAATCCTTTGGAACTCACCACGTAATCTTCTCAATTAATTAAAAGAATATTTAAATAAAATATTTTAATAATAATAATAAATATTATTAATAAAATATAAATATTAATTTAATTAAAAAATATGGTGGGCCCCCCGAAGACTGGTTTGACTTGAAGAAAGTGAGGGCCATGAAAATAGGTTCAAAACAACCCAACTCGGTGGTTGGCTCGTTGAGCCAACTCACCGAGTTGGGCATGGAATTCTTTTATCATCATTGTATTGGACGAGCTGCTCGGTTTCCCAAATGAGCTCTCCTCAGACGAGTTCCTCCATTGTTTAATGTAACCGAGCTCACTTTGTGACCACACCAAGCTCACTTTATAACTGCACCGAGCTCACTTTATAACCACACCGAGCTCACTTTGAATCAAGCTCACCACCAACTCTGCATTAGCGTCCAACTTTGATATTCCCGAACGACTCGACATGACTCATTGAATGGCCACCCACTTTGGACCAGATTTTATTTTCTCCAACTCAGTGGCCCGAGCTATTCCGACTTGGGAATGACCGACATTTTTCCAATCTTAACACGATGTTTCTCAACATGTAAGTCCGAAATGGGAATACAGACTTTCGAGGCTATTTTACCACTGAGCGACTCCACATTCCAAGATCCTATCCTCGAAAATACCTGTTCATACCAACTCACACCCTAACATAGACTTGGCTCCCATGTTCGATTTCTTGAGTGGCTCACCGTATTGCATTCTCCATGGCGTTTGACCGAAGAAATCACAAACAACTCGGCTCGAGCTTAGTCCATATTCGCCTCCAAGTTGTCTTAACCCCTTAATTGTCTTACGATTTTTTTTACTATTCTCTCTTTGAAACATCTACTCCACCACATGACATCAATCCCCACGAATTGGTTCACCATGTCTACATGGTCGAGTAATTTGTGCTCTCTCACTTTTCTCGTGACTTGGTTCAAACACCCAAACCATGCATTTCTCATTGCGGGCTATTTCACCTTTATTGCAGCGAGTTGGCCCTATCAAATTGACCACCTTGTGCCATGTGAAAAATTTCCAACTTCTTGTTGAACATGACTCAACTCCTAACTCTGCGATGAGCTCAAAACCAAGTTGATCCACCATAGTTTCCAAGCTCTCCACATCATCACCTAGCTTGGCTTGGACCGAGGCCTCTCTTTCTTCAATCTGCTTGAAACTAAACTCGATTCAAGCTTATCACCTCTTCAAGCTAGCACTACCACAACTTAGTGTTAGCACTCCTAAGCTTATGAAGCTCTTCGCCTTTGAATTCACCAAGTGGCTCGGGAAAGTTTCACACCTTTTGTATTCGACTCAGTGGGTGAGTTACTAAACTATTCTACACTCGAGCTAGATTTTGTGTGTCGCTCGAATCCCCACTAGCTCGGGCCAACTCGGTCTTGATTGATACATGATTTGGTTTAACTTAGGTGAGAGAGCTTTCAACATATCTCCATGGCTCGCGTGTTCAACTCGGGTGAGCTCGTTGATGTATTTATCACTTGGCCATGAGCTCTCAATCGATAACCACCGAGCAATTCATCTCATGGCTCGACTACGGGATTTTCTTGCAAGCTTGCCTCGAATGACTCAACCTCAACCCAATTTCTTCTCATGAATCATACCAACCAAGCTCATCATGGGCTCATTACCACCATCCATCATTTTATTTAGTCAAACCCCTCGCCATTGTCTCCATAACATCCCCAACAATGAGGAGCCATCTCAATGCATCACCAATTAACTTTACTAACCTCCCCAACTTCTTAGTGTCTTACCTCTTGGAATCCTTCCCAAATCACCACGTAATCTTCTCAATTAATTAAAAGAATATTTAAATATTATATTTTAATAATAATAATAAATATTATTAATAAAATATACACATTAATTTAATTAACAAATATGGTGGGCACCTCGAAGACTAGTTTGACTTGAAGAAAGTGTGGGGCCATGAAAATAGGTTCAAAACAACCCAACTCGGTGGTTGGCTCGCCGATCCAAATCACCGAGTTGGGCATGGAATTCATTTATCGTCATTAAATTAGACGCAGTTGGGGAGCCAACCACCGAGTTGGGCATGGAATTCATTTATCATCATTACATTGGACGAGTTGCTCGGCTTCCCAAATGAGCTCTCCTTAGACGAGTTCCTCCTTTGTTCAACATAACCGAGGTCACTTTGTGACCACACCGAGCTCACTTTTAATCGCATTGAGCTCACTTTGAATCGAGCTCACCACCAACTCTTCATTAGCCCAACTCGATATTCCTGAATGACTTGGCATGACTCATTGAACGAACACCCACTTTGGACCATATATTTTGCTCCAACTAAGTGGCCCGAGCTATTCCGACTTGGGAATTTGACAAACATTTTTCCAATCTTAAAATGATGTTTCTCAACATGTAAGTTTGAAATGGGGAATAAAAATTTCAAGGCTATTTTACCACTGAGCGACTCCATGTTCCAAGCTCCTATCCTTGAAAATACCTATTCATACCAACTCATGCCCTAACATGGACTTGGCTCCCATGTTCGAGTTCTTGAGTGGCTCGCTGCATTCTCCATGGTGTTTGACTGATGAACTCACAAACAACTTGGCTCGAGCTTGGTCCATATTCACCTCCGAGTTTTCTTAACCCCTCAATCATCTTACAAGTTTTTTTTACTATTCTCTAGTGAAACGTCTACTCTACCAAAATGACATCGATCCCCCACAAATCGGTTCACCATGTCTACACGGTCAAGTCATTTGAGCTCTCTCACTTTTCCACGACTCGGTTTGAACACCCAAACCATGCATTTCTCATTGTGGGCTATTTCACCTTTATTGCAATGAGCCCGGTCCGCTAACTTGGCCACCTTGTGCCATGTGAGAAATCACCAACTTCTTGCTGAACACGACTCAACTCCCAACTCTATGATGATATCAAAACCAAGTTGATCCACCATAGTTTTCGAGCTCTCCACATCATCGCCTAGCTTGGCTTGGACCGAGACTCTCTCTCTCGATCTACTTGAAACTAATCTGGATTCGAGCTTATCACCTCTTCAAGCTAGCACTCCCACAACTTAGTGTTAGTGTTCATGAGCTTATAGAGCTCTTCACCTTTGAATTAACAAAGTGGCTCAGAAAGTTTCACATCTTTCATATTCGACTCAAAGTGGGTGAGTTACTAAACTATTATGCACTCGAGCTAGATCTTCGTGTGTTGCTCGACTCCCCACTAGCTCGGGCCAACTCGGTCTTGATTGATACATGATTCGGCTTTAACTCGGGTGAGAGATATTTTAACATCTCCATGGCCTACGTGTTCAACTCGTGTGATACCGCTGATGTCTTTATCACTTGGCCAAGAGCTCTCAATCGATAACCACCGAGTAATTCGCCTCATGGCTCGACTATGAGCTCTACTCGCAAGCTCGCCTCGAATGACTTGGCCACAATCCAATTTATTCTCATGAATCATACCAACCAAGCTCATCATGGGCTCATTACCACCATCCACCATTTTCTTTAGTCAAACCCCTTGGCATTGTCTCCATAACATCCCCGACTATGAGGAGCCATCTCAATGCATCACCAATTAACTTTACTAACCTCCCTAATATTTTAGCGTCTTACCTCTTGGAATCCTTCGGAACTCACCACGTAATCTTCTCAATTAATTAAAAGAATATTTAAATATTATATTTTAATAATAATAATAAATATTATTAATAAAATATACATATTAATTTAATTAACAAATATGGTGGGCCCTCGAAGATTGGTTTGACTTGAAGAAAGTGAGGGGCCATGAAAATAGGTTCAAAAAAACCCAACTCGGTGGTTGGCTTGCCAAGCCAACTCACCGAGTTGGGCATCAAATTCATTTATCGTCATTTCATTGGATGAGATGCTCGGTTTCTAAAATGAGACTTTTCTCAGATGATTTCCTCCATCATTCAACGTAACCGAGCTCACTTTGTGACCACACCGAGCTCACTTTGTAACCGCACCAAGCTCACTTTGAATCAAGCTCACCACAAACTCTGTATTAGCATCCAACTCTGATATTCCGAATGACTTGGCATGACTCATTAAATGACCACCCACTTTGGACCAGATTTTCTTTGCTCTAACTCAGTGGCCCAAGCTATTCCGAATTGGGAATCCGACCAACATAATTCCAATCTTAAAACGATGTTTCTCAACATGTAAGTCTGAAATGGGGAATATAGACTTTCAAGGCTATTTTACCACTGAGCGAATCCACGTTCCAAGCTCCTATCCTTGAAAATACTTGTTCATACCAACTCGCGCCCTAACATGGACTTGGCTCCTATGTTCGAGTTCCTGAGTGGCTCACAATATTCTTTATGCCGTTTGACCAACGAACTTGCAAAAAAATCAGCTCCAGCTTGGTCCGCATTCACCTCTGAGTTGGCTTAACCCCTCAATCATCTTACGAGTTTTTTTTACTATTCTCTAGTGAAATGTCTACTTTGCCAAACTGACATCAATCCCCCACGAATCGGTTCACCATGTCTACACGATCAAGTCATTTGAGCTTGCTCACTTTTCCACGACTCGGTTCGAACACCCAAACCATGCATTTCTCATTGCGGGATATTTCACCTTTGTTGTAGCGAGCTCAGCCTTGTCAACTTGACCACCTTGCGCCATGTGAAAAATATCCAACTTCTTGCTGAACACAACTCAACTCCCATTTCGTGATGAGCTCAAAACCGAGTTGATCCACCATAGTTGCTGATCTCTCCAAATCATCGCCTAGCTTGGCTTGGAATGAGGCCGCTCTCTCTCCGATCCGCTTGAAACTAAACTCGATTCAAGCTTATCACCTCTTCAAGCTAGCACTCCCAAAACTCAGTGTTAGCGCACTTGAGCTTATAGAGCTCTTCAACTTTGAATTCACCGAGAGGCTCGAGAAAGTTTCAAACCTTTCACATTCTGACTCAGTGGGCGAGTTACTAAACTATTCTGTGCTCGAGCTAGATCTTTGTGTGTTTCTCGACTCCCCACTAGCTCGAGCCAACTCGGTCTTGATTAATACATGATTTGGTTTAACTTGGGTGAGATAGATTTCAACATATCTCCATGGCCTACATGTTTAACTCGGGTGAGCCCATCGATGTCTTTATCACTTGGCGCGATCTCTCAACCGATAATCGCTATTTGAACAACTCGTCTCATGTTTTGACTATGAGCTTTGCCTCGCAAACTTGCCTCGAGTGACTCGGCCTCAACTAGTTGTTCTCATGAATCATACCAACCAAGCTCGTCATGGGCTCATTACCACCATCCAACATTTTCTTTAGTCAAACCCCTCGACATTGTCTCCATAACATCCCCGACTACGAGGAGCCATCTCGATGCATCACCAATTAACTTTACTAACCTCCCCAACATCTTGGCATCTTACCTCTTGGAATCCTTTGGAACTCACCACGTAACTTGGCTTGAACACTCCACTCATTCCCACATGACATCCACTTAACTCACATTGGAGGTCCATACACACTTCACCCATATATTGGTTGACTCGATCGCCGAATTTAATGATCTGTTTATCCACTTGTTGCACGAGCTTCACCATATCGACCGCTTATCTTGCTATGCCACACCGAGCTTAACAAGGTTATCGGAAGACATTAGTTAGTTAGATCCACGTTGCACCCTCCTCTCAGATTGTTTCGCCACTTGACTTGGCTTATTATTCGGTCTGCATTGAAATCCATCAACTGGATGACTCGCCTACACTCATGTCAAATGCTCACGGGATGAGTTCCACCGCTTTTCCTCGTTTACTTGTAAAATTTCCAGGTGGGCCCAAGATCCTTCGTGTCCATCACGTTTCCCATTTTCTTGGAATATTTCCCGATGGGCCCAAGATCCTTTGGGTATTGGAACTCCGAATAGCTTGGCCAAAATGACTCAAATCCCTACATCTTGGAAACTTGGATATCGGGACCGAACACTATTTTTCCACTCACAGCATGGCTTTCGTATCATGAAAATATGTGAGTTAGAAATGGTTACGGATCTTCGAGGCCACTGTACCATGATGCAACTTGGACATATGGCTTCCTTTCCCAAAAATCCCCATGCTCTGACCCGAGTCTTCCTTGTACATTTCTCGAGCCGAGATCATACTCGAGTTGAGTTTAATCATGTCAAGCCTCAAGCATAGATCAGTTGGGTGATTCCCAAAATTCCTCAAGCTCCCTACATGCTTCAGGCTTGACCATTCCTTGGCTCAATGGACCGAGCTTATCTCCTTTGGAAATTTTTAGGCATGTTACCTTTTGAACTTGATCATGACACATTCTGAGTTATTTACATGATGAGCCAAGATCCTAGTTCAAGGATCAAAACCACTGATTTGATCTCCTTCACACTGCCGATGTCCATCCTATCCACCTGGCGAGCTCATTCGATCATTGCTCAACTTTCCCCCGTGACAAAACAATCTCGTTGAGCTATACACAGAGTGGCTCGCCAATTTCTCCTCGAGTTATTCTCGTGTGCCATATGACTTTGTGGACTCACTCACCCGAGTTACCCTTCATCAGGATGACTTCTTTGTCAAATCCAATACTTAGATTCATCCGATCTCCCCTTCTATCGATCGATCCATTCTTCTCCTAACCGAGCTCTCATTTGAGCTACCAACAAGTTCACACTCGAGATGACATTGAATTCATTTACTATCGTGGCTGAGACTCACCGAGTTCATCCTTAAGGCTTAGCTCGATCGAGCTATTCTTGGAGCTATGCACCGAGTAACTCCCTTCGAGATTTCCTATATTCCACTGATACTTTAATTGTTATGGGTTGATATTGAGCTCGACTCCTTGAATCGAGCTCCATTTTGACTTAATGCCTTCCCAACCTAGCCAGCTCGCTGAGTAGTTCACCAAGTTACTCGATGAACTAAATTTTTTCTTGATGGCCCTTGGCTTATTTTGTAAAATCTTCCCATGTTTGGAAAATTTCCCATATTTTCTTGACTTGACCGAATCTTTTCAATGTTAGGCTTGGCCGACCCGTTGAGTTGAGCTTCAATGATAAATGACCAAGTTCTCAACCGAGCTAACACCGAGTTGTCACCAAGTTGAGCTCAATTTGACCTTGTTCAATGCTAGGTAAGCTCTCTTATGCAAATTATTAATTATTTTAATCATTTATCTCTGTGATGACCGGAAGTGGGTCCCTGAGACCAATGTCGTGATTTGATCAAAATAGGACCCCATTGTCCAATTTTTTCCATGTGTAAAATTGGATAACAACACTCTACCATGTTCTACCAACCTAGTAGAAACATCCTACACCCTCATTTTGTCTCGGGAGTGATCTTCTTAAATTCACTAAAACCAATGTTTTCTTTGCACACAACTATACCCGCCCTAGTTCATAGCTTTACAGAGATGGAAGCCTTGAAATCTCCGTCATAAACCAACTATCATATTTTGAATATAAAATTTCTGATCCCAATGAGTCACATTGTATGTTATCCCATTTGAGGAAGATTATCCATGATTTATCATCTCGGTGGTTGTGCTATAACATTATGTGTGCCTATTCTAAACCTAGAATCCTTGCTTGCAAACTACCACTCAATTAGGTGCGTTTTTGCACTTGTCATGGAATAAGTTAATATATTCTCAGTATTTTTTTTTTCACAACCTATAGGATCTTGCAAGAATGTATTCTATTTGGTTTGTAATGCTCTCTTGGCACAACATACAAGGCATTTGAAGAAATTAACACACTTGGAGTAATATTATCCTTCACTATAAAAAAATGGAGGCTCCAACAAGTTTAATTTATCATATAGATGGTTATTCACACCACATAAAATATGAATAACTAATTCACATCATCTTCTACTAAAGAACCACAAGCTTGGAGTGTTCAATATAGGATTTGCCTAGTTATGATGTTGTAAAGCAAGTACATACATGTATGATATAATTCACCCTAAGGAGAAAGAGAATAATAATGTTGACTTAAAGGATGTTTTATATGCTTCTAAGGAGTGTAAAAAGTTTTTACAAGTGATTTAGAGTTAGATAACTCATATTGAGCCTCGCTACCTCAAGAAAGAGCCCAAGAGAAAAGAACACCGTAGAAAAGAGCTCAAGACTTATTTGATTCCTAACCAATTTGCTTCAAAAATTTTGAAACAATTTAGGCTTAGAATTATATAAAAATGTCCTTATATGATTTATTTGAAGAAATATCCATATTTCTCGCTTGATGCTAAGAAGATAGAGTGCTGAATTTGCCTTCCTTTAGAGACCGGTTTTAGGAAAACTTGCATAACTTCCACACACCTCTTTAAAAATTAATGACATTTTAAATGAAGCACTACAAGAAACCATTATACACACTCCATGGATTGGTTAACCATAAATTTTCCTGTACATCTCATACCGATCTCATTTTCCTCAACATACACTGCCCGTCCTCAAAGGAAGTTTTGATGAAATTTCAAGTTTTTCCTCCAGGAGATGAAATAAACCTTGTTGTTATTCATACATGCCCTAGACAAAATCCCTAGGCTCCTACCATTCTTACATGGTATTTTCATTAATTGTATTAAGATTTCACCCCTCATTACGCTCTAGAACTAGGCCTAAATGAGCAAGTTTCAACCGATACTTTCACTCTAAGAGCTATTTATCATGCTAGTGCCAACATATCTAACCTCAGTAAAACCTCCGAGCTAAGCATACCAACCTGCACACTATCTTAAGTGGAAAACAACCTCACTGTTTAAGCAGTAGCACTCGAGACCACCCTAAAACCATCCTAAAGACTCCAAGACCCAATTTGAAATCACCGAGAACCACTAACAAACAACTATCTACATTACATTTCAATCCTTTTCCATAAATTCCACTTGACATCAATGAAAACACAATGACCAGGGTTCAACAATCTCCCCTTTGTTATTGATGAAAACAACTCATAAACTTTGATGGCAAACACACCAACAAATTCAAATCACCATTCCTAGTTTCCGACAAAGCACTCTCTCCCCCTTTGATATCTATGACCAAGGTACACACATCCAAATCCATGAGTAACATGAAAGAAAATAATGATAAAACATAACCTCACCTAAAGAAGCTCCCCCTTGGATTAAGCTTATTTCCTGCCAATTGTGTCTTGATTGGATGCATGGATATCTCCACCAATCAGCTTCATTAATCCCCCTCAACCTATGCTATACATATTCAAGTATATCACTTCACCATGCTTAGGAGAACAAGCTCAAAAATACTTCTAGCTAGTTGATTTGTAATTTGGGGCTTAGGTCCCCGAGTTAGCCTATTAGAGTCATTTCATCACAATTAGATTTATTGACTGGGTTTGGTCTTGAATCCACGAGAAAAACATTTAGTGTGCTTTGACCTAACATGGGCCACCCAAATAAACTCAACTATTTCATAAAAATATCCCTAACTTCTTCCCCGATTTTGTACCATCTCTATTTGATTAACATGAGTTAGATTGGTCTTAACATGAGTTAGGATTAACTCCTATTGTCCTAATGAAACATGTAGGTGAGTCTACATTATTTCCTTTTCACCGGCTTACAAAAATTTCCATAATGCTAGATCTTGCATGCGATAGAAAATCAACATGTGACCTTCTTCGCACTCGACCTCCTGAGGTCGCACGAGACAAATGCCGGTGTGGAATTGAAATGGAAGTGAAAGTGATAGCGGTGATCAAGATAATTGGGCAACCTTATGTCTTCAACATGTAATACTAGAATCTGTGAATCTAAGGAAAAGAATGCTCTCCTAACTTGAAGGGGTGTGATGGTAGTCTATTATGATAGCTAGTCAGAGACTCCAATCGATGTCTAGTTATGCTGAGATTATGTTGATTGGTTGCAGAATACGTGGAAAGTAACCTGCAGGTGCATCGTATGGGTTTCCAGACAAGGTCATGAAAGTGAAGACAAGAGGTGTAGTGGAGCTGTAAGGACTATGGGTGATTTTCTGGTCTTGTCTAGAAATTCTTAGCTCGATCGCTGCTATGTTCAACAATCAAAGCAGTGTAACAATATCGGTTGGAAGTAGTGAAGATATGAATACCAATGTGTGTAAACTAGTGTCAATATCTAGCTGACTAGCAGGCCCGTTGGGTTGCGGGACACGTGGATCATAACCAAAGACTCATTGAGGCTGAGGCCCTCGTATGGTCATGCATGTAATCAAACCCTATTTCCAGGAGTAGTCCAAAAGTCATAGGCTTGATTAGCAACAATATTCAGTGTATATAACTGTCCTATTTTCTCAACGTATGTTGCAGGTGTGCGTAAGACTATTAAACACAAACTTGTGTCAATGTCAGTTATTAGCTCTCACCTGTTGGGTTATGGGACCAAGGGATCACAACTGTAAGTCTTTTCCTGTTGTGGACCTGTTGATGGTCATGCAAGATGAATTGATTTGCTTTCAGTAAATAAACTATCTATCAAAGGAAATCTAATCTATGTTTTTGGTGTTTTCTCAATATATCGGAACAAAGCAATAAAACAAGCTAATCTATGGAAAGTAAATGTTTTTGTTCTTTTCTAAATTTTCAGACAATGCATCTAATCTAATAAACAAATTAAATACAAACAATTAGCCGATGTAGCTAATTATTTATGTAGATGTATGAATCTAAATGTAAAAATATATTCTAATTTAATCAAAATCCTTCCAACCCTACCTCGAAGTGAAGAACAAATCATAACCCTAACAGAGATATTGTTCCCACGACTTCCCGGTAATGTTGAAGAGAAAACTTCCTATTGATTTGATCTACTTGAGATTATCTATCAAATTAAAATGATCTATTTCTCTACTCTATTTGATATGCAATTGAAATTAATAATTCGTAATTGACAATTTGATAAACAAAGAAAACAAATACACAACTCCAACCCGGAAGAGTAAGAACCTTGGAAAATCCAAGTAGTATCAAGAACTATCCCCTTAGCTCTATCCTTTCTTTCTCTCGAATGTTCATGTGAGTCCAAGGGATCGGGAATGTAAAGAAAATCAACAATAGGATGGCGCTTGAGTAATGACACTTGGAAGCAATCTAGACACAATACAAGTAGAAGGGATATAACATAAGAGATCTAAGCTTGACTATGTAATTCCTAGCGAGATTATGGTAGAAAAACAATACAAGATACACAAAATTCTCAGCACTTTGCTTGAGTACAAGCATGGAATATATAGGAATGGAGGCTAGGAGGTTACTTCATGCACAAGGCAAGAAGAGACAATTCCAACTAATTAAATCTTATTTAAAATAGAAGGAGCAAGGAGAACCAAGCAAACAAAGCTATTTTTAGCCAATTTGGCTCACATGGATGTTTGCAAAAAGGAAACTTAAGAGAATTGTTACATGTTAAAACACACATGAAGATTCGGAAAAAGTGGGGAGGATCGCCACCCTACTTGGGTGGCAGGGCTTTGCAAACCGCTGCCCAAGTAGGCGGCGGTCTTGGCACTCAAGGCCAAAACAAGCACTGAAAGAGGTGGGGAGATGGAAAAATGCATGGAAAAGTTAAGTAAGGCCATCTAGGCTAAAAATATACACTGTGAATGGGCTTTTGGAGCTCAAACACCTTCTTGAAAGGATTTTAAATCATCATTGGGGATTCTTGTAACCGTTTTCCGACAATGTAGCATGTGTAATTTTTGGTGTGTACATATTTCCCCCTTAGAAGCGTCTTAGCCATGAAAAGGTGTAAAACGTAGAGTCCGAGTATGGTGTTCCTGAAATGGGGAGTTAGAAGCTATACCTGACACGCCCGTGTATCGAAATGTCATGTCTAAGCTCCCGCTTCTTACAAGAAGAAGAAGAGAATCAAGTGTAGATAGATAAAATATTGAAAAATAAACACTAAACCAATTACGACAAGAGGACCTACCATTTGCAGTGGGGATGTAGAAATATACCTGCACCAACGCTCCAGCCCTATAAACACATACACTCAAAATGAGTTTAAAATAATATATATATATATATATATATATATATATATATATATCGAAACAAACTCATTTTTCAATTCATTTGTGCATTGTTGATTTGGTGAATTTGGAGCTCTGGACCCACGTTGATAGTTTATGATGCGAATACAACTCAAACGACCATTGCAAAGATAGTGATCATGCCTCCACAAGTGAGAGATCGACCAACATGATCTCGTGTTAGTTATTTCCTCTTTTGTCTTTTTATGTCGTAGATGTTAAAATGTTGAAAAGTTCACTAGGGAGGACATTTTCAAATTTTAATGTTTCAAATGAATCCTTACGGGGGCTCCCATAGGGCATTCTTTCATTTGGTCGAAAAAAGGTAATTTTTTTCATTTTTGAGCATTTTTAGGGTTAAGGGCACATTTTGGGAAATCGAGTCAGGACCACCCCCAAGACAGGCAATGGTCACGGGAACACCACCTGCCAGGGTGGAGGTCCCGAACCTCCACCCTACACTGGGTGACGGTTCTAAACGTAATGTCCAAAATGTACCTTAACTTGAATTTTTTTTGCATTTTTCAATATTTTGCTATGTTTTTGATGAGATTATCATGTGATGTACATTACTAACTTGCTCTTTTCTCATGTTTTGGTGAATGCAGGAGGAGTACATACGCTGGAGCAGAGAGAGAGTGTGATTAGCTCCTGGGATTCTAGATCAGTTGACCCAAGCTAATATGGATGTACTACAATGAGCGGGCATCTCGAGGATATAGTATGGGTGCCCCATGTCACTCTTGCTAGTCACATTATGCGTGACTTATTCTCTTACTAGGATGTAGATCAAACACTTTCCAGTTTCCAGGTGTTAGGGGTGAGTGGACTATCACCTTAGAGGATGTATTCTGCATCCTTGGGCTCTCGCCTAGGAGGTAATTGACCTTCAAGATGGTTAGGTCCAAGAAAATATGGTAAAGTGGGCCACTTACATGGGAGATAATTGTCTCATCTCGGCTCGAAGAAGGGAATGAGGGTCGATTCTATCGCCATCGCTCCTATTCATATCCTTCTCGGAGAGCTATCATGGGTATCCTCGTCCTCGAGATCGATCGGGGACAAAGGAGGAGATACACTCCTATATGTTGGGCCCCCATCATTGCACAGATCAAGGGTCATGGTCATAAGTATGCATGGGGGGAAGATATTCTGGGGACTACCTACCATAACCTATACATGGTAAGTATGACTACGGGGTAATCATTGAGCCGCCCTACTCTCGTGCATGAGATGGGTATACAGGACATAACCCCCTATGGCAGGGGCATACTAGTATAAGATCTAGGGGCTGTTCAGAAGCTAGATGGATAGGTATGTTAGTGCTCTAGACACCACACCATCCAGTGGCTTCTCTTACCACTACAGACATGGTCGCTACACCCTACCAGGATATGGCAGGGTTATGGGGTGAGGAGGTTACGATGATGGTGGCTTGCTCTTCCATGAGTCAACTAGTTGATAGAGCTAGGAGATTAGAGACTCACCCATTTGACCGGGTACCTCAACAATTCAGCCTTCCGTACCTTGACATGCCTCCTCCAAAGTGGTTCCTATTTATAGGACTATTCAAGAGGCTTGGAGGGGTCTTAGAGGGAATCCCCTGGACGAGTGGTTACTCCTGGCATGCCTATTGTAGTTAGGCATGTGGTCCAGATCGACGGGAAGCTGGTTCCCTCGAGCACCTTTACTTAGGATTGTGGCTACTCCCGCTCATAGTGGGGAGGATGATGAGCCGATTGATTTGGACTCTGATTCTAAGGAGGTTACGGGAGATGATTTCAAGGGGACTTTGCCAGAGAGGAGAACGGGGAAGATGATGAGGGGGAAACCCCTTCAGAGGGAGAGGAGAGCGATCTTGAGTGGCATGACACTTAGGAGATCCTCAGAGTAGTGCACGAGGAGGTGAGCACAAAGAGAGAGACACTGGTCTCGAGGAGACACTGGAGAGGATGATGAGTCTGTGATTGGACAACATCATGCCTTTGGATTCAGTGAAGTCCGTAGCTACTAAAGAACACCTACAACAACATCCATTGATCCCACATGGATGCATGGAGACCCGAGTATGTTTGATACTTCATTCTCAATTTTTTCTATTGATTTTTGTATGTTATCTTAGCATTTTCCTTTTGATGTGCATTATGTGATTTTATAACTCATTATATCCCTCTTTTTTGGTTATTTTCAGCGTTTGCACAAGTGGCAAGAGCTCATTCGTTAGGTGTGCATGGACTCCCTATTGATCCCCTCGGGAAGACTGGGCCAATTTGACTATGGATTCAAGACAGCCCTTAGCCGGTAGCCGACATACTAATGTGTTTGCTCCTCGTATGGAGGGTGGTGGAGATAGTGACCTCCCTTCGTACCTGTAGCTACATACAAGACTATTGAGCACCTGATGAGGTAGATCCACTCTCATAGTGAGGCTACAAGTAGTGGGTGCCACCACAAGCAATCACACCATTTAGTCCATTCTCATCACCGTTGAAGCCATAATAGCAGATCCCGGAAACGTCAGGCACCATCCGAGTGATCCCACCGAGATCGATGTGCCACCGTGGCCTTTATTTCTTTGAGACCATTTTTTCTCATATGATTCTTTTTTTTAATCTTTCGGGGTCATTGTGAGTGTTTTTACCATGCCTAGTGCATGATGACATTGTATACGAACTTGATCTACTATGATATATATAGACTCTATTTTTAGTTCAAAGTATTCCATTGTATCTGAGTTGACTCTCTTTGGCTTATCTCTCATGTGTACTCTAGATGTTTAGAATTTCCACTTTTCAATTCTTTTAGAATGTATGCAATGGATATGAATGATAACAGAATGATTTCTTTTCTTTGTATTTTATGATGCTGATATATGATGATGTAAACACAATGTGATCTTAAACTTAGTTTCTTTTGCAATCTTCGGTACTTCATATGGTCTTGACAAAACGTATGACAAAATGATATGATAAATAGATGTACTTGTCCCACTCCTAACCCCACGCAACTAGTAAGATGCGAGGGCTCAACACCAAGAGTTAGAAAGGGCACAAGTTATGAAAATTTGTTGAATGGTAATGATGAGAGAAAGATAGAGGTTTGGCAAAACCAAATTGAGATGCTATAACCTTACCCTACTCAAGCTACTTCATAGTTTAGAATTTGAATTGCTTTGTAGTTTATCTAGACTTGGATCCATAGATGGCCACTTGGTTGACAAAATCTGGTTTTGGGGTTTTAAACTCTCTTGGAATTTTGGACATCTAACTCACTTTGTTTTTGACTTATGATTTCACAAGATTTGACTAGTTTGTTTCTAACTTTCAAGTTTATCAAAGATACCCCTACACCTTGCCCCGTGCTACCAAAAAGAGGGAAGTGTGGGCTCATCACCATGGATAAGGAACAAATGACAAGTAAGGGAATTTACCTCCTTTCCCAACCCTATGTCACTAGTAAGAGATGTAGGCTCAACACCGAAGGTTGGTAGAGAAAAGAAATGTGTAAAAATAAAATTTTCTATGGATTTACATTTGACTTACTTATTTGGGAAAAATGTTTAGAATGATTTTATTTCCAAGGATATGTATTTGGGATAGATGTGACACCATGAAGCTTATAGAATGTACTCATGGGAAAAGACACCTAACCTAGGAAGAGACCAAAAATAGAACCAAGTATGCAGCCTCGTATGGCTACCACAAAACTTTATCTTATCTTGTTTGATTGATAAATGATTTAGAAATAGTTTATGATATCTTGTGAAGGTCAAGAGACATGATTTGAATGCTTTGTCAAGGTATTGAGAATTTTTAGGAATTACTATAAGAATAAGCTCCTTGATCACAACTTTTACAAAATGAACAGACAAATGAAAATGCAATGCAGATGTAATAATGTACATATGAAAATGTTGATGGATCATGCGTAGTATCTCTTTAGGTGAAGAGAGTTTACGGATTCACTAAAATCCTCACCTTCTAGTGTACACAAGTGAAATGCCCCATTTTTATAGTCTTCTACTACTCGATATGGACCTAACCACCTGGGTCTAAATTTTCTTCCCTCGCTGGTCTTCTTGTCTATCTGGCTATCAATTCTTAAGACCAAGTCTCCCTCATATATTTCACGTTTGTAAACCTTCTTGTTATATTTCCAAGCCATCTCGGTTAGCGTAAACACGTGCCGCTGTGTAGCATTGAGTCTAGCCTTGTCGAGACTTTCTAGTTGAGAGAGTCGTGCTTCTCGATAACCCTCTTCTCCCAAGATCCCTTGTAGTGAAATACAAAGACTTGGTATCTCAACTTCGAGCGGTAAAACCACTTCAACCCCAAACACCAAAGAAAAGGGGGTTTCCCCTGTTGGTGTTCTAACCGACGTTTAGTAGGCCCATAAGGCTGGAAAAAGTTTTAAATGCCAATCTCATTTGTTTTCCTTAACGGTTTTTAGGAGAATGGACTTTAAAGTCTTATGGTAGCCTCATCTTGTCCATTAGCCTGAGGATAGTAGAGAGAAGCCATGATGAATTATTTTGAAATTTATACACAACTCACGCACCTCATCATTTTGAAAGACGTGCCATTATCGTAAATATTGACTTGTGCACCCTTACCTAAAAATGATCTAGTTGTGATGAACTTAGTGAGAATTACAGAGCTGTGTATGGTGGTAAGGTGCATGGATTCTACCCACTTGGTAAAATATTCTATGGTTGTGATTATGAATTTATGGCCATCTCGCTGACAAGGGAGAAAACTTCCTATCAAATCCAAGCCCCACGTGGAAAAGGGCCATCGGGTTGTGATTGGTAAAGCTTCAGTGCCTTGTATATGAATCTCGTGGGAGAACTCTTGGCATTTGTGACATCTCGCACACAAAATCTACCGTATCATGCTCTAGATTGGGCCAGAAATAGCTCATCCGGTATATCTTTCGAAAGTGGTGGCGTGGCTATCGAAGTGGCCTTCACATACTCGCTATATGGCTCATAAAGAATCCTTTCGATTCTTCAACATCAACACATCTCAACAACATTCCATTAAAGTCTCTGGTAGAGAACTTGTTCCAAAATAATGTACTTATGGAAATGAATCGTAACCTCCTTTTTGTGATGTTGCCCCTTTTTGGGTATGTGTGAACCATGATGAAATTGAAAATGTTGGTATACTAGGGACATATTGAGATAGGGGCCTAGTTTCGACAAAGTACATGCACTCATCAAGAAAGTATAGATATACCAAATCACCCCCATCTAATGGATTTTCAGCCAACCAATTTGCAATGATTTGTCCCTTTAACGGATTTGTGATTTACAAATGTTAGTTCAAACTCACCCATTAACGTTATGAAATGCCCGAACTTTTTAGACAAGGATCCTTGCATGAGGAATGTCTACAAGTGGTCTGTTTTAACAATAACCCTTGTTTCTTGATTGAGCATATAATGCCTTAAACACTTTGTTGCAAAAACTATGGCAAGGCATTCCTTTTTTCCTATGTGTAACGTGTCTCATAATCAAGTAACATCCGACTAATGAAGTAAACTACATGTTCTTGTTTTTCATCGTCCTCTTGAGCCAACATGCAAAATAACAAAACATCCGTATCTCATGAATACAAGATCAACGGGTGATCTGATCTAGGTGGAATTAGCATGGGAGGGGACAAAAGGAATCGCTTAACTACCTCGAATGCCTTGTTGCATTCTTCCGTCTAATCAATGCTATAATCCTTTTTCAACAAATTGTTGATTAGATGAATAACAAAGGTCAAGTCATGGATGAACCTTCGATCGCACTCAAGTTTCCCAAGAAAAGATCTAATATCGACTTGTTTTATGGAAGGAACCATTTCTAATATAGCCCAGATTTTGGCCAAGTTAACATTAATCCTCGTGAAAGATATAATGTAACTTAGAAGCTTGCCTCTTGTTACGTTGAATACACATTTCTCTAGGTTTAATGTGACATTGTACTAAATTAAGTGTGAAAGGATGATGTGAATCACCTCCGGGTGATTACAAAGGCTTCCTAGCCTGGCCAATAGGTCATCTATGTAGTATTCCACAATCTTATGAATAAGATCATGGAATATGTAGGTCATTTCTCGTTGGTACGTAGTGCCAACATTCTTAAGGCCGAATGGAATGACATCATAATAGTAAGTTCCCCAAGGAGTTATAAACGTATTTTTAGCTTGATCCTCTTTAGAGATTTTGATTTGATTATATCTCGAAACCCATCCATGAGAGACAACAACTCAAATCCAGTTGTTGAGTCAATGATAACATCAATAGATGGTAATGGGAAATCATCTTTTGGGTAAGCTTTGTTAATGTCTCGTAAGTCTATGTAGATACAGATCTTTCCATTCTTTTTGAGAATGGGGAAAATATTAGATACCCATTGTGAATAATCAACTAGATTGATGAATCCTACCTGGAGAAGTTTCATTACTTCTTCTTTTACCATAAGGGCCACCTTTGGCTTCATGGGCCTTGATTTCTGCTTAATTGGTTTAGCATCCATCTTGGTGATGAGATTGTCAACTGCGATGTGTGGGAAATTCCCATCATTTCCTTATAGCTAAATGCGAAGGATTTTTGATGTTCCTTGAGGATTTGGGTATGTATTTCCACCTCCTCTGGAGTTAAGGAGGACCCTAGTTTTAAGATCTTTGGTTCCTCCTCCATTCCAATGTTTATATAAATTGTTCCTTTAATTAAGGAGGCATTTCCTTCCTCAAATTCTCGAGGTAACTGGAGGAAACTCTAAGTCCCCTTCTTCTTCTACCTCGTAAATCTTAAGATCCTTTCCTCAAGAGGACTCAATCATGGGATTTCCAAAATAAGAAGAGGAACATGTGATTAGGGAGAGGTCTATCTCATGATAGGTAAGATGTAGCTATGCCAAGGTGTTTAAATAACTTAAAGTTATTTCACCACTATTAACGTGTTATGATCAATTGGGTTGACTTCATTTCTACGTATGTTAAGATTGGGGCATCATCGGCTACGAACCAAGGGTTCAGCGTAGATCGAAACCATGAAATTGGTGTCCTCCAAGTCACTACTTGGGGTGAAGTGTGAAGTAGAAGTTGCTATAAAATCTATAAGAAGGTTATGTTCCCATGGAACTGCTTCAATTGAGATGAAATCAAACCCTTTGGTTAGACCTAGCACTGTTGTTTTGTAAAGTTGTAGATGCTCAACTCTAGTCTCGTATACTTCAGATAACTAATTCGTGACTAGCTGTGAGTCACCCAACACCCTAATATTTAGGATACCCATCCTCTTAGCGATAATGAGACCTAATAAAAGAGCCTCATATTTGGCACCATTGTTTGTACATTCAAAATTCAACTTGAAAGCAAAAGGGAGAATCCTTCCTTCTGCAAAGTAAGGCTCACGCCTACCTCGGTGCCAAAGAGACACTTGGCTCCATCAAAATTGAGAGTCCAAAAACTACTTAGAAATATGGATGTTGGGTCATCCTTTATACCCTCCCCTTTTACCTCAGTTACTTCAACTATGCAAACCTCATCTGCTGGAAAAGAACCAAGTCCCAGAGTATGTCCCATACCCATAGATTCAAAGGGGAGAATAGGAAAATCCCTCTCCAATAATTTTGATCAATGTCATGGTTCCCTGCACGTACCCTAAATTGTAAGGTATCAGATCACGAACAACGTAACAAATGCCCCAATGATGATACAGGTCTCCTCACAAGGTGTTCGGGATCCGGAAAAGATCTCCAAGTATGCGTTAACATCCCGCATGCCCCGCTTAGCCCCCGTGCTTTGTTTTTTCCTTTTCCCTCTTTTCTTGGCCTTTTTGCTTTTGTGAAAGACGAAACCGCCGCCCGCCAAAGGCGGCGGTCTCGTGATTGCTGGCCTCGAACAGGTGGCGGTCCTGTGAACCGCCGCCCGCCGTCAGGTGGTGGTCCTTACGTGTTTTCCAGAAAGCTATTTTAACACGACTCACATAATTTCAATGTTTTACAAGCTTTCTTTCACCACCATAAGCTTGCATTTATGATTCCGGTTCCCCTGGAATAGTGTTTTGCCATTGTTTATAGTTTAAGAGTTCTATTTGGTTTTACCTTGGGTAAATGCAAATGCTATAAATAGTTGGCTTGTGCTCAAGCAAATGGCCCTCAAATTTGCCTTTGATTTCTCTTTTGCAATAGATTTAGTTTTCATTTTGCTTAGAGTGCTTAGTTTCTTTCTATGCATGCTTAGTTAGCATTGTTTACCGTTAGTAAGCCACATATCCATCTTGTGCAAGTGTCTGTTATTTCATCCAATCCATTGGAATAGGATAGTCTGCTTATCAATAGGAAGCCATTAAAGTTGTAGGTTTTGTTCTTCAAACAGATAGTTTCGTGTTCGACGTTTCATGTTGCATGACTCATGATAAATCCCGCTAGGAATCGTGCATAAGACAAGCTCTGACTTTTGCGCTATCCCTCTCCTACTCGCATTGTATTCAACTGTGATCTCTGATGCTTTGTCCTAATATCTATTTCTCTGATGCTAACATTACACGCTTTTCTCGGATCCACGGAACATGAAGGAATGAGGAGATCACACCGAGGGGACAAAATCACACACACCATCGGATTCGCCATCATATGCAAAATCCAGTTCTAGCTTTCAAAGTTCTAAATTAGAATCATATCAAATCGAGTAGTTAATTGCTTTATTTCAGCTTAATTTTACTTTGATATCACTGGGAAGTTGTGGGGATTGATATTTTATGAGAGACTATGATTCATTCCTCACTTTTGAGGTAGGATCGATACCTTGTAAATAGATTAGATCAGCTTATTTCATTGTTTAGAGTAGATCTACAAATCACATGCATAAATAGCTATACTGGTTATCTTGTTTATTTTAAATTGTTATCAGTAGCTATTAATTCTAGATACGTTAAACAGCTTACTCTTTTTAGATTCATTCGAATAGTTCATCGTAAAATACAAAATAGAGAAATCATATATGCTATAGATATATTTCATGTAGTTAAATTCACTTTATTGCAGCTTCTTGTTTACATTATTGCTTTTGTATGACAATCACGGGACCTAGGAGCCCAGAGAATACGTATTCGAGCCAATCGTGCCTCAACCCAATCTCACACAACAATAGTTGACATAGAATGTAATCTTAGGAGCCAAGTCTTCCAAACAATAACATGACTTTACAATGATCAGCTCTCACTGAGGGGATTAAACATAGAATAAAATCAAGCACATACGCTTTGGTCAATCAGCCAAATTACAGATTACTCCTAGAAAAATATCCATATGACTCGTAGAAGGGATCAAAGAGAGCAAACGCTCGGTTGTGATCCTTTGGTCCCACAAACAGACGCAAGAGACATTCTCATAGACATGATACTAGCCTAAGAATTCAGTCAGCAAGAACACCCGTGAGGTACTCCGAGAAGATCACACAACTATTAATTTTGAATATAGAGGCCGAGAAAGCATATGATTATCGGATACTAGGGATCAGTGGACTGAATTCGCATACATGACTATAAAGTAGACCACAAAACTAGGAGTCTACGGCCATGCATCCACAAATCCCGCAACCCAATGAATCCGTGGGCAAACCGCACATAGACATTGGCCTACACTGCACTAGTATTCGGGGATCTACTCCAATTCACCTATCATCATCACGCTTATCCGTATTAGACAAGCAGCCTAACAAAGCTAAGGAGTTCTCGGACTAGGCCGCAGAATCACCCATAGAGTCAACTATATTTACCATCTCGCCCTATGACCTTATCTCGAGGATATACACGAAACTATCCTGTGACATTTTCCACGTATTCCACAACCTATGACCGAATCACGCCAGAGATTCATATTGATTGAGCCTTTGAGCAGTCATCGCTTGATCGATCTATCACACCACTGAAAGTTAGGGAGGGCCTTCTTGCCTTAGATTCACAATTTCCACTAGTGCATGTCAAGACATTAGATCGCCTAACTAGTTTGTCCGTATCCCATACATATTTCATCCCCACCATCTCTGTTCTTGCACGACCTCGAGAGGTCGGGTGGAAGAGTTATCAGAGATTCCCAAGCTCGCTTGAACTTTTCCATCGCATACAAAATTGGTGAACCCGACGTGAACTTTCTACCTTCCGATTTGAGTCATATTTGTACTACCTCACCGGTTTTCACTATCACCTTCCCCTTCCCATTATTCTCGCGGGTATTCATATACCCCCGAATATGTGGGATTCGATGCATATGGCATACCCGTCCTTGGGCCTTAAGGCATACTATGCCCAACAAAATAGGCAATCATCACTCTACTCAAGATGGGGTGAAAACTATTTAGCTAACCAATTGACAACACAACCCAAGGATCGATATAACTCATCTTTTCAAATAGAGGAGTTAGATCAGCTTACTCAAACATAATGAACAAGAGCCTTCTGTGCTCGAATAATATGACATTCACCGAGAATCTGCTCATCTCCTCAAAGTGCGCTTAGACCACAAATTAGTAGACAATCGTATCCATACCCGGTTTTAGATGATGAACAAATAATACGTTATCCTAGGAATGAACAACGCCCTGCAGTATGTACCCACCTATAGGGGAGTTTACAAACACAACCCCGAGGCCTCTTTTCAAGAAAATACCTCCATACCACTACATATAGGAAATGCCTCGAAGAAACTTGACAAGACAATGGTCAGTTCAGCAGGTATAATAGACCTATACAACATCGTAATATACAACAAATGCCACCAAGGCAAAATATCGTGACTTCACCATATGAAGTCATTTCGACAAGAGACAAAGTTAAGGGATTAGAACTTGCCCAAACAAGCCAAAATTCTCAATTCACGCAAGCAGAAGTTCCAATCCCCCACACCATCCTAGCCAAGTAGACCTCCTCATAGAATAGGCACGTTAGGCATGCCTCCTCAATATTCACAATAAGCGCCAATTAGACCCACCATCTCTAACACCGCTCCTCCCGGTCTAGTACAAAACAATCCATTCCCGACAATACCCGTCATACTTAAACATGTACTCCAAATCACCACAAGGGGATATGTTCTCTCTCCTGCCGTGTTTGCTCAAACACAGTGTTTCCTTATGCCCCTACCAACGCATACGCTACGCCATATCAACAACCCATTCCACCGCGCTCCCTCAACAGCCCCATCAATGGTCGAAACCTATACGCACAGGGACTTACCTGAATATTTGAAAGAGCCTTAGATTTCACCATACGAAGTGTCATGCTTCCAAGACCCTTCCGATTTACCCAAGTACAAACGTGAGGGAGATCCGAACGCACATATATCAAGGCTTACGCCACGTACCATACGAGAACTAATCCTCGGGATGGGGTTGTTGCTAAAATATTCCCAAAACCTCGAAGGCATTGCTCTTGATTGGTATTATAAAATACCCGAGGCTTCCATCCATTCATTTAAACAACTCATTTTAGAGTTCATTAAAGCATTTGACATGAACAAATTGTTAAGAACAGAATCAAAGGAGTTCTTACACATTAAGCAGAACATAATGAATCTATTACTCATTTCATCCAGAGATGGCGTATAGTTCTTTATTCTTCACCAAAGGCTCCAAATATGGACTAAATGGAACTATGTGATTTATTCCTTCATTCTCTCAAATAGAGAAGTGAAGGAAGAAGTGTAACACCCGAACAAGTTATTACTTCCTCCCGAGCACTCAAGTGTTGATATATGATTTCTTTCGTATAAGGACGGTTCCTTTGATTGTGAAGTCATGCTTGATCCGGATTGTATCTTCTTTGCATTTGAAGATCTTTGACCGAGTCGTAATATGTTTGGACTCTTTATTTCTTTCATTTTTGAAGACTCCGAGTTCAATCTGATTTAGGGGTGAATTGTGGATTTACCCATCTTTATGAATCAGCCTTGGATCACCAGATTGATCTAAGAGATGTTTTAAGTTTATTTTGGATGAACAAAAATTATAGACCTTACGTAAAGTCAGTAAGGTATGAATGTGTTGAATAAGCAACCGGGAGTCTAACTCAGCTGATCGTGTTAAATGAATTAGTTCCCAATATCATAATATCAGGAAGGCCTAGACCTTAGCCGTAATAAATTTCGTGTATACTTGTAAACTTTTTATCAATGCCGGATAGAATCCATTTCGGGAATGTTATACCACCGTTGGTTCTTATAATCGATCGGTCCTACTTGTGAGACCTAGAATGGATTCGTTAAGGTTAATAACCTTAACCTAAACTATAACCTATTGGTTAAATTATTATTAATCTAACCTAGCCCTAAACTATAAGCTAAATGTTCCTAAGGTTAGCTACACCTTAGCACTACGAAGTAAGACTAATGTCTTACCTTATTATCTACCTATGTTTCTAACCTATCTTAACTATTGATCATGGTTGGAGGGGACCCATGATGAAGCGTGCGAGCCATGGGCAAGGTGGTTTCCATGGCATTAAATGAGGTGGATAAGGATGAAGGACTTGGGATTTGGCGCGAGGTCGCTAACAGCCTATCTGGGACTCGACGTGGCAAAGATCACCAAATTTTGGAATGGTTGTTTGTTTTCATTTGTCAATCGCCAACTTTGGTAAATGGTGGCAATGGAAAATAGGCGGAATCTTGAGTTAATGTCATTGATGAACTTCGGCCCCCGAGCGGATTGCTTGGGAAGGCATGCAAATGGAAAACTAGTTGGTTGCTTGGTTTTCCATAGGCTCCGCTTTTTTTCTGTTTTGATCACCGGGTTCTTCGAACCAGCCTACTTTGTGTCAGCATGGCAACTATGAGAATATCTAGCTTTTTTTCTCTCGGGGAAAGTTTATAAGGCATGAAGGTAACAGCTTTATTGTTGTTTAATCTATCGTGGGAAGAAGAAGTGAAGGGAAAGCGAGCACATTTAGAGGTCTTCTTTGGATTTTTAAGTGACATTACTAGGTATGATAGGCCTTGACTTTTAAAAATCTTACTTTACTCCAAATGCTTTCATTAAAACAACTTTGTTCATGTGAATTTAGTATTGTTGGTTTGAGGCAAAGTATTGGTTCTTATTTTCCTGTGGAATTAGGAATCTTGGGTTAATCAAGACCTCATGGAATGTTTATCGTATTTATTCTTCCTTTGGATTCATTTCATCAAGACCCGGCCAATGTGCTTTTATTGTTGTTGAACCCGTTGAATCTTGCTATGAATACTTGAAGTTTCTTCCGTTTGGAATGCTTGCGTGATTATACTACTCGAATGCGACTATGAGAAGTCCTCACCGTGTTTGTAATTTTGGGTTAAACTCGCTGGAGTCCTCAAACGAATTTATGTTTATGACTTCGTAGAAGTTTTCTCCGAATACCGCTGGAATCCTTCAAATGGATAGTATGTTTATGACTTTCGTAGAAGTTTAGTTGAGAATACTATATGGTATTGACTCCGCTTGGAGCTCTTGGAAACGTAACTTATGTTTATGAATTCTGTAGAAGTTTTGCTCGAATACCGCTGGAATCCTTGAAATGGATCGTATGTTTACAACTTCGTAGAAGTTTAGTTGAGAATACTATATGGTATTGACTCGCTGGAGCCTCAAACGTAGCTTATGTTTTTGACTCTGTGTAGAAGTTTTTCCGTGAATACCGTTGGAATCCTGAAATGGATAGTATGTTTTTGACTCCACCCGTAGAAGCTTTGTTGTGAATACTTATTAGTTTTGACTCTATTGGAGTCCTTGAATTGTTGTCGATGAATTCAACTTTAATCGAAACCCGGTTGTGAGTAATCGGGTTGGATTTGACATTGTTAGAGTCCTCGGGTTTTTCATTTAAACATGAATCCCGATGAAGTTCTTTGATATGATGCGTGTGGCTCGATTCCCGATTTAAGTCCTCGCCGTGTGCATGCATATGAATAGACTCTTTCTTATATTGCTGTCTTTATGTTCAATTTGATTCTAAGGAATTAAGAAAATGGGTTTTCTTTACAAACTCGACTGCTTTGAGACCCCCCATGTTTTGAATAGCTCGACTTCAGATGAAACTCGAGGAAATTATTGATATGGAATCAAACGTGGAAGTCCTTGTTGTGGTTATTCTTTCTGAATTCGCTTCGATATAAGTTCTGCCGTATAATCGCAGGGATTAGATTCAATGAATGAAGCTATGCATGTTTGTGTTTCACTCAAGCATGAATGTCACCGACCGCATATGGAAACGCCATTTGTTTATAGTGTTATCTAGTCTCGTGTTTGACTGTGATAAAGAGCTCTACCATGTAAGCATGTGTCAAAGCGATGGCGTTGGTTATTTTCATGTTGATGAATGTATGGAAAATATTTGTTGAGTCTATTATGGTTGGATTATTTACTATTGCTTTGTCGCGAGAGCTCTTGTATTGCTTAATAGCTACAGGTGATTTTTATTATTGAATTTAGATGAAACTGTAGTTTCTTCTTGTGATCTCGATCGCTTTAATCGCATGCAAATGTAATCACGTTATTCTAGAGGATCTGCATCCTTAACATGATAGATATGAGAATCTGATTGACTCTGTTCCTTCTCCTAAGCTGTAAATTATATGTTGATGTATAATAAGTGGAATAAGAAAATACTCTCTCTCCTAGTCTGGAAACTTTGTGTGCTTTCTTCTTGAATCCTTATGTGATCTCTACGGTAAGGGAAAAACAAGAATAGACCGTGGTATTGTATGGAGAGACTGGTATAAAATGTGTGTTGCTGTATAAGTAGGTATACTTGTCAATACCATTGAAATGTGTTATGATTATAAAAGAATTAAGACAGTTGAGCTTGTTGAATGTTATAAACTGCCTTTGAGTAATTGTTAGAAACATTCTTGTTGGAGTATTGCTGTCTTTAGAATGGTAGTATTCATTTGTTCTTAGTCTCTAATATATAAAATGAATTATCTGAAAGGTATTAAGGATTAATTGACATCTATAATATGAGTCATGCGTTTAAGGTCATGTAGAAATATATGAAGATGAATAGCCCGATTTATGTTAAGAATTTGAAGAATTGATTTCATTTAAACAGTTGTTTGATGAGAAAATTGGTGGATTGCAATTGTTTTAAGAATTAGTGCTTATCATGCCTCGGCTTCACCGAATCGACCCGTGGCTGTTGACAATTTTTGCGTATGGTGCCGTAAGTGGTAAAGGCACGCAGATCTCGATATGATATTCAGAGTGTTTAATTTGGTTTTATGATGAAGTCTAACTTGATTCTCTAAAATGTATTACATGAAGAAAGTTGTTCTTTTGTCGTTGAGTATTGTATCAAGTATGCTAAATGCATAAATTGTAATTGATTAGCTTAGAAATGAATGAAATGAGGGGATTGTTACATTTATGTGGCTACATTTTTATCTTGATGAATTGAACTTCTTCGGTTCGAATGTTTTAAAGTGCATTTTATCATTTTTATACCTTGAAGTTATTAGGATTCTCTAAGTAAGCCTCAGAAAGATTATGTGGCCGATACTTGTAAATGATCGTAGTTCATATGTTCTATATAAGGCTAAATTAGAAATTAGCCCACTATTCTTCGGGAAGCTAAGGTTAAAATAAACCTTAACAGAAGTTTCGAACTAGGAAGAGTAATTTATTACTCCTAACCTTGATCTAAGTCAAGACAACATATTAAATGATTTAAAATTACTATATCTTAATACAAATAAGCATGATATAATACAGTTTTGGAAAACCGATTTAAACCTAAAAAGGTATATTTATCATCCTTAAGAGGAGACTTAGGGCTACTGCCCATTTTCGTTGATTAAGATTATTGTGAATCAGTGATCTCCTTGTTGAGACCTAAATCTTATTAAACTTCTCTTTGTGGAATGGGTCTTAATAAGAAAGGCGATTCTAAGGTGAGGAACCCAGGGGTTGGGAAAAGACTACCCTAAAAGGAGCGTCTTAAAGTATAACTTTAACTCAACGCAGTAACACCTAAAGATAAGTAGATCTTTCCGAGGTGGTTTTCAGAGGATGTCGACACATGTCGATCGTAGGTTTAACTTTCGAGAAGATTAGATCTTCTCGAGGATACAACAATGCAGTGGCTTATGGCGACACCCTTTGAATCGATCGTTAAGATTTACACCTTAAACTCGAACAAGTTTTACTCTGGATCTCGGTTAGGAACATGGTCATGTTATGAGGCTACCTTGGAGATTTGGGGTACATTGACACACTGGGTTAACTAGGGTTTATCCAGTATGTCAGCTTATCCCTAGTCCTCAAGAGCATCCTTATAACGTTGTCATGTTATTAATCCGTTCCTGAGTGAATGACTTGGGGGAGGGATGACTGACAGAAGTCAGTATGGGACATTCTATATAACATCAGAGTAGGGTGGAGGACGTATTCCAGATTGACGAGTATGCCGTCAAGGAATATGAGACATGAACAGTATGTTTCAAAACTTTGGCCAAAGTATCGCAAGCTGCTGATTGCGTTGTCCTATGTCACCTAGTCTAAGGGATGAGATGCCGATGAATAATGGTAACGATTATTCAGATAGGTTCCTGGATAGAGCATTCTGAAATCCCAGATTAGGGAAGAGAATCGCAAGAGTGAAGAGTTTGTAAAAATGCCAACTCGTGGAAACACATGAATAGATCAGAGATCACCGAGTCATGGAATGAATAGATCGGTGGTGCACCGAGTCAATACAACCCGCATATGGTTATCTGTTATGAGAATGGTTGTTTTGATTTGTGAGTTCTAAATTATGTATTTAGAAATGGGAAGCATTTATAAAAAAAAATTTCTTGTTCTAATGTACTAAATTGGGAACGTTACAAGAAGTCTAGAAGTTCCCACTAAGGACTTACGATAAAGTACTTGAGAGTGCTCTCCGAATAGATCAAGTGGCAATAGATAGTGGTCGTAAGACATATGGGAAAACGGAGGTTAATCACCTCCAAATGTAACACTATAACTTATCCTACTACCACGAATGTCAATCAAGGACCTATAATCCTTAACAAAAATCACGGGGTGACAACAGATGGAGTAATCCGATCAGCCTAAAAGGTAAATACCGTGAATACTTCACCACCAATGAATAATCAACTAAATAAAAACTTTACCCCAACAATCAATACAATGGATTTTAATCATCCTCATCAACAACAACAACAATGGCAAAGCCCTACACAGGGCCCAAGCCAAAATTCAACTAGGTACCAAAACCAGAATTCAAACCAAAGACAACAAACGCAAAATTTTAATCCTAATAGCAATGAGTTTGATCAAAATTTTGGGCCACAATATATGCCAAACCAACAAACTAGGAATTACAATCCCAATTCATATTGTGGTTTCCACAAAATTCAAGGTCATGACACTAGAACGTGCCGTGACTACAATAAATTCATGCAACGTTTTCCAGAGGAACAAAGACAATTCTTCACAGATATGTTCTGGCAGATCCCGTGTCGCCACCACCAAACACGATCGCAGGGGCGCTTCCCTCGAATGCTCCCCTCAAGATCTTTAATGATCCTCCCAAATCATGATAACAATAGGCTAAATCTAACTGGGACGAACAAGAGCGTAATGACAGAAACAATGATCATGAAGCTTCAACTTCGCTAAATCCATTAGTTGCGCCATAATTCAGGAAGTCACCACGACTTCCAAGATAGTTGGTTTAGTAGAGTTAGACGACTGAACTACCCATCGAAGCTGAATAAGGACACGCAGAGTATTTCTCTCAGCCAAGCCCAAGTCACTCCTGCAAGGAATGCAGATAAGATCCAACAAATAGTAGAAAAACCCATAAAGGTGCCTATGATTTAATTAGCGACCTAACAAAAACCTTCTCGCACATTTCATTTTTAGACTTATTAAAGAATTCTCTCGCCACTTACAGGTGGCTATTCTTCTAGAAGCATTAGGTTTAGGTCATTTAATTAACATCACTCCACCTCCGAAACAAAAGTGAACCATGTAGACTTTGATATTCATCCTCTGAGGTGTGGATAGGGATGTCAAATTCATATTCGAGATAAACAAAATGCCAACAGATGCTGAGATCGCATGCCGAGGTGATCCAGCCTTACACTTACAAGTATGGGTTTATAATAACTACGTGAAATGAGAAATGGTTGACGATGGGGCGGCGGTTAACATAGTCCCCTTCTCTTTCCTTCAAAAGCTAGGGTATGGAGAAACCAATTGTTCCATAACTCGAAACACACTAAGGGGCTATGATAGCCTTAAAGCCACCTTGGTTGGAACTATAATATTACCGGTCACCTTAGGACCTAAAACAATCATGACCGAGTTTTATATTATAGATCGAGAAACTAACTACAATATGATCCTACGACCATGGATACACCGTATGAAGGCAATCCCTTCTACGTTATTCCAAGAAGTAAGATTCTTGCATCTAGGAAAGATATTTGTAGCTAAAGGTGATCCAAAACCATTTGATGTACACCTAGCTGACTTAAAGAAAAGACCAGGCATGCACTCGGAGTTTGAACTCCCAACAAACCAACTTAATAAACCCACTGACGCAAAACCAGAGGAAAAGTTGGTACCTACAACGGATCTTGAGACTATGAGTCTAGTCAAGGCAACCCCAGCCCCCAAAGATGAGGCTAACACTGTAGAAATAGTATCATTAGGAACTACTGCAAAAATCATTGAATTGATAGAACAAGATTTACCAATGTTCTTACCATTTGATTCTGTAGGCATGGGATATTCCCTAGGTGTTGGTTCTCTTCCAACAGAGGATCTCTGTATGGTGGAAGTAGAATGCGCAAACACAACAAATCCTAGCATCCATATTCCCACTAATATTGGACGCCCATTTGATGGAGCTAGATGTCACATGAGCGGGGCAGGTGTAATCTTTACTTCCCCTGAAGGAAAAGTCCTACCATTCGCCTTCAAACTAAATTTTGAATGTACAAACAATGACGCTGAGTACGAAGCCCTCCTCCTTGGCCTCATTTTAGCCAAGAGGATCGGTGTTAATAACATCAGGGTGTTAGGAGACTCACAATTGGTAGCAAACCAAGTCTCTGAGATATATGAAACCAAAGCCGAGCACTTACAACTTTACAAAACAGCTGTGTTAGATCTAAGCAAGGAGTTTGACTTCATATCAATTGAAGCAATCCCACGAGAACACAATCTTCTCGTTGATTCAATAGTGACTTTAGCATCACGCTTTACTCCAAACAGTAAGTTAGAGGATACCCATTTCATGGTATCCCTTTGTGATAAACCATTGATAAAAATAATGACAAATTCTCTTTTAAACGAAAATGAAAACAAATCTACTATCCTAGACCACATTGATAGTGATATGGCCACTCTGAATTACTTAAACACCTATGCGGCATTACATCTCTCCTATCATATGATAGATTTTTCCTTAATCCCACATTCATCTTCCTACTTCGGAAATCCCATGATGAAACTTCCCTCGCAAATGGAACCTAGCATATATACAGTAGAAAATGGGGACGATTTGGATTTGTCTCTAGCCCCACTTGAGTTTGAAGAAGGTAATGCCTCTTTAATCGAAGAAACAATTGATGTTAACATCGGAACAGAGGATGAACCAAAGATCTTGAAACTAGGATCCTCGCTAACCCTAGAAGAAGTAGAAATACACACTCGAATCCTCAAGGAACATCAAAAGGCTTTTGCATTTAATTATAAGGAAATGACAGGAGTTGCACCCCACATTGTGGTGCACAACCTTGTCACTAAATCTGATGCAAAGCCATTAAAAAAGTCAAGACCGATGAAACCTAAGGTAGCTCTCATGGTGAAAGAGGAGGTGATAAAGCTCCTCCAAGTAGGATTCATCAAACTAGTCGATTACTCTCAATGGGTATCTAATATCGTTCCTGTTCTAAAAAAGAATGGGAAGATATGCATCTGCATAGATTTCGAGACATTAACAAAGCATGTCCTAAGGACGACTTCCCATTACCATCCATAGATATCATTGTTGATGCAACAACCGGATTTGAAATTTTGTCTCTCATGGATGGATTCTCGAGATATAATCAAATCAGAATATCCGAACAAGATCAAGCTAAAACCACATTTATAACTCCTGGGGAACTTATTGCTATGTTGTTATGCCATTTGGTCTCAAGAACACCGGTGCTACGATACATCTGAAATGAGCTATGACATATATATTTCACGATCTAATTCATAAAATTGTGGAATCCTACGTAGATGACTTGTTGCTAAGGCCAAGAAGCGTTGTGACCATCTCAAGGTACTTCACATCATTATTTCACGTCCGATAGAATACGTGAGTCACGCTAAATCTAGAGAAATGTGTTTGGTGTAACAGAGGGAAGCTCCTAGGTTACATCATATCATCACGAGGGATAGATGTTGATCCAACCAAAATTAGGGCTGTCCTTGAAATGGTCCCACCTTTGAATGAATCGGAATCGTGTCATTTCTCGGAAAACTTGGTGCAATCTGGAGATTCATCCGGACTTAAGCTTCACCATCCATCCAATCAACAATGCTCAAGAAAGATTATAGTATTGATTGGACCGAAGACTGCAATGAAGCTTTTGATGTAGTTAAGCGTTTCCTATTATCACCACCTATGCTAATTCCACCTAAGCTAGACCACCCGTTAATTTTATATTCACGAGCTACCGATGTCTTCACTGGCCTCGTATGTTGGCTCAAAGATGATGACAAAATAGAATGAGTGATTTATTTCATTAGCCAAACGTTCTCGACTATGAAACACGTTATACACAAGCAGAATGAGAATGCCTCGCCATAGTCTTTGCTACTAAGCGCTTAAGACACTATATGTTGAATCAAGAAACAAGGGTCATGGTAAAAATGGACCATTTACGAACTTTCCTCACACAAGGGTCCTTGTCTAAAAAGGCTAGACGTTTTATAACCTTAATGGGGGAATTCGAATTAACATTTGTAAATCAAAAATCCGTTAAGGGACAAATCATCGCGGATTGGTTAGCTGATAACCCATTAGACGGAGGTGATCTAGTAAATCTAGACTTTCCCGATGAGTGCGTATACTACATTGAAACCAGACCTCCTATCTCTGAGTGTCCCTGGTATACCGACATTATTAATTATATCATGGACCATACGTATCTAGAAGGGGCTACACCGCAACAAAGAAGGTGGTTACGCATTATCGTAGCAAAATGTGTCATTATAGAGCAAGTATGCTCTATCGGAAAGTGTTCAATGGAATGCTCCTAAGATGTGTCGACACGTAAGAATCCAAGAAGATTCTCCATGAATCTCACAAATGGAATGTGTGGAGGTCACTTTGGTGGCCATGCCACCGATCGTAAAATACATCGAATGGGCTATTTATGGCCCACTCTGAGCACGACACAATAGATTTTGTACGCAGTGTCATAAGTGCAAGAGTTCTCCCATGAGATCCACATGCCGGCACAAGCTCTACAACCAATTCGCTACTCCATGGCCCTTTTCTACGTGGGGTCTTGATTTGATAGGGAAATTCTCTCCTCGTTACACAGACGGCCATAATTTTATAATCATGGCCACCGAATA
Organism: Taxus wallichiana var. yunnanensis; assembly: GCA_018340775.1. Taxonomy (NCBI): domain Eukaryota; kingdom Viridiplantae; phylum Streptophyta; class Pinopsida; order Cupressales; family Taxaceae; genus Taxus; species Taxus wallichiana. The sequence goes on along the minus strand of CM031233.1, from coordinate 205,021,720 downwards.
TTTTAATAAGTGGGTAGAGGCTATGCCTCTTACTACCATTTATCTTAGGGTTATGTAATCACCAAGTTCATTTTGAACCAAATCATTTATAGGTATGGTATCCCACAAGTCATTATCTCAGATAATGGAACTTCTTTAAAAATGATGAAGTTCGCGAACTATGTAATAAATTTAGAATAAACCATCATACGCCTTCTTTGTATTACCCTCAAGCCAATGGACAAAAGCCAAGTGACAAACAAAACACTGAAAGCCATTCTCCTTAAAATGGTGAAAGAAAACAAATGAGATTGGCACTTGAAGTTATATCGGCCTTATGGGCCCACCGAACCTCAATAAGAACACCAAAAGAGTGACTCCTTTCTCGCCGGTATTCGGGCGTAAGCGGTTCTCCCGCTTGAGGTTGAAATAACCAGTCTCTCGCATTTGATTACAAGGATCCTGGATGAAGACACTTATAGGGAATCACGTCTCTCCCAACTAGAAAGCCTAGATGAAGCTAGGTTAGATGTGAATAGTGGCACATAGCCTATGCCACCGCGGATGTGCCGGTAGTATAACAAGAAAGTCTATGAACGTGACATATATGAAGGTGATATAGTTCTAAGGCTGGGCAGGCCGGATCGACAAGAAGACCTGCAAAGGAAGGAAGTTCCGGCCCAAATGGTTGGGCCCATACCGAGTCATGAAGGACTATGGAAATGGTGCATACCTCTTATGTACATTGGAAGGTGAGGAATTTGGTGAAACAGTCAATTCCCTACACCTCAAGCGGTTCTATGCGTAAGCAACTAGCACTATTTATAATTATATTTACATTGCATCTTCATATAGATTAAGATCATTTTGTCCGCTTGTTTCGTACACAAATTGTGATCAAGGAATTTTGTTCTCAAAGCAATTCATTACAAACTCATGATGTTGTTGGCATAAACACTCTAATCATACTTCTCCATTTTCATGATATCATCAAACTATCTCGGAATCATTTTATCAAATAAAGCTAGATATGACAAAGTCTTAACAGTAACCATGCCAAGATCTGCAGGTTTATTCTCACTTTTGGTTTCTTCTTAGGATAGGTGTCTTTCCTATGGTCTGTTCCAGAAGCTTCATGGTGTCACATCTATCCCATATATCTCTTTGGAAATAAGCACATACTGACATTTTACTCAAGAAAACAAGTCAAATATGTATCAAAACAGAAAATTTTAATTTTACACATTTCCTTGCCTCACCAACCTTTGGTGATGAGCTTGCATCTCTTACTAGTGACATAGGGTTGGGAAAGGATGGAAATTCCCTTACTCGCCTATGCTTTGCCTTATTGCCCAGTGATAAACCCACGCTTCTTACTAGTAGCATGGGGCAAAGTGTAAGGGTCCTCTTGACAAATAAATGTAAAAGGTCATACACAAGCAATTCAAATCTTGAAGTCTTTGAGTTAAAAACAAATGAATCAGATGTCCAAAATTCCAAAAGAGTTCAAAATCCTAAAAACCCTGTGATTTTGTCTACCATGTGGCCATCTAAGGATCTAAGTCTGGATAAACCGCAAAGTGAGTTGCATCTAAAACTATGAAGTCACTCGAATGGAGTAAGCTTTTGGCATCCTAATTTGGTTCCGCCAAAGCTTTGTCTATATTTCATCACTATCATTTCAACACATTTCATGACTTGCGCCCTTTCCAACTCTCGGTGATAAGCCCTCGCAGCCTTACTATTTGCGTGGAGTTAAGAGAGGGGCAAGTCTATCTCGCTCATCATATCAATTTATCTTCACCACTTTGCCAAAACGAAAATGAAGTATCCAAAATTACTTACGTAAACTAAGATTCAAAATCACATTGTATCTACATTATCATATATCAAAGATCATGAAATACAAAAGGAAAATAAACACTTGCATCATTTGTTCTCCATTGTATACATTCTAAGGAGCATACATACATACATCATAATCTACATGAGAAAACTGGAAAGGAAACAAAGCCATAAATGCCAAAAGTCTGATCCAAAAAGAATATATATATATGATCAAAGTTTCAGACAATACCATCATACACTAAGCATGGTCAAAATTCTCAAAGAGCCCGGGATATAAAAAAGAATATATCATACAAAATCTACGAGAGCCAAGTTGCTTCTCAATCCCTACGAGACCCTCTAAAGGCACACACCCACGCCAGGACTCGGCTACGCGAGCGCTCGAGTGCATGGAGGGCTTAGGATCCCGAGGGGCAGCCATGGCCTCACCACGAGAGTGGCTCCTCATCAAGCGCTCGCCGTCCCATACCCACTAGCTCCATGCGAAGAGTCGATACCATCCTCGGCCACATGCGACTGGGGCAAGATGCAAAGATGTTCTACCGGCCGAGGGCTCCCAACATCCATGTGCACAACTCGGCCTCGGGTCCTCTCCATGGGGATCATCAGTATCGATGCATACCCGCGAATCAAGTCTCACCACTCGTTAGAGGTCTTTGCAAAAAAAAGGAAACAAAGACAAATTAGAAACCAAACAAGAGATTAGAAATACAAGATAAAACAAAATGAGAGATAGCAACTAAGGAGATCCTAACTAAAAACAAACATTAAAAGGACAAAGGGTAACTTACTCGGATCACCAGGCCTCCAGGATGGATCTATAGGATCAACACCTCGCCTGAGATGCCGCCTGGCCGATCGAGGGGCTGCTCCCGTGATCGGGAGCAACGTAGCACACCGCAATGGACTCATCCTCCCTACCATGGCCTTGGGAGAGTGGCTCCTCTGAAACCAGAGTCACTCTCTCTACACTCTACTCGGCCCTCACTACCTACATAATATCCTAAGTGTCATGCCACTCAGGATCACTTTCCTCCTCTATCTCTCCCCCTGTAAACTCCTCAGACTTGGAGTCTATGTTAATGGGGTCATTGCTGCCGCATGGGCGGGACCCACGGCAATACGGAAGCAAGGGTGCCTCGAGGTGCACGGCTCTCCTCCTCGCACGTACTACCCTCCTAGCCACAATAGGAACACTAGGACTAACCACTATCCAACCCCGGCCTCTAGGCCCCCCTCTGGCCTCTCGGACTGATCTATATACCTGAAAGCTTACCTGGGGAAGCATGCCCATATAGGGTAGGCCAAACTGCGAGAACTCACCAAATGGGTGTATCTCCACTTGCCTCACTCTATCAATAAGCTGCCTTGTGGTGGAGCGGGGAGATCAAAGTAAGAGCCTCTCGCCCATATACACCGCCATAGTCTCTGCTATGGTGTGGCCTCCATGTCAGCGAAAGTGGTCGAGAAGCAATCGGGCTGATGAGGTGCTCTGAGCACCGACATATCTCGTCCATCTAGCTGCCCTCACGGCTCGGGATCGCCACCTCTACACCTCGCCATAGGGGATGAAGTGCTCATAGACCCAACTCATGACCAGTGGTCGGGTGGCTCAAGGATCGCCTCATAAACAGACTACCCTCGTATAAATCATGGTAGGTGGTCCCAGTATGTCTGCTCCCTGCATATATCCAGCCATGTCCCTCTATCTATGCAATGATAGGGGACCAGCAATATAACAATGTGTCTCCTCCCTTGTCCTCGATCAGTCTCGAGGCAAGGATCCCCATGATGGCCTGGTGAAGTAGGGGATGGGAAAACTGGGAATAGATCGAACTCTAACCCCCTTCTTTGACCCCATGGAGATGACTACATCTCCCATGTATGTAGCCCACTGTGCTATCTGGGCCCGCAACCCATCGGCTGTCTCAAGGGTGAGACGTCTCCTAATTATCGCGACCCCCAGAATGTGATAGACATCCTCCAAAGTAATGGTCCACTCACCACGGACCCCAGCAACCGGAAGGTGTTCGATCAGCATCCCAATATGAGAAAAAGTCACAAATAATGTGGCTTGGAAGGAGCAACGGGGCACGCGTGATATATGTAGTATACCAGCCCCCGCCGAAGAGTATCCTCCTCATCCCTGTGAAGGGCATCTAACACTCCTGGGAGCTAGTCACACTCCCTCTCTTGGCTCCATCGGATATACTCCTCTCTCACTTGCATACACCCAAAAACACATAAAACAGAGCAAGTTAGCATCCGAATAATACTGGAAAAATCATGAAAACATGTAGAAATGCTAAAAATGCAAAAACAATCTCAAACAGATGTTCTTTTGGCATTCTGTGTGAAACCGCCGCCCTGAGCAGGGAGGCGGTTTTGTAACCGCCGCCTTAAGGGCGCGCAATCGCTCACAGGCGGTGGTCGTGGCCTGAAAACCCACGCGGGTTTTTAAACCTAAAAATCCTAAAAGCGCAAAACAAGACCATTTTAACTAAAAAAAAAAGCCTACCCAAGAGGCGCCCCCTAGATGGACCTTTTAACACTAACATTTTCAAAAATTACCCCACGACAAATAGTTTAGCATTTCAAAATTAACGGGGTAAAAGGATAAATTGAAGAAAACTAACCTGTGATCTCATGGGTCAATGTTCTCGCATGAGGCATGATCACTATCTCGTCACATGGACGTTTTGACTCTACTCACGCAAGAAACCGTCACCGTGGGTTCCAGAGCTCAAAATCAATTAAATTAACTCGCGAAATGAATAGGAAAATGCGCCACTTTCGTATATATATAGCACTCGATTCGTTTTAAATGCCCTTTTCCACAGGTTTGGAGCGCCGACGGAGGTAAGTTCTTATCCCCACACAAATGGTACGTTCTCATTTCCTATTGTTTTAGCATTTATTTTCCAAACTATTATGTCTATCTGCACTTGAGTTCTCTTTTCGCTTTGCAGTAGTAGGGAATTTTGGATGTCATCATTTCAACACACGAACGTATCGTATAACTTCTAGCTTCCCATTTTGGGACCACCATACTCGGACCCACCGTTTTACACCTCTTCATGGCTAAAACGCTTCTCCGAGGGGGCAATATGTACATACCCAAAATTGTAAGTACATCAGATCTTCGAACAATGTAACAAATGCCCCTAATGATGATACAGTCTCCTCGATAGGTGATCGGGATCCGGAAAAGATATCCAAGTATGCGTTAACATCCCGTATGCCCCGCTTAGCCCCAAGTATAAGTCCTCGTAACCGTCGCCCGCTCGGGGTGGTGGTCCTTTACACATTTTCCGGGAAGCTCTTTTAACACGACTTATGTAATTTCAACATTTTACAAGCTTTATTTCACCGCCATAAGCTTGCATTTATGATTCTGGTTCCCTGGAATAGTGTTTTGCCATTGTTTATAGTTTAAGAGTTCTATTTAGTTTTTACCTTGGGTAAATGCAAATGCTATAAATAGTTGGCTTGTGCTCAAGCAAATGGCCCCTCAAATTTTCCTCTGATTTCTCTTTGCAATAGATTTAGTTTTCATTTTGCTTAGAGTGCTTAGTTTCTTTCATTGCATGCTTAGTTAGCATTGTTTTACTGTTAGTAAGCCACATATCCATCTTGTGCAAGTACTGTTATTATTTCATCCAATCCATTGGAATAGGATAGTCTATTTATCAATAGGAAGCCATTAAAGTTGTAGGTTTTGTTCTTCAAATAGGATAGTTTCAGGTTCTGGACGTTTCATGTTACATGACTCGCAATAAATCCCGCTAGGAATTGCATAAGCCAAGCTCTGTACTCTTGCGCTATCCCTCTCCTACTCGCATTGTATTCAGTCTGTATCTTGAGCTACCTTTGTCCCAATATCTACTTCTGTTGATGCTAGCATTACACGCTTTTCTGGATCCACGTGAACACGAAGGAACGAGGAGATCACACTGAGGGGAAAAATCACACACACCATCGATTCACCACTATTATGGAATCCGGGTTCTAGCTTTCAAAGTTCTAAATTAGAATAATATCAAATAGAGTAGTTAATTGCTTTATTTTAGTTAATTTTACTTTTGATATTGTCGGGGAAGTTGTGGGGATTGATAGTTTATGAGAGACTATGATTCATTCCTCACTTCTGAGGTAGGATCGACAGTCTTGCAAATAGATTAGATCAGTTATTTCATTGTTTAGAGTAGATCTACAAATCGCACAGACAAATAGCTATACTCGGTTATCTTGTTTATTTTAAATTGTTATTGTAGTGCCAATTCTAGATACGTTAAACAGTTACTCTTTTAGATTCATTCGAATAGTTCATCAGTAAAAATACAAAAATAGAGAAATCATATATGCTATAGATATATTTCATGTAGTTAAATTCACTTTATTGCAGTTTGTTTACATTATTGCTTTTGTATGACAATCACGGGACCTAGGAGCCCAGAGAATACGTATTGAGCCAATCGTGCCTCAACCCAATCTCTCGTCACAACAATAGTTGACATAGACGAGAATCTTAGGAGCCAAGTCTTCCAAACAATATGAGACTTACAACAGATCAGCTCTCGAGTTGAGGGGATTAAACATAGAATAAAATCAAGCACATATGTTTTGGTCAAATCAGCCAAATTACAGATTACCCTAGAAAAATATCCATATGACTATAGTAGAAGGGCTTGAAAGAGAGAAAACGTTTGGTTGTGATCCTTTGGTCCCACAGCCAGATGCAAGAGACATTCTCATAGACATGATACTAATCCTAGAATTCCAAGTTGCAAGAACGCCTGTGAGGTACTCTGAGAAGATCGTACAGCTATTAATTTTGAATATAGAGGCTGAGAAAGCATATGATTATTGGATACTAGGGATCAGGGACTGAATTCGTACATGACTATAGTAGGACCGCAACAACCAAGAGTCTACGGTTGCGATCCACAAATCCCGTAACCCAATGAATTCGTAAGTAAATCGACATGACAACCGGCCTACGCACACTAGTATTCGAGATCTACTCCACTTCTACCTATCATCATCACACAGCTTATCCATATTAGACATAGTGGTGACAAAGCTAAGGAGTTCTAGACTAGGCCAGAGAATCACCCATAGATTCAACTATATTTACCATCTACCCTATGACCTTATTTGGGGATATACACGAAACTATCCTGGACATTTTCCACGTATTCCACAACCTATAGACCGAATCACGCCGAGCTTGATATTGATTGGAGCCTTCGAGCAGTCATCCTTGCGATCGATCTATCACACCGATTCGGAGTTAGGTGGGCCTTCTTTTCCTTAGATTCACAATTTCCACTAGTGCGCGTCGAAGACATTAGATTTCCTAACTAGTTTGTCTATATCACATACATATTTCATCCCCACTGTCGGTTGTCTTAACACGACCTCGAGAGGTCGGGTGCGAGGAAGAGTTACTTGTAGATTCCCAAGCTCGCTTGTTACTTTTCCGTCATACAGCTTCCTAATGATACTATCTCTATAATAACGGTTTCATCCTTGACCACTAAAATGCCTTCGATCAAACTCCGTGACTTCTAACTCCGTTCAGGAACTAGTTTTTCTTCCGGTACCACACTTGCAGGTTTGTTTAAATGATTTGTGGGAATATCAAATTCAAAGTGGAACCTTGGCCTTTTCTTTAAGTTGGCCAAATGTATGTCAAAAGGCTTTAGATCACCTTGTGCCACAAAGACTTTCCCTAAGTGTAGGAATCTGACCTCCTGGAATAGAGTGGAGGGGATTTCCTTCATGTGGTGGATCTAAGGATGGCCAAGGATCATATTATAGTTAGTTTCCTGGTCTATAATATAAAACTCAATGAGTACCATCTTGGGCCCAAGAGTAATCGGTAATACTATGGTTCTGATCGAGGTTACCTTGAGGCTATCATATCCCCTTAGTGTGTTTCGCGTGAGAGGAGAAATTGGTCTCCCCATACCCTAACTTTTGAAGAAAAGAGAAGGGGACTATGTTAACCGATGCCCCATCATCAATCATTACACGTTTCACATATTTATTATAGATCCAAACTTTTAAAACAAGGTGGATCACCTCTACGAGCTATTTCAACATCCGTAGGCATCTTACTTATGTCAAACACAAACCCAATGTCCCTTTCAGGTTGCCCTGGAGGGAAAACGTCGAAGTCTATATGATTTAATTACATTTCTGGTGGAGGGGGTGATGTTAACCAGATGACCTAAACCTAGTGCCTCTAAGAGCATGGCTCGCAAGAGTAGGGGAATTATTTAGTAGATCCAAGAAGGAAATGTGTGAAAAGGTCTTGGTCAAATCACTGATTAGATCATAAGCCCCTATCGCTTGCTTAGCATATCATGAATATTTCTTGATACATCCGGATAAATTAGGATTGATTGCGAAGAATAATCCCTAGCTCTTGTTGCAACATTAATTTGGGGTTCAACGTCTAACTCTACCAATCCCACGATCTTCGTTTGTTGGCGACCATCCAAAGGAGGTGCCACCTATGGGTTTGATGAAGTTGAGGCTTCACGATCATGAGTCCCTATTATAATACCTTTATTGGAACCATTGGGATCTAATATACCATCCTTTGGACGTGTGGGGAGAGGATCGTTGAAGATCCCTAATGGTGTATTTTGTGGGGACACTAGTCCCATGTAGGCATTTTGATTGGTGTGAAGTTGGGTTTACCAAAACATATCGACAAATGAATGTTGTTGATCCTATGACAAGCATTGTAAAACTTATTGCAATCGCGACATGTTCTTGCATCATGCCCACAAACCCTATGGAAACCACGTAGTATAGATCAGGATCATAATCTCGTGGCCTTTGATTTGTTCCTTGTTGTGGCCCAAAATTACGGTTATTGTTTGGTTGCTGATTGTTGTGGTTAAAATTTTGAAACCCTTGCCCTTGGTTCTGGAATTGGTTGGAATATTGAATGGGTCTTGGGTTCAATATTTTCCTTTATTCTTGAGGTTGTTGTTGTTGTTGTTGTTGATGATTAAAATCCACAATGTTTACCAAGGGTGAGAAATTGTTGTTTCTCTTATTATTGCCATTATTGTTGTTGTTATTTGTAACACATGTGTTAGTAGGATTAACCACATTAGGATTTTGGGTTGGTCAATCACACCATCGGTCGTGGCTCCATGATTCTTGTTAAGGATTTTTTGTCCTTGATTGTTATTTTTGTTGTTGGAGTAGCTAGGAGAGTGTTTTGAGCAGAGTGACTAACTTCCCATTTGCCCCATAGGTCTTATGGCCACTGTCAATGGCTGCTTGGTCAATTCGAAGAGCACCTTCTAGTACTTCCTCATAGCTCCTGAGTGGGAACTTTTGAACCTCTTCCTTTGTCTCTCTATTGAGAGAGTGGAGGAATAAATCACAAAGTTCTATTTGATCCATGTTTGGAGCACTTGCGGAAGAGTAGAGAACCTGTCACCACCTCTGAATGAAGTGGGCTGCAGATTCATTATGTTCTTGTTTGATGTGCAAGAATTACTCGATCCCCTTATTCTTAGCAGCTTATTCATATCAAAATCCTTAATGAACTCTGACACGAGTTTAAAAGAGTGTATCAAGGCCTCTGGTATTCTATAATACTAGTCGAGCGATGCCTTCTAACGTCTTAGGGAATATTTTTGCAACAACTGCATCCCACGGGAGCAACTCTCGAATGGCTATTGCATAGGCTTTGATATGAGCATTTGGGTCACCTTCCCTTTAAAATTTGGAAGATCGTGCGAAATGGCCTTGGGAGCATGACTATCCGGATGGAAAATTCTAGAGGCTCCTTTAGGTACTCAGAGTAGGTTCCCATTGCGTACGTTTCAACCATTAAAGGTCCTTGTTGGGGAAGCAAAGGTTGCATTGGTTACATTGGTTGCTGAAATGGCATGGCGTAGGCATTTTTGGGGCATATGGCATTCCTTATGGATAACCATAAGGGCATAGAAAGGTGTATGTATCTACTTATGGCATCTTAGAGTACATGTGCATATAGGGAATTTGGCCACTTTGATATGGAGCTGAAGGCGTGAAGACAGGGGAATGTCACATTTGAAACTGGTATAGTGTTTAAGAACACACTTATAATCGACGCCTATTTTAGGTATCCATATGTGGCTTCGGGGGGCATACCCAAGGCACCCATCCCGTGAGTAGATCTCCGGGGTTTTGAGTATTCATGTAGACTCGGAGGATTATGTGTAGTAGGTATTTTCCACAGTTACGTGGGTAGGATCGAGTTCACACTTGCCTTGCGTATGAATTATGCATATTTTGGGCAAGCTCTAACTCTTTGACTTTGTCTACCAAATCTGAAATGACATCACCCGTTGATGGGGCGGTGCCTTGCTTAGGTACCTTTTGTTGAACCCTTGGAGGTTGTTGAGGAGTATGGTATCCTGCTATGAATTTTTCACGATGTTGCCACCCCTCATTGGTTGTATTATCAGTTGGTGGTGGGGTAGCATTATTGTTTTGAAGTAGGACATCACCTTGTCCTTGCAACCTATCGAAAGATTGGTTCATGTTTTGGAAGTGTTGTTCACTCCTAGCATATCGTGTTAAATACTCCTCATCTAGATGGGGGAGTTGATCGAGATTGCATGCTAATGGGCTGTCGAAACAATACCCGAGGAGATGAACTTGCTTCACCAGTGAATGTCATGTTATTTGAACTTGATTGTTTGAGGCGATAAGTCTGAGTGACCTAATCAAGTTCCTCAATGAGTATAGAAGAACCACCATTGCTTCCTTGAAGTAGAGGGTTTTGAGCAGATGAGCGGTTATTTTCCCATGTTGAAAGTGAAGGTGGTTATTTTGGTATACTTGATTGATAATGATACATGTCAAAACCTGAGGATGGGCTGACCATACTCATCGTATCTTGACATATTCGGGGGTATAAGAATACCGCATGAGAATAAAGGATGGAAGAAGAAAGTGGAAATGTTTAGAGACTTGATCGTTTCACGTCAAAGTTCACCAATTTTGTATGATATAAAATCAAAATGTGACCTTCTTCGCACATGAACTCTCGAGGTCATGCCGAGACAACCAGTGTGGAATTGAAATGGAAGTGAAAGTGATGGCGGCGATCAAGCTAATTGGGCAACCTTATGTCTTCGACACATAATACTGGAATCTACGAATCTAAGGAAAAGAATGCTCTCCTAACCTAAAGGGGTGTGATGGTATGGTCTGTTATGATAGCTACTCGGAGACTCCAATCGATGTCTAGTTCTACCGAGATTCTATTAATTGGTTATGGAATGCGTGGAAAGTAGCCTGTAGGTGCCTCGTATGGGTTTCTAGACAAGGTCATAGAAGTGAAGACAAGAGGTGTAGTGGAGCTGTAGGGACTATCGACAATTTTTGGTCTTGTCTAGAAAGTCTTAGCTTGATTAGCTGCTATGTTCAACAATGAAAGTTGTGTAATAATATCGGGTGGAAGCGGTGAAGATATGAATACCAATGTGTGTAAACTAGTGTCAATATCTAGCTAACTAGCAAGCTTGTTGGGGTTGGGACTTGTGGATCACAACCAAAGACTCATTGAGGCTGAGGCCCTCGTATGGTCATGCATGCAATCAAACCCTATTTCTAGGAGTATTCCAAAAGTCGTAGGCTTGATTAGCAACAATATTCAGTGTATCTAACTATCCTATTTTCTCAGTGTATGTTGCAGGTGTGTGTAAGATTGTTAAACACAAACTTGTGTCAATGTTAGTTATTAGCTTTGGCCCATTGGGTTGTGGTACTAGGGGATCACAATTGTAAGCCTTTTCCCATTGTGGACCATTGATGGTCATGCAAGATGAATTGATTTTCTTTCGGTAAATAAACTATCTATCAAAGGAAATCTAATCTAGGTTTTTGGTGTTTTCTCAATATATCAGAACAAAGCAATAAAACAAGATAATCTATGGAAAGTAAATGTTTTTGTTCTTTTCTAAATTTTCAGACAATGCATCTAATCTAATAAACAAATTAAATACAAACAATTAGCTAGATGTAGCTAATTATTTATGTAGATGTATGAATCTAAATCTAAAAATCTATTCTAATTCAATCAAAATCCTTCCAACCCTACCTCGAAGTGAAGAACATATCATAACCTTAACAAAGATATTACTCCCCATGACTTCCACTGGTAATGTTGAAGAGAAAAATTCCTATTGACTTGATCTACTTGGGATTATCTAGCTAATTAGAATGAACTATTTCTCTACTTTATTCGATATGTAATTGAAATTAACAATTCGTAATTGACAATTTGATAAAAAAGCAAACAAATACACAACTCCAACATGGAAGAGCAAGAACCTTGGAAAATCTAAAGTAGTATCATGATCTGTCCCCTCGGTTCATCCTTTCTTTCTTTGAGTGTTCATGTGAGTCCAAGGGATTGGGAATGTAAAGAACAAAAAAAAGAGGATGGCGCTTGAGCAATGACAACTTAGAATAAATTTGGACACAATACAAGTAGAATAGAGATAATACATGAGATCCGAGCTTGGATGTGCAATTCCTAACAAGATTATGACGATAAAACAATACAAGATACACAAAATTCTCAGGCCCTTTTCTTGAGTACAAGCATGGAATATATAAGAATGGAGGATAGGAGGTTACTTCACGCACAAGGCAAGAAGAGGCGAAGTTCAAATAATTAAATCTTATTTAAAATAGAAGGAGCAAGGAGAACCAAGAAAACAAAGCTATTTTTAGCCAATTTGGCTCACGGATGCATTCTAAAAGAAAACTTAAGTGAATTGTCACATGTTGAAACACGCATGAAGAATCTAGAAAAAGTGGGCAGGATCACCGCCCTACGCAGTTGGTGGTTTTAGGACCACCCCCCTGCCGGGTGGTGGTTTGCGAACCATCGCCTAGGCGGGGTGGTGGTCTTGCACTGAAGGCTAAAATAAGCACAGAAAGAGGTGAGGAGATGGAAAAATGCATGGAAAATTTAAGTAAGGCCATCTAGGCTACAAATATACACTGCAAATGGGTTTTGGAGCTCAAACACCTTCTTGAAAGGATTTTAAATCATCATTGGGGATTCTTGTAACCGTTTTCCCGATAATGTAGCACGTGCAATTTTGGGTGCGTACTGAGGATACCTCATATGCCCTTGTTGGATTTTCTTAACCATCCTCCTAGTTTCAATACTTCTTTTATAACCACTACATTTTAAAACTTTCATCATAGACCTTAATCTATGCAACTTGTCCTCTTACATACTTCTTCACACATAACTCCCTTTTTGACCAATAGTCACAATGTATTGTACCATGCAAAATCATAGCTCATCATGTACATCATATTTTAATGCATTTTTACATCAAACTTTAACTATGTAGTACTTATAAGCTTGAAAAGGGTAATTACCTTATAAGGAAAATGATCTTTAGATCACTAGTTTAACCCATTACAACTTGTTGCAGCCTCATGATACAAGTGTTAATGATCTTCACACCACCCTTGATCTCTCGATCTTGATTTACGATATGAGTACAACTGCCGCTTCAAGTATAAATAATCAACTTGGATTGCCATGAAAAATCAAAACTTGACAATTTTAAACCTTACTAGAATACATCTTGAATTTCAATGTTATTTCACCAAGATGGGGCTTGTTTACCCACTTAATACCATTCAAAGCATGAACACAGACCCTTAAGTTCCATAAGCACTTTCATTCTTATATTTATGCTACTAAACACACACATCTTATGTAATTTTCATACAAGACTTAGCTTCCATCCTGTTAAAGCTTCCAAATTTACATGAGGAATCATTATATGCCCACCTTTACTCCTGCGCCGTGGTAGATCTCACTTATCGAGACCTCACTCATGCTTATAATACAACAAGAATATCTCATATATTGAGAGGAATTCGTATTAACATTTAAGGCTTACTTTGCAACTTTTAATCTTAGATTATCATATCATATGCATGACACTATGCTACAATATGATGTTTAACAAAAATTATTCATTTTTCTCTTTTTAAGTGTATCATGGTCACCTACATGTTTAATGAAGTTACTTACTTCTCTTACACAAATCCTAAGACCCCTGTAATAGTTTCTTCCACCTTGAAGTTTTAGAATTTTCACTTTTTGATCTCTCTGGTAATCCAAACATTCTCATACAAATTGCAACCTAGAAGATGTCATCAAAATTTCCATGTACTAACTTAGAATGTAAACACCTTGCTTTTTTCAACCATTATCAACCTTCACCTTAGCAGTTTACCTAATTACTCATTCAACCTTTTTGAAAGTTGGGTTTTAGAGTCATTTGAATCATAAAAACATGGTAGATTATGCACAAATATCCGACATAGAAAAGACATTCTTGGAGAGATCATTTTGACATACCTCATTGATACAAATCGACAACCCGTTATATAGCATTCTTGATTGAAAGAATCACTAATAAAAATTCCTTGACACTCACCGATTGCATTCATAAGTTTGACTATGAACCTCACTCTTTGGATTCTTTGTGATTAACAAGCATCATGATGCATATATATTTCAAACTTGACAACCTAATGAAAAATCAATCAACAACAACTAATGACAACTTACTTTCAGGAGCAGATTTGAAAAATTCACTCTAGTTCATTATGAAAAACACCTAATTTGCAGATTAGTAAGAAAATTTAGAACATAATTAGCTTCTTTCAGTTAGTATGTACCTTCTAGAAGCCTAGAGAAGGCATACCATCTCATGAGTTCACTTCAAAACAGAAGAAAGTCATAAAAACAATGTGATGACTCAAATCTTTCCTTTCTTGTCCTCAAGACATTGTAAATCTTCTTGGATGTATTATTTGATGTGATACTCTCATCTCCTAAATTTTCACTTGTTGATTGAATTCCTAATATACATACATGATGAGCTTCATTTTCTTGTTTTCTCTTAACTATGAGTGAAGGTCCTTCATGGTTGGTGCTTGGTTTTCTCTCATTATTCTTGGCTTGATCATCAAATTTTGATTCCTTGAACTTGTATCATCTTCCCACACTATTCTCTTGTCATTCTTTGCTTCCTTAACTCCTGAGTTTGCTTCCTTGATCTTGTATATCCATTTCATATTTTTCTTTCCAGAGGCTACCTTAGGCATAGTTATCTTTGTCTCATCTCTAGGATTGGTCTTCATATTTGGGATCTTCTTAGCTAGTATTTTGAATGTGTGAAAACTATTACTATATCTGGGAGACTCATGACAGAGTCTTGTAAAATGACATTGTCTATGACAATTGAAATACACAATATAGTTCCTGCTTGAGTCTTCTTATTTCCAATACCGACTTATCAGTTCCTTTAAGAAGAATCTTGCAATATGTACTTTTTCTTGGCAGTTGAAACACACTATATTCTTCTCATATTCAGTTTTCCGACTTCTCCATGGGTGTTCTTTGTAAAAGTTCTTCATGTAGTTCTTAGCTTTATGTCCAAAACCATAACATGAAAAGTAATGTCCACTAAAAACAATTCATACCTGAAAGCATTAGGTTGCCTAATAGGTTTAGGCTTTCTTGAATTCATCCCCTTAGTTTACTTCATGTTTGATTGTCCACTTGAACCATATTTGTTATCTTCACTCTTCTTTATAGATTCTTCAATGAAGCCTAGTCCAGTTTTGTCATCTGTTGCCTTCTGTTTGTCCAATATTTCATTTAGAGCCTCAAAACTCTTTTCTAACTTTCCATACATTTGTAGCCTTTATTTTTCTTCTTCTAGATCAGTTCTTAGAGATATCAATTCCTCTTCATATCTCATACAAGTGTCCTCTTTGACTTTTAGAGCTTGTGTCAACTTGTCAACTTGAGACTTCAACTCAGTATTGAGTTTAAGGTGCTCTTCTTCTTTGAATTTAAGGGAGGCTGAGGTCAACTCTAATTGGGCTTCAAGTTCTTTGATTTCATCTTCATCTTTCTGTTTCTGCATTTCTTCAAAAATCTTGATCTGATCTTCATACTCTTTCATCTTTATCTTCATTTTTGGTTCTTTTTCCTTTGATGTTTCAATTCATCCAAGGCACTTATCGGATTCTGCTTAAAGATTTACCTCTTCATATGAGGTTTCATCCTCACCGACATATTTGTCCCTTGAGATGTTGTTAGGAATTACTTCAAGTTGTTAGATTTGGTTCCAGTTATCGTGCTCGATACCAATTATTGGAAACTAGGACAGTGAGAGGGGGGATGGATCAATGTCTAATAAAACTTTTACAGACATTTCCATTTTCTTAATTTTTTTCTATGACTAACATATAAGACCATACACAAGAAAATAACTAGAGAATATACAAAGAGACACATGATTTAACGTGGGACACCCAAACCGGGAAAAAAACCACTTTGAAACCAAGAACTAGGCTTAAGACATGAATTTCATGTATCTGTTACATTGATTTCATGGTTGAGTTTCAACTCAACCTAGAGCTGTAACTCCAAAATTTGACCAAGAAACCACTCAATCTTTGACAAGCTTCAACATGTCTTGAAGCTTCAAATCCCAAGTTTGGTTCAGCAACAACTAACCTTTAGCGAGCTTCAACTCATAAGGAAGCTATAATTCCCCATATGCTAAGTTGCCACTTGGAATTCTTCAATAATTTTGGTCACACTTTGTTTACTATATTACACAACTAATAATGACCTCTAAATTATCTTACATCTCCTGTTCTTCTCCTAATTCCCCTTTTATGCCTTATCTTCTCATCATCTACTAAACATCTAATATCTCGTGATACATATGTCATTTCAAGTACATCTCCAAATCACAACCTATACCGAATTACACACTCAAACCTTTTCTTTTCCTATATTCAAATCTGTATAATACTTCAAAAATGAAGACAACCATAACTCATCTTGGTCCTTTCATTTTCATGTTTAAAACATCTCCAAAGACTGATTTTTATCCCCGATCTGATACACACCTTTCTTCTATCAACTAGACTTATCTTGAAAAAGAAAAATTCAGTGCTTATACAATTTTATCATATTATATCATCTTCTTCATACTCAAGAACTCCTACATCAGTCAACTGCTCATCACTATCATGATTCTATCACCATCCACTTCATGCTTCAATAGGTTGTAGACACTCAAAATTTGTAGCGCTCATTTCCTTCATCATACACTATATTCACAATCATATTAAATAAAACAAGTCATTATTTAATTCATACATCTCTTATCCTAAGTCTAAAAATCCCACAATATTTACTCCATGTAAATATTCCTCTCACACCATCTCACAGCTGTAAAATCTCATTTTATCTCTCTTAAAACCACCCAAAACCACTTAGAAACTAAAATCAAGTAAAACAAAAACAAATCAACAATTTCTTAACAATTCCACAACCTTCCTAACCTCTTCATCTTTTCCTCCAACATCCCCTTATCCATTTACTCCGCATCTTGAACTGAAGCCTCCGATTAGAAGTGGTTTCAACCACTTTTGTAGTTGTTTCCTCGTAAAAATTGGATCACCGATGATTCAACCGAATCACCAACAATTATGAATATCACTTTTGTGCTTTCCCTTAGGGATCTTCCATCTCAAAACTCAGACATCCTTTCACTTTGACACTTTATTTTTCGACACTACAACACCCTGGAAATATTCAAGCATCATCAGAAACAACACTTATCCTTTTCATGCATCTTGGTGGTTGTTTTATCAATCAAACTTCAAGACAACGACAGGAAAACTTATCCACTCAAACCCTTCCCATAGAATATTTGAGGCATAATTTAGCTCCAAATATACTCCAAGGTACTCCTAAATATTTACTTATCCTTTTTCAATGATAACAAAATCTTAAACTAGTCATAAACAATATTTTATAGCTTCAAACTCTTGTTTTACCTAAATTGTCAAAAATCACAACAATAGCTAGCGACTCACCCTAGTCGCCGATGAATTGGCCTAAATCACCAGCCGATTCTGTCAAAATAATCATTTTATCAATTTATCATCTTTTCATCAGTTTTTTAAAATCCTCTGCATTTAAAATTGTTGTTTCAAAGCATGGATCTCTGTTAGATGGTAGTTTCTAGCCGTTCACATCCAATTACCATCATTTACGACCTTCTTATAGTCCAACATCCCTTTTTATGGGAATAATACAACATCTTACATGATATGAAACTTTTTCTATTTGATTCATTGTTGAGGAAGAGGATATTGAAGATCATTTTGAATTCCTCCATGAAATTCGGAAGGAGAATGATGATTTCTTTTACGCCTACTTCAAACGCATATAAATTACATCCACCCTCTCTTATGTCACCTTTGAATCCACACAAGATTTTCCTATTAACCTAGAGTTCTAGAGCTTTTCATCTTTTATCCCTATATCCACATTGATTGTATACCTTTGACTTTATCCATATCATTATTGTTAATTCACTTAATTTTTATAAATCGAGATGACATCCTCCAAGGAAGTCCCTTTAGATTCATGGAATTGGCCTTTGCCGAGAAGCTCATCTATCCATTTGCCAATCCTTTCCATTTAGTGTCTTTGAGTGCAAGTTGCTTTAAAACACATGAGGACTTATAAATTCACTCGAGACTTGAGGACTTCAATTGACATCAACTTCAACATCCATCTCCACGGGTATTGATAAACCCCATTATCTTCGAGGTCGGTTTTTTTATTGTTTCACTTTATTAAGTTAAGGTAGGAAAGTAAAAACATCTTTGAACATTTTGGCATGCCGGTGGGACCTTTTTCCCTTTCTTTATTTTAATTTCATTAAAAATTCATTTTTAGGCCTTCACTCTATAATTGCCAACGATCCAGAATCAAATCATTGATGATCTCTGTGACCTTCTGATTACTCATTCGGTCAGCCTCTAACATCATATTTTCTTGTTTTTTATGTCCTATGCTAACCTTTTCGAAGGTTTTTCTCTGGAGCCTTTTGCTTGTTGATTATTGCATTGCTAAAAAATCCAAAATTTAAAAAATTAAAAAAGGAATCATTTTTTAGGTGTGTTTTCTTTTTGTTTTACAAGCATCATATTTTTTTGTTTGTCCTCATTGAAATCAATCATTCTTTTGGGATTAAAACAAACCTTGCATCCTACTTGATCACATATATTAATTAAAGGATTAATTTATTGCATTCACATTATCTTCCCTCACACACAACCAAACCACATTGAATATCAAACTTGCATCAAACACTCCTACCTAGGTGATAACTATTGGGATTTCATCACCCAATAGGGAAGCGGGTGGTGTTACGGCGAGTATAAATAATTGGTTTTCTATATATTGGCTAAGCACCTGACTCCCTTATCACTATTGGACCGTGAAGTGAAGGGGTAGGCCCTAATACCAATCCCTGTCTGACACCAACATATATTTTTAACTCACATACCTTTGATTATATCAAGGAATTCAAACTTAAAATTTCCTAAAACCATCCATAGATGACCATTTCCTAGGACCCTATCAGTCACTTTACACATTTCGTATTTCTAAATTAATTCAAATAATCAAAATCTTTCATGTGACTTGCTTGTTGCTTGTAATCAACCCATTTAGGTTTTTTTCATTTTGTTAGGTGATTGTTTGTTTGTCATTATGGTGCTTACAAGACAACAATCCCATATCTAGACTTTTGAAAACATGTCTAGCCCATTTCAACAATCCTCACCACATTTACATCAAAATTTACAACATGCTCAATCCCATCTAGAAGACACTCAATGAATCATCGATCAATGTGAAAAATTCTTATCAACACCCCATCCAGAAGATCAAGAGCAACCACATTATCCTACAAGCGGCCGATTTTCTTCATCTAAGGTACACGAGCCTTTTAGTCCTGTTAATTTGACACCGAGGATCCTATCTTTTCAGAGATCTTAGATTCAAACCCTGTAGCCCTTAATTCCTACCTTGCAGCTAGGGGTGTCCATCTTGACCATCGTTAGCTAAACCACAACCTCATGTGCCTGATCCTTCATGTAATTTTTCCCATCTCATTGATCCCAATCAAGAACCCATTATCCAATAGATATATTCTCATCCTCCATGTTGTGCCTTCGGTTTCCATTTTTGACCTTCATGTGATTTATTCACAAGACACAACTGCCCAAAAATTGACATCTTCACTAGATCCATCGACGCATTCCACACCTCCTCAAAACAACATGATTCCCTCTTTCTCTATACACACCCCTTTAGCTTCCTCTACCATTCACACACCTCCCGTGAGTTCTATTACTATTTCTACTAGCATATCTCAGCCTTTTTATCTCAAAAAATCATGAAACCTATCCAAACCATCACTATGTATATCCCCACATCCACGCCTTTAATCAAAACCAATGTTATTTCCACTAATCATCCTATTTCACTATAATCCTCTACCCCCATTATTTGACAATACACACCTCACCAATCACAACCACATACTTCTTCCCAATCCATACCACAAAATTCACAGCCTTTTCCTTTCCAAAACATTCCATAATTATAACAACCATTTTTGTCACTTCCTTCCCCTTTCAACAACCACCTCCATACTCACAACCCCTATTCATACATCTATCCCTTTCCAACACATACCCTAACAATAACGACCTCTCTTGAACACATTTATTCCTATCCCGTATTAATATATCCAACCATCATAGCCTTTTGTTTTGCAGCCCCCTTACAACATCCCTATGAACATTCCTCAACAGAACATTCGGTTCAAGAAAACATTCCTCAACAATATCAACCGTACTCAAACAACCAAATCAATTCTCATTCAACCAATCTGACTCATCCTCGTCCAACACACAACAGCCAATAAAAACATACCCTCTTCAAGATTTAATGAGCATGATATCTATCCTTGAAGCCACTACCATGGGCCTTAAGAAAATACTTTCATATGAACAAATATGTAATGAACCTATTCATTCATCCGTGGCTTATAAAGCCTATCCACCTCACCGAGAGCTTCAAAATTCCTATTTTTTTATAGAAAAGAATACCCCGTAAAATATCCTAACTTTTATTCATGCTTGATATCTTATAGCTCACAATCAAAATTTGATGCTTAGGATATTCCTATGTCTCTAGCTGGCCATGCCCTATAATGGTATAATAACACCCCAAAATACTCTCTTTTCTCATTTGCACAACCCTCTCAAATCTTCCTTGAATAATTTTCAATTAATATCACCCACAAAATCACCATTACATACCTTTATGCTATTAAACAATTTGAAGATGAGTTTATCAAAGACTTTGTTGCCTACCTGGAGGGGTATAATTAATCAACTATCATTCTCACTCCCACAAATGGAATTAATTGAATTATTTTCCCATTCATGTGCCAAACACATTTCATCCACACTCCAAATTCAGTCATTTAAAACATTTGAAAAAGATTTTACCATGGTCCATAAAATTGAACTATGAGCCCTTGAAGAAGGTAGAGTTAAAATTAGACCAAAGAAACCAAAATTAGAATTCTCGTTGAAACCATAGTCAACCGAGAAAAACCTAAATTATCAATAAATTTCATATTCACAAATCCAACTCTAAGTACTGTTCAACCACTGAGAGCTCATGGCCTCAACAGAGTTACACTCCCATAGAAGAAACAAATAACATTGTTTTTGACAAACTACTTGCTGCCAACATGATTTCCCTCCCGCTTATTCGACTAATTGACACTTCTATTTTTAAACCCTCTTCGTACAGGATAATGAATATTATAAATAATACTGAGAGTTAAGGGCCACAAAATTAAAAGGTGTTGTTCATTCTGAAAATGTACTTTAGGAGATGATTGATAAAGGTGAGATACATTTAGATAATCCTAATGCACCCCAAAATCATAATCTTAATGTATTCAAAAAACCATTTCGAATCATTCCCCATCGACAAGTCAAGCTGCAAGCCAATAACATACATGCCAATCATACTATAAATACCATTAATAAGACATTTTTATTCACTAAATCCACACCTACACCTTCTAGTAATACCACGAATTGAAATCCAAAAATAATCAGAATCATCCCTAGAACCCATTGTCAAAATCACCCCTCCTCATCTAAGAACTCTTCTAAAACAAAACAACCCATCATTCAAATCACGAAAAGTTATTATGATGAATTTATAGCCCAATATCGTCCACGTAACCTTTAGAGATTCATTCTACCCTCATCTAAAAAGTTTATTGTTATATCACGAAGTCATCTAACCACTTTAGCATAGAAATCAAAATATCAACCCGCATCTTAGGTCAACATCCTTCATATATTACAATCACAACTTCAAAAACTACTCATATGGAAAAGACTAAATAATCCAAATCTAAATTAGTGTATCCTGTAAACATCAAACCCGAAGAGACACCACCACCATCGACATCCGCATCTAAAGGACACCATGTAATAATTCTATAAAAAATTATTCAGCGATCACTCATAGTGTTTCCTCCTCTCAAACCTTCCAACTCTCAGGGTTGGAAATC
The DNA here is from genome assembly GCA_018340775.1 of Taxus wallichiana var. yunnanensis. Taxonomy (NCBI): domain Eukaryota; kingdom Viridiplantae; phylum Streptophyta; class Pinopsida; order Cupressales; family Taxaceae; genus Taxus; species Taxus wallichiana. The sequence continues at coordinate 204,999,332 of CM031233.1, read as the reverse complement.
ATCTGGTATAATTTTGAAGCCTTCTGTGATTACCATCAAACACCAGGACACTTTATGGAAGATTGTAAATCCTTTCACGTAATCATTAAGAAACTTGAAAGTAAATGACTTCTTCCTCTAGAGTCACACAAATAAAAGAAACCTCATACAACATCTACAACCACATATTCATCCTCATATAAAGAAATCTCTAATAAGGATCTTCCTCATCAAGTTGATGCTTTGTCCATATCACCATGCACTCACATGCCCGTAATCCCGATCCATTAGAAAAAAATAAATATAAAACTTTTGTTTCAATTCCCCCACCTCCACAAATCTCTTCTTCTTATGAAAAATCCAAGGTTTCCATTTATCTCACCTCGACACATCTAATCAAAAAACTAAAGTCTCCATTCTCTTTGCTCCACTATCTTCTTCGTAGTAAAAAATGTCATTATTAAACAATTACACCAAGCTCCAGTTAAAATTTCACTTTATGTTCTTTTTTAAACATCACCTTCACACAAGCAAGCCATGATTGAATCTCTTTAGTCTATTGTTTCACTATTTTCTTTATGGATTTTCCAAAACAGATAAGGGTATGGGCTAAGAAGGAATACCTATTGTGATGGTCAGTTGGAGGTTATGCATGCATTTCGACTTCTTGATCTAATGCCGACTATGAGCTTTTTTGGCTAGGTGGAACCTCCGAAATACAAAAAGACCACAAAATAATGTTAAACAATATATGTCAGTGGGCTGCCTAGTGTGTGCTAGATCCAGGAAGTGTGATACTTCCTTGGTGGAAGTCAACCCATTGTTTAATACAACTTAATGCAAGAGATAGTGTAAGTAAATAAAATCCTACTGTAGTTGATATGATTTAGGCATCTCATCCAAATACAATAAAAAAATCTAATATAACAGGATAGGTTATGATCAGATCTGGAAATAGGGTAGGTAGTCAAGGTGCTGGAATAGGTCAGGGTCAGATTCTGGGTAGCTTGGGTTACTTGGATATAGGTTATTAGGTTTCTATTATTGGCAGGATTACAAAGTACAAAGACCAATGTTAGTGATGTGTGATCAACGATGATTAAGAGGGAAACGATGATTGTTAAGGTGGGATGGTAGAAATTCAATAAACTGGGGTTTGGGGGTTTGTTTAGGATTGAAGAGAGATGGTAAGGGGAATAGTTAGGTCTGTGGAGGTGTTAGGAGTACTCAGAGGTATTCAAGAATCAAGTATAAGTGATTAAATGATTATGGGTGATTGGATGTTTTTGTTCACAAGAAGGTAACAAGTGTGGTGAAAAATACAAATGGATCTTTGATAAATAGAGATGAAGAGACTTTATAATCTAAATAAGTATAAAATGATACAGTTTAGAGATAGAATTACTAGTGTCTTTAGATTTGATGGTTGGATGATGATGATGGTTGATCCGTGTAATGATGCTCGATCTTCTACGGTAGTGCTTCCCAGAATGCTACCGCAGATCCAAATACCTCCATATCCGGCTTGGTGTTGGCTCTGGGCCGTCTGGATGCACGAAAGGGCTCTGTTTGTTGCTTGCATACAAATCTCCTTCATTACAAAACTCAAGAATGTGGCCAAACTTACAAACAAGTTTACCAAAGTGAATATATGGTAACCGACAATGGTTTAGGGTGACCGGCGTCGGTTTAGGGTTGACCGACGTTGGTTAAGGTGGGAAATCCTAGGTTTACTAAAAATGCTAGATCTTGGCAATTTTTGGGCCAACTCTATCTATTCTCATGGATCAAAATGGAATGTTATGTTTTAATGAGTGGGAATGTGGTTAGAGGGAGAATAGGCATGTGATTTTAGGGTTACACTAAGTCTTAGTTCATTAAGGTAGGTAGGACTAAGTCTTAGTTAGTTATGGTGAGTGAATGTTGAGTCCTAGTAAAGGGGAAATATGCTAAAAATAGGTTTGTGATGAGGTGTCTAGGTGAGGTGGTGGGGTGAGGTGGAAATTAGTTTTAATTAAGGTAATTAAATAATGAATGAAGTGAGGATGAGTATTAATTTAATTGTAAATAATTAAATTAATATTAATGTGGGGTAGAAGGGTCATGGTTAGGTGAATATGTTTAAGTTGGCTATTCGACAAGGGACGAAGGGAGTGTGACCCAATTTTGGTGTCTACATTTTGCCCCTTTTTGTTGCATAGCTTGTATTGGTAAGTTTACACTAACAAAAACAGAAGTGATTGCCCCATTTGTGGGTGAAGGTGATCCCCCTCAAACTAGGTAGTGATGAGGTGTAATATAGAATTGGTGAGTGGTTTGATAAATGTGTAGTTGGTGAAGATAGGTGGGGATGGGTATGATTACTATGGGACAAGGTGATGGTCAAATTAGGTAATAGGTAATAGGTCGGGGTCAAAATTAGGTCATGGGTAATGAAAACCAAATGCACACGCACGTATAGATGCAACATAATACTGGTTGAAGAGCTTGTAAACTCTACATCATCCAAGGTCGATAGGTTTATCCAAACAAGGGTGAGGTGATTCAGGTATCCAAGGTATAGGATATGGTCTGGAAACACAACGTAGGTCAAAGGTGAACATTTAGGTATGTTTCAAAGACACCAAAGATTTGTTCGGGATAAATGGCACAACAATAGGAAAGGTATGGTTGGTAGGATAAAACAACATAGGTAACAACATCGCAAGGTATAACGAGTACATAAGGTCAATGGTCACACCAAGTAGGCCAGGTCCAGGTAAATAGGTCATGGCATGGGTAAGGCCAAGGTATAGGTAAAATAACAAATCCCAAGACACAACAAAGGAAATGTAGGGGTAGTGTGGGATCGTAGGTATGGTTCCATAGGTGTCTGGAATGATAAAAGGTGTGTGATCTAATGGTTGTAGGCAAAAGAATCTTAGTAAGGCCAAATAGTTATAAGGGTTGACCGATGCTAGTTATAGGGTGACCAACATCGGTTGGCTAGGGCACAAATATAACCAACGCCGATTAGGTCAGTTGGGTTTATAAAATAGAAATTTCTTATTTTACAGAATCATTATTGTGTTGTGACTTTGGAGAAAACAATAGAGTCATTTGACCTTTTGTACCTTTTCAAGAAAGAAGGATAAGGCATCGTACTAGGATGAGGTGGAGAGTACAAGTTGGTGACATGAGCTAGTAAATGGGTCCATGAGAGTGGTGTGGTTGATTGTGATTGGTTGGAGGTGAGAGGTGGATTGGGACATGGAAGAGGTAGGAGAGGGCTTGGGTGGGCCACTGGTACAATGGCCAGATGTACCACCATGTCATTGGCATCGAGATGAGGTAGGATCTGATCCGAGTTTACTTTTGTGGATTGAAAGAAATTGTAGAAATTGGGGTGGGTAAAAATGGTTTTGGGTAGGAATTAAATTGTCATTTGGAAATAAAATGAATGAAATGGGTGGGGGAAGGTCCCGGGTAAGTGAAATGAGAGTGGGGATGAGGGTAGGTGAGGGTTGGGTAGGGTAAGGTAGGTTATTAGGTTATGTTTTGGTCAATTCTTGAGAAAAAAATGGGGGTTTTAGGTTTGGGCAATTCGACAAAGATCGGTGCCGATTAAGGGTTAGGCTGGCGTTAATCGGTCCTAGCCATCATCAATCGAGTAGTAGGTGACAAATGCTAGTCAAGGGTAACCGATACCGGTCAATAGTGTCTCGATGCCGGTCAACCATGACCAATTTTGGTCAGGTGGAAGAGGAAATGGGTCCATAAGAGAGATAGGGTGGTAGGAAAAGGTAGGCCATGAAGGGTAAGGGCAAGTCTATGGGCAATAGGTAGGGTAAAAGGTATATAGGTGAGAGGTTTGATAGGTACAAGACTAGTATAGGGAAAAAGGGGTAATCTTTAGAATTTGGGTTGTGGATGGGATATTGGGTATAGGGTTTTGTGAGAGGTGTGATTGAGGTTTTAATAAGTTTGTGGTTTGTTGGATGCAGGTTATTGACCAGCTGCGTATGTGCGATAGGGTGCCACCACTACTACTAGAGGTATGAGGGAGCGTGACTAAGACAAAGTGGCATCATGTGACAAAGGTGGGGTTGATTAGAATATGGCGCTATAGGTGTATAGCCCAAGATCGTAGTCTGATGGTCACACTTATTAATAGATGGGATTCCATGACCAAAACTGCCATTTTTGGTGGGTGAGATCACGGTCACCCTAGAGGATGCTTACAGGATCTTGCGCTTGCTGATAGTGGGGATGCAAGCATATTTTATCACCTCGGAGGCATCAGAGGAGCCCATAGTGGTAGTATTTGGAGAGGTGATGGCAGAGCTAAGGTACCATAGCGCCAGCTTGAGCTATGGAGAGATGTATGCAACCCATCGAGAGGAGATAAGGCTAGTGGTGCTGATTATGGAGGCGGTGTGTTGTTTTGCACTGTCTTGATTTAGAGGGTGGGAGATTCCCATGGGAACTGATGGGGGTCCTCCAAGACATGATGGAGGAGAGGACATGTTTTACATGGGCACCAACCTTTTTGGTGTAGTTATACAGAGAGTTGTGGGCCTACAGGTGATTACGGAGGTTCAACTTATGTTGTACCTTCCTTCTTCATTACTGGGCATACGAGCACATCATATGCATGTGCCTAGTGGGCATGCCCTGACCAGATGCTTTTGATGTGGGGTTGATTAGAGTAGGTTACCGACTTGATGGGTACCTATTGGGGGAGAGCACATGAAAGCCAAGGCTACACATGATGTAGCGTACTACTGCATGTACTGGAGTGTTTATCTGGTGTAGACATTATCTAAAGGTTGTAAATCAGATATCTTTCATACGGGGGATGAAATATGAGCTAGAGGGGCTGTAACTTTTGAGATGGATAGAGGGGTGTCATGCCGGTGAGCATGAGATGATCCCCATTGACAGGGTCAGATGATAGTTGGGGTTGCCCCAGGACGTGCCACCTCCATTTCCATAGTATAGGAGGGATGACGTGGAGATACCTATGTCTCCACCATGACCTACAGTGCCAACTAGGTAGGAGGAGTAGCCCATCGACTATTAGATTGATGATGCGGGAGTCATGATGATGCATATAAATAGTGGTGGGAATCCTAGCTATGAGCAATACAACCAGCACTGAAGTCAGCCAAATGTCGTCACACTCATAGTTTAGAGGGATACACTACAGGGATAGGTGGTCGCCTTATAGGGCTAGATTACAGGTTTACTGGGGCAATTGGTATGGTCATAGGCAAATGTGGTCACATTATAGGCATAGGTGGTGGCCCTTCGAGCCCGGAGTGTTACAACACTCTGGGGACATGCTCCCGCATAGGAGGGGATGGAGATGGGGGCGGTAGCCCACCCTACGAGACATAGGTAACATGAGTTGTAGGGCCGATTAGCCACCGCATAGGCATAGATTGTGGCCTTACAGGCCTAGGTCGTAGCTTAGGCACCAACACAAGTACTAGCACAGGTTAGAGACGGGTCCCATGGTACAAGTATAGGGTATGAGACCGATGGGGCCACCTTAGACAATACCGATGGCCGATTCAAGGATTCCCTAAACAAGGCCAAATATTATCAGGATCACTTGATGGCTATCGGGATAGATGTCCCATCTTATGTAGAGCATAGAGTACAACAGGCCTCGAGTGAGAGGATGAGATCTCGTACACATAGTAAAGAGAGTACGGGGCCGGACGAGCTCATAAATAGAGTTAGGTAAGGCCAATAGTTCACGGAGGCTAGATCCAGCTACAACACAAGAAGAGGATGATCTGAGACCTATGCAGGGTGGAGAGATGTTAGTAGGGTGCCACACGAGAGAGGAGGAGGAGGAGACATATGAGATGGGGATGGACATTAGATGGGGAGATGAGTGAGCCCCCTGTGCACCATAATTTTTGATTTTTGTGATATATATACCAGCCCGTGTGCTGTAGATGTGAGGATGTCTATGAGAGATTTTGAGAGTTTTGATCATATACCGACTTGCGTGCCGAAGATGGGGAGGTTGTATATGATTTTTTTTGAGATATTGGTGTTATTTGTATATGTGTATATATGTATTGATACACAGACTCTCCTATTTATATAGTTGATGATGTTTATTGGAGGAATGATGTACTTGTGTTGTAAAATTTTCATTGTTATATGTATATGGGTGGAAACTAGGTGGATCAGGCATGGTGGAGTCGATTAGTTAGACATGGTTGAGTCTAGGTTATAGTCATGGTTGAGTCAGGTATAGGCATGGTTGAGTTAGTTTGGTTTAGGCATGATGGAGTCAGGTCGGTTTGGCATGATGAAGTCAGGTCAGTTTAGGCATGATGGAGTCTTGTTTGTAAATTTTGATTTAATTTCTAGTTATTGGTAACATGGGAAATAAATGATGAGTTATATGTATGTTATGGTGTAAATTTCCAAAATTTTTGATATTATAGAAATGTGGAATGATTGATTAGATGTTTTGATGGTGTGATAAAATGATAGATATGTATGAATGAGAAATTTCCAAATGTTATGAAAAATGGAAACTAATAAGTAAATGTTAATATAAAACATGTGGGGAAAATGGGTTAGGGTAAGAGTGGTTGAGCTAACTGTAAGGGCCCCATGCCTTGGGAGTGCTTTGCCACATAGCCCCGGTGAAAAGGGGCCTCATGCCAATGTAGTTCTCCCATAATCTAGGGAATGAGAAGATGAGGTTAAGGAATGGGTTGGTAGATTTTAGGCATGATTGAGTCTCGAGTCATATGAAAGGTTGGTTTTAGGTTACATTTGGTGAAAGAGGAAATTCTTAAAATATAGGTATTGATGGTCTAGTCACATGCAGAGGATAATCAAAAATTAATGAGGAAGGTGAATGGTAAGAGGTGGTAAAAGAGCCACTTAATTAATAAGAACCACGATGAGTCTACCATACCCAAGATGGGATTATGAACTTAAGACCCTAAAGGCATTGAATAATGGACTATTGTAATGGTGAATAAAGTCACATGATCATGAAATGTTATCGTTGCTATGGCAAGTCCCGAGCAGAGAGAGAAAATTAGGTGAAAAGGCAATGAGGTGAAATACAGTGGTTTAGCGTAACTTAGTATACGACAATATGTTTACCTAGCAAGAAACCCATGATCAAAAATAGACAAGTCCATGATAAAACATTTATCACTTTCTTCATTTGTTTGTTTTTAATAGACTGATCGATGTGGGAAGTCTATATGGGATGAGTATATTATCTCCTTGAGGTCTTCGTGAAGCTGATCGATGTGGGAAGCTTTTGAACATTTTATTGTATTTTTGTAATGAATTTATATATCTGTCCTTCAAGGGAGCAGTCTATTTATAGCGGCAAGGTAGAGAGAAGAGATGTCCTTCTTGAGGGAGTCATCTTTTACTAGAATTTTTACTCAGTTGAATCTCATTTTATTTTTGGACATTTTAAGTCATGGACAAGACTATAGAGGAAGATTAGGTTCTTGTTTAGAAGACAAAACCATAACACACATAGGTTAACTATGAAAGAGGTGGTTTTGAGTGATGAGTGAACATGGGATTCCATCTTTAAAAAGACGAAAAGTATCTATGAGAATCATGTTGAGAGTAGAGTTGTGGTACTCATATTGAAGATAAGGTTGAAAGGTGATGGGTAATCACATGATTCGTGTTTAGTCATTGATCCTCAAAACGGGTAACATGGAGGGGAAAACAACGCTCAAGGAATGAGCGGTCAATTGACGTAAAGTGATATAAGACTTGATGTCAACAATAAAATGGTCAAAGATGTAAGGCATTGAGGGTCTTAGGCTTGGGTTTACCTTCAAGTGAAGAAAACGATAAGCACTTGATCCATAGGCATGGGTAATGATATAGGGTCCAAACCAATTAGGAGCAATTTTTCCCGTTTACTTTTCTCTTCTTTGGTTACATGTTGATTTTCCTTCGTAACGAGGTCACCGACCGAAAGGTTCATTCGTGGACAAGTTTTTCATAGGAACTTTTGATAAGTTTTTGGTATATTTGGATATGGTCAAGAGCATTAAGACGATGTTCATCTAATAACTCAAGTTGCGCCAAATGATCCTGGTGAAATTTATCATCGTTGAGCATGTATTGTAGTGAGATGGAGAGGGATGGAATCTAGACTTCAAGAGGCAAGACAACCTTGGTACCATAGACTAGAGAAAAAGGTGTGGTGGTAGTTGAAGTGCGAATACTAGTGTAGTAGGCCCACAAGGCGAAGGGGATGTGCATATGCAAATCCTTCCCAATATCAACATCTACTTTCATAAGAATTTTGTTCAAGGTTTTATTGGTTGATTCTTCTTGGCCATTTATTTTTGGGTAATAAGGCGACGAGAAACTTAGTTGAATGCCAAAAGTGTCACATAGCTTACTTAGGGTTTTATTTTTGAATTGCTTTCCATTATCAAGGATGGCGAGACGGTGAGGGATGCCAAAGTGACAAATGATGTGATGGTTGATGAATTCACATATTTTCTCAGCTTTTATACAAATAAGGGAATGGCTTCTACCCATTTAGTGTAATATTAAGAGTGGTTATAATCCATTGATGACATTGTGAAGAATGGGGATTGATCTCTCCGCAAGATCCAAGCCCCATTGAGAGAAAGGCCAAAGGTCTCGTATGACCTATAAGGCATGACTAAGTGTGTGATGAAGATTAGCATGTTGTTGGCACTTCACACAACATTTGACATAGTAAAAAAGTCACGGTTTAGGGTTGGAAAATATTAGCCAAGGCAAAGAATGCATTTAGTGATGATAAACCACTAAAGTGGCTCCACAATTTTAACTTTTCGTCGTGAAATTCCTTGATGGTGTAGGGAATTTCGGGACTTGTAAGGCATCATAAGAGAATACCGTCGAAGATGTGCTTATAAAGGAGACCACCCATGATGACATAGCGAGAGACACTTTTAAGAAAGGAAAGTTGTCTATTACAAGTGAGATCAGGAGGTAGAACGGAAAGGGAAAGATAGTCTCAGTAAACTACTTATACCAAAGGTCACTTGGGTCAGTGCAGATTGATGGACTAGACCTCATGAGGTAAATAAGAGGGTGATTGTAACCTTTGTATTGTGACAGATTTTAGATTCGTCGAGGCGGCGAGGTATCCGAGAAGCTAAACAAGCCATGGTATCCACAAAATTATTGGTAGAACGGGGGGTGGTTTGAAGTTTGTAATGGTCAAAGGTAGTCAAAATTATGTCTACGTGATGTTTATACTTTTGAAGTATTTCATTACAACACTAGTATATACCATTGACTTGGTTTACAACTAGATGGGAATCACCAAAGATATTGATTGACTTAACATATAAGGCATAAGCATCCTGGAGACCCAATATGAGTGCTTCGTATTTGGTGATATTATTTTTACAATCAAAATCTAGTTTGAAAGATAAAGGCATAGGTTCACCATCAAGTGGAATGAGGATAACACTAGCCCCACCCCCATGCTGACACTTAGAGCCATTAAAGAATAGGGTCATTTGGTAAGTGGTATCATCCAAGGAGAGGGTAGCTATGGATTCATCCGGGAAATCAAAGTTAGAGGGTTGATTCCTCGAAAGAGGTGCATCTACTAGTTGGTCAGCGATGGTTTGGCCTTTGATGGATTTTTGATGAATGAATTTGAGGTCAAGGTCGGAAAGAAGCATGAGCCAACGTGTGACACGTTGATGTTGATAGGGTTTGGCATACATGTAATGTAGTGGGTCTAGTATTGGTGACAATGAAGGTTTTTTGGTTGAGTAGGTAATAGAGAATTTTGGTGGCAACAAAAACTAATGATAAGGAGAGTTTTTGGCATGGGTGTATCTAGTTTCATGAGTCCAAAAGGGTAAGGCTTATGTAATAAACTACTTTCTCTCTATATTACTAATAGTGATGAGTGAGCATGACACCTAAAAAAGAATGGTCAGTGGCAGGAATGTATAGGTAAAAGGGTTGGTCATCCTTGGGGGATGAGCATTGGTGGTTGAAGAAGGTATTGTTTTAGAGTGTCAAAGGATTTATGGAATTCATCATCCCATTTGAATGAGAATTCCTTCTTGAGGAGCTGATGAAATGGTTGACATCAGTTAGAAATGGTGTTTGGCCCGATGTTTGGATTTGGCGAGGAAGGTCATCTACGTAATCTTCCAATATAAGATGCATGATGTCATGGAAGATATAAGTCATGGCTCAGCGATATGTAGAACCAACATTTTTAAGGCCAAAAGGCATGACTCGATAGCAGAAGGTCCCCATGGAGTGATGAAGAAAATTTTGTGTTGATCTTCCTGAGAAAGTAAAATTTGATTATAACCCAAGCTGTCCATGAGTGATAGCATTTCATGGCCAACGATGATATCAACTAGTTGGTCAATGCCGGAGTAGGGAAAATGATCTTTGGGATAAGATAGGTTGAGGTCACATAAGTTTGTGCAAATGTGGAGTCCCTCTCGTGGATTTTGTGACGGGAATAATGTTAGAAATCCATTGGGGATAGTCAATGGGAAGGATGAAGGAAACTGAGAGAAGGCATTGAAGTTATTCTTTGTCAAGAAGAGCAATGCGAGGATGCATTTTTCATAGATTTTATTTTATGGGTTTGGCATCAGGAATGGTTCCGATACTTTGGACCATGAGTTTTGGGCCAATACCGGGCATATCGGCATAAGACCAAGTAAAATCGTTGCTATGGTCCGGAGGAAAGAGGTAAAATCTTCTTGTTTAATGACATCTAAAGACTGGCCTATCTTTAGAATGTGCATGTCATCCTACGTATTAATGTTGATTTTGATAGTCGATTCATTCAACATGGTTTGTGTCTTAGAGGGTAGTGGCTAGTGAACACAAGAATCTTCCACACCAAGGTAGGTGAGGATGAACTCATCATCCTGAAATTGAACACCATTAATAGAAGGTGTATTGTCATCGATTATGTCAAGATACAAGAAGGGAATAGAAGAGGGAACCTTGTCATCATGTTGATAAGTCGAGGTCCATGGGAAATTATGTTTACGAAAAAAAAGTTAGGAGGGATAGATTAGGGATTTATGGACTTTGTGGGTGAAGGTGGTGATGTTGGTGAATGGGATGAAGAAGATTTGTCTTCCTCAATGAGGTCGATGTGGGCCTTCTTGGAAGGCGGCATGGAAGCGAATGCCACTACGATCATTGTGTTTACGAGTGGTACAAGAAAAGACATAGTATGATGACCTTGTTCATAAAAAATGAAGCCAAAGCCTTTCCATGCACAATAGTGAAGGAAAGTTTGGGCAAAGTAGTGGTTAGTAAGGGATTGGAGGTCAGATGAAAATAATCATGTTTGGGATGGAGGTTCGGGTGAATAGGTGGCAGTGTCAAGTACCCCATATGTTAGGTTAGTGCGAAGGTGGGGAGGACCATAAAGGAAAAACTTGCCTATGTGGTGGTCATAACGAGGGTGCTTGACATAGGTTTCCATACTCTTGTGGAGTGAAGAATGTGTCGATGTTTATGTCGGTACTCCCTAGAGTGAGGTGTTGAAAAATACCTTCTAAGGGATTGGTAGTAGATATGTGGGAAGCGGAGATAGACGACTCACTAGATGATTAGACAAGAGGGGTATCGGTTGGTTGGGAAGTAGAGTGGTCAGTTGTGGAAGCTGCAGTGATAGTAGGAATAGAAGAATTAGATGCGGGAGAGGTGGCGACAACATTGGTGGATGGGCTTGTGGGTGAAGGAGAAGTGGGGGTAGTGGCAGATGCCTTTGATTGGTACAAGTACATCATTAGGTCGGTACAACATGTTACAAATTTTGAATGGTGACGGGTCAGCGGGGATGGTGTATTATGTCCTTCGTGCTCAAATTTTACACATCAGTGTAAATTTGAAGGAACACAACCCATGACGTGAATCCAGGGTCTGCTGAGTAATAGGTTATACTGTAACTCCCCTTCTAAGACGAGAATAGTTATGGGACAAAGCGAGGGCCTACGCGTACGTGAAGGATAATGGTTCCAAGGGTGGAGGTGATGGCCTCGTTAAAGGAGTGCATCATAACCAAGTTTACTATGCATACAATTAGAAGGTGTAGTGCCCATTTCCACAACCACTTGAGACCAAAGAAACAACCTAGGGTTAGCTAGAAAATTAAGGGATAATAATTATTTTTGAAGTGTCTACAACTAAATTGCAAGACATCAGTTCTCACTAACAGGTTTAGGAACAAAAGCTACTTACCAAAGCAAAATTTTCCTTTATTAACTTATAACAAGTTTACAAGGTTCAAAATTAGGGTTACATATTTTAGTTAGGTTCAGGGAGTAATCTTACCCCATGTCTACTCTCTAACAGGCTCAGAACTTCAACTAGATTTTTCTCTTACTTAATGCTTCCAAAATTTCCCTAAACCATTCCCAATGGATAGGAAATTTTCTCACCTTTCTGGTGATATAAAGAAGTCCTCCTAACTCCTTACAGAACTCAAGTTATGAGTGGGCGGAGTTTGGGGACCAAATTTTCCCCAAGGGGGACACGTGGCAAGAGGAGGAGGAGTGCACCTTGGGCGGGTTGGCGGGTCACAGGGTGGCATTGGGAAATTTTCCCAACGTGGGCTCAAAGTAAAAATTCACTCCGCACCCCGCGGGTCCGCGTAAGGCAAAAAAAACAAAGTGGAAAGGGAAGGGTGGGGCTGCGGGCCTAATTGGCACTTTGCGCCCAAAGGAAGAAAAAAAGGAAAAAGGTTGCGTGGGTCTACTCGCCCACGAGAGAAGGGAATGCGTGGGAGAAGGTGGAGCTGCGGGCCATAGGAGGATTCTAGGAATTTTTCCCAAAGTCTCAAAAATGAATTTTTCTCCCGAACCCCCGCTGCCACCCCCAAGGTGCCACGTGGCACACTTTTATTGGCCGTGGGCCGACGGGGCCAAAATGAAAATTTTTCCCAAAAAAAAAAAAATTCAAAAAAACTAAGGGGTTTAAAAGAACCCACGCCTCCACCATAGTAACAAGGGGACATGTGGTTCCCTATGATTGGGTCATGGGCCGACGGAGGAAAAAGTGAAAATTTTCCCAAAATTTTTCAAAAGTTTAAGTTGTAAAATTTATCGCACCTCCGCCTCATTTTCGGAGGACACGTGGCAGCTCTCCGATGGGCGTCAGGCTGGTTTAGTGAAAAGTGAAAATTTTCCTAAGCCCAAAATTTCAAAAATTCTAAGGTAATTTTTATGGGAAATTTTTGGGTTGCGGGCCAGACAGGGAAAGTTTTCCCAAATTTTCCCGCCAAGGCACAAAAAATTCAAAGTGTCATAACTTGAGCTAGAAAGCTTAGTTTTGGGAAAACGAGGAATTTTCAGAAATATCTCGAAGCCCTCTTTGCACAAGGAACATAAAATTTATTTTTGATGAAGTTTTAAGGGTCAATTTTACAAAAATGATCTGCAGGCTTAAATTTGTAAACTGACATTTTTCCAACTTCCCGATTTGATTAAATTTGAACTCCTCCTTCACTCCACATGTCAAATAGACATGGAGGATCAGTATAGGGAGGGTTTAGAGTGTTTTAGTGAAGTTGATTTGTCTAATTTGTTCAAGGTTGCATTTTTCTGGCAATAGACGGAAAAATGATCTGACAAGCCCCAATTGAAATTCATTAAGTTTTGGAGGTTCTTTCATAACTGTTATAGTGAATTTGAGTTCCCTAAGTCTTCCTAAGTATGAATTTCAAGGTTTCATAACTTATTATTGAGTATAAGTCTAAACTGCTCATTTTAGTTAAAATGCGCATTCATCGATTTAAGTTTTAAAGCGTTGAGTTGTTTCTTTTAAATTGATTTATCCATTTGACTTTTGAATGTGCATATGATTATAACTTAATCAAATACAATGCTTATTAGATCATCCATTCAATTCTAACTAAAAATGCATCTTTGATTTCAATTTCAATATACAATCCATGAAATATACAACATTGTTTCTTATTCTTTTCCAACCATATATATATATATATTTGTGATAATTCAAATCCTGTATACAATACAATTTAGAAAAACTACTTCAATTCTTTATTCACATTCAATTGACAACTTTACATCTCATCTCTTTTCCAATTTGAATTGGTTTCAAATTACAAAATACAAAGTATGGAATATCATTTACATTTTCTTTCCAAACAAAAAAATAAGTATAATTCTTCTTGTATATTTCTCAATTCAAATTCAACTTCCATTTACAATGCAATAACTTCACATTACAACATTTACTATACATCTCATCCACTCAAGGTGGGAAAGGTTACATTGAATTTGCTCACAAGAAAGCAGGATGTTAAAACTGTGAAATTTCTTCTCCAAACAACAACATGCTTGTTTCTTCTTCTTTTCAACTTTGATCACAACAAGGAAGGGGGAAAGGAAATGCTCTCCACCCAACCAAGACATCTAATGAGAAAGGAGAAGCCATCCTTCCCCATTGGCCCCTGAGCCCCAACCATATTGAAATGGAGCATGAATATCAACACATGGCAATAAAGGCTTCTATCACATACAAACAACATTCACATTGCATACAATAATAAGATACACATTTTAACAAGACAACAGTTCCCAACTGCATTTGAAAACATACACACAATACATAGGCTTGATCAAGCAAGCCAACAAGAGTAAGAACTATGGGGAATTCCTTATGCCTCCTAATTTAGAATTGGGCATCCACCAAAATTCATACCCAATAATCATATCAACCCATGAACCTTATATCTCCCAACCTTTCCTTATGCCCCACTCAAGTTTATCCCTTATGCCCCCATAGTAAGAAATGCAAGTAGTTTCTTTTCCAAGGTGGATCCCAAACCAAAACTCCCTCCATAATAAAACAGTGCCATTGGCAATCCCTTATGCCCCCCATATGAAATCCCCATAGCCTTCTCCTACACCATGCCCTAAGCATTCTACCTAACCAGCCAAGAATGCAAACACAACACCATTCAAAAATACATGCAAGAGAAGGAAAGCATTTAAAAATACAGCTCAAGATGCCTACCTCTCCATAATGGAGTTTGTTCCAAGCTCACAAGATTTCCACAATGTCAAAGTGTAGTCCAAAACTAGCAAGTATAAGCATGCAAAAAGACTCCAAGCTCTTCCTCAAACAAGCTCCAAAAGAAACAACACCAAAAAAATGCACCCCAAGAGGAAATAACAAAGTTCCAACAACCATAAACAAGCAAGGAGTTTCACTTTTATAGGAGAGGGAAGAGAAGAGGATGATGTGGATCCATGTGGGATGCCACATCATTCTTCCTCAACCCCAAGAGGAAAGTCAACATCCTTCACCAAAACACAATAAATAAAAATGACAAAATCACTTACATACTCCAAAATGCCCATACTCCAAAAGGACCAAATTAAAAACATGTAAGGGAAGTGCAATTAAAACTTACATATTGTCACTTAAAAATGCATTATAAATGCCTACATTTAACCTCCAAACCATAGGCATGGTTGGTGGATCATTTTAAGAGGTGTGGGACAAGTTTAACTTGTCCCACAAGCCTCCAAATTTGGCCTCCAAGGTCAAATTCGAATTTCATAAAAGATGGAGTGCTTGACCTTCCAAAATCTACCTTACATACTCTTACAAATTTCTTACAACATCACTTACACACTCCTACCACATTAATATCTAAGACAACAACTTTATTAATTACATTCCACATCCCAATTTAATTTAAATAAAATTTAACTATATGACTATCACATTAATCTACCACATTTAAATTAATTAAAAGAAGGAACACATTACAAATAAAATACATACAACAATAATTAAAAAGGAACACATAAATAAAACACATATCCCATGGTCACATATAATGGAAATCCCCCATGGGAAATCCTAACATAACACAACACACAAACTCATAACACAGTTGCCATGGTGACCTTGTTGAATTCACCCGGAATTTTAATATGGTTAGTCTCTAGTCCCCGACATTGTTGTGATTTTTAACCTGCAAAATGTAAATACCTCCTTCGGCCTCGTGGCCATATCAGAACATCCAAAATGATATAAACAATATCTCAAAATCATCCAAACACACAGATCACAACAATATCAATAATTCAACATTATCATTTTTAATTAAATAAATCAACTATATCATCATCAAAATCTACCATACTAGATCTACTCAAAATATCCAATATCATAAGTCCAAATCAACATCTATAATATGTCCATGTCAAACAGTATATCATCAACCACATATGTTAGAGTAGGTATTTACCTTAGTTCATGTTCACCTAGGTACATTATTTACCTTTATTGTATTTATCCTCACCCACTTATGTGTGTGGATATTTCTTTTTATTTATTTATATATTAGGAGATATTATCTAGTTGTTAGGTATAGTTCTTTCCTTGATCTATGGTATTGACTAGTTCTTTCCTAGATCTATGGTATTGACTAGATCCTTGATGTCTAATTCTCTTATAAATCTATGGAATTGACTAGTTCTTTGATGACTAGTTCTTTCCATGATTTATGGCTTGATATATGACCTTGACTAGTTCTTAGATTGTTATTCCTTGCCTATATAACCAAGGCCCATTCTCATTGTATTTCATTGAGTTCCATAATAATATATGATATTCTTTGCTCATTTGTTTGCAAAGGTTTATGTAAAGAAATTCTAGCAATTACTTTCATCTTATTGATCATGATGTTTGATTAGCATCGTGTTCTTGGCTTGGCACGATCTAGTTATTGTTCCTTTTAATTAAATAAATCGACTATGTCATCATCAAAATCTACCATACTAGATCTACTAAAAATATCCAATATCATAAGTCCAAATCAACATCTATAATATGTCCATGTCAAAACAGTATATCATCAACCACATATAGAAAATGTCTCTAGTAACCATCATGCATAATAACCGAATCTAGATCAATAATAATCCATGATCTAACATCTAACCATCATACTAAAACAAAACATAATAATGTCCATAATATGATCAATAGTATCAAAATCAGTATCTAAAAGTGTCAAAGGGAAGTGGGCACTACAACATTGGGTGGATGGGCTTGTGGGTGAAGGAGAAGTGGGGGTAGTGGCAGATGCCTTTATTGGTACAAGTACATCATTGGGTCGGTACAACATGTTACAAGTTTTGAATGGTGATGGGTCGGCGGGGATGGTGTAGTTATGTCCTTCATGCTCGAATTTTACACAGCGGTGTAAAGTTGAAGGAACACAACCCATGACATGAATCCAAGGTCAGAGTGAGCAATAGGTTATCTTGAAATCCCCTTATAATATGTAGAATAGTTTCGAGACGGTGCGAGGGCCTACACGAACGTGAAGGATAATGGTGCTAAGGGTGGAGGTGATGGCGTCGTTAAAGGAGTGCATCATAACTGGGTTATTATGCATACAATTAGAAGGGATATGTATTTGATTGTATGCGTGGGAGGAGATGATGTTAATGCTAGCACCACCATCAATCATGATGCATTGTACACATATGTTATCGATATAGACGGAAATGAATAGGGCGGGATTAGGGTCATCTGACTAGAGAGGTACAATCTCCTCATCAGAGAAGTTGAGGGCGGTGACTTGAGGAGTGGTCATGGGGGTAGAAGAAGGAGATGATTTGGTTAGCAAGGCCACATGGTGAGGGGTAATAATGGAGACCAATGGTGTGGTGTCATTGGGTAAAACCTCAATGGATTGCAAAACCTCAATAAGGGCTTGTCATGAGATTCGGTGGAAGTTTGAACAAGATCATACAACGACATCTTTAGAGGGGACTGATATAATTGTTTTATCATTATACGATGGGTGACCCGTTAGAGATAGGGTATGTAGGTCTACGGATGGTGATTTTGGGTGTGGGTGCAGATGGTATATTGGGCACAGGGTTGGTTGATGGGTTGGTCGCTTTTTCTTTTCCCTTGTCTTTCTGAGTATGGGTGACAACGTGAACCATGTTAATATGAGGGGAGGGGGAAAATGGAGAAGGTGTAGGATGAGTGGTGTAACGACATGATGGGAAAAAACCTACTGGGGGAGAAAATCCTTGTGAAGTGAGTTGGGCACAACGACATTTGGGTGGTGATTTGGCTAATTCTCTAATACGGACCATGTTGATCTCAAATTTTGGAGGTGGATAAAATGGTTGTGGGGGTGGAGATATTGGTCATTTGAATCGGTAAAGGATGATGATGTGTGGTGACAGGTAAAGGTGGAACATGGTCCTCATCCAGAATGTCGTCATTGTCAAAATTTTGTTCAGGAGGAAAAAGTTGGAGAAGAACGGTCTTCAAAGCCTTACAATTTTCTACATCGTGTCCTGACACATGATGATAGGAACAAATATTGGTTTCATCAAACTGTTTGGTTTGGGTTTGAGAGGATCATAAGGTCGAAGCGCTGGTATTGTGATGATGGAAGTATCGAAGAGATTGGTTAAAATTTAGGCATAGGACCCCACTAACGAATCACAATGGGAAGTGAGTGTGGGTTTGGGTACAAGTGCGGATGATCGTGAGGGAAGAGGCTTTATAGGAGGAGGAATGGGTTGGCCCACTAGTTTGGTAGGCGGTGTGGTCTTAGGTTTTGATGACATCTGTTTGGGTAAGGGCATGGTAGAAGAGCTAGTGATGGAAGGTTTTGTTGGTCTAACTACCTTATTGGAGGGTAGTAGGTTCTTATCTTCGGGTTGCGCCCTTGGGTAAAGGTGATACGGGGTATGAGATGTAGAAGGGAAAACATATGGTGGGAGAGGAAAAGTTACCACAGGGGCAAAGCGAGTTGCAATGGAGGTGTTCCATAGAGATTGGATAGATGGCATGGGTTGAAGTCCTATAGGCAAGGTTAGGGTTATAGAAACTAGTGAAGGTATAGGTGGAAATAAGTGCGGGTGAGGGTGAGGGTGTTTGGTTTTGGGTGAATGAGGTACCGCAAAGGCTCATGATGGGGTAGTAAGTTGTTTAATTTTGGTGCCCTGGGTAGGAGCTGTTTGATCAAGGTTGATGGATGGGGCCCTATGATGGATGGCGGGGAAGGTGATAAAGGTGTGGAAGGTGAGACCGGTATATGCAGCCTAGAGGTTTGGGTTTTATTTTAGGTGGAGGGATAATCTTGGTGCGGGTTTGAGATGATCTTGCTTAAGTATAATTTAACAGTGGGTGAGTAAGGCTTGATGTCGGCATGACACCCAAAGTAGTGATGGGTCTAGATACAGGTGAGGAGATAGGTGTGAGTAGGGTTTTAGGTTTGGGACTGGTTGTAGTTGTGGGTAAAGTTTTGGATATAGGTAGAGATGATGAAGAAGGAACTGTTTCAATCTGCATGGTTAGTGTTGATTTGGTTGCTGAAAATACCTTTGGGTAGATCATGGAAGTATCTTCGGGCAACATTTTCATTTGAGTTGAAAAGGGGAGCCGAAGACATCCCCAGAGCATGGAATGATCAACATAATCGAAGCGATCGACTAGCCATGAAAATGGGACTCTCGAAGAAGAGGAAGGGTGGTTGGGTGGAAATCCTTGTAATATATGTCTATGAGACATGGAATTGGCTAGCCTTGGACTCTATAGGTAACAAAGATGAAATCATGTCAATAGGGTCTGGGATGCTAGGGGAGAACCGCCCCTGACAGTGTAGTCGCATTTCGATGAGTCTCCCATGGGTATGAGAGATAATAGGTTGGGTGAGGTAGAATTCTCCCTTAGTGGAGGAGAAGGTGATGATGATTCTCCTATGGATGGGATGTTGGTGCTCATAATTTTCTCACCCCATTTATGCCCTTGAAGTTTTATTGACTCATGGCCTCTGTCATTTTATTCTTCCCTGTATTGTGTTTGGCTAGTTGTTGTTACCATTTTAATCTACTCCTAGGTTGAAGATCATGTGTGGGTCCATATTTGTCTCATGGTTCCTTTGTTCCTCTAGAAAATCTCTGTATTTTGAGTCTCCCATGCTCTATTCCTTCAAAACTCACGTTTTCTGTTTCCTCCATTTTTTAAAGTCAAGATCTGTTGTCCCCACTTTTTTCCCTAAATACTCAAAGAGAAATGAATTGATGTGTCCCGAGGAACGTATTTGAGTCTTACAACATTTCTAAAATCTCTATCCTTGAAGAAAATTTCACTTTCAGGCTCAAATGGTGGTTTTCCGTGTTTAACGATTTGTGACAGTGTTTCCCCATTCAATTTTACATCCTTACATCAACAGGGAAACGTGGCATTCTTTGGTTGGACGCGTCTTGGCCTGGACACTTCAAAAATTCTATAAAAATCCTCAACTTTAAAATGTGTCCACATGGAGGAACGACGCTCGTTTGAGAATCAACTTTTTGGTTTGGCTTTGAAGTAGCAGGGAGGACACATGGAGGGTTGGTAGGAAAGAGACACATGGAAGCCTGTTTGAGTTTCCCATACTTAGAAAAATTTTAAAAGGTTATTGGGAAGTCCAGAAACGTGGAGGAATTACACTCTTTTGAAGATCTACTTTTGGGCTTTGCCTTGGAGTAGCGCCGAGAGAGGACACGTGGAGGTTTCCCTTTGCTTTCCCATACTTAGACAATTTTTATGCGAGATGGAAACAACTTGGCGGAACGAGGGACACGTGGCGAGCCCATGCTCGTTCAGGGTCTTCAACTTGGGCACCATTTTGAAGAAGTGCCATGAGGACACATGGGGCATTCTACTCACTTTGCATATTTTCTTGGACTTTTCAATGACCAAGGAAGACTGCCTCGAGCTTGACACATGGTGCCCTCCATAGAGCTTCAAGCCTTCAAACAATTTTTGTCGAGTAGGACACGTGGTGAGCCGCGCTCATTCAAGGTATCAAATTTTTGGGGCCGCCTCAAGGTGTGCCATTGTGACATGTGGAAATTTGAAAATTCATAAGGGGCGGGGAAGCGGACCATCAGAGGTAACTTAAAATTTTTGCCTCTTTGCCTCATAAAGGTTAAAATAGCAAAAATGGCCCGCGAGCCCGATGGGAAATAGTCAATGTTTTTCCCTGAGTCAACGGCGGAGGTGCGGACCTGCGGAGGAAAATTGGAAAATTTTCCTTTTGAGAAAAAAGAGTTAAAAGTAAAAGGGGAAGTGTAGTTCTACTGGGACCCACATTGGGACACGTGTCAAAAGTATTTCTCAAGGGTGAAGCTACGGGGAAAACTTGGAAAATTTTCCTTTTTCCAAAAGAGAGTCAAATGGTAGAATTTCTCCACATTTCTTTTAGGGCCCACCTTAGGACACGTGTCAGGCCCATTTTCAGAAGTGGAGGTGTGGTGCGAAAGGGGGTGAAATTTTTCAAATTTTCAAGAAAAAGGCCCGCCCCTTATTGTGAGCCAATAGAATCTCGCCACGTGTCTAGTTGGGGAAAAAAATTCAGAGCAAGCCCGCATGGGAATTTTGGAGGGTCAAACCCACACCTAATGGGGTTTTGACACGTGTCCAAGCCAAAAATATCGAAGTGACCCACGGAAAATTCAGGAGAGACAGGCCCGAGCCAATCACATCACGCCACGTGTCTTCACCTCATCGGCCGTGGGAAATTTTGAAATTTTTTCCAAAGGCAAAAATGAAGTAAAATGGAGCAGGAAGGGCCCGTGACCAATTAAAACATGCCACATGGCACCTAAATGGCGGAGTGTGGGGATTTTTTGGAAAATTTTCCAAAATGCAAAAAAGGGGTAAAATTCAAATTTTTTCCCCGCCATTCCATTTTTGGCCCTGTTTTTGCCCTAAATCTTCAAATGGCCATAACTTTCGATCCGAGCTCGATTTTTGCGTTCATTATATCAACGGAAAGCTGGTGAAATTATCTATAAGATTCCATGGTCATTTTTGAATTTTGGTTCAATTTGAGAGAGAAAATCAAGAAACGTATCTGGCACATGGTAATGGCCAGAAATGATGTTTCAACAACCAGTTTTAATGCAAAATGGGTCACATTCTTCTTCAAAGATGGCCAAAAATGTTAGGGCATGGGTCTGTAAGGATGCCCATGCTATTTTAATGTATATTCATTCAATGGGGAATGGATCCCACGTTTTTACACGTTTTCTCTCTCTTGGGCTCGACCCATGCATTGTAAAAGCCAGATTTGGCTCATTTTTTTGAGGGTTGAACATTTTTTGGATAGCAAGCTTCTTCTTTCACCTTCAACAAGTGATTTTTGCAAGTATCATACCTTCTTCATGATTGTAATAGGTTTCTACCTCTTTGATGTTGCAAATGCAAGGATTTTGACAGTGAAAATGATAGTGCAGACTCTGTGATCAATTTTCAGTCCTTTGTTTGTATTGTCTTGCTTCATTTCAGACCTCTAATTACATCTTATCAGCTTGTGTATGATGTTTCATGTTGCATTTCATGAAATTGTGTCAATTTTCATGAACAAGAAGTGTTCACCACTCCTTTGGTGTATCACCTATTAGTTTAGTTTCAATTTTTGCACTTTCTATCTCTGTCTCCTTGGAATTTAGAGTAGGATTAGGATTCAAACCTCTGCAATTGTGCAAAAACAGATCGATCGAGAGGAGTTTGAGGAACCAAACCTCTAACTGGAGATTCCTATCTCATTTTACAAGTCCCACACTTGGAGAGAGGTTTCAATGTTGTGCAATCACACCTGGATGCCCGAAACATCAACTTAGAAACCCTGATTTACATCCGGAAGCTTTGCTGATTTGCAACATACGCTTTTGGCATGCAGGTGGGACCTTAGAGGTCTTATTTTCATTGCGTGAGCAAAGTTGATGTGCATCTGCTGCAATTTTCTTGCTTAAAAGAGCTATAAATTGCACATCTGATGACTCCAAGGGAGAATCACCTGGTTTTTGAGCAGTGCAGACCTGAAAACTCATGAGAAGAATCACTACAAGGTCAAGAGTCGGAGAAGAAGAGGTCTTTGTTTGAATATCTCTGATTATCTCCAAGAAGAAGGCAAAGAGGAAGAAGGATTCAAAGGTCTCCATCTCCACCAAACAGAACTCTCTCAACTCCTCCACTTGGTAGGCCTTTCATTTAGTCAACAAGGGTTCTAAGACCAATTAGAATGGCACAAAACAACCCCTATGTCAATTTCACTGGCAGCAGCCCACTTGCTCTCAATGCACAAAATCCAATTCCAATTGCAGCCTTGAAGAACATTCCATACTTCACTGGAGAGAATCAGACTACTCCTGGTGATCATGTTAAAGACATTGCCAACCTTTGTGCAATTCATGAAATCAATGAGATGCAAGTTGTTGTCAAATTGTTGGCATCTTCATTCAAGGGGAAGGCTTTGCAATGGTTTAGAAGCCTTGCCTCGTGTTCTATTCAAAATTGGAACTAGCTCGTGTAGCACTTCATTTGCAATTTGGAGAGAAGGGAGACAACTTGTCTCTTTTGGAGCAGCTGACAACCATCAAGAGAGCTCCCAATGAGCAGCTGACTGATTTCAACTTCAGATTTCAAAGGACTTGGGAGAGAATTCCAGTGGCAGTCAGGCCAACAATAGAAAAGGTGCTTTTCTTTACTATCTCAAAGCTCTAAATTCTGATATTTCTATGTTGATTCAGTCCATGGGAGGCATAACTATCCCTATGGCTTATAACATTGCCATTAGGGCTGAAAATTGTTTGATCCAAGTTGGCAAACTAGCCCCTAGACCTCCCATGCCATTGTTTCCAAGTTTAGAGAGCCCAAACACTAATCAAGCACCTAATTTGGCTCCTTCTCCCACTCCTAGAAATTAGAGTTCAAATGAAGCTTCTAATTCATCTCCAAGTGCCCCAAATGAGCTTCAAGAAGTCATGAAGCAATTGCAAAATTTAGGTAATGAGTTGGTTACTCTCAAGAGGCAACAAGCCCAAATTTTTAGACCTTCCTTCCAGCCTCAAGCTCAGCCTAACAGGTAACCATATCAACCTCATAGACCACCCAATCCAGCTGCAAATCTAAATCAAGCAAGGCCTCCGCCAATGTGAGACCATTTCCGCCCTATAATCCAAATGCTATATCTGCCTCTAAGGCATTGGTTCCAACACAAAACAACGTTGCTCGGGAGTATGATTGGTGTTTTCCATGCAATGAACCTCACAACCAATCTATGTGCTTCAATGGTGCCTTGAATCAAGAATTAATGGTGACAACATGGTGTGGAGGGTGAGGAAGTCAAGGAAACAACCAAGAACAAGAAACATTCCAACAACAATTAGCTCCAAATGACACCACACTTGTCAACCTGGCAGGTAGAGGATTTTTGTGGCATAAATCAAATAGTCTCTCAAGGTGTTGTAGCTAACACAAGGTCAAAAAGAAGGAATTTGGGTGAAGAACAACCATTAGCTCCAACCAATCCACAACCTTTTATGGCTCCACAAATGGTTGGCAAACAAAATCTAGTTGTAAATGCACAAGGGCAGCCAAGAACAGCTCCTAGACCAACTCAAATACCAGTTGTTGCTGCCCACATGCAAGGGATGAATATGCAAACCAAGGGACAACAAAGAGATCCTTCATCACCATTTAGTATCATTGATCAGATGAAGAAGACAAATGTAAATATATCAATGTGGGAATCCCTATCTATCCCAGGCCAGAGAGATTTGCTACAAGCTGCCATGAAGGACTGGCCAACTTTGAATCAACAAGTCCAAATGCAAGAGAAGGTGCTCACAAATGCTGCCCAGCCTGAAGGGAATCATGGAGGACAACAAGGTAAAATGTTGAAGCCCCCTCCTTTTTATGTCTCATTAATCATTGGAAACCAATTGGTGCACAATTGCATGATTGATTCCGGGGCAAGTAGCTCAGTGATGCCCAAGAAAATATCGATTAGCTAGGAATTCAATATGAAACCATATCCAAAGGGTAGTGCAGTTGGATGGGACAGCAATAATAACAGATTGAGGTGATTAGAAACTTGAGTCTTACCTTGCATGCATGTCCAAATGTTGTTGTTTTACAAGATGTATCAGTTATAGGCCTTCCACCACTCTTTGCCCTATGTTTGTCAAGAGATTTCATAGCCAAGATTGGAGGATATTTGTCTGCTGATTGGTCACACATGCTTTGTTCGAACGAGGTATGGAACCAAAGCTACAATCAGGTCTGAACCTATTGCAAACTTCCACATTGAGCCCTACACTCGAAGTCGATCAATGCCAACTCTTCGGCATTTAATCAAGAAGATCACCCAAGCACTAATGAAGTCGACACCAAGGTTGGAAGCATCCCGGATCTAACTTTTGATGAATGGGCAAATAAGGTGCATGCTTTTGATCCTTATCAAGAAGTAGAAGAATATGAGCTAGGGGTCTATTGCATACATCAAGAAGATCAGCCCATTCCTAGAATCACCAAGCCAAACCACAAGGATGACAATGAGGTATGGCAGCTATTTTTGATGGATCAAGGAGTAGACAAGGTGCAGGAGGTGGAGCTATGCTTATTTCACCTCAAGGAGTAAAGTACTATTCAGCTTTTAGATTTTAGTTTGCATGCTCCAATAACACTGCTGAATATGAAGCCTTAGTGCAAGGGATGCATTGGGCAATAAAGAGAGGAATAAAGAACTTGCAAGTCTTTGGTGACAGTGAATTGATTGTAAACCAAGTTAAGGGGCAACATGCTATCAAGAATAATCTGCTCAAGTGCTACAAGAACAGGGTGTGGGACCTCATTGAATATTTTGAGGGCTTTAGCATAAAATCCATTCCTAGAAAAGAAAACCAAGCTGACAGGCTTGCAGCAGTTGGGGAAGCCTTTGATATTGTGGAAAGCATTCAAAAGGACAAGATACAACCAAACATCCATGTGATTATGAGGCCTTCAGTGCCGGATAACAATGTAAGTTGGTAGGTGTTTGAGAATGACCAACAAATCATCCATTTCTTGCAAGAAGAAGCTGAGTTCTCAACTAAAAATCGGGAAAATTAGAACAACAGATGGTGACCAAGTGGTACAGCTGAGAACTAACAAGCTGCCCAAGGGACTTATCACTTTGGAGTCCATTTTCAATCCCAATGATCAGTTTAGGAAAGAGAAAGCAAACATTTAGGTCAAGAGAGAAGATTCAGTATCCATCTTGGTGGAAGAGAACAAACCATTGCAAATTGGAAAGATGACAACTGAACAAGAAAGGTATGAGTTCATACAGCTGTGTCAAGAGTTCCCTGATGTGTTTGCTTGGAGCTACAAAGATTTGAAAGGTTTCAATCCCAAGTTAGCTCAGCACACCATTGAGTTGGATCCAAATACTAAGCCCATCAGGTAGAAACAAAGGCTAGTCAATCCACACATGGAACCTCTCATGAGGAAGGAATTGAACAAGTTGATTGAGTCAAGAATCATATTCCCAATCAAGCATTCTAGTTGGGTTGCCAACTTAGTTCTAGTCAGAAAGAAGAGTGGAGAGATCAGATTGTGTGTTGACTTCAGAGACTTGAATAGAGCATCTCTCAAGGACCATTACCCACTCCCTTCTATGGAGCAAATTTTGCAAGTTGTGGCTGGCTCCGAGAGGTTTTCACTACTTGATGGCTACTTGGGCTACAATCAGATTATGGTGAAGGAAGAAGATCAGTTCAAGACAGCCTTCACAACCAAATGGGGAACTTATGCATACAGGAAAATGCCATTTGGGCTGTCCAACGCTGGAGCTACCTTCCAAAGAGAAATGGACATGGCATTCAAAGGTTTGATTAACAACGTGGTGCTGATATACCTTGATGATATCACTATTTTTTCAAAGAATGCAGCAGACCACCTCTCTCATTTGAGACAAGTCTTCCAAAGGTGCAGGAGATTTGGAGTGTCTTTGAATCCTAAGAAGTGTATCTTCCTAGCACATGAAGGAAAGCTCCTTGGCCATATTGTCTCCAAAGAAGGATTAGTAATTGATCCAGAGAGGGTTGAAGCCATAAGAGCACTACCATTGCCAAGCCACAAGAAGGCCCTTCAAAGTTTCTTGGGGAGAATAAACTTTGTTCGGAGGTTTGTCCCAGATTTTGCAGTGCTTGTCAAACCTATCACCAAAATGTTAAAGAAAATCATGGCTTTCAAGTGGACAGTATAAGGCAAGGAGAGTTTTGAAGCAATCAAGAAGCCATCTCCCAAGCACCAACTCTCATCAACCTGGATTTCTCCAAGGATTTCATCCTCTATGCATTTGGAGGTAATGATACTATTTCTGCCATTTTGGTACAGTCAGAACAAGGACAATGATGAGCAGCCAATTGCTTTCTTCAGCCAAATCTGGATGACTATGAGGTGAGATATTCTTTTATTGAGAAGTATGTACTTGCAGTAATCAAAATCTTGAAGAAATTCAAGCATCTAGTCTCAAACAACAAGGTTCAGTTGTTGGTCTCTCATGCGGGAGTAAAGGACTTCCTCCTCAACAAGGATTTGAATGAGAAAAGGGTAGGTTGGATCACTCGTGTCATGGAGTATGACATTGAGATCAAGGTCACCAAGCTGGTAAGAGGAAAAGGATTGTGTGAGCATTGATTCGGGCAAGCAAAAGGAGTATGTAATAAAGAAGAGGCTGTTTTTGTGATTCAAGACAACCATGTGCAAGGTAGCACTCAAGAAGAGGATAATGTTGTCCCCACTCCTTGCTGGACCCAAGGTATAATGCACTTCCTAAGCATAGGCCTATGCCCTCTAGAGATGAACAAGACCCAAAGAAGACACTTCAGATTGTAGGCTGTCCCATATGCCATAGTAGACGGTGTTTTGTTCAAGAAAGATGTGAATGGAGTGCTGCTGAGATGCATTAGCACAAATCAGATTCATAGGGTGTTGGAAGAGTTCCATGGTGGACCATCTGGTGGTCATTTTTCACCAAGAGTGATAGCTCTAAAAATCATGAAGGCTGGTTATTATTGGCCCAATATTTTCAGTGATTGCTTTGCGTGGATCAAAAGGTGCAAGAATTGTGCATTCTTCACAGGTAAAGAGAGGCTTGCTACCCTTCCATTGCGATCAATTTCAGTTGACCAGCCATTCATGGAATGGGGTTTAGACTTCATTGGAGTCATTAAACCCAATTCAAGCCAAGGGCATAAGTGGATTTTGACAGCCATAGACTACTTCACCAAGTGGACTGAAGTAGTAGCACTCAAGGAAGCAAATGAGTCTAGCATCTTAGACTTCTATGAGGGGATAGTAACTAGATTTGGCATACCTGCTACAATAATCTCAGATAATGCATTAGCATTCATTGGATCCAAGGTGACTGAGTGGGCTGTCAAGAACGAGATCTACCTAAGTACTTCATCAAACTACTACCCTCAGGGTAATGGCCAGGCTGAATCTACAAACAAGAACTTGTTGAGGATCATTAGGAGGACTATTGATGAGAATCAGAGGTCTTGGCATACCAAAATGAAATCAGCCTTATGGGCTGATAGGATAACTCCCAATAGATCCACGAGTAACTCTCCATTCAGGCTTGTTTATGGAAGAGAGGCAATCTTTCCCATGTCACTTGAGTTGCCAACATTGGAACTCATGAAGCAATTAGAGTTGCTAGAGTTTGGGCCCATGGAGGTGAGATATGCAGAGTTGATGGAGCTCCAAGAGATCAAAGATCAGGCATCCCAAGCAATGGAGAAGGATCAAGCTTTGATCAAGAAGACCTTTGATAGAAAGGCCAAGAATAGATCCTTCCAAGTTGGAGATCTAGTGTTAAAATGGGATGCAGAAAGAGCAAAACCGGGAAGGCATTCAAAATTTGATGCCATTTGGAGTGGCCCATACATGGTCACAAAGTGTAAGGACAACAATGCCTTCCAATTGTCTTCATTGGATGGCGAAGAACTGTAGATTCCAGTCAATGGAATCCATCTAAAGCATTGCTACTAAAGGGAAATTATCCACCTTGTAAATATTAGCTTAAGTTTTCATTCCTCCAAGTGCTTGTGCACATTGTTTTGTTGTAGGTTAGTTTTACTTTCCCTAAGTGCTTTGGCACAACTTGCTATTCCTGGGAATGTGTTTGCAGGCCTTGCTCCATCAGGTGATATTCCATCTTCCTCCTTGCAACGTTCTAGTCAGTTGGGGTATTAAACAAAGAATCAGGTGACTCCATGCCCAATGGATTGCTTCAAGAACTGGTAACTTCATCAATCAGCAGATGACCCCTCTGAGTCGCCAAAATTGTTACCCAAAATGTGCCCCCTGCTCATTTTCTGGCTAACTCCTTTCATCTTTCCTTCTCTTGTGCCTCAGACATAAAATTTTGCTTTTAGGCACTCAAAATCTTCTGGAAATGGCACCATTGGATAGAGCTCTTTCTCATCTTTCCAGAAAGGTAAAGTTTTCCTCCTAACTCCACGTATTTTTCAAGTTATGGCTCGCAGAGTTTTTGTGGGAAATTTTCCCTAGAAGGCCCTCAGCCAATCAGGACGTGCCACGTGTCCAAGAAGTGGCGGGGGTCAGAGGAGAATTTGGTTTTTTGCCAAGTGTTTTGGCGTAGGTTTCAAAAGGAAAATTTTTCTGCGGGACCCGCTGACGAATCGGAGCCGCCTTGTACCACTCGTCCAGGGCTAAAATTTGAAAATTTGGCTAAGTGTTTGCACAGGGAAATTTTGGAGAGATGGCCCCACGGCCAATTAAAACAAGACACGTGTCCTAAGGGACTGGAAAAGTGGGGCGCGGAGGGGAGTTAGAAATTTTGGCAAAGTGTTTTGCCAAAAATCCAAAAGGTGAATTTTTGGCCCGCTGCCCCCTCCAACGAATAAGAACGTGCCACGTGTCCCAGCCGGGTGGAGTGCGGGAGAACTTGGGAAATTTTCCCAATGGGAAAATAATGGAAAAATTCAAGAAAAAGGCCCCCTTATTGCGAGCCAATAGAATCTCGCCACGTGTCTAGTTAGGGCAAAAATTCGAGAGGAAGTCCGCATGGGAATTTTGGAGGGTCAAACCCGCACCTAAGGGGGTTCTCGACAAGTGTTCAAGCCAAAAATATCGGCGACACTGTGGAAAATTCGGGGAGAGGCAGAGGCTCGAGCCAATCGCATCATGCCACGTGTCTTCACCTCATCGGCTTTCTACCGGGGGAAATTTTGAAAATTTTTCCAAAGGCAAAAACGAAGTAAAATGGAGCAGAAAGGCTGCGACCAATTAAAAATGCCACGTGGCACCTGAATGGTAGAGAGCGGGGATTTTGGAAAATTTTCCAAAATGCAAAAAAGGGGTAAAATTCAATTTTTTTCCCCGCCATTCCATTTTTGGCCCTGTTTTTGCCCTAAATCTTCAAATGGCCATAACTTTCGATCCAGAGCTCAGATTTTCACATTCTTTATATCAATGGAAATCTGGTGAAATTATCTACAAGATTTTGTGGTCATTTTTGCTTTTTGGTTCAATTTGGAGAGATAAAATCAAGAAACGTCTCTGGCATGTGGTAATGGCCAGAAATGATGTTTCAACAACCAGTTTTAATGCAAAATGGGTTGCATTATTCTTCAACATGGCCAAAAATGTCAGGGCATGGGTCTATAAGGATGCCCATGCTATTGTAATGCATCTTCATTCAATGGGAAATGGCTCCCACATTTTTACACATTTTCTCTCTCTTGGGCTCGACCCATGCATTGTATCAGAAAAGCAGATTTGGCTCATTTTTTAGGGTTGAAATTTTTTGGATAGCAAGCTTCTTCTTTCACCTTCAACAAGTGATTTTTGTAAGTATCATACCTTCTTCATGATCAGTAACAGGTTTCTACCTCTTTGATGTTGCAAATGCAAGGTTTTTGACAATGAAATGATAGTGCAGACTCTGTGATCAATTTTCAATCCTTTGTTTGTATTGTCTTGCTTCATTTCAAACCTCTAATTGCATCTTATCAGCCTATGTATGATGTTTCATGTTGCATTTCATGAAATTGTGTCAATTTGCATAAACAAGAAGTGTTCACCACTCCTTTGGTGTATCACCTATTAGTTTAGTTTCAATTTTTGCACTTTCTATCTCTGTCTCCTTGGAATTTAGAGTAGGATTAGGATTCAAACCTCTGCAATTATGCAAATAATCAGATCTGATCGAGGAGTTTGAGGAACTAGCCTCTAATCTGGAGATTCCTCTCTCATTTTACAAGTCCCACACTTGGAGAGAGGTTTCAATGTTGTGCAATCACACTGGATGCCTAAGACATCAACTTAGAAACCTGATTTACATCCGAGAGTCTTTGCTGATTTGCAACAACAAGTGTGATTACAAAATAGTTTCTCTTACCTTGGTTGAAAGGCACAACCTAAAATAGCTAGGATCAAATCACATCCTTTTAAGGTGCTATCCATCTCTCCATAAATACAAGTAACAAAGGGACAGCTTATATCTCTCCCCAACTACTGTAACGACATATATTTATGATCTATCTACCTCTAAGCTCCCTATTGAATCTGTGTTGCTGCTTGGATTGAAAAGGAGAACAAATTTGGATACCAACATCAGTGGCGCCGTTACACTGGGACTGCTTTTGAATTTTGGGAACCAATTTGCATCATTGAGACTAATTTTTGATCCACTGCCAGTTCATATCTATTTGACCCGTCAACAACACCAACATCGGTGGTGCTTGTTGCCGAGGATCGATTTATGTTGTCGGGAACTTAGTTCAATTTAATCCACGTGCATACATATTTGAAGCCATATCTATTTGACCCATCAACAACACCAACATAAATGGCACTTGTTTCGGGGACATTGTGATACAGTTCATACTCAGACCCTGGTAAACATTTCTTGTATGCTCTAAAGTGCTAGAAATCCATTTTAAAAATCATCCTGTGTTCAGGTTTGTAAGAGGTTTCAAAGTCACAAGTGTTGTATGCAACTTCTCTAGTTTCCACAAGTTTTGCAATGGTATTTATTGATAAATTTTGGTAAAGAAAGGTCATATTTTTCATTTCCAGTTTCTAGTGCTAAAAGACACTTGATCAGAACATTTTTAGTGCATTTACACAACTAAGGTGAAAATCCTTAGTGGCAACTCCCTGTTGATTTGATTTTGATAAGGACCAGTGTCTTAAACCTCTGTCAAGTAAGATTTGTTACTAATATTTGCAAAGCTGGAAGGAAGAATATATTTCTTTGCTAGGGATCCTGCTAGGACATTGTTTCTGAGTTAGGAAAAGAAAATTCAAGAAGGAAGAAAATCCTGGAGAGTTGTGGGAGATCAGCGAAGACAAGAAGGGGGATCTCCATTGATGAAAGTGATCAGCCCATCATTGAAGACTACCATTCAAGTGACTCTGAATCAGGTAGCCTCTTTGTGGAATTGAATTCTCCAGCTGGAGAAGGGCCTTCATTTGATTTTGAAATATTTGCTTCACATTTTGAACTGTCTTTTCTGAAGTTGATAGGGATTTCCAAGAAGCAAGGCCTTTAGAGGGTGTCCATTTTGAAAGCTACACTCCTGTGTTCCAAGGACCCTCTACCCCTTATCAATTTTTCACCCCTCCAAGATCACCTCCTTGAATCAATATGGCTCAGCCCCCACCCAGACCCCCATTTGTTGTAAACACCTTTGGACCTATAAATTTTGTGGGAATGGCTGGATATCCAAATACAGCCTCAAGATGTAAGGAACAAAATGCCAAAGTTCTAGGGAAACAATGCCATAACTGGTGATCAACATCTAAAGCTCTTCCTCAATATGATGGAAGACTTTGAGATTGAACATGAAGATGTATACATCAAATTGTTTGTTCACACTCTAGAGGAGGATGCAAGGGACTGGTACAAAGCATTTCCAAATAAATCTATTGACTCTTGGGCTGAGATGAGAAATGCATTCAAATTACAATATGGTGATAGGACTGACCCTAGGTTTCTTCTATCAAAATTTGAAAACATCAAGAAGAATCCCAATGAGTCAGTACATGACTTCAATACAAGGTTCAATAAGACCTTGAGGAGATTACCTGTTAGGATAAGGCCATGTGATGAGTCATGGTGATACATTTGATAAAAATTTTGCTTACTACTTGAGGGACAAGAACCCTACCAACTTGAGGCAAGCATTCACTATGGCCCTACAAATAGAGAATAATATCAAGGAAATAGGAAAACCTCCTAAGAGGGAAGGTGTGAAGTCTAGTTAACCCAGAAAAACCTTAGACAAGCAAGGCTGCTGATTTGGAAGAAGTGGTGAAAACTTTGGCAGGGGCTATCAAGGAGATCTCCTATAAGCTAGCTCGAGCTGAGAAAGGAGTTGGGCAGAGTTCACAAGGACAACACAAGCAACAAGGCCAAGACAGATTTACAAATCATCAAAGAGCTGATGACAAAGGTAAAGGAGTTGTTGGATTTGGGAATAGGCAGAAAGTAGAATAGTACACGATCCTTTGGCTGCAGATTTCTTTGTGGTGGAAGAGACATAAGTCATTGATTGGTGTGACAGATGTTTCATGCCCCATGCTCCTTGTGAAGAAGATCAGCAAGAATAAAATGTAGCTGATGATAAGAGTGATGATGATGTTTGCATGATGGGATGCTCCACTAGCTCACAACAAAGGGAAACCTCAACTGAGGTGATAAGTGCTAGAACTACTACCACTTTTTGGGACTACATTCATAGAGTACATATTCTCCCTCCCTCTCATACTTTAGAAGTAGATAATGTACAAGATTTTGAATTTCCCAATAATGACTTTGAATATTTAAGGGCTTTAATGATAAAAAAGTATGATGGAGGAATCCCATCTGAGGAGGACATGAATGTTATTGTGGCTCAAGAGAAGGAATATAACACAAGTAAGTAAGCGTCACAAAGGCGGTGGCCTCGAGCCAAGCCAAAATCTCCTTACTTTCTAACATCCCTAAAGGGGCTCCTAGGAAAGATCCATCTGCCAAAATCCCTGCAGTTCCATATAAAAATGATACCCCTCCTTATGCTCAAGATATCAAGAATCATGTGCCACCCAATGAATGTATCATCTTTACAAAGTAGCATATGGGAAGTGCACTGCCATGGACTCCAGAGAGGTGCCAGTAGTGGGATGTGTGAAGGGTTTGGTGGTGTAGCTTGCAGCCTACCCAGGTAAAAATTTAAAGCTTGATGTTGTCATAGTTGATTGCCCAGCCAAGTGGGGTATGTTATTGTCAAGAAAATGGGCTGCAAGTGTTGGTGGTAGTGTCCAAATGGACATGTCTTATGCCACCATCCCAGTTGAGGGAAGCCTTGTTAGGTTATATGGGGAGAAGAAAATGTTGCACCTTATTGAGGATCCCAACAATGCGTCCTATGAAGTATTGTATACAAATGTTGATGCTTGACAACTTTGTGGGATTTGCTGATGGAAAAGAGCACAAGATTGAGGAGTCTAAGTGTCTTGAGCAGGTAGGATCTCCTTGGAATTTATTGTTTGATGGAGCTTGCTCCAAATTTGGAAATGGTGTCGGTGCTGTCCTAATTTCTCCAAGCTAGGAAAGGTTTGTTTTTTCCTTTAAGCTTAACTTTGAGTGTACTAACAATATTGCTGAGTATGAGGCATTGTTGTTAGGTTTAATAATTGCTTGGAAGTATGGTGTCAGGGACATCATCATCAAAGGAGACTTAGAGCTAGTTGTCAAGCAAGTTAGAAAATTGTATGCCACAAAGAATCAATGACTGAAATAGTACAAGCATGTAGTTTGGGACTTCATTGAGATGTTTGACTCCTTCAACATTCTGTATCATGATAGGAGCTTCAATTACTTTGTAGATAAGCTTACAAAATTTTGGGTCTTGGTTTGAGTTCCTGTAACATCCCCTAATTGTGAATATGAGGTGGAAGTAGTGACAAGACCCTCTCGTCCTCGGAAATATAAAACATTGATGTGTTTTTGATAATGAGGCTCGAGTTAGAAGGTTCATGCAAAACGATGGAGAGTTTGCTGATCAAAACATTGATTGGGAGCCAATGGTCTATACAATGAGGGGAAGGAAACCTTATTTGGCAAAGGCATCATTTAGCTAAAGACCAACACCATTCCTAGAGGGCTGGTTGCTCTTGAATTGAATTTTGATAATGTTGATTGCATTATTAATAGGCATATGGCAGCCTCGAGGGATGTTGAGGAGCATGACCTTGGCATGAAGGAGAAACCAAGGAAGATTTGGTTGGGTAGTAATCTCAACAAAGATGAAAAGCAATCATACATCTAGTTGTTAAAGAAATACCAAGATTACATGGCTTGGACCTATTCTAAGCTCAAAGCATACAAAGAAGACTTGTTCTAGCATGAGATTCCCTTGGAGCTTAGTGCTAAACCCTTCAGGAGAAGCAAAGGCCAATTAATCATGTGTTATCTCTCAAAATGGAAGAGGAGCTGAAGAAGCTAAGGGATGGAGGAATTACCTAGCCCACAAGGTATTCTTCTTGGGTTGCCAACCTAGTGCCAGTAAGAAAGAAGAATGGTGACATCAGGTTGTGTGTGGAATTCAAAATCTAAACAAGGCCTTAATGAAGGATAACTATCCTTTACCTAACATGGAGCACATGTGGTGGTGGTTCTCGAGTTTCCTTCTACTTTACATGGCTTCTCTGGTTATAATCAAGTCATGGTGAAAGAATCGAAAGGATCAAGACAACCTTCACTACTCCATGGGGAACGTATGTATATGTTAGGATGCCCTTTAGTCCGATGAATCTTTGGACCCAATTTTCGAGAGATCAATGAAAGTTGATTTTATCTGGTTACATCAATGACTTTATTGCTGTTTACCAAGATGATGTAACAATGTTTTCAAGAAGGAGAAGTGACCATTTTCTGCACTTAGAGAAGATGCTGATCAGATGTAGGGAATATGGCATCTCACTCAATCTAAAGAAATTCCATTTTGGAGTACGAAGGAAAAATTGCTTGGTCACATTATGTCATAGGAAGGAGTGATGATTGATCCAGAAAGAGTGGAGGCCATCAAAAAGTCCCAATTCCAAGAACCAAAAAAGGAATTCAGTCCTTCTTTGGGTAGATAAACTTCATTAGAAGGTTTATATCAAAATTTGCTGAGTTGACTATCCCAATCACTTCCATGTTAAAGAAGGATCAGATCATCAAATGGGAAGAGGCTGCCATCCAAGCTTTCAATGGAATCAAAGAGGCATTGAAGCATGCCCCTATTTTAGCAGCCCTAGATTATAAGAAACCTTTCCAGCTGTTTTCTTTCACTTCAAAAAACACTATTTATCCGTCTCCGCTATGAAGGATGATGAAGGGGATGAGAGGCCCATTTCCTTTTCAGTAAGGCTTTGCAAGGAGTAGAACTAAAATACACCATCATGGAAAAGCAGGAATTTTCCTTGGTCAAAGCAACAAAGGTTTTTAGGCCTTATATTTTAAGTTCAAAAGTTGTTGCTTATGTTCCCCATACCATGGTAAAAGACATCCTGTCAGAGATGGAAGTCTCAAGTAAAAGATGTAGATGGGTGAAAAAATTGCAAGAGTATGATATGGACATCCAAACCATGAAGTTGGTGAGAGGTTTGGGGTTAGCTAAGCTCATGGCTAAGAGAAACTTGCAGACCATTGAGGTAAATGAGATTGAGGAAGAAAGGGCAATTGTTTTTGAAAGATTGATGAGTTTTGAGTGGTACAAGGATGTGATGTTCTATCTCAGACACTTAAACTACCCTGAGCATTTGAATAAGAACCAGAAAATAGCTCTTAAGTTGGCTTCCCAGAAATATGTCATTACTAATTTTGGGTTGGCATGGAAGAACCCAGAGGGAGTCCTCTTAAGATGCATCACTGAAGATGAAGCCCCAAAATAATTGCTGATCTCCATGGAGGATTTTGTGGGGACAATTTTGCTGGAAGAGTCACAACACATAAGATCATAAGGGCTAGTTATTAGTGGCCAAATCTTTCCAAGGATGCAACCATTTTGGTCGAGAAGATGTGAGGGTTGCAGGTGTTTCTCTAGAAGGATGAATGCTTGAGCTCCCTACCTTTGCAGTAAAGTATGTATCAA
The DNA here is from genome assembly GCA_018340775.1 of Taxus wallichiana var. yunnanensis. NCBI lineage: Eukaryota > Viridiplantae > Streptophyta > Pinopsida > Cupressales > Taxaceae > Taxus > Taxus wallichiana. The sequence goes on along the minus strand of CM031233.1, from coordinate 204,962,364 downwards.
TTGAAGCCCCATTTAAGCATTGGGGAAAGGACTTCATTGGTGAGATTTCAGACCCTTCAAGTGTTGGCCATAAGTAGATTCTTGTAGCCACTAGTTACTTTACCAAGTGGGTGGAAGCAATCCCCCCACCAAGAAGGCTACACACCAAGTTGTCATGATTTTGTGCTAAACAATAATATTTAGTTTTAGAGTATTAGCCAAAATCATAGCTGATAATGCCATGAGTTTCAGGGCTAGACCTCTGGTGGAAATGTGTAAAGGATATGGGATCAATTTGACATATGCCTCTAATTATAATCCCCAAGGAAATGGAAAAATGAGTCCAACATTCATAATTTTCTCTGATTATCAAAAGAAACTTGGAGTTGAATAAGAGAAAATGGGGTGAACAACTGAAGTTTGCTTTCTGGGATGATAGGATCATTATCAAAAGAGCCACAGGAAAGAGTCCATTTAAGTTGGTATAAGAGACTCAGGCCCTGCTGCCCCTGCATATGCAATTATCTTCATATTAGTTAATTCAAAAACTAGAAGATCAAGAAGTGAGTCCTCATGATGCCCACATCAACCAAATTGTTGAGCTTGATGAAGAGAGGAGGGCATCTCACCAGAGGCATATAAGGTTCAAAGAAAAGCTAAAGAAACTATTTGACAAGAAGGTCACTCCTAGAGCCTTCAATATTGGAGATCTTGTGCTATTATGGGATAATAGGCATGAGGATAAGGGAAAGCATGACAAGTTTGATTCATTGTGGATGGGCCCTTACTCCATTGACATCAAAATTGGTGAACACACCTTCTTCTTGAAGGATCTAGATGGTGAATTGCTTGAACTTCCTATTAATGGCAGGCATTTGAAGCATTTCTTGGATTGATTCCTCTGAATCAAGGTAAACACCTCTTGTACAATGTATAGTTTGTTGTTTGCGTCCTATTTTTTGTGTTTTTTTCTCATCCTGGTCTATGGTGACCTGTTTTTGCTAGCTTCTTTGTTTGTTTTTGGAGATGGCTTCATTTCTCTACTCTACGAGATGACTGTACCACCTAATGGATATTTTGGCACTTGGTCTACTATTGTTCTTGTGGCACTCACAGGGAGTGCCCATCCTTGAGTCAGAGCCAATGTTGGTGCTCAGAATTGTCTCACCCCATTTGTGCCCTTGAAGATTTATTGATTCATGGCCTCTATCATTTTATCCTTCCCGTATTGTGTTTGGCCAATCTTTGTTGCCATTTTAATCTACTCTTGGGTCGAAGATCATGTGTGGGTCTATATTTGTCTCATGGTTCCTTTGTTCCTCTGGAAAAGCTCTATATTTTGAGTCTCCCGTGCTCTGTTCCTTCAAAACTTACGTTTTCCCATTTCCTCCATTTTCCATAGTCAAGATCTGTTTTCCTTGTCATTTTTTTCCCTAAATACTCAAAGAGAAATGAATTGATGTGTCCCCGAGGAACATATTTGAGTCTTGCAACATTTCTAAAATATCTGTCCTTGAAGAAAATTTCACTTTCAGGATCAAATGGTCATTTCTCTGTGTTTTACGGTTTGATAAGTGTTTCTCCCTATCAAATTTACATCCTTGCATCAAAAGAGAAACATGGCATCCTTTGGTTGGACGTGGCTTAGCCTTGATACTTTTCAATGACCAAGGAAGACTACCTCAGAGCTTGACACATGGTGCCCTCCACAGAGCTTCAAGCCTTCAAACAAATTTTGTCAGAGTAGGACACGTGGTGAGCCCGCGCTCGTTCAAGGTATCAAATTTTTGGGGCTGCCTCAAGGTGCGCCATTGTGACATGTGGCAATTTGAAAATTCATAAGGGGTGGGGAAGCGGACCATCGGAGGAAACTTAAACTTTTTGCCTCTTTTCCTCATAAAGGTTAAAATGGCAAAAATGGCTCATGAGCCCGATGGGAAATAGTCAATGTTTTTCCCTAGTCAATGTCGGAGGTGAGGACCGTGGAGGAAAATTATTAAATTTTCCTTTTGAGAAAAAATAGTTAAAAGTAAAAGGGGAAGTGTAGTTCTACTGGGACCCACATTGGGACACGTGTCAAAAGTATTTCTCAAGGGCGGAGCTGTGGGGAAAACTTGGAAATTTTTCCTTTTTCCAAAAGAGAGTCAAATGGCTAGAATTTCTCCGTGTTTCTTTTGAGGCCCACTTCAGGACACGTGTCAGGCCCATTTTCAGAAGTAGAGGTGAGGGGAAAAAGGTAAATTTTTCCATTTTTCGAAAGGGTCGAAAAGGTCAAAGGAAGCCCTTGAGCCTATTTTTGCATCTTCCACGTGGACGAACCACATTCAAAATCAAAGATCAACAAACGGCTGCTAAGCGTCTAAATATGATTTTACCCCCATTTTTCTATAAAACTTTTGGGAGTGTGAGTCTTCATGATTTCTTGCTATTTTCTACATGCCAAATAGAGGAGTGAGTTAATTTTGATATCTAGAGTTTGGTGGGAGAGATATGGAGACATCTTTTGCCATTAAAATGGTCTGACTCTCAAGCCCGATCTAGTTTTCTATTTTTCTTCTCCTGAGCATGCAAGGGGTCAGATTTGATTGATATGGGGCAGAAGTGGTTGGTGAATGGATGGAGGCATGTTTTTCTTGAGAAAGGAGTTGAATGCGGGAAGAAATCGAAGAGATTTTCCCTTGAGCACCTAGAGACTTTTGTAGATCTGATTCTGCGAATCATGAAAGAATCATGGCGAGCACTGGTGCATTTAAATTTTTTTCTTTTGGGAGGAAGGGGATCTATTAGAAATGTTATAAATGGCATGAATTTTTGTGCAAATGGTTGGAAGTTTTGGAAAGATCAGGACTAATTTTCTCCAGCAGAAACAACTTGACATAGCCCATCCATTTTGAGAAGCCATCTAGAAGCCTGTATATCTCTCTTTCTATCAAATTTGATCATGTCAAGGTGGTTGCAAGTGTACAACCATTGAAAAGCTTTGAGATTGTTTTGGAAACTTTCCCTTGCTGATAAATTTGATCAAACTTTGAGTTATTCTGTGTTAATCTTGAGTAAAGTGTATTTATTTCATCTCTGAATGCATACAAGTAGTTTTTCTTATTTCTATTGCAATCTTGTACCAAAATAGGGTCTAATCACATAGGTCTTAGTCCTTGTGATAGTTTAGTGGCATCTACAATTTCATTTCTCAAAAGATCCTTCATCTGGGAGTGGGATAAACGGTTTAAAATCACTTTTATTTCATTTTGTTGATAGAGATTCTCTGTAAGCCTCTGGGTGTACCTCAAGCGTGACTTGGTTTAAATCTTGGTGCTTTATTGGGTTCTCTAACTTGAGCCTTTGTGATAGAATCCCACAAGTTGTGTGAAAGAGTGCTAATCTGGGCCTCCATTGAAGCACATATTCTAGTTGAGGAAATAATTTAACTTTTTGTGGCATTTTTTTGATTGAATCTTTCCATTTTGCATAAGCTCTCAAGGATCTGGTGAGTCAAGTCCGTCATGTCTCCCCTCCCACCAAAATTCATTTAACAACAACCAATCCTACCCATAATACCCTTGTTTTTCATGTGTGTACACAAATGCATAATCTACCAAAACATGTAGAAATAATCAAGGTCTCAAATGTCTTTAGTAACCTTTTCCTTGCTGTGAGAATATCTCCATAATCTGGAAGTGACAACTCATGAGAGTCAGGTTTGGTGTGTTGATTATATTTTCCCCAAGGCCTTCTCGTATAAAATTTATACAAAAGAAAGGTAATTGTATCTCCTTTCAAATAATAGAGCTTACAAAATAGGTTCTCTTACCTTGGTTCAAAGGCACAACCTAAAATAGTTAGGATCGATCACATCCTTTTAAGGTGTTATCCATCTCTCCACAAATCCAAGTAACAAAGGGATAGTTAGATATCCTCCCCCTACAAAATGACATATATTTATGATCTATCTACCTCTAAGATCATAGGATAACAAATTTGGATACCAACATGGGAGAATTAAAAGTGTTGATTGTTTGGTAGGTTGGGAGGCAGACGGTGAAATGACATCAGTAGAAAGTGTGGGTTCCTCCATGAGAGTAGGGGAGATGAGGGGGACTCCTCTGTGGGTGGAGGAGTAGAAGAGGTATGCTCCTCTATGGGTAGAGGAGCTCGTGCCAAAATTTCCTTAATAGATGAAGTAGGTAGGTTTTGAGGAATGATCGGTATGATATCAAAAACCGCGTGGAATTCACAAACATTGTTGTCACTAGATGAAGGTTCACTATTTTGATTAGACGATGGTTTATGATTAGGGAACAAATTTTTAAAGATGTGCAAATTTTGATTCTTATCGTTCAGGTTGTCCACGACAAGGTCTCCATTATCTATCATCTCTTGGACAATGTTTTTAAAATTTATGTAGTTACCATCAATATGTCCCTTAATGCTATGGGAATTACGGTAGTCGTGTTCTTTATACCATGAAAGCATAGGATGAACAAGATCGAAACCGTATGAGGTTTTATGGGAGGAAGTGTAATGGCTCAAACTTTAGAAGCTTTTCCAAGAGTGAAGAATAGGGATCTCTAATCGAGGTGTAATTCCATTTCTCCACCGAGTTGAAAGGCTTGGATGGGAGAAAGATTGGAGCGAGAGTTGGGCTTGATTAGAAGGATGAGGTGGTCCGCCTTAAGTACTCATGCGTTGGAAAATCCTTTGGGATTTGAATAGTTAGTTTTGGGTTTTGAAGATGAAGAATATTTGTTTGATTTGAACGGGCGTTCTTGTTTCGTAATTGGATATTTTTCTCTTTAATGGTGAAAATTTGTAGTTTTTATGCCATGGTGAACTCTTCATCAAAGGTTCATAAGGTTTAGACTTGTAGAGTTTGTGAGATGTGTTTAGAACAAGCTCTAGTAAACAACTCAAGAAGTTCATCACGAGGTAGCTAGAACGTGAATTGGTTAATAAGAATCGCAGAGGGGCAACAAAATCTATGATAGATTTGTTTTCATCTGTCGAGTTGAATAGAGATCGGTCATGGTGACTTTCTTGGTAACATTGATTGAAAAATGATCTAAGAAAGCTTGGGCTACTTCGATTAAAGGAATAAATGGAATGTCAAGGTAGTCCACTATACCAATTCAATGCGGTCTTGTCAAAGAACATTGGGAAAGTTCGTAGAGAAAAGCATCATCGTGGCAATTAGGTAGCACCCACATTTGAACAACTCGCAAGTGTTGTTGCGGGTCTTCTTTAATGTTGAAGCGATTAAATTTAGGCATTTCCCAATGCACGGGGTAGGATAGAATGGGAATAGATGGATGGATAGGCTTATTACATGATTTCATCATAAGTTAAAGAATTTGGGAGCGTAAATAGATGCTTCTCAACGACCGTGCATCTTTTCCATCATCATTTTAATGAGGTGATTAAAGAGTTAAGATGAATGGGTGCCCCCTACGAAAAAGGGGGTTGATCTTTGAATGTACGTGGTGGGTGGTATGCTAGTGTATGGTAGTCTTTGAGTATGAGAATTGCATAGGAAGAATAGATGTAGGCGACACATAGCCATAATAAGTGATAGATGAGGTCAATGGTTATTGGTAGTATGTGTAAGCGGGTGGGGTAGTTGAACAACTCTAGTGGTGATTAGGGGTAAGGAATACGGGATAGAAAGGACGAGGTTCCGGAAAGGGGTGTAAAATGCCGACACGAGAGGTGGTTATGATGCAATGGGTATATGTAAAGCTTCGGGTGTAGATGGGGCTATACTTAAAGCAGCTGTTGAAGGGACAATTGATGTCACGAGTGTGATAGATGATGTAGACACCTTTGTAGTTATAGTGGATGTGGGATCTTACTAAGACATTATAGGTGGTAAAGTGGATGATGGTAGCAATAAGTTGGTGCTACTTGATGCATAAGTGGGGGCTAGAGTAGGAAGGATAGATACGGGCATGCCATATATTAGCTGTCCTGAGGAATCCCAAGTGGAAGAATGAGAAAGGTAGTACTGGAGGGTAGCGAGATTTTGGTAGAGGAATCTCATGAACTCCTCATCGCTAGTAGCGATAGGGATGAGATGAGTCAAATCCATAGGTGACAAGATGGATGGCGGTGATGGACTAGGTGGGAGTGGTTGACGGCGATGGCGTGAAATACGAGGGAATTAGTTTGGTTGTGAGTCAACACCATGTGAATCAACATATATCAGGTGAAATTTTCTCTGTAAATGTCACAGGGAACAAAAAGATGGGACAAAATAGAGTATGAGAGGGAAAGTTGGTAAATGTTTTGACTAAAATCACAACAGAGTGACCGATGCTAATTGCACTAACCCGATGATGGTTATGGGGTGATCGGATGATGGTCAAGGGTGACTGATGAAAGTTACAAGAATGAGGTGATACCGATTACTATGAGAAAATAATAGTTTCAAAGCAAATAAGGCGAAATTGATGACCACGACAGAAATTTGTATTTGATGACTATTATCAAAGTACAAAGAGTACAATGATACACAAAGACTCTAAACATAAGAGAAGATGAGATGAGTGTCCTTTGGGTAAAATAACCAAAAGAACAAAGAACCAACACAACGAGTTAGGTAAACTAATGGCGATCGGATGTAAACCGATGCCAGTCACTAGAGCGATGTCGGTTATTGTGAAATCAAGAATAAAGAAAAAATGGATTTTTGTGAATTTAGATTGGATGAATAATAAAATGAGAAGTTTGGGGATGATAAGTCGAGGTCCCGACACACTAAAAGGAAGTCAAAATATTCCAAATGTTATGGAAGAGTGTGAAAGGAAAAAAAAGAAAAATAAAGAATCTTATCCTCACATCTCAAAATTCAAATCAAGCACAAAGATAAGAAATATACGTAATGCAACAAGTGAATTTAGTGTGTTTAGATTATGCTATTTAAAAGACTCGACTCATGAATTTATAGTAGATTTTTCGGTTTGGAAGGCTTCTATGAAGAAGGAAATTCTAAAGGTGAGGTTTTAGGTTATGTTACGGTGGGGCAAGTTGTTCTCGATGGGGTGGGAATCTTGGACATAGATAACCGAGATGGGTTCCCATCATCAATCCTATGATCATGTGATCATTGACATCTTCTTCACGGGTGGGATGTTGTTTAAGAAGATGTATATATTCCAATTTTTCATTTGGGAAAAAGATACAAGAAAGAATGTGCTTTCTATAATTTAGTTATGTAAACCATCATTTGGGCATGACTTCTAGTGTATAGGTTTCCCTCAGTCTTAATGTGAGATATAATGCAACAAATTAGAATGCTATGTAAGTGTTTTAAGCCCAAATCAAAATGTGATATTTGATGTAGCAAGTAATGAATAAGAAGAGGGATGCTCTTTCACTAATGCAATACTAATGAAAGAAAAGAAGTATTATTTTTATAGCACCAAAAACACAATTGCTTTTAGATAATAGAAAGAGGGGAAGATTCTAGAGAAGAAAATTAATGTGGAAGCTTTTCAGAAGGGAAAAAAACACACAAATTTTACCTAGGAATGAATAAAATGCAAGGAACCCTGGATGGGTCCCACCGGGCGTGCCAAAATGTTTCACCATTTTCTTTATGGATTTGATGAAATAGATAAGGGTATGGGCCAAGGAGGTTATGAGCGCGTTCGACTTCTTGATCCAATGCCGATCGCGAGAGCTTCCTTTTGGCTAGGAGGAACTACTTGAAATACAAAAAAAGACCACAAAAGAGAGTTAAACAATATATATGTCGGTGGGTGCCTAGCGTGTGTTAGATCCAAGAAGTGTGATACTTCCTTGGTGGAAGTCAACCCACAGTTTAATAAAAATTAATACAAGAGATAGCGTAAGTAAATAAAATCCTACTGTAGTTGATATGATTTAGGCATCTCATCCAAATACAATAATCAAATCTAATATAACAGGCTAGGCTATGATCAGATCTAGAAATAGGGTAGGTAGTCAAGGTGTTGGAACAGTTCAGGGTTAGATTCTGGGTAGCTTGGGTCACTTGGATATAGGTTATTAGGTTTCTGTTATTGGAAGGATTACCAAGTACAGAGATTGAATTCGGTGAGGTATGACCAATGATGGTTAAGAGGGAATCGACGATGGTTAAGGCGGGATGGTAGAAATTCAATAAACTAGGTTTTGGGGGTTTGTCTGAGATTGAACAGAGATGGTAAGGGGAATAGTTAGGTTTGTGGAGGTGTTAGGAGTACTCAAAGGTATTCAAGAATCAAGTATAGGTGATTAAATGATTGTGGGTGATGGAATGGTTGGGTTCATAGGAAGGTAACAAGGGTGGGATGAAAAATGCAAATGGATGCTGATAAACAGAGATGAAGAAACTTTGTAATCTAGAAAAGTATGAAATGATGTAGGTTAGAGATACACTTACTGGTGTTTGTAGATTTGATGGTTGGATGATGGTGATGGTTGATCTATGGAATGGTGCTCAATTTTATGGTAGTGCTTCCTGAATGCTACCGTGGATGAAAATACCTATGGATCCATCTTGGTGCTAGCTCTGGTTGTCTAGATGTGTGAAAGGGCTCTGGGTCTTGCTTGATATAGATCTCCTTCATTCCAAAAATCAAAAATTTGGTCAACCTTCCAAACAAGGTTACAAAAGTGAATATATGGTAACCAACAATGGTTTAAGGTGACCGCGCCATTTCGGGTTGATCGGCGTCGGTTAAGGTGGGAAATCCTAGGTTTACTAAAAATTCCAAATCTTGGCAATCTTTTGGGCTAGCTCTATCTATTCTCGCGGATCAAAATGGAATGTTACATTTTAATGAGTGGGAATGTGGTTAGAGGGAGAATAGGCATGTGATTTTAGGGTTGCACTAAGTCTTAGTTCATTAAGGCAGGTAGGACTAAGTCTTAGTTAGTTATGGTGAGTGAATGTTGAGTCCTAGTAAAGGGGAAATATGTTAAAAATAGGTTTGTGATGAGGTGTCTGGGTGAGGTGGAGATTAGTTTTAATTAAGGTAATTAAATAATTAATTGAGGATGAGTATTAATTTAATTGTAAATAATCAAATTAATATTAACGTGGGGTAGAGGGGTCATGGTTAGGTGAATATGTTTAAGTTGGCTATTCGACAAGGGACCAAGGGAGTGTGACTCAATTTTGGTGTCTACATCTATATCAATCCCTACATATGACTTAGCTTCATTAAAAACTTCATAGGTGCTCTCAAAGCATCTGTTGTCATCTCCTTTGAATCTTCCAAAATACCATCACTTCGGCCAGAGGATCATGACTTACCTCTCTTTATCACCACTCAAATCAATGATGTTCTGTCAAAAGAGTCATGATTGATGGGGGTACCACTATCAACATTATATCATCTATTGCATTTAATCAACTTAGAATACCAAACTATGTTATCACCTAAACACCCGTCTTACTTTGAGCTTTTAACAAAACAATCACGCTCATATTAGGTACTATCATTCTACCGCTTAAAGTTGGCATCAAAACTCTTCCAAAAATCTTATATATCACAGAGGAGGAGTTCTAATACAATATGCTGATAGGATGACCTTGGATACACACCATTTACTATGTCTCTTCGATGCTCAATCGATGTATTAAATATGAGCACGAAGGCCAAACATTCACAATTCCTATGGATCCTAACCCATTCGCCAAATGCAACATGACATCGTGTCCAAATGATGTACTTGTACCTAAATCTAAATAAGAATCCTCTGATGAAGCATCCACTGGTACATCCATCCCATCATCCAAGTTACTAGTTGATTCCTCCCTCGGTGACATTATGAAGCATCTCTCATTGGGAGTACCGTCCCCTTATGTTTAACTCTTTACCTACACCTAAGATGTTTCAGAGGCCGAAAAATAACTCATGTACAAGCCTAACGTGGGAGATGTCATCTTATACAACCCCACGTATTTGAAAACAAACCTCATCTACGGAGGAATCAACTTTCCATCATCTCAATCTATTCATCAACTCCATATCACGTCCTTCTTATAACATTTCAAATATTTATATAATCAAATCTTTACACAAATGTACCTCCATCGATACGCATGGAAAGGCTTTGGTTTTGGGTGTTACAAAAAAGGAATACACGACTTAATTATCTAAAACTCTCTTACAACTCATGAGACATATGGCATAGGATATGAAAGGCCCACTATCGAACCATCTACACATACCACATCTTTACGTATCACTAAATTAGAATCATCACCATCCGTGGGTTCGAAGACCCCGTGGACATTGACGACACAATCTCCATCCCACCTAAATGTTTTTAGTCAATACTATTTCCTTAGGTTCATTAAATTATTGATCCCATCGTGTCACCAAAACCCTTCCTCTCATTTGGCTAGAAATGATTGAGGAAGATTCTCCCACCATTGACATCCTTCAATGCCATGACAATTAAGATATCCTCTCCCATATGGGAGTAGATGACCATTTAATTCAAAAGGCCTTACCACCCGACACATCAACCCTTCTTAATGAATCCACCATTGATGTTAAATTAGGAACTCCTCAAGAACCCCACATAGTTAAGGTCGGTTAGTCTCTAAGTCCACATGAATTAAATGATTTCACTGCCTTCCTATCTAAGTATAGTCAAGCTTTTTCTTGGTCATATAGTGATATGTCAGGTATAAATCCAAAAATCGTTATATATAATATTTTAACCTATCCCAATGCTAATCCTGTCAAATAGATGCTCCATAGAATACATCCCCATGTGACTCTTCTTATCTAAGAAGAGTTACAATGTTTTCTTTCTGCCAATTTCATCATACCCATTGATTATCCACAATGGGTTTCTAAAATTGTACCCATAACCAAAGCATCAGAAAATCACACATTTACACTAACTTCCGGATTTCAATCTTTCCTATCCTAAAGATGACTTCCCTCTTCTAAATATTGATAATCTAGTTGATCTAATAATCACCTACAAAATGCTCTTGCTTATGGATGAATTTTTAGGTTATAATCAAATCCTCATCGCTACTGATGACCAACACAAAAATCCTTCATTACCCTCGGGGACCTTATTCTACCGAATCATTCCTTTTAGACTTAAAAACACATGATCAACATATCAACGTGCCATGACATATATTTTCCATAATCTTATCCACAAAACCATAGAAGACTATGTTGATGATCTCTTAGGAAAATCTAAACGTAGAGACCATCTCGTTGTCCTTGATTCAATATTCATTCGTCTTATTCAATATTTCCTTCGTCTTAACCCTACTAAGTTTGTTTTGGTGTTCTCTTCTCGTAAAATTCTAGGGTTCATTGTGTCCATCCGAGGTATCAAGTAGACCCAGCTAAAATCAAATCGATTATTGAAATATCTCCTCCTTCAAACCTCAAACAACTACATAGCCTTCAAGGTAAAACTGGTCTATCCGAGGTTTCATATCTCAATTAGAAAATCTTTGTCAACCATTTCATCACCTTCTCTGCAATATGTAGATTTCGGATGGGATCCTAATTGTCAAAAGGTTTTCGATGAGCTCAAAAAATACATGCTATCACCTTCTGTGCTTATACCACCTCGTGAGGGGGAGCCCTACTATCTTTACATTTCCACCACAGATCATACCTTAGGGCCATGCTCGCTCATCATGTGGATGACCAAGGTCATGAAAAGTCGTCATTATATAAGTCACACACTCCATGAATATGAAACCCACTATATGAAGCTAACATATTATGTCGCTTATATACTTTCAGTAACTTCTAAACTACGCCACTATCTCCTCAATAAAAATACTTATGTTGTCACTAGCTTCAACCCCCTTAAAACCATGCACTCTAAACCGTATCAAAACAACCGCATAAATTGGTGGCTTATTCTTATGAATGATTATGACCTTGAGTTCATATCACAAAAGTCTATTAAAGTCCATGATCCAAAAATAGATTGATTTTTTCACTCGATCACGGACCCCTATAGGCTTTAAATTATTTTCTCGAATTTACCCCATTAAAATCAACTTAAAGCAATGCAAGAATTAAAATACACTACACATAGGTTGATAACGAGTTTGGAAGAATGCCTACGTCTTTGGGTTCATTAATAGAACCGATATATTATCTACTTCAACGATCTGTGATAAATAATACAATCTAAGCATGATAATACTGAATACAAATGGAACATGAACCTGAACACCAAGTAGCTACCACGGCTTATAACATATTCAATCCAGTATTATCCTTTAGGCACAAAGTCCTCCGTATACCGATCACCTTGTAGATAACACCCCAGTCGATTCCCCATGCTATGTATTCTGAAGTGTGGATCATATGTGGCCTATTGGGCGTTTGAATAATTCCCAATAACAATGTTTCCTATTAAAAATATTAGGTATTATCTTCATCTGGCCGATAACAAATAATATCGATCCTTAATGAAGATGGTGCCTATATGATATAGGTCTTAGTATCTCTCCATAATGCCTATATTAAAATAGGTCTTCCGTCTTCGTAATGTCGCCACGATCATGCCTTCGAACTGCATCAGTCATCCTTCTTGGCTCGGGCTCGGAGTATGTCTTCTTTGATGGAGAGAATTTGGAGCTTCTTTTTCAAAATAATATTTTCCTATTAAATATAATATGACTTTAAAATAATAATAATAATGCATATAATAATAGGACTTACATATTTACATGCCTATAATAATAGGCCTTAGCTCTGAAAATGCCTATATTAAAATATAGGACTTAAAAATAATAATACCTATATAATAATATAGGTCTTAAATTTGCCTCCATAATAATGGCCTATACAAATAAATAGGACCCATTATTGTTTCAACATATGTGCCTTCATATTTTGCTAAGGCCACATAATACCCAAAACGGATTTCAAGCTCCTTAAAACATCCATCGTTGTGCTTGGGAGAGAGACTAATAGCTTGGGAGGAGATTTACATTACGCTCATAATGATCTTGCGTTGAGGAGAGGGTTCGGGTCTCTTTATATAATGCTGAAGGGTCAAAATTCTTGTTTAAAGCCCTTATCACTCCTTCTACTCTCATAGCCAACTCAGCTAGTGAATTGGTTAGGGCGCTACATTCACGGGGAGGATGTTACGGTTCAAATCCTGACGACGCCGTTCTTTATTCACTCAGTTTTCTCCTTTGGAATCCATCACGAACCATCCACATGGGATGCTACGCTATGCCTGTGTTGTCTGACCACCATGTGCCCCCTCATTCACTGCCGACCTCGAAATGTCCTCATGCCCGCCGTGCCACGTAACCCCATCGATACAATAACCTGCCGCGTGCCCCGAGTATTTTTTTCGGCCATTTGGGGTGTGGGAAATATCCCACATTTGTGGGGGAATGGTTTAGATAAGGCCTTAAATAGCCTTTATTCCACAGAGCACGGTGGCTTTGGGCCACATAAGCTCTTTTACCAATCAATGTAAAAAGGTATAGGTGTCCAAGATCAACAGTTAACTTTCCCCTTCGCATCTTGCCCAGGGATGAACTCAACTCATCCTTGCAATGAAATAATAGAACTTAGCCCTTGTTAATGCATATAGCTCACTGAGCTAATTATAACTTACATGAGTTGATGGGATAAATGGTGCCCCAGTACCCCACCACATGGAATATCATTTTTCTCGATCGATGACGAAGACGATTGATATCGTGTCGAAGATTAGAGGCCCAAAATAACATCTCTTTTCTTCGCACAATCATATTGCCACTACTTCTCGAAATGACCTTCGGATAAGGCCTGAGCCATCACGGACCGGACTCAAATTTGAAGCACATCTTCCCAACACTCAACTTCCTCATGAAAAATTTCCTAACAAATCCATCAATACTATCGACGAACATGAATTCACACCTATCAAAATGACCCTATTCTTTGATGGATCTAAATTCCAACAAGGGGGAGGGGATGGTATTGTCATCATACCACCCCGAGGGACTTCTATTCCTCTATCATTCAAACTCAATTTTGAATGCACTAATAACATGATAGAATATGAAGCTTTAATTATGGGTCATCAAACCGCTATTTTTCTAGGTGTTCAAATCTTAGAAATCTATGGAGACTCACAACTCACCATTAATTACATCAAAGGAGAATAAGGCCGAGGCCATCACTGGACCTTGTTGACCTTCTGACTCACCACTACTTCTCCGAAATGACCTTCGGATAAGGCCAGGGCATCACGGACCAGCTTGTCAAGCACATCTTCCCAACACTCAACTTCCTCATGAAAATTTCCTAACAAATTCATCAATACTATCGACGAACATGAATTCACACTTATCAAAATGACCCTATTCTTTGATGGATCTAAATTCCAACAAGGGGAGGGATGGTATTGTCATCATACCACCCCGAGGGACTTTATTCCTCTATCATTCAAACTCAATTTTGAATGCACTAATAACATGATAGAATATGAAGCTTTAATTATGGGTCATCAAACCGCTATTTTCTAGGTGTTCAAATCTTAGAAATCTATGAAAACTCACAACTCACCATTAATTACATCAAAGGAGAATATCGATGTAAAAATGAAATATTACAAAAGTATAAAGCTAATGTTGAATTCCTCCTCAAATATTTGATCATTATACCATTCAAACAAGACGACAATCCTCTAATAAATTTATAGACACCATGTCATCTTTAGGATCACTCATCCCCTTATCAACTGAAGAATCGTCGATAACTCCAAACTATTTGTAGTCGTTCATAGATTGGATTACCCTCACACCAAAATCAACTCCCTTCTATCAACACCATCGAAAATCATCCAATTGATCTATGGTACTCTCAAATATTTGACTATCTTTTAGAATCTAAAATACCCTCCGATCTATCATGAAACGCTAAATGACCATTTCTCCAAAGTGCCACTCGTTACGTCATCATAGATGGTATCCTATATAAATGAGGTTTTAATGGCCTTCTATTAATATTTCTTAAGTCTCATGAATGTATCAAATCAATCCAAGAGGTCCATGATAAAGATATGTGATTGAATTTTCAATGGTAACATTGTCACTAATTGTCTCTTACGACTCGGCTATTACTAGCCTACTATTAATCAGGATTTTTGTGTGTATGTAAAAAAGTGCATCAAATTTCAGCAACATTCAAATATCATCCATGTTCCAAGGTAAGATTTTCAACCCTCTCATGACCTATGGCATTTCCTATAATGGGGTTAGACCTCATCGCGCTTATCAATCATAAATCATCCCAACACCATCATTCAATCACAACAGCAACACGAATATTTTATGAAATCGTTTTAAGCCATTCTTTAATTTAACCTAAAGCAAATCAAATCATCAATAATATTTCATCTCTCAATACATCATATGTCACTATGGTGTTCCTCAAAACTTGTCACGGATAATGGAAAATCATTCAAAAACAAGGATTAAAAACTTTGCCACACATTCAACATTAAACTTAGCTTTTGATCACCATACTATCCCCAAGATAATGGACAAGAGGAAGCCTATAACAAAACACTTAATAAAATTCTCATGAAAATAGTAGGATTTACGCAGCATGAATTGGAATCTCCAAAATTTTTTTTCTCTCTAGGCTTATCGAACTAGCATCCATACTCCTATAGGTGCTATGCCCTTTTCACTAATCTATGGCTCCGAGGATGTCCTACCCCTTAAAGTTTAAATTCCATCACTCCATGTATCTCTCAAATAATTCATCCCTGATGAAGAATACATACAATACCACTTGGCACAATTAGAATTACAGGATGAAAAATGTTTAACAACCTTGAACACCATTAAGTCTATCAAGAACGTATCAAACATGCATATAATAAACATGTAAAATAACGTGACTTCAAAATTGGTGATCTTGTTCTCAAATAAAATCAAAATGTCACTACTTTAGAATAGAGTAAACGTGGAAAGTTTTCCCCTAATTAGATCGGTCCATACATCATCACTCACAAGTATGGGTTAGGAGCGTATCGTCTCGCCTCCCTTAATGGTACACCTAAAAAGGAACCTTTGAATGCCTTGCACTTGTGACCTTTATATTGTTAACATTTTGACCATCATGACAGTAGTTATATCTAATATCTTATTCTGCCATCAACTAATCATCTTATGATTGTAATTATTTGAATGTATGCATTTTCTGTCTTGTCACTATCCTTACAATCCTTAAAGATGAGTACTACGGTTTTGTTCATCACATATTTTACTTGGACAAGTTCCTCCTTAGTAAGAACCCCGTAATCATTACATCCATCTAACCTTGTACCAATTGAAATACATGTCATGGGGCATGTATGTGTAGGTCATGTACACATATCTTTCCCCTCGAAACAATATATTAGGGTCTTTCCCTCAACTCAAAATAAAGTCAAAAATATCTCGTGGATGCTTCTTATTGAAATTTAAATATAATAGACTGATCCCTCAAAGGACAAATATTCAAAATATCAAAACCATATTATTAAAAGAAAAAGTAGATTGATCCCTCAAAGGACAACTACTAGTAAAATAATAGATCAATCCTCGAAGGATGGCTATTTTTGTAAACATCAAAAATCAAATATCAAAGTTGTAGACCACTCCCTCGAAGAATGGCTACCCATGTAAAAAGGCTTCCCACATTGATTAGACTTAAAAAATTCAAATATCATATCATTCTAGGAAAGCTTCTCACATCAATCACCTTTCCCATCAAATCAAACTTCCCGCATCGATCAGTTTTCGTCAAAAAGTAAAATGTATAGTTGGGGCATTTCTCTATGAAATTGTTGAAAAGGAGAACCTCTTTCCCACATTAACCTACATGTATAAAACCCCTTTCATTTCCTAGGAAGGTACATCTTACCACTTCATCTATATATATGAGGTCCCATGTGTAACTACCCACTGATAGTCTCAAGTTAACATTGTTAAAGGATAAAAGTGTAAGTGATTTCATATTTCTATACCCATCACGTATGTATCAAATCCATATTAAAGAAATCATTCCATTTTTACTCATATCTTTCTAGTTTGCATTTTGATAAAATTTTGGATTGCATTTAAGTCATGTCAATCATCATACATTGTCAATCACGTCATCATCTAAATCATGTAAATATGCAAATCATATAAACTTTTCATAGTCAAATCCCATAAGCCTCAAATGAAACATTAAACACATACATCAAAACATACATTATAATAATACACATGAATCAAATGTCAAACCAAATCACCATATATATAGAATCATAATAAAAGTGTCAAATACATCATCAAGGAGTCCCCTCAATATGTATACCACAAACTATATATCAAGGCTTCACAAAGAGCAACATACATATCAAATCCAAACACAAACACATATAATCAACTAGCAGTGAACTGGACACCTCTAAGAAACTCACTAGCACAAACAACACTCTCATCGCCTCCATATGCACCACCGTCACCACCAACTCCTCCATCAGGTCCTCGAGGTGGCTGACCCACACTCCCCACACTATCACTAGGAGCTGATCCTTGTTGTGCCATATGATCAACATATAGAACTACATTAGGCTAGTCATGTATCGCCATATCCTCATAGTAGGCCAACTCTTCCCTCAAAGAATGATAATGGGCATAACTAATCATGCCCGAGGCACCCATCTAACTACTAGCCTATGCAGGAGATGTAAAATATGTACCAGATATAGAAGATACCGTAATACCGAGATCCCTTTTTAGGATATCTCACTATTGTCTATAATGATCTCGATCATTAGTAGCCTACGATGGGTTTGTGCTCTAAGTCCATCTTGATTAGTAATAACACCATCCCTCTCACCAATCAAAGTAGCCCTCACCCCAATCAAATCATCCCTCTCCCTCCTTAGACTATATCTCTCAGCCTCCATTGTGGCCTTCTCGGTCGTCAATTGTGTGACTATAGCCTCTAACTCCTCCTCATCACCATCACCCTCTTCATCATCAATAATATTGACAAAATCATGTGCCACATCTACTCGTGCACACACTCTCCTCCCCTCTAAACTAACCGAGATCTCTCAAAATCTACATATGCACCATCTCACCATTACCTATAACTGGAAGTCACTCTAGCATCATCAATCGGTACTAAATATCCATACTCATCTAGACCCATGCCTCCCTTCTCATCAACTATAATAGGAGTCCATCCCACAACTGCCTTGGGAGTATTACAATCTCCCTCATCTCGTCTATAAGGAATTGGATCCTTGGGCACATCCTCGAATCAAACTAAACTTCCGTATGACATAACTAAACCTCGAAAGCTCCCCACTCGCCCCTCGTCTCCCATACACCCAATACTCCTCCTATAAACCATCAAGCTCATGCTCACAACCTAGCCACATTAGAAAATTAACATATGGCCTCCACACAACATCTCCAACCTGTAGACCTGTAAGGAGCTCTTTGTAATGAGCCTCCTTCCTCTTGCCCATCAATCGCCTCACATCCCCTCACCATATCATGAATCCAGTTGATCTCCCAATCAATTCTACACCTCCCAATGACAAACCATGCAGATGAGATATGACAATGTATTGAAATGCACAACACTAGAATAAAAATACCACATCAATACCAAATCTCTTGTGGAATTTCCAAGTCCAAAAATTTCTATATCTTTGTACTAGTAATGAAGGGGCCCAAGTAAAAAATAGTACAATGCTCCATCATATTTGCAACCACCCCTATCATCATCCATGGTAATCTCCCTCCTCCAGAATCAGGAAAAGCAAAACAAGAAATACCCATCATCAACATAGTCATCCGAGTACATCCCTCTTTTTTTTAGAATATAAAGACTGATATTAAAATCCCCTAAAGTATATTGGACATCATCCATCATCTCCATATAATATCCTCATCACATCCTCTCTCTCCATCTCATCAATATAATAGATACCCTCTCCATGGACTGGAAATCTCATAATCCTATGGGTATCCTCCATAGTAATCGTGATCTCACTGTCGGTAGTAAAAATACAGGGTAGCTAGATCCCATCTCTCCATCAAATCCAATAACAACCCCGACATATGTGAATGCATCTATAATCACACATCCCTATAAATCCACATCCTCTACAAGCCTTTAATCATCATCGACATATCCTCTTGAACCTCTGCTAAAATCAATGGAATCCTATCTCGGATAGTCAACTTCACATTCACCTATAGCAAAAAAACACAAAAACACTCATTAGAATCCATATTCATTGCCAAAACCATCAAAAAAATTCATCAAATACACAAGTCACCAATGAAAAAACCTGATTGCAACAAACACAGACAAATCGCTAGTGATTCACTTAAATCACTAGCTATCGATTTGAATCATTGGCAATTTTGGTGATTTAAAAAAACCAAACATCCGTACCCTAGAAAATGAAAAACCAATAAAAAATCAAAATCATATAGTACTTACCTCTGCTTGTGTGGGTTTTATATGCCTTATCGATGATGTCATTGCTTTAAATCACCTTTTCACTCACCCAAGCTCTCCAAATCATAATAAACAAGTCACACAAATGAATTGTGCACCACCGACTTAGGGATTTTATAGCCTCCCCAAATTTTTGCAGCAATAGCTGATGATTACTTGAATTTCCAAGTATTTACCTAAATCACAAAATGATAGTTAGGAATTGCTAAGCGATTCATATCATTTTTTACCCCACCCATCATTGTTCAACATCAACTCCACTTTATCACATTTTCAACACATTGTCTCTTTTAAAGGACCCCCAATCCTAAAAAAATTAAAATTTACTTCAGGATATGTCATATGTCTATGGGATGCAAGCCCTTTGGCCCCCATCACTTGAATTCCCTATATTTGCAACCTACCCTTACGAATAATATGTCCATAGGCAAGTAAACACCTTGGTTTCCCCTATCACTTGGTGCCAAAATAGCATCTATCATCTTGATACCTCACCTTGGGGAAATTTTTCAATAAACTCATATCAAACCTATCCAACAACAAAACCTATCAAACTAGAGTTCCTTACACTATGCCGAAGTCACCCCATTTTGAGGGGGATCACCCATACAAATCAATCTATCGTAAATCATTTTTTCCTAGCACTTTACCTACACAAAACCACTCGACAAAAAGGGGCAAAAGTAGACACTCAAAATTTACACCACTCATTTCCCTCATCATACATTATATTCACAATCATATTAAATCAAACAATTCATTATTCAATTCATACATCCCTTATCCTAAGTCTAAAAATCCCAAAATATTTACTCCATGTAAATATTCCTCTCACACCATTTTATAGCGGTAAAATCCTATTTTATCTTTCTTAAAACCACCAAAACCTCTCTTAGAAACTAAAATCAAGTAAAACAAAAATAAATCAAAAATTTCATAACAATCCCTCAACCTTCCTAACCTCTTCATCTCGTCCTCCAACATCTACTTAGTCATTTACCAAAATCTTGAACCAGAAGCCCTCGATTAGAAGTGGTTTCAACCACTTTTGTAATTATGAAGCCCCGTAAAATGTGGATCACTGGTGATTCAACCAAATCACCACCGATTATAAATAGAAATTTTGTGCTCTCCCTTAGGGATCTTCAATCTCTAATCTCTGGACATAATTTCTCTTTGACACTTAGTTTTTTGACACTACAACACCCATGACATCTTAAAGCATCATCAATCAACAACGATTATCATTTTCAATAATCTTGGTGGTCGTTTTTATCACTCAAACTTCAAGCAACGTCGTAGGACAAATTAGCCACTCAGATCCTTCCCACAAAATATTTGAGGCATCATTTAGCTCCAAATATACTCCAAGGTACTTTTAAATTTCTACTTATCCTTTTTCAATCATAGTAAACTCTTAAATCAGTCATAAAAATCATTTTATAGCTTCAAACTCTCATTTTTCTAAACTATCAAAAATCACAAGCAATCGTTAGTGATTCACCCTAATCGCCAGTGATTGGCCTAAATCACCGGCGATTCTTGTCAAAATTATCATTTTATCAATTTATCATATTTTTATCGAGTTTTTGTCAAATCTTCTACATTTAACATTGTTGTTTCCAAGCATGGCTCTCTCTGCTCGAAGGTAGGTCCTAGATGTTCACATCCAATTACCAACATTTATGACCTTCCTATAGTCCAACATCCATTTTTCTGGGAACAATACAAAATGTTACACGAGCTCAAAATTTGTGCTATCTGATTCACTTTTGATGAAGAGGATATTGAAGATCAATTTGAATTCCTCTACGAAATCTAGCAAGAGATTGAGGATTTTTGTATGACTACTTTGAATGCGTATAAATTACATCCACCCTCGCTTGAGTCACCTTTGAAGCCACCCAAGACTTTCTATCAACCTCGAGTTCTAGATATTCTCATCTTCTATCCCTCTATCCACATTAATTGTATATATTTTTATTTATCCATATCATTATTTTCAATTCACTTAATTGTTATAAAATGAGATGACATCCTCCAAGGAAGTCCCTTTAGACTTCTAGAATCAGCCTTTGCTTGAAAGCAAGCTCATCTATCCATTTGTCTAATACTTTCTACGTTTAGTGTCTTTAATCATAGGTTTCTTTGTAGAACACGATGATTCATTCATTCACTCAAACTCGATGAATTCGAACGGCATCAAATTTAACATCCATCTTCATGGGTATGGGTAAACCCCAACTGTCTTCTCGAGGTTGGTTTTTTTATTGTTTCACTTCATTAAGTTAATGTAGGAAAGTAAAAACATCTTTGAACACAAGTATTTTTCACATTTTATTTCTTGGCTCAATCTCATTACACCTTTTTCACCATTTCCTAAACAAAGTGAAGCATTCACAATCACTTCCCTACTATTTCTACACTCAACATAGTCGTATATGATTCATAGGCCTTAGATTCAATTTCAAGTTTTGTAGACATTATGTCTCAGTCAAAACATATATGTCTCGATCAAATTTGCACTGTAATTTTTGTCTTGTTCACTCACTATACCCTATAATATTGTCTAGTTCACTCACTATCACATCAACATATATACTCTTTCACAGTCTTATCTCTGATATATTCAAAAACAAGAACAATGGTATTGGTCACGTCATATTCCACTCCACTTATTCACTACTTTCTCTCGATTTTTAATGATCTTCTTCCCTTATTTCACATAATCTTGGTTAGTTTTTTTTTAAAAATGACTCAAATCCTTCTTAAGAAACATTCTCTTAAACTTTACTTTGAACTAGCAACACACTTTACCCTTGACTCTTCAAATTGCACCTCTTTAGTTTCATGCCTTAGACTCATTCACTTTGCTTGACCAAGAAATGGATCTTAATATTCTTGTACAAATTAGATGGGAAGAATGAATTTTGTAAATGTTCAGAATTTTCAACTTCTTCATGGACTCACTCTTTTCAAATCAAATTCTCTCATGACTCTCCAACTTCATAAGAAGACCAAACAATGAATTAGAACACACGGTTCAAGGATTTTGTTCTTTAAACTAGAAAAGCACATCACTAATGAACATTCGAGCACTAATAAACTTTCTAAATACTCTCTTTAGAGTCATGTTGAACCTATGAACACATTTCAAGTCTAATTTATAAGTCTTTAGCATTATACTGTGTAGACTGAAACTCCGAGTTCAAGTTTGGGAGATCATTCATCAACTCTTACATAATAGTGGGCTGAAGTATATCTTTCAAACAAATTTGAGGCTTTCAAAACTTCATTTAACTTCCTTAGAGTTAACGCAACATGATAGAGCTCTCCATTGTCAAGAAACAACTTTTAATTTGATAAAAACCTCATTTTACTATCCGACATGATTTGTGCGGGTATCTTGTTATGAAATCATCTCTTGTTTCAAAATGAAAGAGTTTAATTATTTTTGAATTGTGGTCATGGCATCCCTACAAAGGTATCTTCAATTTTTAGGTATTTTCCTAGGTGCAAACTTAAATTTGAAGATATTTCTTCTAAAACCCTGTGTTTAGGGTTATGTTCACTATAGACACCCGAGAACATGTTTTCACTGCGTTCTTTGCTTGTTAATAGTCTTTATTCAAGTTTATACACTCTACCATGTTCTACCAACCTAATAGAAACATCCTACACCCTCATGTTTTCTTGATTGATCTTCTTAGATTCACAACAACCAAGGTTTTCTTTCCACATAGATATACCTTGCCTTGGTTCATAGATTCACAGGAGATGGAAGCCCTTGGAAATATTTGTCAAAAAACAACTATCATATTTTTAATATAAACTTATATATCTCACTCATTCACATTGTATGCCATCCCATTTGAGGAAGATTATCCATAATTTATCATCTCGGGGTTGTCTTTATAACACTATGTGTCGATTATGAACACTGGACTCTCTTGCTTGTAAAATACCACTCAATTAGGTTCTCTTTTGCACTTGTATATTATGGGGAATAAGTTAAAATAATCTCAACCTTGTTTTTTTCATAGCTTACAAGATCTTACAGGAATATATTCAATTTGGTTTGTAATTCTCTCTTGACACACCATACAAGGCATTTGAAGCAATTAACACACTTGGAGTAATCTTATCCTTCACTATAACAACTTGAGGCTCCAAAAAGTTTCCTTTCTCTTATAAAGGGTTATTAACACATTGTAATATATGAATAACGAATTCACATCAACTTATATTGAAGAATCACAAACTTAGAGTGTTTAATATAGGACTTCCTAGTTATTATGTTGCAAAACAAGTACATACATGTATGATATAGTTCACCCCGAGGAGCAAAAGATTCATCATGTTGACTTGGAGGATGTTTTATATGATTCTAAGGAGTGTAAACAATCTGCACAAGTTATTTAGAGTTAGATAACTCATATTGAGCCTACCACCTGAAGAAGAGCCACGGAGAGAAAAGAACAATGGTCGAAAAGAGCTCTTAACTTCTTTGATTCATAACCAAGTTGATTCAAAAAATTTGCAAAAATTCAAGCTTGGAATTATCTAAAGAAGTATTTGTATGATTTATCTTAAGAAGTCTCCATATTTTTTCTTGAATACTAAGAATACATGGTGCTGAATTTGCCTTCCTTTAGAGACCACTTTGGGAAAACTTGCATAACTTCCACACACCTCTTAAAAAATTGATGAAATTTGGAATAAAGCACTAAAATAAACCCTTGTACACACTCCATATGATTTTTAGTGATAAATTTTCTTGTACAGCTCAGACCTATCTCATTTTCCTCAACATACACTACTAATCCTCAAAGGCAGTTTTGATGAATTTTCAAGTTTTTCCTCTAGGAGATGAAATAAACCTTGTTATTGCTCATATATTTCCTAGACAATATATTTAGGATAATCCCTTGATTACATGGTATTTTAATTACCTGTATCAATATTTCAGCCCTCATTAGGCTCTAGAAATAGGCCTAAATGAGCCAATTTCAACTGAGACTTCCACTAGATGACTTGAAAATCACTCCAAGAGCTATTGATAATTCTAGTACCAACATATCTGACCTGTAAAACCTATGATATAAGAATAAAAACCTACACACTATCTTTAGTGGATAAGAAACTCACTGTTTAAGTTTGTAGCACTCTGAGACCACCCTAAAACCATCCTGAAGACTCCAAGAACCAACTTGAAATCATTTGAGCACCACTCGTGTCTTGCATCAAGCTCAAAATACGTGAAAATTGTTTTTATTTCTTACACCCTATATTAGATTATGTGAAATATAATATTAGTGAATTAAGTATACTAAAATGAAGTAAAGATGGGCTACATGAGGTTATTTTGATTAGTTTACTTCCAAAATTAATTATGTAATATATGAACAACACATTAATACTTACAAGTAATGTATGAAACAAGAAATGGACTTGAAAACATAAGAGAATGAGTGAAATTAGTTGTTTACATATGGATCTAGGAAGTTCTATAAGTGTACACTACTGAAACAAAGCAATTTAAACCCGATGATGCTTTGGTCTGGGAACTATGATTGGAAACTAACACTGGGGAAAGAACGTACACTTCTTTAATGACTATTTGTATGGTCTTGGACCTACTTGGTCTTTGGATATGAACCTTCCTGAGATTTTCACCTTCCTGGAAATGTCTCTCGTTATCAAACCCCAAGATTTTAGGTCATGTTGTGAAGCTATATAAGCATTATGAATAAGATCTAAAACTCTAACTAAGGATAGGAAACCCTGTAAAACAAAAATTAGTTAGGTTATGGACACCCCCATGCACTAGCGATGTTAGCACTACTCTGAAGAGGCATCAAGTCAAATTTCATTCTCCACCTAACATGTGGTATATGAATGAATGCAACTAGATTTGGTATCTTCTTTGATAATGCTTGAGTTGAGTTTGGATCTTGCTAACATACTTGGTGAATGGGTGTTTGAGTTTTGTGGATGAGAGAGGTTAATGTCTTGACCTTGTAAGAAGATTCATACTTATAGATATTTCTTCCCTAATGATTGTGGATATTCCTTTAGGAGATTTAAGGAGACTTGGGTGCCTTTTCCAAGTGTTTTAAGTGAGTGTATCAATGTAGTGCCATATGATTTTTGTGTTAGCAAATGATGTAGTGTTATCTTTCTTATATAAGGTTATGAAGGTGAATTATCAAAGAAAGGTCGACCCAGAGGGTGTAATGGACCCATCAGAGAAATTGTAATTGAAAGAAAACATAGAGGCTATGCTAATTATATAGATAGTTTGGGATTGAATATAAATTATTGACCGAACTATACAACTTTGAGAAAAGATGAAAAACATGTCAAATGAAGTTTTCATCCTATCAGGTTGACTTAGAATGTGGATTTTATGCATTGCACTCTAAGAATATGCCATCATATCAATGTGCAAGGATAAAAAGCTAGACAGTAGAACTCAAAATATAGTAAGTGGGAATGAAAAAGATGTGTTTATCTTAACAAGAGTGCATTGTCAAAAATAATAGTGTCAAAGAGTAAATTTCCAAATTTGAGTGTCTACATTTCCCCTCTTTAAGTATGAAATGAAATTATATGCTTAAATGAAAATATACATGAGTGTGTAGACACACTTTTTTCTTAGAGTTTGTTTTGTAGAGTCTTATTTTGATTACTATTGGCATAATCCATAATGAAACCTACAACACAAAGTGTATTCAATGTCCATGGTAAAGAATTGAACTTTAACTCAAATGTAAAGTGTAACATGAAATATTTTTGCATTTGCATAAAAATGAAATGAAGAGATGTAAACAGGAAGGAATACACTTATTTTTTTATGAAGGGAGAAGCTCACATGTTTTTCTTGTAATTGAAGATTTTCATTGCGAATTTTGTTAAAATATTCGGGGGTGTTTAGTCCCAAATTATGCCAAAGAGAACTATAATGTTAAGTGCATGTAACCCAATACAAAAATGAATGAGAGAGAGTGAAGAAGAGTGAAGTACCGAAGCACCTTGTGAAGGAAGAAGACCATATATAAAATTTGTTCAACAAATCTCATAAGATCTCCTTTAAATCTAAGAGGAAAGGAATGAATTACTACAAAGAACTTAGTTGCTTCGATATATTTCTTAATCCCATGGACCAAATGTTACAGATGGATCTAGGGATAATTTTGTAAACTATACAAAAATAAAAATAAAATGAGTGTTCTCATGCCCTTCCCATGTATCTGCAAAAACGAATAAAAATAAATAAAAATTGTAATGTAGAAGAATAAAGGAGACCCATGCACCCAAGATTCTGAAACTGTAAAAGAAATTGAAGGAAGAGTGAAAGTGATGTAGTGATGTAGAAATTGTGCCAAAAACCTTTACATGTAGGTGAAAATATGAAAATGTTGATAAAGTTGATGTATCTACCCTAGGAATAATCATGTGAAAGGTTCAAGACCGTACATATAGTATTAACCAAAGTTGTATGGTTTTAAACATGTGCCTCTTTTTGTAGGTTTTTTGTGAGTTCTTGTACCTATATGTTTTCCCAAAATTATGTCTATGTTTATTGTAGGTGTAGAATATACCCAAATGAATTCCCCCTCTTTTAAGGCATACACAAAAAACCATGTTGAGCACATGGATCAAAAGAATATATGTGTTCCCATGCACTAGATGTTTGAGAAGCTATAGAGAGTGAAAAATGCTAAGGAGGTGGCCACCTTTAAGAAAGTATACATAAAAAATGAAAGTTTTGTGCATGGTGGAAACCATGGTGTGCAATAAGAACAATAATAAAAAAATAGAAATAGTAGAGAAAAAATAAATTTTAGTAATAATGCATATATAAGAAGAAAATATATAAACAATGAAGTCGAGTCAATATATGTAAATATTGTTCATAAAAGACATGAGATTAAAAACATGGGACACCCACAATGTCATAAGAAAATCAATTCATGTAGGCTATCAACCAAGAAAACACAAGATAAACATAGATCTAAAATAGGGATAGCCACAAACATGGGTGTGTCAATATAAAAAAGGCACTCATGCCACAACTAGTGAAAAGAAAGTAACAACACACATAAAAAAAGCATGTATGAAAACTAAGAGTGTTAAAACATGATGAAATGGTATAGTAAATGATATTGAAATAGATGTTTGAAGTAAGATGTATCAATGTTACAAAAGACACATTTATTAGTCCTATTAGCTCAAAAGATAACATGTACACAATATATGTAATTAAGCATAATGAGGAAGTATAAAGGAATTATAATAGAATAATATCACCTATGTGTAGTGTATAATAGATGCCCCCATATGTATAGGAATTTTGGGTAAAGGGATATCCAACACTTGTCATCGTATACCACACTATGTATGTCTTGCATCAAGCTCAATATACCACATGAATGAATACATGTAAAGAGTAAAGATATATTATATCTACCGAGCCATAATTTCAACCAACATATATAATGTGAAGTGCTAACAAATCAAGATAAGTGTACAAGTATTGGTTTTATATTTTTACAAATATATGAATTGTTTTTGTATTTTTAAAACTATGTTAATGTTTTGTATTTTTAAGTTTTGATCTATGTACAAAAAGAGGATTAATATGAAAGATATCCAATGAGAACATCTGAAGAGGTAGATAAGCTTTCATGGAGGATGGAGTTTTGGGACCTAAATGTGGTTCAAATTCAAGTGGTGTAGTAGTAGTAATGCTTAACAAAAAGGCCTAGGAGATTAAGTAGATGCATGGGTAGTATGTGAAGTATAAGAATTTTGTGGAGGACTAAAAGTATGAGTATAATGAGACATTCCTTTGACACTAGGAGGATAGTGATAAACTTTGGAGGGAGAAAGTACACTAGAGGACCGATGTGGGATAATGTGGGAGTGAGAGAACTTTTAGAAAAATGTGTGAAATTAAAGGCTTATCAGGAGAGACCTAGGAAAGTTAGAGCAGCAGCGAGAGGAAATGTGTGCAATCAAAGGCCTATCGAGAAGACATAGAAAGACTATAGCCATGAGAGGTAGTGTACGTAACCAAAGGCCTATCTAGAAGAGCTAGATGACTAGAATGACTTGAAACATTGTGTAGAATCACCGGCCTAGGAATCAACCTACAAGTATGAGGGTTGTTAGGATAGTGTGTGAAACCACATACCTATCCATAGATGCTTGCTATGAGTAGGAATAAGAAATGTAGAAGGATGAGTAGGAAAGATATGACAATAAGACTAAAGGGAACACCTCTGATTGTGACAACTTGTTGATCATAAATAAAGTTGATGCATTAGTGTATGACCAATGAAATATCCCTAAGAGAACTTAGCCAAGGGATACCTAAATGTAATACAAGAGAGATAAGAGAAGCATCACAAAATATGAAATTGATGTAGTTGTAGAATCGAGAGTGATAGGTATAATAATCTGTCAATAGTGATAATAAGCATTGATCTTTGTAGAAAGTAATGTTAAGAGAGGATACATTATCCTTGTTATGTCAATCAACCAAAACAATGTGTATAGGCACTTGATTATAGAGATGGGGATGAATATAGTATTTTAATTTTTTTTTTGTCATCTATATCATAATCATTGAAAGTGATAAGAGCTAGAGGAGACAATGTGAGTCACAGTGAAATAGTAAATCATTGCATCCAGAGGGTGATCATAAGAGGGAGGTGGTGGAACCAAAAATAAATTTTTGCACTTTTGAAGTATGTTTTTTCAGTTTCATGATTAGGAATTGGATAATTGAAGATTTTTAATTTCACATTATCAATGGTATTGATTAGAAGATTCATTAGGCTCATCCAGTTAATGGCATTTAAATCAATAAGACCTTGAATGATGTAATGAAGCTTAATGCCTCATCAATGAGGTGATCAATACATCTATGATGATTAAATTAGGAATTGACATCGAAAATTTTACTTTGAGGCTTGTTTGTATCAACCTCAAATAGTATAGGAAAAGACACAAGATTACAATCAAGAAATTATTTCAATACAATGTGTGGGCATATAGTAAGCGCGAAAACTCTCATTGTGTGGGTTGAATTTAGAGTTTGATTGGTTAAAAAATAACATTAAAAGTGAATTTGGAAGTAGATTATCATTAGTCTTTCCTTTGAATGTGGATTTACTTAGAAATTTTGAATTAGAGTTATTAAGAGGAGTGCTAAAAATGCACTTGAGTTTGTTCATATGTAACAAATTAGCTTCACGATTTTTGAGTATATCACACATGTGGTCAAAATATTAATTTTTTTCAAATATGAGTGAATCTTGCAAAGGAGAAAACAAGTTTTATGTAAAGAGGTCTTATAACTCAATGTTAACTAGGATATTGATCTTCTTAATAAGAATATTTCTGTAGCGCAAGAAATATTTTTTGATAGGTTCATTAGATCCTTGTCACATTTTAACTAGTTGTGTATAAGAAACTATGTCCCTAATTTTGATAGAGAATTGTGCCAAAAATTGATTTGCTAAAGCACTAAATGAGTGCACATAATTTTTGGGGAGATCATAGAATCATTATAGGGAAAAGTCCTTATGACTTCAATGGAATTGCTTGGTATGTAATATGTCTTGAGAGGTGTATTCAAAATAAGCCATATGAAGAATTGAATATGTTTAGTGGGTTCCTCTTTTCCATCATAGATAGGGAGTTTAGGAGCAAAAACAAACAATGGGAAAAGGATTAAAAATCCACTTTGGGTGAAAGTAAATTGTGAAGTAATTGCATGAAATCTATGACATTAGAAGAAGCAGATGAACCTTTTTGTAATTTTAAGATTTTAGTTTATAATGTGTGATTAAGGGTTTCAAGGGATTGCATGCTAGACAAAGAAGTGTGTGAACCATTAGGAGTAGATATAGGATGTGTAGTAATAATAGTGTTTGTATGAATATGCATACATATAGTTTGTATTGATTGATTAGATGACCCTAAGTATGCATGCACCATATATGTATGAATAACATATTTTGGTAAAGTGGAAGAGGGTTGAAACTTCTCAACAAGGGATTATTCTCTAGATTTATGATCATGGTCAAGCTTAAAAACTAGAATAATTTTGATAATAGGATCAACGTGATGGAAATTATGATGAATTTCCTCCCAAAAATGAGATACAAGTTCAATTTGTTCATGGTCCATGACATCATCATTAATCATAAGAGTGTCCATTATACATTTTAGTGTCATGTAATGGAACATCATTAATGTGGTCAAGTATGGATGGTTTGATACCAATATGTAATGGAGATGATTCAACAAGTCTATTAAGATTTCGAGTAGGAGGTTAAATCTCAATGTTATCAATAGGGTGATTAATAAATCATACACTATGTCAGAAGGGAATAAGAGGAAAGCAAGTGTAATATGAAATAATATGAGATAACTAAGAAGAAATAATAACTTGGGTTATGGAGGCTCTGGAAAGGTCTCTGGAGGCGTGGGAGGATACAGCTCGGGAGATCCTGTGCCAATGATAATGTTCTGTCCCAAATGACCCTATTTGGTGTTAGAGGTTCTACGGGGTGGAACAATCAGAGTCCTTTGCTGTAAAAAATGAATGTTTTAACAGCTTGTTAATATTTCCCCTACTTTTGCTGCTATGACAGGGGTGTTTTGAAGAATGGTAGTGGTTCTTCAGTTAGATCTCCTCTGAAGGGAAATTCCTCTGATGTAGATGTGCCAGTCTCTCCCTCACTGTCTCAAATCTTACCTTCAGGTGGTATTGACGGTTTTTTGGATGCTGCGAGTTTGGGGGCTCAAGGTAGAGCCAAAAGCTTCACTAATGTGGCTAAATCCTCAGCACTCCCTCCTCCAAAGGCCATGAATACTTTAAAATTGTCCCCTCTATTTGTTTTGGCCGAGCTATTTTGAAAACAGAGGCTTATTTCAAGGAAAAGGGCATTATTTACAGATTTAATAAATTTTGTTTTGACTGCCTGCTCTCCATGACTGGATCTCTTCTTCTTGGAAGCCATTAATGGATGGTAAAGTGGATATTTACCCTTTAACTAGAGGTTTTTTCATTGTTGTCTTTGATATTACCTCTGATAGAGATTTAATTTTTGATAGATTGTGGGATTTTCACTCCCACTTTCTACTCATGAAGCCATGGTTTCCCCTTTTAATCTAGTCACTGAAACTTTCCAAATCAAACTGTTTGGGTCTGTTTGCCATATCTTCCTCTATAGTTTTGGGACGAGAAATGTTTAACCACCATTGGGGGCACTTTGGGTAAAACCTTGGCTATCGACACAAAAATGACCTTGTATGAGTATACTACGTATGCTCACATTTTAGTTGACATGAACACCTCAACAGATTTTCCTGCTTCTGTTGATCTTTTGGTTGAGGATAGAATATGGACTCAAAACTTGGACTATGAAGGTTTTCCCTTCAGATACAGAACCTAATTTTCACTTGGACATTTAGCTGTGGATTGCAATAATGGGAAGAAACATGCAAGTAGACACACTTCTTGGTGGAAGAATGCAGATCCAAGCCTGTTGGTTGTCAACAATCATTCAGATTCCGAGTCTAAAGATGGATCTACAAATGAGGATTTGGCTTTAGTGGAGGAGGAGGCTCCCCCTTTGTCTAACAATGTAGAGGAGACCTGTGAGGTGGGGACTTCCCCCTCTCCTCTTGGTATTCAGTCGGACAACAATAATACGGAAACAGGCTTTCCGGTTCACACAACTGAAAATGTAAATCTGATTCCCAGTAATGGTTGGACTACTATGAGTAGAAGAAAGAAAGGGAACAATGAATCCCTTAAGATGCACCTTAGATCCCATGGGAAGGGATCCCAGGGATGAGCTTTCATGTTTGTGTTTTTGCTGTTAGTTTGTATTACTGTTAGTGGTGTTTTCCTTGATTTTTTGTGCCAGCTGGTAGAGGCTGCTTCATTCATTCCTCATCGTTAAATATTTTTCTCCTTATTGTATGGGGCTAGTCCCCTTAACCCTCTTTTACCCATAGTAAAAAACATAACATATAATTTTGAGAAAAGATAATCCCTAGGAAAACGAAGGTTTGGAGTATTATGGTCAATTCAAGAGTTGGATTCACTAAAAGTTTTACACCCTTATTAGATTATGTGAAATCTAATATTAGTGAATTAAGTATACTAAATGGATGTACAAGGAGCTACAAGAGGTTATTATAATTAATTAACTTCAAACATTAATTAAGTAATATCAAAAACACATTAATACTTGCAACTAATGTATAAAATAAGAGGATGAGTGCACTTAGTTGTTTACAGATGGATCTAGGAAGCTCTTGAAGTGTACACTATTGAAATAGAGGGATATGAACTTGATGATGTTTCATTATGTGAATTGTGACCAAAAATTGACTTGGGACAAGACCATACACTTCTTCCAGGACCATCTGTATGGTCTTGACCCTTCTATACGGTCTTGGA
Organism: Taxus wallichiana var. yunnanensis; assembly: GCA_018340775.1. Taxonomy (NCBI): domain Eukaryota; kingdom Viridiplantae; phylum Streptophyta; class Pinopsida; order Cupressales; family Taxaceae; genus Taxus; species Taxus wallichiana. Next base: position 204,929,400 of record CM031233.1, on the reverse strand, counting down.
TCTACTTGGTATCCGACTTTGCAAATTCCGCAGATTTTTGCCTACCTAGAAATGTTTGTCATTACAAAGCCCTAGTTGCCACTCATGTTATAAATAACTTTAATTTAAACAATATCTAAAACCATAACTATGGATGGAAACCCTAAAAAATAAACATTATTTGGGTTTTGGAACCCCCATGCACCACCGACATTGACACTACTCGAAAGAGGCCTTAAATTGCATGTTTTTCTCCACTTAGCATGTGATATTTGAATGAATGAAACCTTTGAAAATGATTGAGTTAAGTTTGGGTCTTGCTAAAATAATTGGAGAAGGGATGTTTGAGTGCTTGTTGATGATAGAGGTTGATATTTGGACTGATTAAAAGCTTCAAACATGTAGATATTTCTACCGTAATGATTGTGGATTTGACTTTGCAATATTTAGGGATCTTTAGGTTCCTTTTGTAAGTGTTGGAAGTGAGTGTATCAATGTAGTGCCATAGGATTTCCATGTTAGCAAATGAGGTAGTGTTAGCTTGCTTATATAGGGTTCCAAAGGTGAATTATTAAATAAAGGACTACCTAGAGGGAGAAAATGACATAACATATAATTTGGAATTGAAAGAAAATATAGAGGATATGATGGTGTGAAACTTTATAAATATGTTAGGACCGGATATAAATTCCTGACCAAATTGTACGACCTTGACTAGGAATTAAAAACATGTCAAATGAAGTTTACATCCTAATAGGATGACTTGGTATATGGATTTTATGAATTTCACTCTAAGAATGTGTTAGTGTATTAGTGTGCAAGGATGAAAAAGCTAGACAAAATACCTTCGAATATACTAAGCAAGAATGAAAAGCTCGTCTTTATCTTAATAGAAGTGCATTGTCAAAACCAATAATGTCAAGGGTAAATTTCTAAATTTGAATGTCTACAATTATCCTATTTTGAATAAATATATACATCTTTATTAAATTTATGTATCAAACATACTCTCAAAATAGATACTCGACTATGATTTGAGCATATGTTGTTGTAAAATTGAAGTTAAAATTAATTTAATCAATGTGTATAGAATTATGCCTAGATTGAATCGCATAATTTTTGTTAGAAGCCACTTGATGGTTTATAAAGTATACTAAGTAAGAAATATCCAAAAAAAGTTTGGTTTCTAAAGACATGTTTTCATAACTAAATAAATTATTTACTTAATCATATTATAAGGAAGTAAAAATGACATTTTTACAAAGTAGATACATAGATAAACATATTTATATAGTTCTTTTACAATGATATGAGGGAATTGTTGGTGTAAGGGATTTCATTTGACTCTTACTTGGTTTTCCTCTCACACATGGTAAGTCATCTAAACTTAGGTGAGGTCATAGGTCTTAGGTGTCATTAGGATTTTATGATGTATGGCAGATTTTGTGATAGAATTTGTCATTCATGTTAGTACTGTTAATGCTTCATATAGGAGTTAGAATCCATTTTTGGATCGTAAATCATTTTTCCTTGTGGAGGTATGATGAGTATTGCATTGGGAGTTACACAACACTCCTATTTTTACTCTTTTTTATTATCTATGAGAATAAGCATACCTTTTTATTACATGCAAAAATTTCATGGTGATTGCTTACTTTCTTACTACTTGGAGCTACGTCATGGTTCCGTTGAAGTGCAACTTGATTGATGTGTGCGTATTCTAGATTGATCCTTGTAATTAAATTATATCACATGGTAGTAGAGATACATTTTTGGGAATCATGTCACACACCACTTTCGCTTCTCTACTCTCGGTTTCATGGTTTTACCGAGTTTTTGTGCAAGTTTTTAAACCATATTTGATACATGCTCTACTTGCATTAATATGGTTTAATCTGTGTTTTGTGGAGTTTTTTGGTGTTATGTTTGGGTGTTTTGTGTGTGAATGTTTCATTTATAAGTACATGTGTTTTCTTCTCCAAGTTGGGGTAGTTACTAAAAAGTTCTTTTTTATTAGAGGTAAATAGTTTTGAAGGGACTATACCTTATTACAAAAAGTGCTCAAAAGCTAGATAGAGCAAAAAATAGTCCATAGTTTTGAAGGGACTATACCCTATTAAAAAAAGGCTCCAAATCTAGATAATGCAGTAAATACATCAAGTTTGGATCAACATCCAAATTATACATGAAAATCCAACTATAGTTATCTCGAGAAAATATACAAAAGGATAAAAACAGTGACAAAACTACAAAAAAGCAACAAAATTTAGTAGAGATTCTGTTTGTATATTTCTTGTAAGTATTCTACTCTTGATATCCTTTTTCTGCTCCTCCTTGGACCTACTCTTAGCCTCCTTTCCCACACTTACCATTTTCCACCCTTCTAAGCCATGTTCTCCCCTTGGGTCACCTTGAGGCCAACTCGGCCTATCGAGCTCCTCAACTTGTCCCAACAAGTTGAGATTACTAACCAAGCTCCTCCATGACATGTATAATGAGCCACCTCGGGCTTGGTCTCTCTCCTCACACATCAGTCTTGTTGAGATCTATATTTTTTCTTGAGCCACCTCAGGCCCGAACACCTCACCCCTTACCTTAGCTTCATTTAAACATTTTGAGATATGTGTCTACGTTAAGCATTTTATCTGCCTCCTTCATAATCATGTAACCCTACTTTTCTATGTTGGACCATACAACCTAATCTTTGGCCTCATTAGATCTTTTTCATCTCATGTCACCAATCTTGAGCTCTCTCATGTTCATTCTTATTCCTACCATCAAGCTCGTTCCCATATCTTTATTCTTAGACATTCCTTGGTTCATAATGTCGTCGTAGAGTGGCTCTGTTGTAGGTTTCCCTGTGTGTAACACGATCTCCTTATTACACCCTTCATCCTCACCACGTGACACCACATACTCCTTCCTTTGAGTATTTTTTCCATCTTTCCTCTCGAAAAACCAAGCCAACCTTTTTATTGTTTAAGCTTTGTAAAAAATTTAACCTAAGCTTATATATATATATATATATATAAAATTTAACTTATCTTAAGTGAAAACTTAGGTTAAATTTAATTCTTCTCATAACATATATTATTTAATTAAAATAAATAAGGGTTTCAATTTTTGAAGGAAATTAATTAATCCAGTCATTAATTTATTTTGGGCCTAGTTTTAAAATTAACCCTTTTAAATTTTTCATTTCTTTTAGAAATTAAAATTAATCGGGTAAATATTTTGAAAACTTGATTAGGAAAAAATGAAAAAATGCTATAAAGATACTTAATCAAATTATTATTGAAAAATAAAAGATTAATCAATTAAATACGTAAAATAACTCAAGCAAGCTAAGTTATAAAATGTAAAAACCTAATTTTAAAGAAGGGATAAATAACGTAGTTGTTTTGTAGATATCGTGAAGGTGTACGAGAGTTGGAAAATTGGAAAATACGAAGCACAAAGTGTCACACCGAAGCTCATAAAAATGTATATATGGAGGATTAAGTTAGACAGGGGTGCCAAGAAAGGGGCAGGGGCACCTGCGGGAACCTTAGATATGTAGTAGGCATTTGTGACTGCAAAAAATATTAGAAAACCATCTTTTACAGGTCTTGAGGTGTTCATTGTCCTTCACCTTTGGTCACTAGGAGGTCACACAATGTTCACCGAGGTCACCGGAAACCAAAAATGAAGTAATGACCTATAAAACCTCAAAGAGACATTTAATCCTAAAAATAAAGATGTAGGATGAGGGTTTGGACTCTCCTCAATTGTAAAAAAGTTATCTTATGACTAAGCATTTCGCACTACATTTAAGACCCAATGTATTTCTATGTGTGTGTGCAGTAATCATACCCTAGGTGGCTCTTGTGCTGTTGCACTTAATAATGAGAAAAGTAGATAGATGTAAAGAAATGTAATAGATATGTCCATGGAATAGAATTAAATTACCCTCATATGAAGTGTAAGTGTAGAAATGTAGTCCCTTTCCCTTGAATGAATGCTTAAATGATCTTGAATAGCCTTTAGATGTAACCTTAGGTGGTGATAGCTAATGCTTAGTGTTTGGTCCCTTATTATGATCACATAACTTTATATTTATATGATTCCCTTGCTTGAATTTCATAATTAACCCCAAAAAGGCTGACTACCAAAAGATAAGATGCTCAAATGGAAAGAAAGGACCCAAAAGATGTTAACAAAGTACAAAGAGGTTAGGGGTGCCTAGAGTGGATGAGGGCACTTCGGCGTTGGCATCTGGTTGGGTGCTGGTGTCTAGGATGAGAAATGCTGAGGTAAGAAAATAAATATTGAGCTAAAAAGGATACAAGACTAAGATTTATAACAAAAAGAAAGAAAATATCACCAAAGACATGGGTTAATTAGTACTTTACTTAGGAATCATATGAATAGTATTATGAGATTAAGACTAGATAATTAGCCAAAGTGCATGATTTTGTGTCTACATTTGCCCCTAATTTATGTTGTTGAGTGAAAGCTTGATAACATAAAGTAGATATAGATGATGTGCACTGATAACCATGTAGATTGATGGAAAAAGTGTGCGAGAGACAAGGAAAAGCATGGAGTGATAAAAATGTGGAGCGTGGAAAATAAAGAGGAGAAAGTGAAAAAAGTGGTGACGATGATGATCATAGAGTGGAAACACATGTTGTAGTTGTTTCCAATGTACCGTTGTTAATGTCTATGCTTATGTGTGTGATGTTGTTGATTTTTGAATGATGTTGACTACCACTTCCCATACTGGATGCATGCATTCGCAAAGAGAAAAATGAACAAGTAGTCAAATACACATGTATATGTGTAAAGAACATGTAAAATGGAAAATGTGAAAAAGGAACATGTGCACCTAATCCGTGATGAGGAAAAGAGTGTAGAAAGGATCCTATAGATGTTGTCAATGACTGAGTTTTTGGGCGATCTCACGTCAAGAACTTGAAGAATTGTAGGGAGAATAGTACAGTTGTTATCTTCCATCCTTTAACTACTTCTCGCAATGTAGCAGAACACCACTATAGATGGTGAGTAAAAATCTAATATGTTTCAAACACTTATGATCCAACGCAAAAGTAGAAAATGTTGTGTAGTACATGCATGTTGAGTGTCAAGAACTATTTTCCTGTAAAATACGTGGTGTGAAGTGTTGAAATGATAAATGTGTATAGCTTGGTATAAGAAAATGGACTGAGATGGGGGTGAATCAGTCCTTACAATATTTCAAATTATATTTCAGATTTAAATATTCAAAAACTCATAACCATTCAATCACAATATCCACTTAATCAATACTTAATGTGTGCACACCATAAACCATCAAAGATGCAAGTAACCATGAAACAAATAATCAACACAAGAACACAAGATATAAGTGGGAAACCCTCAAGGGAATAAAACCCACTAAAACACAATCTTATATTTATATGTTTCTAAATTTAGTGAGGCACCAACCCCACAAGGAGCACTAACCCCTAGTTTAGTAGAGCACCAACCCTACAAGGAGCACTAACCCCTAATTTTGTGAAGCACTAACTCCACAAGGAGGCTAATACCCAAAAGATGATCAAGCACTAACTCAACCAAATTATGGTGTTAAGATATCTTATTTTTTTCTAGCCGTAATTGATGGAGATCCAATATTAAGTTCACACTTCTTCACTCAAACCCTAGATGATCAAACTTCACAAAACAACTCTTGTAACTCCAAAAATTAAAAACCCTTACACACATGTTATATTATTTTTCTTCACTTGAAACACAACTGAATCATCCTCAAATAATTCTCAATACATGTAATCAAATCTCACCTAGGTTGCTCATTAAGTGCAAAATGGCTCAAAACCCCATGAGTACAAAGATAAAAATATTCCATACAAAAATCCATACATATTCATGACCCATAACCCCTTACATATGATTAAAATATAATTTTACATCCATAAATGGTCATAAATTTGATCAAACAATCAAATTATTTCATTAAATGGGCCCAATTCACTTTGCAAATCTCAAAACAATTTTACTATACCCTTGAACATCGTGTAAAATTCATAACATGACCAAATCACTAAAACATAGAAACAAATGACCATGTAACAACTTGATGAAAATTTAATAAGCCTTTATAATGGAAAAAGTTCAGATCCCTTGAATCAACCTCATTCTCAAACAAAACTAGTTTTGTCTTCCTAGATTTTCTTCTTTAAAAAATTTTTGTTTCTAGAGGTTAGCTCATTAAACCATATCACAAAACATTCAATACCTCTAAATTGATTAAATATATTCCCCATTCATCCCTCTTCACATTCCATGTGATATAAGTATCATAATCAATATAACTCTTCAAACAACTCAAAACTTTGCACCAAAACACATCCTATCCTACAATGCCAAAATCATCCTATCTAATTAATGACATGTAAACCACTATCAAATAACCTCATAATTAGGAAAAATAATATAAATCTAAATATATCTTAATCCCTCTCCAACAAAATTTTAATCATCTTCAAACTCCACCTATAACTCAAGTTATGTCCATTTCTTGAACCATGCTATTTGAGACCTCAAAACCACCCTTTGACAACCAATTTTCTGTATGGACCTGAAATGAAGATGTACCTACATGAAAATATATTTAAACCTCCATGTAAATAAATATCATATCCCATACGAATCTCTACCATTAATTTTGCATTAAGAATTACTTTGGACAACCTTATCCATAAAACCTTCTTCTTGTAGAAATAGATCTATTTGAGTGGGGCCCACTTATCACCACGACCTAAACCATACATTTATGGAAATATAATATATTAATATAAAACATCCAATCATAAATTATTAAGAACCAATAAAAACTAGGTCACTATGCTTCTCTGTTTGGAAACTCCCCTAACTAGGGTTTAACTAGCGTTTTAGACCACTTTATCTTCTTAACATTCGTTCATAAAAAAATGATGATAAAACGACCTGATTATTTTTATAAAATATTATAAAATCACCATATAAGAATACATAAAATCAAAAATTTCCCATGAAAATCATACAATTCACAATGAGCATTTGAAGTTCAACTACGAGCTAGAATTTCACTTGATTTTGACCCTGTCTCACATAGACTATCATAATTGGAAAAAATCACATCATGAAAACCTAAAATGTTTCTCAAATAATCATGAAATATCATAATAACATCTCTAATCATAAAAATTTCAATGACATACCTCAAACTCTCCAGCCATTAAGACTTACCTATGATTGCATGCATGTTCCTCACTATAGAAGCTTAGTCATTATTGAAATAATACAATAAATGATCAAGAAAACTATAAACATGTCCCAAAAATACTTTATATTCCATGATACACATTAGTGAAAATCTTCCATTATCTCATATAACTCCAAACCACACTATCACACCTCCAAAAACCATTTACCTTCATTTTCCTCACACCAAGTGAGCACCTATAACATAGTGAACCAACTATATTTGTATCATGCCACTACTCTGCGACTTCCCAAGAACTCTCAAAACCTGGTATCCATCATGTTAAAAAATTTACATCATCATATGACCCTAACATAACATTCACTTTTTCATTAATGTGGTTTTGCGTTAATGACAACACCTATTAGGACCACATGCCAACAATCTCCCTTTTTGCCAACATTGATGGAAAACACACTAAACTTCTCCCCTTTTTACATTAATTAAAAATTCATAAATGTAGAAGCATATTATTTACCTTCTGCAGCTTCATACCATCATACTTTGGTTATAAACATCAACCAAAGGTCTCAAACTAGCTCCATTTCTTGATTTTGCACAAAATCTGATTTTTACCTTCATTTTAGGCATGTAAACACCATGATCCCCAATGGGAAAAAGAATCTACAACACCTAAAAAATCATCAAAGAAAATACATAAAGCATATTCATACCTTATTTGGAGTTATAACACCTATTTCACCTCCTAGGCATGTAATATCACCTCTTTTCACCTTAGCCCATGTTTTTGAATTCTAGGTGATAAATATCAACTTTTAATCTTGTGTTCTAAGTCATACACACCTTGATTCATGCCAAAATTTTCAAAATTGAGTATAAAAACATTACTCCATCTTATTTGATCAAAATCCATCTTGACTAGGCATAAGACTAGCTTTTCCAAGCACATTCTTACTCATCATACAAGTCATTGAGACATAAAGCTGACCTAAATAGAATATTAAGAGAAATTTAATCCAAATTTGACATGCTTCAACATTACAACCATGATTTTACTCATCAAGATAACACTCCCCCTAGACATATGAGCACTATATCTATCCCCCAAGCACAAAATTGAGATACTTATCTTGAGTTCTTGGCTAAAAACCACCTTTACCACTTTTTTTGGTTCAAACACTTAGGCCACAGTCTTAGATAGTCATATTTTGATAACATGCATTAGAGTCAAAATTTTCTATCACATAGTGTCAAAATCAAATAAATACCTCTTAATACTTTAGTAACTCATACTAACTATCTCGTATCAAAGATACTTTCTCCCTTGTCATAAATACACTTGAGAGACATTTGGATACATGTAGAATCATCATTTGACCTTGAGACTGTATGAGAAACATTTATCATCATACCAACAGCATTGAGACCATTCAAACAATCTTAACACATCACAAATTTTATCATCTTTAGTTGCAATCTTCTCAACCTATAAGAGCTTAGTAGATGCACAAGAAGTGACCTACAGGTTAGACATAGACCAAAAACATGCCATTTTAGACATTAAGCATAAACCCATGAGTCTTTACACCTTATATCATTCATAATTTACCTATACATGAATTTCATACATTTTTTTAAAATCTCTAGAAACTCAAAAGGGTACATTAGGATGTTTCAAAACTCCTTCACACCATAAATGCTCATACACATTCTCTTCAGCCCATATGTAAACATTGAGAGAAATATATCAATATTTTGATGAATGAACTTTATAGAGAAATACATACCTATCATAGACACCCACTTGACCATATTTTCATCTCCTTAAGCCTTGAAGACACATTCCACAGAAGGATCATACCCAGTTATCAAGAAAATGCAACTCAGAAATAGGTCTTTTAGCTCACATAATGAATTTTCATCACTATCATGAATTCCTTGCAAAATATGCATACTTATGACTTAAAACCACTTGATTATTTTATTTCTCATAGTATAAATGATATGATAAATTTTATATCTCAAATCACTATCATTTGATCAAATAGAAACCACTTTACTTGCATACCAATCGAACCACCGTGAAAACACAGTCTAGGAAAAAGAGGTAATAAAACGCTCTAATTTTCTTTTGAGACCACAAATTGATTATGAAAATTGTGTTTTGAATATCCTAACACTCTAATCACATTAATTAAGAATGAAAATCAATGACATACCTGTAGCCTTCTTGGCATTCTATAGTGCACACTTCATGGAATTAGGCTTTGTCCATAGATCACCTTTTTGAGGCATTATACTGATCAAGTTATCACATGATCACACCTTCCATTTATTCTCAGATAATCCAAAATTTTAAGAGTGATATAGACCCACAGGACTCATGACAAGAAACAAAATACCTTCACAAAAAGACATACACTTATGCCCCAACAATCTTGAAATGACTAAACTTGAACATTTAGACATATGATGACATATACAATTTACGATACACTTGCATACCTATATCCACACCTCATGAAATCCTGAAAAACACTTTGACACATATTAATGCAACTTGTGATAGACCTAATAACATCAATAGCCATTCAGAATTGAATCTAGATACCAAACAAACTCATTATGAACACTACCACATTTTGAGTAGATACAAGAGACTTTTGAATATAACAGATCATAAAACCATTAAACATATCTTATACATATGAAGAGACAACTCCTTTTACATGAAATACAAGACAACTTATAGACCCATAGTAGTTTACCCTATTCTAGGAGATAATATATCATTTCTTGCTCCCTAAAACACATTCTTAGATCATTTAAGGTCTATCAGGAGCTAATATTACCCCCAACATGCTTCTCAAGTATTCAAATGTATGTTTTGGAAGAGGTTTTGTGAATATGTCAGCCACTTCCTCCTTTTTAGACACATGCTCCAACTTGATACATCCTTTTCTCACAAGGTCTCTTAGATAATGATACTTGATAGGAATGTGTTTTGTCTTAGAATGTAAAACTGGATTCTTTGAAACACTAATTACACTAGTGTTATCACACAATATAGATGTAGGTCCATCATTCTTGATCTTGTAATCCTCCAAAGTTTGTCTCATCCACACAACTTGAGAACAACAATGAGAAAGCAACAACATATTCAACTTCACATGTTGAGAGTGCTACAAGAGATTATTTCTTACTTGACCATGAGATAAGACATTTTCCAACAAAATATGCACCACCACTAGTACTCTTCCTATCATCATACTTCCTACCCAATCAACATCAAAATAAGCCTTCAATTCAAAGTTTTCACTTTTAGGATACCATAAACCATACTCAATATGTACCCTTAAGATATCTAAAAATTATTTTCACTACTTGTAGATGTGATTCTCTAGGATCTTCTTGAAACCTTCCAACCAAACTAAAAAGCTTGAACAATATCAGGTCTAGAGGTAGTAACATATAGTAGGTTTCCTATCATGGATCTATATTCATTTGATTTACCTTAGGAGTATCATCTTCCTTGCAAAGTTTGCATCCTATAACCATAGGTGTACCAATAGGTCTACATTCATCCATTTGAAACTTCTTAAGCATTTCCTTGACATATTTGGATTGAGAAATGAATATACCTTTGTCATGTTGACTTACTTGAAGTCCAAGAAAGAAGGAAAGTTCTCCTAACATAGACATTTCAAACTCTTTCTTCATAGCTTCAAAAAATTGTGAACCATATGATCACTACCTCCACCAAAGATGATATCATCCACATATACTACAACTATCAATAAATGATCTCCTTCACTTTTGATATACAAGTTACTATCAGCTACACCTCTCTTGAAACCTTTCTCAATCAATTATTTATCAAGTCTTTCATACCAAGCTCTAGGGGCTTGTTTTAGACCATAAAGAGCCTTATTTAATTTGCACACATAATCAACTTTATTAGTCAATGAAAAACCATCAAGGATGTTCCATATAAAATTCTTCATTAAGAAAACCATTCAAGAAGGAATATTTTACATCCATTTGATAAAATTTAAACCCTTTGAAACCAACATATGCTAAGAATAATCTGATTTCTTCCATCTAGCTACAAGGTGCAAATGTCTCATCAAAGTCAATTCCCTCAACTTGAGCATACCCCTTGCAAAATAATCTTTATTTGTTTCTTATGAATTCTCCATTTTCATTTAGTTTGTTTCTAAACACCCATTTGGATCCAATTACATTCTTATCTTTTGGTCTAGGTACAAGTTCCCAAGTTTTGTTCTTTTCAATCTGATCTAGCTCTTCATTCATAGCCTTAACCCAATACTCATATTTTATATCTTCTACTACATTATTAGGTTCAATTTTTGAAAATAAAATAGGTTCTCTTGATTTTTAAGACTTACCAATTTCCTTCTTGTAGTGACTCCAACATCTTTCTTGCCCAAAATCTGAGTTTCAGGATGATCTCTTCTAACTTGTCTAGAAGGAGCCTTTGTATCTTGTCTTTCTTCCTCATCATCCTCTTTCTTGATTATCTTGAAAAAATTCATCATATTCTTCCTTATAAATATCCTCATAAGATGTTTCATTATCCTTAGAAAAATATCTCATAGGATAATGATTCATCAAACTTAACACTAGCACTTTCAACAATAGATTTCAACCTCTTGTTATAAAAATGTAAGTTGTGCTTCTTGATGAATAACCCAAAAATATACCTTCATCAGATCTGGAATCAAACTTACCAAGGTTGTCTTCAATCCTCTTGATGAAGCATCTACACCCAAATACTCTAAAATGCTCCACATTGGCTGGTCTTCCTTTCCATAGCTCATAAGGAGTCTTGTCACTATTCACCCTTAGTTGACACTGTTAAGAATATAAACAACAGTAAAAATTTCTTCTTTCCAATAACCATAAGATAATTTAGACTCATTAAGAATGGTCCTTTCCATCTCTTGAACAATCCTATTCTTTCTTTCAACAACTCCATTTTGTTGGGGAGTTCTAGAAGCTGAAAACTGTCTTTTAATGCCATGATCACTACAAAACTCATCAAATGAATTAGACCAAAATTATCCTCCATTATCAGATCTTATACACTTTATCTTTCCATTCTTTTCATTTTCAATGAGATCCTTAAAGGATTAAAAACATCTAATGCATCAGATTTTTTTCTCAAACATGCAACCCAAGTGTATCTAGTGAAATCATCAATAAGAAACATGAAATAGTAATCACCTGAAGTATTTCAGTCCTCATAGGCCCACATAGATCAAGTATGAATCAGATCTGAAGTGGACTTGTAGTAGACTCATATTCATTAGTCTTGAATCTCCTTCTAGTTTTCTTCCCATGCATACATGCCTTGCATAATGTATCTTCTAGTTTTCTTGAGTTTAGGCATGTTTCTCACACAATTGTTAGAGCTGATTTTGACAAGATTATCAAAGTTCACATGGCCTAACCTCCTATGCCATAACCAAAAATCATCCATCTTACTCATAATACATCTTTCATTATTAATTTCTTTAAGAAAAACATGTTACCATCATTCCTTTTTCCTTTTGCAACTAGTTTACTAGATTCTCCTTTCCTTATCTTACAAACCTTTCACATCAAAAGTAAGAACATACCCTTTCTTGACCATTTGAATTACACTGAGTAGATTATGTTTCAAGCCTTAAACATATAGAACATCCTTGGTGATAGTTTTCCCATTATCCAAACTCAAAGTACCTCTTCCTAGAATGTTTATGGAAGAATTGTCTCCAAATCTTACTGATCCTTGAAGCATGTTTTTTAAGGACATAAACTTACTCTTATCACCTTGTCATATGAGTTGAACAACCACTGTCAATATACCAAATCATATTTTCATCTTGACTATGAAAGGAAGTTTGAGCAAGATTACATACTTCATTTTGTTACAAAGAAGATGAAAAAGTCCCATAGATGTTCATACCAAATATCAAAACCTAATGGCTTCAAGTAATCCTCATGTTGATCAATGGAAACATACCAAATTTCCTTTTAGAGTACTCCATGACTGTGCTTTAGAAGATCTCCTTTCAAGTGATTAAACTTCTCCAAAAGGACCTACTTTGATACCAATTGTTAGAAGCACAATGGACTTGAGGGGGGGTGAATCATTCCTTATAAATATTTAAATTAATTTCAAATATTCAAAAAAAACTCAAAAATCATCTTAACAATCCATTAATGTGTGCACACATTAACCAATCAACATATGTAAGAACCATAAACAAAAATCAACACAAGAACACAAGATATAAGTGGGAAACCTCAAGGGGAAGAAAACCCACTCAAAACACAATATTATATTGATATGTTTTAAATTTAGTGAGGTGAGGAGCACCAAACCCTAGTTTAGTAGAGCATCAACCCTAAAAGGAGCACCAAACCCTAATTTTTGAAGGAATCAACTCCTCAAGGAGGCTACAACACCCAAGATTATAAAACACACTCTAAACCACCTTATGATGTTTCATATCTCTGATTTTTTTCGCCACAAATTGATGGAGATCCAAGTATACATCTCACACTTCTTCAATCAAACCCTAGGTGACCAATCTTCACAAAACAAGCTCTTCTTCACTTCTAAAAATTCAAACCTAACACACATGCTTCTATGATTTTTATTAACCTAAAACACACTTGTTTTAACCTAAAATCATGCTCCAATACCTACAATCAACTCTCACCTAGGTCTCTCACCTTGCACACACTTCACTAGCTTAAAAACACCCAAAAACATGCTTTTATAATCTTCTCATGATTTCAAAATTCAAACATAAAATATTTACCTCATTTTTTTGACCCATAAATCAAGTAAAATCCCAAATTTAAATTACAATAGTCACATAGTGACCTAAGTAGGTTGCCTAGCTAAAACCCTCATTACATGTGTAAAAATGACTCAAAACCCCATGGGCACAAAGATAAAAATTCCTTACATCAAATAAATACATATTCATGACCCATAAACCTTAAACATGATTAAAATATCATTTAACATTCATAAATGGTCATACATTTTATCAACTAATCAAATTATTTCATTTAATGGGCCTAGTTCACTTTGTAAATCTCAAAATTGTTGTTTCTACACCCTTCAACACCTAGAAACTTCATTATGCCACCAAATAAATTATTCAAAAGATAAAAAAACCATTCCATGTGACCACTTTTTATGAAAATTTAGAACCTTTAAAACACTTATAAGACATGTTTAATCATTGAATCAATCACTTTCTCAAACCACAACCACTTTTGTCTTCACTAAATCAATCTGCCAAAAACATTGTTTCCAAAGTTTAGATCATAAAAAAATTTATATGAACATTAAATACCTAAAAATTGATTCATTGGATTAAAAATTCATCCCTCTTCATATTTCATGTGATATAAATCATCACCCAATCCATCTCATGCTTAAAAACTCAAAACTTGCACCAAAACACATCATCATGTAATGCCAAAAATACCTTCTGTCTAAAGAATGACATAGAAACCATATAAAATAACCTCATAATGAGATAAAAAATCATATAAATAGAAATATATCTAAATCATATTTCAAACATTTTTAATCACCTCAAAATTTCACACATAGATCAAGATATTTCCATTTCACTGAACCCTACTTTTTAAGGCCTCAAAAAACCGCTTTTGAATTGAGTCAATTTGAATGGACCTCAAATGACCATGTACCTACATGAAAATTTCCTAAACCTCATGGAAATCAATATCATATCTCACATAAATCATGCACCATCAATTTAACACATACTCCTTTGGACAACCTTGTCCTAAAACCTTCTTCTTCAAAACTAACCTATTTGAGTGGGGCCCACTCATCACCATGACCTAAACCATACATTTTTGGAAATATAAGATATTCCTCTACAACATAAAATCATAAATTTTATGAACCAATAAAAATAGGTCACTATACCTCTCTTTCTACAAACTACTCCTAGTTAGGGTTTAACTAGGGTTTTAGACCACTTTACATCCTAAAACATACTAATAACATCTCAAATAATCATAATGTTAATTTCATACTCAAAATCTCCAGCCATTAAGACTTACCTGTGCTCCTTGCATGTCTATTCCTCATTATTAAAGCTAGGGTTAGCTAAAATAATGCATTAAATGATCAAGAAACCTATATAAATGTCCCAAAAAAATATGTCATGATACACCTAAATTCAATATTACATGAGCTTATATAGCTCTAAATCACACCTGTCAGCAACCCCTCCAAACAACCATACCTTCTCGCATGTATGCTTTAAACACTCTCAGAACATATTTGAACAAAACTATATTTCAGATTACCACTTTATGTGAGTGCCAAGAACTCTCAAAAAATGATATCCATCATGTTAAAACCATTTAAATCATCATATGACCCTAACATAGCATTAAAGTTTTCATTAATGTGGTTTTGCATTAATGACAACACCTATTAGACCGCATTCCAACATAAGCTACCCTTGGTCACAGCGTACTGAGAAGGGTTAGTGGGCACCCAGTACTACTATATGGGTTCTTGAGTGCTATTGTTTATGCTATGTCAAGGTCCCAAGTGAGGATTTCAGCCATGTCTAATGTTGATGAATGTGTTTTTGTGGTGATTCATTGAATGATGACCCCCTCCTCCTGGGGTGCATGTGATGTCATTTGAGAGAATGTGTCCCAAAGGAGGATTGACCGCTATGCTAAAATTATGTCTTGTAGGGGGAGGGAGTGTGCTTGGTAGAAACCAAGTCACACACAAACAAAGTGGCTAGGGAGACAAGTTTTAGTACAAACAAACATCAATGTAAAGTGTAAGCTAGTAAACAAGAAGACAATATGTAATCTAAGATGCAAGAAGACTATGTAGACCACAAAATGTGGGTTTTAAACATGGGACATCCCTCACGATGTCGCAAGAAAATCTAGGCTGATGAAACAAAAAAAGATAGCGTGCATATAAGACAAAGGGAAAAAATCGTAAATAATGACAAAAATAGTAAGCAACATCATATAACCATGGTGGTAAATAGGTCCTGCGTAAGGAAAATTCTACACATGAAGCACCCATTAACATGTTAGAATGATAAAGAGTATGTCAAGGCATGTATAATCTGATAATAATGTGCTATGACTAATGAAATAGTAACACTTGTAGTGTATGAAAGTGATGCCCTCGGGACTTCTTTATGGGATTGTAATAGGTACTCTGCCAAGCATTCATGTTGTGTGTATAAATACGCAAAATTTGTGATCATAACTTGAAAACAAGTGAATGCGCATGTGTATATGGAAAAATATAATGACATATAAGATATCTATCTAGCATGTGTAATAAAATGTACATGTAACAAGTAAATGTAAGCAAGACTAGATGTGACCAAGATATGCAATATCTATGGAGCAAGATGGAATGGAATTCAAAGTAAGTGGCATATGATCCGTATTCCCCGAGTGAGTGTGGATGTGTATGTATGAGATGAGGTTCATTTGTATATTCCACCTCAACATCGATAAATAATGAACCTAGAGCAAGAGTGCGTCTTGAAATGGTTTGAAATGTGTGTCTACAAGAAATATGTGATTGTCAAAGCACTGAAGTGCAGAGTGTAACCATGTGAGTGAGTGAGTGGGTGATTGAAAAGGTGAGTGTGATGAGGTCCATTTGAGATGTATACCCTTAATATTCGATTATGTCTTGTAACTAGAGTGCATCGTGAGGGTAATGACCGTAGTATGTAAAAGTAGATGTGAAAAATATATGTCATGAGTGTGTAGAGTAGATGTTGCATAAAAGGAGATGAATATGTGAGATGTGTAGTGTGTAATGTGTGAGGTTCATGTGTATAGGAATCCTCAATAGTCAATTATGTAAGAACCGAAGCACGAGAGCACGTCATCAGTGTAATGACGATACAAGTGTATCGAAAGGGTGTGTAATGATGCTCGAGAGATATGAAATGAAACATGGAGCATGTGAGTAGAAATGGTGACCAATTGATGCTAGAAATGGGGAAGTAAACATGATTCCCAAGTGTGCCAATGATGGATATCTATGCAGTGGCGTGAGAGATACCTTACCATTTTGAGAGAGCATCATTATGTGTAAATGCTATGAGAGAGGGTGAACAAAATGGTAGTGAAATTAGTCAACAGTGGACCATCGTGATGGCGAAGGAGTTTGAAATTTGTCTTATTCATTAGGAGAAAGATCGATTGCTTTGAAAAAAATGTTTGGTTTCTGAAATGGTGAATTATTGGGTAACATTGTAGAAGAATCAGTAGGAAAAGGTGTTGAACTGATTTTTAGAAGAGGTTTCTTAGGTTGACTTGGTGATGTCATAGATGACCCAAGATGAGGTGTTGTATTGATTTTTAGAGGTGGTTGCTTAGGAGGATCTTGAATTTCCTTAGAAATTATGGAACAATGCTCATTAGACAGAATCATATTTAGGAACCCATTGAGTTCATTGTGTAACAAGTGGAAAGGATTGTTGGACATCAACCTCTACCTATTTCTACTACTAAAACTACTCCTACTCCTAATGCTAAAATCAAATCCTAAACTAATCATGCCAAGGGACCTAGAGTTAGAAGGATGATGTAGAAATGGAAAACTAAACTAAGGGAGGTGATAACACCAGAAAGAAGGGGGTGAACAACATAGCTTTAAGTGAAAATGAAGGAGGAAATGCAGAGAGAGGATAGGACACATGTATCACAATATGTATGAAAACACATTCACACACTCATTTTCATGGGGCACAATAGAAAAAGAACCTGCAAGGGACGTGAGAAAGCACAACAAACACACAAATGCAAAAGAGAGGCAAGGAAAAAAATAAAAATGAGTTAAGGTAGAGAATAGCCACAAAACCAAGCTTCTATTACTTCAAATAAAATTTGATTACAATGGTGTATGAGGATGATATCCACATACAAGAACCAGATCTAAAGGCCTATAACTCAAAATGCAAAGAACAAAGTCCTTAAAAACTAAAGGTTTTAACAAAAAAGAACCAACCATTTACAATGAGCATGCTCTTACATTTATAGAAGAAGGAGAGAAGAAGAAGAGAGGGAAACTCAAATTTGAAATTCAACCACCAACAAAAAAGCATTAAATGCCTACAAATCCACCTACAAAGTTATCAGATGCACCTCCCCATGTCTATTTCTTGTAGAAGAAGGAAGGAGGAAAGATTTGAAGAAAATCTGGTGGTTGGGTTGATTAGATGATTTGCATTAATGGCTAAAAATGTGTTTCCCTACTTCTCACCTACCAAATCCTACCAACATTTGAATTTGAATGATCTAGAGTGTAGCCCACATCAACAACTTTCAACAAGACCAATGCACATTAATATCAAGAGCTCTCTGAAAAATTTATGATGTTTGAAGTCTACAAGTGTCACTCTGGGACATATAAATGACATGTGGCACATGTGTCATTGATTGGTTGAAAAGGATTGGCCAACTATTCATTTGTTTTGTCATTTTTCTACATGTGTCACATGGTTTTTCACAAGAAGGATTTGACACCCTATTGGCATGCTTTGATAGGTTTGTGTAGCACACTCTCAAGTCTAAAAGATTACACATGTGGCACAAAGTGGCATGGAAAAGAATGCGAAGCACACGTGAAAAGCACGCGAAAGAAGAAAGAAGTGTGGAAAGGAAAGTGAAGGAAAAGTGCAAAAGGTAAGCACATGGAAAGGAATGGAAAATACATATATGAGGAGAAAAGTATGTAAGTGGGTGAGCATCAAAATGAGATGATGTGTGAAAACAAGAAAGGAAGGAAACATGGAGGAAATGCACAAGGACTTAGCCAATTTGGAAGGCAAGTCAAGGGTGTGCATGTGAAGGGTGCAAAACTGGGAAGGAAGAAGGTGAATGCAAGGAGTGTACAAAGGGAAAAGAAGAAGATAATGAGAGAAAGAATGGAAGGAAAGAGGAGAGATATGCGAAGAGGGGAAAGGCATGCATGTGAGAAGGAACTACAACCAAGAAATGTGCCAAGGGACAACCAAAGTGTGCGTAACCCTAAATATTGAACTTCAGAGCCAGAATGGGGATGTAAGTTTTCAAAATAACTAGGGAGTTATTTTGGACAAATAGTTTGGTGACTTTGGGGCCATCTTCTTGCTAGATGAAGGAGATCAGTAGCCTTGGAGCATCCATTGGGCATGGAGTCATCTGGAAACATGAAATTCTGATCTGCCACTTTGAAGAACTACCCCCTTGAAGTCACTTTGAAAGCATTTTTGAACTTTGTTTTTGAATCCTACAAAACTGTTAAAAAATTACTAGAAGATTGAACCTAACATCCTAGAAAAGCAAAAAAGCAGTGTGCAAGAGAATGCATGTGAGAAGAAAGAACTATATAAAAAAAAATGTGTGTGCAACACACTTGGAGGAATTGAAACTACTCTAATATTTACAATGATGCAGAAACTTAATGGAAGTGTTTGAGATAAATCCCATTGACTGGGATTGATAGTGTGCCTCCATCAAGGTGAGACAACTCAAAAGAGTTAGCCTCCTTACAAGAATTGATGATGTATGGGCCACTCCAAAGTGCATCAAACTTTGAATGACACCCTGGTTTAGCTCTGTCAACATCCCATTTTAAGACTAAGTCACCAACTTTGAAAGCTTGAGGCCTAGCCTTTTTATCAAACCACTTCTTTGTTGATTGTTGATGTTGTTCTAGCTTGATCATCATGAAAGTTTCTTAATTCTTCAAGTTTCAACCAACTCTCCATTTTGATTTCTCTCTGGTCCATGCCCTCAAACTTCTAGTTGTTAGGAAGCTCTAATGAAGGAAATTCAAGAGATAAAGGAAGTCTAGCTTCCTTTCCATAAACAAGTTTGTAAGGTGAAGTACCTATTGCCTTCTTCACCATGATTTATCTACCCAGAGTGCGTGTGAGACCTTTTGTGTGCCACTTCCTTGGTTGATATTCATTTTTCACTTCATGATTCTGATTAGGTTCTTGTTTAGTTGATTCGCCAAGCCATTACCTTGAGGGTAATAGTTGGAAGAAGTCTTTCAAATAGATACCAAGACTAAGAGCCCAATAAAAAAATTTTAGTACCAAGGAAGGATTTTGCATTATCAAGAGATAATGGTCTAAGGAATGCCAAACCTTGTTATAATTCCTTGAGAAAGTCAAGGATGACTGACTCGGTTGATTCCTTGAGCGTGACAACTTTGTCCATCTGGTGAAGTAGTCTGTAGTTATCAACACCCATTTGTGCCCAGTGCTTGAAGGAGGATTGATCATGCCTATGAAGTCAAGACCCCATTGTGTAAAAGGTTGATCCACTTGGATTGGTGAGGGGAAGCACTGCCAATTTCTTCTTTCCTATAAAGAAAGTGCATTCTTTACATTTCATGACCCACTTGTGTGCATCATGAAAAGGTAGGCCAAAAGTATCCTACCTTGATGATCTTCATCATTGTTATTTTGCAGAGAAGTGTCCACCAGAGAATCCATCATGAAATTATGCTAACACTTTTTCAATTTTGTGCCATCAATACATCTCAACACACACCATCAAGATTTCTTTTGAAGAGAACACCATCAATCAAGCGCATATGGAATAGATTATAGCCTCAGATGTCTTCTCTTTTTTTTTTCAAACTAGGAGGGTATGCACTAGAGGAAAGGAATGTTACCATCTCTTCCATCCATCTGCAGTGCGCATGCTAAGATCTTCATTTTTTCAGGTTTTCACATGTGCAGAGTTCTTCATCTAAAATAATGAAGTCTCTCAGAGTTCATTTCATGCATCCTCAACAAGTTTTTTTAGAGAGTGTTACCTCTAACCAGCTTTGTGGATTTGATAGTCACATCAAACTCCATGATTTTGGTCACCCATCTTTCTCTTTTCTCATTGATTTCTTCTCCCATGATGAAGTCTCTCACACTAGAGTGTGAAACTAACACCTTGACATGATTTGTGGTGAGCATACTTTTGAAACTTTTTAAGTGCACACATGATGGCAAGACCTATTTTTCCATGTGATTATATTTCAACTCATAATCCTTTAGTGTTTGACTGAAGAAAGCCATTGGTTGCTCCAGTCCTTGTTCATTTTCTTGTGTTAAGACAACAACAACACTCGCATCAACTCCATAAGCATAAAGGATGAAATCCTTGAGTAATCTAGATTGATGAGTGTTGGCAAAGCAAGAAATTTCTTGCTTGATTTTGTTGAAGCTCTCTTTTCCTTTTTTGTCCACTTGAAGGTTGTATCTTTCTTGAGCATGAGGGTGATGGGCCTTACCAGTCCTAAAGTTAGGAATGAATCTCCTAACAAAATTGATTTTTCCTAGGAATGATACAAGGCCTTTCTTGTGTGCTTTGGAAAGGGAGAGAGAAAGGATGGCTAAAACATGCTCAGGATCAATAGAAATACCATCCTTTGAGACCACATGGCCTAAAATATTTCCTTGCCACAACAAAATTTCACTTCTTGGGGTTAAGAGATACCCCAAATTCTCTACATCTCTCAAAGACTTTTTCTAGATGCACCATGTGATCCATGCTCTGCTTTGAGAAGATAATTATGTCATCCAAGTAAACTAGGATGAACTCATTGATATATCCTTTGAAGGCAATGTCCATGGCCCTCTGAAATGTTGTGCACCTACATTTTAAAAACCAAAGGCATTTTGATATGCATATGTTCCCCATTTGGTTGTAAATGTTATTTTGAATTGATCCTCTTCCTTGACCATGATCTGATTGAAACTAGAATACCCATCCAACATGGAAAATATTTTACACGCTAGCCAACCATCTACAAAATCTACTCCATAGAAGGAAAAGGATAATGATCCTTTAAAGATGCCTTATTTAAATCTCTGAAATCAAACAAAGTTTGATTTCACCATTTCTTCTTGCACATAGAACAAGATTTTTGACCCAAGTAGAGTACTTGATGGGAAATATATTATCTTTGCCTCAATGAGTTTGGATAACTCCTTCCTCATGAGGGCTCTATCTTGGATTGAATGGCCTTTCTTTTTCTGATGGGCTTGATATTAGGATCAAGGTCAATGGAGTGTTGAGAAACACTTGGATCAAATCCTTTGAGGTCTTCATACTCCCATGAAAATATATCACTATATTTTTGACATAGAGAAATGAAGGCTTTTTTCATCATGCACAAATTTTTACTAACAAACTCCTTTTCACACGCATAATAGTGACTAAGGGATAGTATTCTTCTTACACACACATGCATATACTTTTCTTCACCCTTGAACTCATCATCAGGCTGAATATTTTCTCTAAGGTGACCAACCCTTTAGGAAACTTATTTGTCTTGAGTTGAATCACTTGGTCACCATAGTTGTCATGCAAGTCATCTTGCATGCTTGAAGAGAACTCAACTTCATTTTGAATGAACTGGAAAATTTTGTGCATCACTGTCAAACACTTTCCATCTGGTTTCATTATCTGGAATAGATGACCTTGATCACCATTTTACATGTTATGCACATTTCCTTTGACAAATCCTAGTAGGTGAGAATTGTGAACCAAGTGTGACCATCTGATCTACTTCTTTGTTCATCTTTCTTGGCACCACCTATAGATTAAAGCATCAAATCTCTCAAGGAGGTCCCAAAATCTATGTTTATAAGCTTTGAGAAGCTTATTTTTTTGCACATTTTTTTGTGACTAGTGGATGACCAATTTTGTGTCCCCAAAAATCTGCAATGCCTTAATCTATCTCTTTTCAACAATAAGAAGACCATGCACCAATGCTTCATATTCTGCTACATTGTTGGAGCATGAAAACTGTAACTATGCATGAAATAAATTTCTCATCCTTGGGAGAAATGAGAACAAAACCTGTGCCCATGCCATTCTTCTTCTAGATCCATCAAAGTATAACTTCCATAGACAAATTTTTCTTCATTTTTTTGAGTGCATGTGGAAACACAACTTCTTCTTCAAGGATACAGTAAGTACCAAGCTAGTTTCAAAGGCTTTAAGTTCTTCATCATATGGATCAAATTTTGTGATGCTCTCTCAACCCATTCATCTAGCAATAAATTAGGTATAGGGAGGAGGAATAGGTTGCTCTTTTGAAACTGAAACTTTTCTTGGCCTTCTTGGATTAGGAAATTGGCTTGGAGAGGGGATGGGTCATATGACTCAACATGATAGGAAAATATTGGCTCAACTTGTATATGGTAAACCTGGGTACCATACCTTGTTCTTAGTAACATATGGGACCAATTAGAAGACAAGTAACCACCCACTTTAGTAGTGAAATCTCTTGATAGACACAAGGAAAACAAAGGAGGTAGGTCAATGATTGACACATCTTGAGTTATAGTGAGGCTTGGACATGCATGGAGGGTTAACTCAAGATCCTTGATGACTCCTAGAGTGGTGACAATTGAGCCATCAAGTTGTAAGACTCCTTTGGACATAAAGGGTATGTACTTAAGACCTAAGACATCAACAATTTTCTTAGGCATAACAAAAGTACTAGCCCTTGAGTCAATCATACAATTATGACAAGTGTTTTCCTATGATCAAGGACATATAGAAGGGTGGGGTTTTAAAACCTTTACTTACTTTCTTTCTTCTCGCTTGAAAGATATTGAAACAACATGAGGTTTTTGGATAACTGGATGCACATGTGAAGTTGTGCCAGAGCTTCATGCAATAGGTCGCATTGAGATGGAATGGCCAAGGCATCCCACATTGTGACATTTACATTTGTCTTCTTCATCTGGTCCACAATGTTGAATGGAAGGCCCATTGATTTATGCATTTGAGGCACACAACATCTTTTCTTGATTGTTTAGGTGTAGAGGAAAGGGCCTTAGCTTGTGAGAGGCTTGACCTACCAAAGGAGGGCACATACCACTTCTTTGTAGGAAGCATTGCATGAAACCTCATGCGTAGGAACTTGTGTGCCATGAATGTTGGGTGATGAGAGTGCATCTGCATCTTTTTTTTTTGAGGATCAACCTTATGTGATATGAGAGTTGAAGGTTGTGCACTTGAGACTCAACATTCTCTTCTTATACCTTGTGTTATCAACAACCTAGGGCATGTGGTGGTCTATTTGGACTATCCATAGCTTGATTGATTACACAAAAAGTCTTCAGCACCAAAGAACATAAGGTTGGCTTAGGAAAACTTCTGGAATTTCTTGATTTTTATTTTTTTGTGTGCTAGTGGAAGGTTCAAGTTAGAAGAAGCATTATGGATCATATAATCCTACATGCACGTAAGGCATTGGGTGTGATGATTCTGACTATGAGGCATATTGCAAGGAAAACACCATTTTGAACTCTTGAGCCATATTGTTTGTATTGGAACTAGTGCTTGACTTTGCTTGGGTTGGAAGAGGTTGTGCAGGAGGAATCACTTAAATGGAAGTGCGCATTAGCATGCCATCTATCATTTTGTTGGTTCTACCCATATCTTTGATTTGCATATTGATTTCTAAAGGGTTGATGGCTTTGGTTATACCCTTGATTAGAACTATTTTTAAAGGCTTAGTGCACCTTGCTACTTTTCTAATGATATGACTTTATTGGATAAGTTTCTAATCAAGGGCTTTCATTTCTTCATCTTCTTTTTTCGTGGGAGAATAAGATGTGGATGCAAATGGGTGCGCTGCTCTTATTGGGAATAAGAGAAACAAAAAGATAGGGTGCTTGAGACATTTATGGGAATAAGGGCATAGTGGTCTAGGAGCTAACTTTCCCTTGCCTGAATAAGACTATTTCTAGCCCTTATTACTAATAATATTATAAGCCCCATGTAAGGTTCTACCCCCATGGATTGAATCATGACTGAGATATCACTATTCAAATCCTTAGATAATAAAGAAAGCATGTTGGGTTGTAGGCCTTACCACTGAGGAATTTATCCCAATGTTTTGAAATTTGATATTTAAAATAAGTCATAAGCTCATTGGGTGCTCTTTTGTTTTTTTAGTTGCTCCACACCAAAGATAGGTGATTTGACTTATCTTCAAAATAGTTATAAAGAGTTGTTCCAAGCTCATCCTAGCTGGTAATAGATGTAGGTCTCAAACTTCTGTACCATTGAAGATGCTTTTCCTTTGAAGTGAAGAGGCTAAGAACCTAATCTACTACATCATCATGTGATCAAATAGACAAGAGCACACATTTTTACATCTGGATGTGGTCAATGTAGGGTGACTTGATTTCTCACTAGTGAAGTATGGAATACTTTTGAGTGCAAATGCTGCAGCATATCATTTTGAGCATTAAGAGAATAAGAGGATTCCACCAGTGAAGAATTGGCAAAAAAAGTTCTCAGAGGAGGTGGTGGAGCTTAATAATAGGGGCACAAATGCCTACCGAGAGGAGGTGGAAAGTGCATGGCAGTTGGAGATGGAGATGCATGTGTGGTCATTCTAGGGATTCTTCTTCTTGGAGATAGATGGAGGTACTCAAAGGAATCTTCAGCTGATATGCTTTGTATTGTATGTATTATTCTTCATGAAAAGAATGCACGACTACTAAAATAGTAGATATGAGTGTTGGGAGTCACTAGATGTGTTGAAACAAGCCTCCAAAGGCTGGAAATCACTAAGTCACACACCAAAACTTAGCAATGATGAAATTTAAGATTTCAATACTTGGTCCCACCAGGCATGCCAAAAACTGTTGGAGCTCAAACTTGCACCCATCCCAGATCAAGGTTGAACTGGGTCATTGAGGAAACATGGGACTATCTCCAAGTTGTGGGACCTTGCATGCTTGAGAAAGACCTCCGGAGAGAAGGCCAATTCCTCTACCTATTTTCTATGCTATAACTACTCCTAATGCTGAAATCAAATCCTAAACTAATCATGCCAAGGGACCAAGAGTTAGAAGGATGTGCAGAAATGGAAAACTAATCTAAGGAGGTGATAACACCAAAAGAAAGAAGGGAATGAACACACAAGCTTTAAGAGAAAATGAAGGAGAATGCACATAGAGAATATAAACACATGTATCACATGGTCAAAATGAAACCATGCAATCATTTTCATGGGGTAAAATAAAAAAGGAACCTATAAGGGACATGGGGTAGCACAAAAGCACATGAAACAAAGGAAAAGGTAAGGAAGAAGAAAAAAACAAGTTAAGGAAGAGAATAGCCACAAAACCAAGCTTCTATTACTTCCAAAAATGCACAATTGATTAAAATGGTGTATGAGGTCGATATCCACATGCAGAACAAGATCTGAAGGCTTACAAATTAAAATGTAAAGAATTCAAGTCCTTAGAAAACCAAAAGGTTTAACAAAAATGATGACTAACCATTACAATGAGAAATGGCTCTTAATTTATAGAAGAAAGGACAAAAGAAGAGGAGAGAAAGAAGAGGAAAACTCATATTTGAATTCTAACCACCAACAAGTAAGCATTGAATGCCTAAAAATCCACCTTAGAACTAACAAATGCACCTCCCCATGTCTGATTATCTTGTAGGAGAAGGAAGGAGGAAATATCTGAAGAAAATCTGGTGGTTATGTCAATCAAATTATGCATTAATGGATAAAAACACATTTCCCTTCTTCTCACCTACCAAATCACAAAAATAGTTGAATTTGAATGATCTAGAGTATAACCCACATTAATAAATTTCTAACAAGACCAAGTGTGCATTAATCCAAGCTTTGTAGAAATTTTATGACGTTTACGAAGTCTTGTAGTCGCTTTGGACATACAATGATACTTGGCGCATGGGGCACTGATGGGTGAAGAAACAACCAAATGTTCATTTGTTTTATCATTTTCTACCATGTGTCACATAATGGTTTGTTAAGAATTCAATGCCTTGTTGGCACATTTTTATAGGTTGTATGTAGCACACTCAAGTCTAACAAGTTTCCACATGGCATGGTAAGGACGGCAAGGTAAGACACAGGCATATGAAAGAAGGCACGGAAGAGAGGAAAGCCAAAAGGACAAAAAGCAATGCATGCATAAAGTGAAGAGGATTGGATGCACACTAGTAGGATAAAAGTATGTAAGTGGGGTGATAGCATCAAAAGAATGATGTGTGATAGAAATAAGAAAAAGGGGATGCGGAAGAAGGTGCAAGGGAATTAGCCAACTTGGAAGGTAAGTTAAGGGTGTGTGCATGAAGGGTGCACAAGTTAGGAAGAATGCAAATTCACAAGGATTACATGTAAGGAAAATAAATGAAGATAGAGGAAAGGATAAGGGAAATGATAAGAACACAAGAGGAGGAAAATGCATGAAGGTGTGCGAGGGATTAAAACCTAAGAAATTTTGTGCAAGGGGATAATCAAAGTGTGCCCAACCCACAAAAATTAAACTTTAGAGCCGAATGGGGATGCAAGTTGTCAAAATAACTAGGGGGCTATTTTAGACAATAAGGGCCATGTAATCAATGTTGTGTGGTGAATGAGATGAAACCTTAATGTTGAATATGATTTATTCTTTGTTCTAAAGTGTAAGATTCATTGTTGTTATGTCCATTGAATGATAGTTAGAATATGGAAGACCTTGATATGTTGCAAGATGATAAGGAGGGTAGAAATCAGAAGATGGTAAGTTGATGAATTGACGAGTTATGAGTTTTGGAAGAATATCTTGTAGCTTAGAATTGATTGAAAAATTGATAGGTGTGGGGAATGACAAGGGTTGAGGTTCACTAATATGAGCACATGTAAAAGACATATAATGAAGACAATATGTAGGAGGACAACAAACATGAGTCTCGAAGCGTCCTTAAAATGTTGGATTTCATATTTAATATATATAATAATGAATTCCATAGCCCTGAAATTTATATTGAAATAAAGAATGAAGAGCTTGAATGGATTTACAAATATATTGGTTGGAGTTGAAATCAAAAGATTCATTAGAAAGACAATCGAAGATAACATTGAATTGAGCATGAAACATGTTGATAGGAAAATACATAGTGTTTTAGGTTTTGTGGAAAGCATATTTAGAAGATGGGTACATTTGAAGCAAAGAGACTTGACATAAATTATGAGCCATGATGGAAGAAAATGAAGTATTCAAATGTGGGTTCACCAAAATGATTGAGAAAAAAATATGAACAAATGCTATAAAAATGCTTAATCGATTGCTATTGTAGTAGTAAATGATTAATCAATTAAATACAGAAAGTAACTCAAGAAAGCTAATATAGAAAATGTGAAACCCTAAATGAAAAGAAGGGATACAATAACTTAGTTGTTTCACGAATATCCTAAAGGTGTGTGGAGCTGAAAATTTGGAAAATTTGAAGCACAGTTATTTGCACACCGAAGCTTAGATAAATGCGAGATCTAGAGAAAAAGCTAGTGGGCGCCCATAAAGGGGAAGGGGCACTTGATGATGCCATAAACCTATAGTAAGAGCATGTGGCTGCAAAAATTCTTAGAAAACCATATTTCACAGTGTCACGAGGTGTTCATTTTCCTTCTCCTTTGGTTGCTTTAGGAGGACAGACAATGTTTTTTAAGGTCGTTGAAACCGCAATGAAGTAATGACCTATAAAACCCTCAAAGAGACATCAAATCCTAAAAAATAAAGATGTAGAATGAGGGGTCGACTTCTGTAGCTACCAAAAAAGTGATCTTATGACTTATGCCTACACTACATTTCATACCTAATGTATTTCGTGTGTACGCATGTGTGTGTGTGTGTGTGTGTGTGTGTGTGTGTGTGTGTGTGTGTGTGCGTGTGTGCGTGGAATCATTCCCTAGGCGGATCTTGTGCGTGTTGCACTTGATAGTGAGAAAAGTAGCTATATGTAAGGAAATTTAATAGATGTGTGCATGTATTAGAATGAAATTCCCCTCCTATGAAGTGTATGTAGAAATGCAATCCCCTTCCTTGAATGGATGCTTGAATGCTCTTGAATAAACTTTGGATGTAACCTTAGGTGGTGAGACCTAATGGTTAGTTCTTGGTTCCTTATTATGATCACATACCTTTATATTGATATGATTCCTTTGCTTGAATTTCAAAATTAACCATGAAAATGCCAACTAACAAAATGATAAGATGCTCAAATGGATAGAAAGGACCCAAAATATGTTAACAAAGTACAAAGAGGTCACAAGTGCCCATAGGGGATGAGTGCACCTAGTCTTGGATCCCGGCCCGGGGTTGATGTCTAGGATGAGAAATGCCGAGGTATGAAAATACAAACTGAGCTAAAAAGAATGCAAGACAAAGAGTGATAACATAAAGAAAACAAAGATGGCCAAAGACATGGGTTAATTAGTACTTTTCTTTTCTTACTTAGGAATCAAATGAATAATAGTATGTGATCGGGACTAGATAATTACAGAAATTTCCTAGTTTTTGTCTTAAAAACTAGCCGTAGTGGATGATTTTTATTGCTTTAACATGTTATGGAGCTTTGTAGCCCTTTTTGGAAGCATTTAGTGCATTTTTAGAGGCTTGTTCATGTTTGGGAAGGTCCTTTAACTCATTCAGTCATTTTTCATTATTGTGTACTTTTATTGCTTGCAGGATAGTGTGTGTGCATCTGCCACAACCTTATAGTAAGGGTGCCCCCATATGTGATGTGAGACACTTTTTTAGATAGAGAAATTTGTATTTTCCATTTTTATTTCTTTCAACATTTTTGTGCCGTTACATGTTGTTTCAATTCTTTCTGATTTGAAACTCATTATGGCCTCCACTCTTGTGTGATTTATTCACCTACTACAAATTGAGTGGCCAAATTTTTCACGTCACACGAACACACCTTGTTGTAACCAATGCATTGTTTATAAAGTGCCATGAATAGGGGATTATTATTATTTTGGGGTGTTGTAATCATATGTAGACACATTCTCGGTTAAGTGTGACATCTTACAACATTGTGTGTGTTCTTGCACCATTCTTTTCTTACATTCCAGATGCATTTTTGGCTGATTCAACACCCATCTAAGCATGGATTTATATCTAATGGCTCTTCAACACTGATTTCTCTTTTTTGCAGATGTAGTATGAAGGATGCTCTTCTCCCAGACTTATGTTATATAGGATTTCTTCTCGGCCTCTCGCCAATTCTTCTTGATAGAGTGAATTATGCATCATGACATATAAGCATGGAACATTATCGTACTCTTAAATTTCTCCATCCTTTATTATATAGATAAGTACCTGCACCCAATGATCCAATTCAGTTTAAAGACTATATCAACACTTGTGATCAGGTTTATGGTCACTTTTTGACACATGTTTCTAGGAATTTCCACCATCAAGTGGCATACACGAAGTGTCCTCACATATTTTAGATAATTATTCAATCATTATTTAAAGACCCTTTAGATATTACAAATCTGTTATTCCTTCTCATAATGTTGTTTCCACACCCACTTCATGTGATGATAGTTCTGCTGACACAGATTTTCTTGTTCATATTCTTGATGATGAGGATTGTTCTTCTAGTTTTGATGATGAGAGTATTGATGAGGATACCTCTCCTCCCTCTCCCAGTCACCCTTCAGAGAATGTTGAACCTCCTTTTTACTCTCCTACCTTTAGAGACCCATTATCCACTAGGAAAACATGTTCCCAACTTCATACCTTCATTACATCTACCTCTGTTACACAATCATTATACGAGGCATCTTATACTCCTCCTACTTCTTGTGCTAATGATACATACTTCTCAGACATTTCTCTTGTGTTTGTCGAGAAACCTTTTTGAGATGAGTTTCTATCAGACCTTAGATGTATTTTCATAGAGCCTACTTGTGTTGCAATACAGGATTTTCTCTTCCTTATATAGAGCTTTCAAAAATTTATACTTTAGAGGAGTAATAAATCTCCTTTGTTAGAGTGCAGCCTTTGGGAATGTTATTCAAAATATTCCTTCCTAGAATATTTTGATAACTTGTGATTCTATTTTGAACTTCAAAAAGGAAATTGATGAAATTTGGATAAAATTAGTGTTGGGACATTACTTTCCTCTTTTCCTAGTCCCTCATTTCCATACTTAGCCAAAAAAGCATAAAAATTGGATCTTTTGGGAAAAAATTGACTAAATCAGTGTCTGGAAGGAATAGGAGAAACAATTCCTTTGTTCCTCCTATTCCTCACATTGCTTGAATCATTCACATTGAGGGTTGGGGGCATTAAAATTAGTTATTTTGAGATTTTTTAGAATAGGAAGAACATTTCCCATGGGCCTCTTATTCCCCATTTTATAGATCCGATGGCATATGGGGAGTTGGGGTAATATTGCATTGACAAAGAAGAAGGAAGAACAAAGAGAGGCACATAAAATGCCAAAAAATGGATAATGTGAGCAAGATGACAACAAATGGAATAGTTACCACATCCCATTAGTTTTCTGACTAGCCACTTCATCCACACTTGGAACAAAATACTTTAAAGGGGACTGTAGGAGCCCACATGGAATCATGACCCTTTCGAGCTCTAGAAATTACGATGGCCATAACGTTTGCCCTATAAATCCAAATTATGAAAAATTGGTACCATTGGAAAAGTCTCATCATGTACTACACATCAGATGAGGTTAGGTGGGTGTAAAAGAGGAAAACATTATCAAAATTAAAAAATACAATTCTACGTATCTCAACAACCACATTTGAGGAGGTATGGTTCCCATTCCTTCTCTTACAAGAAAAGTACAATAAGGGAATGACCTTGGCAAGGTACACATGCCTATTTTTAGATATTCAATGCATGTTGTGGGTGGTTGAAAGTGGAAATCCATGTTTCCCTCTCTTTTCCCTCCTATCTCTTTCCCATTTTCTATAGATTGTAAAATTATGCTCATTTTTAAAGGTTGGATATTCTTAGAATGCAAGGGCATTATTTGAAAGTGCTGCACAAATGTTCTCGAGTTACGAGGTGTTAGATTAGGATTTTATAATGTTTTTATTCCTTCTTTCTCTATTGTAATGATCTATGAATCTCCTTAAGGTCATAAAATTCATGTTTTGTGGATATATTTTACCCGACAAGTGTTTTATTACATTTTATTTCCTCTTCATTTACTTTGCGGGTATGTTGTGTATGTTCTCTCACTGTGGTTTAATTCTATTGTGCTTTTGTGAAAGCGGGGTTTAAATGCTATTATAGATTGTGGTACTCAATTATTCCTTCTCCTCCATTGCATCCCATTTTACGTCATTTGAGAGTGTCTTCCCCTTGTTCTTTGTGATATTACCTCCCATTAGTTTAGGATTTCAATTTTATACATTTCCTTCTCTCCATGGTCCCTTAGAATGATAGAGTAGAGTTAGATAACTGCATTTCCTTTCCTAGGAGTAGTTTTAGTAGTAGGAATAAGTAAAGGAATCTGAACTTCTATGTATGTATGTCTCAAGTGAAAGTACCACAACTTGGACACAGTCCCATGTTTCCTCAAATACCCATATTATTTTGATTTAGGATCGGGTGCAATTTTGAGATTTAACAAGGAATTGAGTCACTTCTACTATTGCAGAGAAACCATCACTGATCCACCTCTTCTTGTGGATCATCTTTCTACTTGTTGTTGGGGTTGGTTTTACTTCACTTGATATGGAAATTATTTTGAAGAAGGATCCATACCCATAGTTTTGTAGTTCTACTTAAGTGGCATTAACTCAATTCTTGACCACCTATATTCCATGTTGGAAATTAAGACACTGAGAGGGGGTGAATCAATGTCTATTCAAATTTTTACCTCATAAATCAATTCACTTAATTTGTATCATCAAAACCAAACCAACATCCACAAGTAGCTAAAAGGAGATATAACACACAAAGACAAAATTTAATGTGGGAAACCCAAACTGGGAAAAAACCCACTAAAACCAAGAACTAGATTAGGACAAGAATGTCCTGTAAATGTTACATGATTTCATGGTTGAGCTTCAACTCAACCTAGAGTTGTAACTCTAAATATTTGACCAAGCAACCACTCGGTCTTCAAAAATATTCAAACTATCTCGTGATTAACTAAAATATGGACTAATAGTAGTTAATCTAACTAGAACACCGAGTAAATAACAATAAATAAATGCGAGAAATAAATATAGAAAGTGACCCAAACGACTAACTAATGAAGATAAAAAACCTAATGTGTAAGAAGAGAAAGGAAACAACTTAGTTGATTCAGAGGCTAATTTGGACTATGTCATAAATTAGATTGAATAATCTAGAAGTAGGAACAAATGTGTAGAGATCCTAAAAAGGATAGATTTGGGCTATTTTGATGGAATGGGGTGCCGGGAGAGGATCCGGATGCCCTGTGGGTTCCCTAGTATGTGTTTTGGGTGCCTTGGTCTATGAAGAACATCTAGGAACCAACTTTGGTAGGTCAGATGATGATGTAAAGCCCAATCTATTTGTCACATGTAACTGTTGCTCTGTGAAAATGTTGCTCGATAATGATGAAAGAAGGACCTATAAAACCCCAAGACAAGCATCAAACCCTAAAAATAAAAATGCAAATGAATTTATTGGATTGTCTCTCTGCACCCTCAATGGTGGACTTACTAATGAGCACCGCACTACACATGGACCCAAATACGAGTTTTTAGTGTGTGTGTGTGTGTAGGAATCATGTCCTAGGTGCTCTTGTTCAGTCACACTTTGTAAAGTAGCGAGACATAACTATGTGCAAAATGTAATAGAATGGTGGATGGAATAGAATAAAATTCCCTCCTATACTTGTGTGATGTAGATGAACCAACCTTGTCCTTGTGACGGAGCTAGATACATGCAAATGAGCTATAGATGCCTTAGATGAGTATAACTCTAGGTGGATGATAGTAGTGACTAGTGCTTGGTCCTTCATTATGGTCTCATAACTTCATATTTATATGATTCTCTTGTTAAAATTTCGTAATTAACCCCGAAATGGCCGAGCACCAAAAATATAGGAATTTCAAATGGCTACAAAGTGCCCAAAAAGTGGCAGGAAAGTGCAAAAAGGCTCAGGGTGCCTTGAGTGGGACTAGGGAACCCATAGACACCCTAGTACTAGCACTGGGCACCCCAGACAAGGCTAAAATGATGGAGGATGCCAAAAAAATTGGGCATGTGTACGGTGAAGGTCGGGAATGATGACATAAATCAAATAAAAATTGCCAAGAGACATGGGTTGATTAATACTTTCTTCACTCAAAAACCATTTGAATAGTAGTATGATACCGAGACTAAATATTACCCAAAGTGTATGAATTAGTGTCTAAATTTCCCCCACTTTATGTTGGTGAGCGGAACACTTGGTAAAATAAAGTAGATAGAGTTGCATACTTGATGTCTATGTAGAGTGATGTAGAAAGCTTGTGAAGTACTAGCCAAATCATGGAGTGACAAAAGATGATGGAGTGTGGAAACTAAGGATGAAAAAGAACAAAAAAGTGATGAGAGTGAACCTATGGCGAAAACACATGTGTAGCTACTGATGTGTGTAATGTACCTACATGGTTAGTATGGTGTGTGCTGCCAGTAAAATGTTTTTGTTGACACCATTTTTGTTGTTGTTCTTGACTTTTTTCTTCTCATATAGTTATACTGCAAGGAGAAGATGATTACACGATCAAATACACATGTATGTGTAAAATTTCATGTAAAATACGCATGTATATATATGTGTGTGTGTGTGTGTGTGTGTGTGTGTGTAAATGTAAAATACGCAAATAAAAAAATGGAATATGTGCACTTGATGCACGATGTGTGTGTGTGTGTGTGTGTGTGTGTGTGAGAGAGAGAGAGAGAGAGAGAGAGAGAGAGAGAGAGAGAGAGAGAGAGAGAGA
Organism: Taxus wallichiana var. yunnanensis; assembly: GCA_018340775.1. Classification (NCBI taxonomy): domain Eukaryota; kingdom Viridiplantae; phylum Streptophyta; class Pinopsida; order Cupressales; family Taxaceae; genus Taxus; species Taxus wallichiana. The sequence goes on along the minus strand of CM031233.1, from coordinate 204,894,343 downwards.
GAGAGAGAGAGAGAGAGAGAGAGAGATCCTATAATGTTAGTTTTTGGGTGATCTCATGTCACCTTGGTGAAGAAGTGTAAGAAGAAATTTGTATTATTATCTAGCCTCGTAACTACTTCCCGAAGATATGTGAAGAGATCTATGAACTATCTAGTTTTTCACAAGGTTTGACACTCGACAGAGATTACGTATTGGAAGGAATTTTCTATATCCTCTAACTATTAACCACTCCACCAAATTCTAAGGATAGCCATGTCCTGTAAAATCCGTTGTATATGGGGTTTGTAGACCTGGTCTAAACCCACTCATTATATGTAACCCATAATTCCAATGGAAAAAACTAAATCTGAACCAAACCGGTGTAGAAGTTATGTGTAATGTGTAAAACCTCAAACGATGCCCCCTTGTTAGGGGTGCATGTGACACATTTGATAGAAGAATGCGGTCCTAAAAGAGGACTAACCGCATGAACACTATAACTCTACCCTTTAGGGGAAGGGAATGTGCTTGGTAGAAACCAAGGCATGCAAAAATAAGATGCTAGCCAAAGAAAAGTGTTAATACAAACAAACATACATGTAGAAGAAAATGTGTAAGATACGTAAATAGTGTAAAATCTTCCAAGAAATATAGTAATGTAAACACGCAAGAAGACAATCATAGACAGCTAAATCAGGTTCAGCAAACATGGGACATCACTCATGATGTCTCAAGACATGCAAGGCCATAATGACTGCATGCAAATAAACAAGTGTGCACACCAAACATAAGGTGAGTCCGCATACAATAGAAAATAATAGTAGACAAGTATAAACAATAGATAAAAATGGAAGAAATTAATCCTACAAACAAATGTTACACATGAAGCACCCATTATCATGTTAGAAAGATACCTAGTATGTCAAAAGTGTATATAACCAAGTAATGTAAAGTGCTACGTAGAACATAAAATAATAAAACCTGTAAGAGACGAATGTGGATGCCCCGGTGACCACTGTAGGATAGGTAGAAGGAGAGCATCCATGCTGCGTGAAAAGACCAAGATATCTACAATCACAACTAGAAAAGGATGTGAACGCGCATGTGTGGATGGTATAGATAAATGACATAGAAGCGATCTAACTAGCATGTGCATTAATATGACCATATACAAGAAAGAGTAAAAGAAACCAAGATATGTAATATGTTGTGGATGGATGGAATGGAATGCAAGATGGAATGATAGGATCTGCCTACCCACAGTGAATGTAAATGTATGCAAAGTGAGGTTTATTTAGTTTTCCCCTTATGGTCTAAATGTGTGTTGTGTCTAATGCATTATGATGAATGTGTAGTGAAGGTGTGTGACATATAGAAGAGATGTGTGTGAACATTATAGCCTAAGCGTATATCATGACAAAATGAGCGTAAGAGTTATGATTTATCCTAAAGTGTGTATCACTATAATATGAATAATAGGGAGTGGTGGTGTATCCTAAAGCGTATACCACTATAAGATGATAGAGTAGGTGACCGGTTAGCCTATAGCGTATGTCACTAACCTAGAAATGTCACATGGTGAAAGGTCGAATGATGAACGTGTGGTGAAGATAAGGTCCATTTGAGTTGTAAACCCTCGACAATTGAGTATGGACCGAGGAACTAAAGTGCATCATAGGGTAGTGAGTGCAACACATAGAAGATGATATAATATAAGTAACGATGAAAGGTGACCATATGAGGAATATGTAATATGTAATGTTCAATGTGTAGATAACCTAATAGTGTGAAATGCGCGATGTAGTATGAAAAATGAATAATATCTCGACGCTAGAAAATATGAGTATAACATTTGTAAAATGAAGAGTAATATGATAAATGATGTGTAGAATGTGTGATGTATAAGATGTAATGTAATAGGTGTATGCAAAGTGTAAGGTGAATGTGATGTACGATGTAAAATTCTAGACTCATATGTGATGAAGACTAGTAGAATATGTGTGATGTGGAGATACGCAGTGTAGACTAAGTGTAGGATGTAGGATGTAAGACACATGACGTGAAATGCGGTGTAGAGATGTGATGTGTAGAATGCAATGCAAGATGTGTAGATAAATGAATAGTGTAAAATCTACTATATAATGTGTTGGATGAATAGGATGTAATCGCTAGAATTGTAACTAAGAGAAGTGTGGCATATGTATAATGTATAGATGCAAAATGATCAAAATTTTGTAAAATGTATGATGTAGGAAACGATATGTGTGAATAAATTTAGTGCATAAGACCTATTGTGCTTTGTGTGGGGTTCATATGTAGTAAACCCTCAACAGGTCAAGTGTGAACTCGAAGCACAAGAGTGTGTTATTGGGTAATAATGACGCTAAAGTGTGTGATGAGTATGCCTATACTCTTAGATTGTTGTATGACTATGAAAATATTATGGATGTGTAGATGCTAAGATGAGATATGCGTAGATGATAAGAGTATGATGTAGTACTATGTAAAGATGATAGAATGGGGGTAGTGTGGATACTATGCCCCCCAAGTGTGTGAGATGAAGGAGGCTATTATATAATTTCATCTAAAAGATCATCACTTTTAGGGTAAAAGTCAAATGGATAAGCATTGTTACTCGCTAAGTTATAGTATATGTTTGATCATGTAATGAGACATTAAGGTGTATGAGATACATGCCCATAACATATTCCTCACCAGTGAATGGAGTGAGTAGAAATTCACGTCCATACCATCGAGTGAGATTTTTTTATAACCTAGAAAGGAACTATTGCAAATGAATATACATCCAAAAGGCATAGGGAAAGAGATGTTTAAATGATCAAGATCTAGAGTTCCCCCAATATAATCAAGCCATGATTTCCCAATGTAAGTGGTGAACAATGAGGAGTGCATGATATATAGACTGTAAGATGAAAGACACATAAACAATTAGTAACGGTAATAGTGATGAAGCCATAATAGAGACGTGAATCATATGGTGCAGGATAAAGGTCCTCGAAAGAAAAACCTAGTCAAGCCAAACCTTCATGTGTACAGATAGTTTTGTCACAAGTATGATAAAATGGAATATGTTCCCAATATGAATCATTCATGAAGATTGTGCAAGTGAATGGTGGGTGTGCTAATGTAGGTGGTGCATGTGAAGGTGTAGGTGATAGAGCGATGTCCATAGACCTGGACAAGCCCCAATAAGGAATCATAGTAGTAGTAGTAGCAAGTGGCATAGAAGAAACTACATCTATCACACAAATGACACCCTCAAGTGGTGGTAAGTGAGGTGGTTCTTCCATAGGTTGAGGCTCATCTGTAGTATCAATGCGTGGAATAGGAAGATTAGTATTAGGAGCTCGGTCATAATATTGGAATGGATCGCGGTCATGAAAAAATAGTGTACTCAATGCCTTCATGCAAGAACTTAACACAATGATGCACAATAGAGGTGACAACTTGCATGGAATGAAGCCATGGTCTACCAAGAAAATAGTTATAGGATACTAGAAAATCAATGACAAAAAACACATTATTGATAGTTTTTGGACCAAAATTGATAGGAAGTTTAATGTGACTGAGACATGGATAGACATAACCATCATAAGCACACAATGAAACACAAGATGGACTAACGTCACAAGCGTAAAGACCTAGAACTTCAAGGAATGACATGGGGCACAAGTTGAGTTCACCAAAATGGTTAACTAAAATGTGGAATAACAATATTTAATATAACTAGGGACAATAGAAAATAAATATAGAAAGTGACCCAAGTGACTAAACTAATGAAGATAAAAACCCTAATGTGAAAAAAAGAGAAAGGAAGTGACTTAGCTGATTTGGCGGCCGATATGATATAGATCAGCTGTGTCATAAATTAGACTAACTAATATAGAAGCAGGAATGAACATGTAGAGGTCCTAAAAAGGATAGATATAGGTTTTTTTCTAGACTCGAGGTGCTTAAGAGTGGATTAAGACACATGTGGGTGACCTATTTCATGTTCTAGGTGCCTTGGTATATACAGGAGGTCCAAGAACCAACTTTGGTAGGTCGATGATGATGCGAAGCCCTCTCTATTTGTCACGTGTAACCCCAACTCTATGTAGAATGTTTGTAGTGATCAATGATGAAAGATAAACCTACAAAACCCAAAGACAAGCATCATCTGGAAGCTTCAACTCCCAAGTTTAGTCCAAACAATCGAACTTTAGTAAGATTTAACTACAGGTGGAAACAACAACTCCCCACACGATAAGATGCAACTTAGAATTTATAAGAGCTTTGATCACACTTAGTTTGTTGTCTTCTACAACTAATGGTGACCTCTAAATTTTAGCACTATTCTTCTATTTTCTCTCCTAATTTCCTTATATTCTTATCCCCCGATCAACATTCTAGCTCTGTCACACAAGGTTCAATTTACACAATCTTTTGCAATCATGAAGACTTTCATCAATTCATCATATTCTCCCTCTTCATGAATTCAATATCTTCTCTGTCAACATGAATTTATCATCCTAATATTCACTCTAAGGACATATATTACTTAATTTGACTCATCATACATATGTATAGTCCTCGCCTAGTTCTTGTTCTTGTTTATAGCCTCTTTCTTCATCCAATTCAAACACATATATGCTCATTTTGTTTCATATATGCATCATGATTCCATTATTATAATCTTATGGATCTCTCTCAGATTAAACCTCTCTCCTTTTTATTCAAAAGCAATCTATTCTTTTGATGTAGTCATAAATAATATTTTCAAAGGATCACCATTTGACACTTTTTTACTCACTAGTTTTTCATATGTATTTTTAAGCACACACCTCGTTTCAAATCACCACAAAATTGCAATAATATTATTTTGTAGACAAAAGAATAATTACACATGATTGTTACATTTTCACTTTCAACAACACTTCACCTTCTTGTTCTTCATATACGTACAAGGAAGTTGTAAGGTTTATAAAAATGCCCCATAGAACGAGTATAACATCTTAATAGTTTTATTAGATTTCATGGACTTTTTAGGTATTTTTAGATGCTATGAGTTCAACTAATGACTAAGATAGCCTTGACACACTTATAACTACCACATACAGTTACATGAATATGAAAACTCACCTTTATAACTCGAAAAATCATGTCGATATTTGATTCAACGAGTATAATGTTTGGAGTACATTTAGAGTTTCATCCTACACACCATAAACATGCACATGAGCTACAATTTTCTCTTGAGATGCTTTGTGTCTCTTTAAAAACTTAATTTTATCCTTCACTCACCAAGTTCTCTAAAACTTTTATTCTCAACTTTGCATTAGAAGATACATTCCCGCATAGTCAAGTTGAAGAGCATATAAAAGTAGAGTTAATCACTTATATATGAAATGTTAAATTGCAAGTATTATTTATGAAAGATAAGACATGGCATTCATTTCACCATAGCTTGAAATTAATTTTGTAATTCAATTATAGGTGCAGAAAAATACACTCTCAAAGTTATGAACAGTAAATTAGGTTGATTTAACATTCATTATCAATCAATCAAAGGTTCAAAATAATCTCTTAAGGAAGATATATATATATATATATATATATATATATATATATATATTTCACATCTTCTTAAATTCATTTCTTTATATGAAAATGTTCTACTAGGATAAAATGAGACCGATATTCCAAGATTGTGCGTTGTAAGGGTTCCTAATTTCAAAACCCTAGTTTACCGTAGGAAGGCTTATTCCATATTTGATATCACATATACAAAGATCTAACCACTTGATCACTAGAATGGAGGGGTTTAAAATCAGTTTCAGACACTTACCTTCATGAAGCAAGAGGATATTTATCAGAAATGACGATTCTGTTTCAAAATTCATGACTTTCAAAGAATGAACAACCCAAGTCTTCGTAGAGAGAAGAGTGCTACTTGAATTATAATTTTTCTAAAACACTTAAACCAATACTATAAGAGAATCACTTCCTTAAAAACTTATGTCACCAATTTGCATTCACTAACCCAAGGAACATAAACAAGAAGCTTTAATATTTTCACGACCATGTATAATCATTCTTGAGTCCTTTCGGAGAAAAACTGACTTTGAAACTTATTCCTATTAACCTTCACTTTTCACAACAATATTATATCAAATAAAGGATTAACATCATCTTAAATGACATGTGAGCATAGTTTTTGAGGAGAGACTTGCTGGAACAACTCAATCTACAATGTTCATGACAAGATTATTTATAAAAAGCAAGGACCAAAGAGAAATAAAATCCAAGATTCATCATGAAATAATACCAAAAGCTTCATAAAAGTATTTTTGTCATGTAAAAAGTGATTAGAGTCATATTCAAACTCAAAGACATGTTTACTCACAGACTCCTTCATCACACACTATGACAGTCCAATTTTGATTACTCTTTTGACATTGGAAGAAGAAAGTGAATGGATTTCACACCAACCATTGAGTTGAAATTCTATAAGGTTCTTTATGAAACCTATAACACCTCATGTACCACCTTTTATAGAGAAGATTCAACTTGACACCATCAAACTTGCACTGTATAACTCAAACTCTTCAAAAATAAGACATACTGTACAAAATCAATCAATTATGAGAAACACCAATTCCATAATTTTCACCCAGAGAGATGATTTTACACTTCTTAGGGGTTTTACCATCTTTCAAAAGTAATTTTGAGTCAAAAGTATTCATTTTGTGCCTCTTGCTTCAAGAAGAAGACTTGAGGAGAGAGAAACCCTGTTAGAAAAATGCTCATAACTTCTTTGTTTCTCAACCAATTTACCTAAAATGTTTTGAAAAAGTTCAAGATTTTAGTGATATTAAAAAATTCCTTATATGATTTATCTGAAGAAGGCTCAACAATTTTGTCTAGATGCTAAGAAGACAGGTGCTTGCTTTGCATTCCTTGAGAAACTAATTTTAGAAAAGCTTACATATCTTCCACAATTATCTTCAAAACTTGATGAATATTGGCATGAAGTACTAAAAAAATCGTAGACACACTCCATAGAGTAGTTAGAAATAAATTTTCTGTAAAGCTCAAACTTATCTCATTTACCTCAACTTTCACTACTAGTCTTCAAAGGTAGTTTTGGTAAACTTTTGAGTTTTTCCTCCAGGAGATAAAATAATTATTGCAGTTTCTCATACATTCTCTAGGAATATTTTTCTAGGCTACTATCATATTTTCCTAATTTTTCATGACCTTCATTAAGCTCTTCGCACCTAATTAGGCTCTAGAACTAGACTTTAATGAGCTAGTTACAATTGTGGCTTTCAACATTTGACCTATTTCCCATTCCAAAAGCTCTTTCCCATCCTAGAATAATCATATATGACCTTTAGAACACCTATTCCAAGTTTACCAACCATATCCATACCTCGATTGGAATCCTACCTCATTGACCAAGCTTGCATAGCACATGAATTCATCTTGAAACTATTCTAAATGCTTAACTAAAGAGGCACTACCAATCAACCTTCATATCCATGAACTGAGACTCACTTCACCACTCACACATTTGCTATCAATGCCACCTGACATAATTGACAACACCAATGCACCGTGGTTCAACAATCTCCCCTTTATCATTGATGACAACAATTTAGAAATATTTGATGGCAAACACACTCTAGAAACTTCAAATTACCATTCCTAGTTTTGAAAAACACTCTTTCCCCATTTGACATCTATGACAAGGGTCTTGCATTAAATAGGACAAACAAAAAGTATGCTTCCACTTAAAAAGAATAAAATTACCTCAAGAAGCTCCCCCTTGGATTACTATCACTATCTTGACACCGTGTCTTAACTAAATTACTAGATGTCTTCCAAATAGCTTCAATGCTCCCCATGAACCTATTATCTTCATACTCAGTGTCTCACTTCACCATGTTAAAAAAAAGTTCATACTACTCCCCTTGGGATAATTTTATCCTCCTTTGTCTAAGACTACATGTCATGAAATAACTTGTATATCACCTTGATCGCATTTTTAGGTGCCTCTTAGATTCTTATTTGAGGAAGATTATTTCATTTGAAACCTTATAACTCACTATGAATGATAATCAAAACAGTGGTTTTCAACTTCATGTATTGTCACTTTTTCAATATATGTGCCTTATTATTCATCATGACTGAAACTTTCACACTTTTAGAAATGTTTTCATCTGTCATGGAGGCATAAATTGTTACAAAGGATACATATCTTCTTGTGACTGATCATAACTTGCATAACTTGACCTTTACACCAAAACGTTTCTAAGAATTTTGTCATTAGCTTCTTGGTGCACTAGCTCCCAAATGGGTGAACTTTTATCTTGTAACCTTCAATGATATCTTTTCTTCTTTGTATACTATCCCACACACTCAAAGTAAGGTTAGACCAACTATTAAAATGGTTAGATTCCAAAAATGTTATTCATTCTTCTTCAAGGGTATAAAACTACCCTCTTATAGCCTTAAACTAGATTTTATTGGTTCATTCATGTCTATAAGGTTTCACTCTGATCCAAAATAGTATATATAAGTATCTTTAAATACCTTTTCCCCTAATGATAATGTGTGAAAAATTTCAATCTCTAATTCTTTTCCCACTTCTAGTCATTTTCTTCTCCTTTAAGCTTCAATCAACCAACTAGATCTATCCCTAAGATTTTTCAACCATAACTGATGTCCCAAATGGATTCAAGGCCAAAGGATAACCTATCATAATACCCATTTCCATGATGTATCCGATTACAAAAATTCATTACGGGTTTAAATGTGCAAGGTTCCTACCAATTTCACCATTTTAGTGCCTTAGATAGGTGTTGAAAATTGTAACAGTTTGAGTTAGAGGACCTGATAAAGATAATAACAAATATACCCAATGGATACTTAAAATTCCTTCAAGAAATTTCAATACACCTTCCACAGTCTTGTATTTCAAATTTTTGGTCAAAATGCAATGATTCAAGGCTCTAAATGTCAAGTCGTAGTTGTGCCATGAATCCATGTTACAATACAACTTGAGAGGTTTGTTCTAGTTGTGTGGCTTAATACACATTTCCTATCTTCTTTTACTAGATTATATTATACCATTCATATGAATGCACCACCACGATTACCAAATTATGGATGACATTTCCATCAACAATGCATATTTTTCTCTATCATGAAGATAACAATCCTTATTACATTTTTATAGTCATTCGACAGCCTCCCCATCCTTTGTCATGATGAACACTTCAACCAGATACTCCCAATATTTAGAGCTTGAGATTACTAATAAAATAGTATGAAGGAAAAGAAAACACCTCTCTTTAACTCTTTATGAGAACATGGCATCCACTTCGTTATCGGGATATTATACATTACTTTACATTCTAGTAGAGAAAGAGATCACAAGATTACTCTTCCAAATCAACAAATTGTGCAATATGGAATATGTTAATGGAAAAATATCAACCATGGATTTACGTGACTTCATATTCATCATTGTTGACACTATTACAACCTAATGATGTGCTTTCTTGGCCATGCAAACACATGGAGACTTGACTTATGGCTAAAGATATATAATTAGAGTAACTTCTTGAGACTTATCAAGACATGTATGGTTTTGACATTTTCACCTCACGTATTCCTATTAGAATTGTGAAAAACTTACTTTTGTTTCTCTAATAACTAAGGAATTCAGATATGAACTTACTCACCTTTGATGACTGATCTTAATAGATAGATAATTTGGAACTTTCCTCAAAGACACAATGTTTTAGGACTGCAAGACTATTTTGATGGCAATTATATCACACTTCTAATTGATTTTACAATCTTAACTAGATTGGATAATGCATACATTAACAACTGATCTGAGAGATGTGACACTAAGATGTGGACACTATTCTTTACTTGGCTAGACAACCGTGACTCGAAAGATCTTTTCATATCTCAAACTACACATTTCAAATTGCATTAAGACACTAAGAAGGATCAACCAAACACACCTTTGGACTTGAAGTAAAAAGCTTCCTCTCACCTTCTTAGTCTAATACATGGAGCCACCAGGATTCTTATACATATTGATCATGAATTATGACATCATAAAATATATTGAAAGCATAACTCTTGACTTCTTTCTTACTAACAACACCTTGTAGAAGTTTGAATTAGTACCCACTATTTGTAGTGTACCCTCGGGACCATCCAATGCTTATTTCAAAGGAAGATGCCTCCTATAATCCTAGACAAGATGAACTATGAGTCTTATATCATCTCAAAATAGTAACAAGTCATCAAAATAACATGATGACTCAATATGTCCTTTTTTGTCCTCAAGACCTTGTTAATATTCTTAGATGCATTCCTTGGTGTGATAACCACATCACCTGAGCTCTCAATTTCTGCTTGAATTCTTGATAGGCATACATGTTGAAATTCATACACCTTCTCTAACACTACTTAAGGAAGAAACTCTTCATCCTTTGCAATAGAATCGTCTTCCTTCTTTCCTTTATCATCACTTCATGTTTTCTTGTTTGTGCTAGACTCTCCACTAACTGTCATTAATAGCTGAGTCTCTACATCATCTACCCATGATAGTTTCTTGTCATCCTTTGTCTTATCAGGATTAGAATTAGTTTCCTTGACTCTGTAAATGTACTTGAATTCCTTATTTTCAGTGTTTCTCTCAACCATGGATGACTTGGTATTATTCTTAGAGTTTTCCTTTCCTTTGAATATCCTTTTGTCTTTCCTTTTGAATGCATTCATCTTGTAGCTATATCTAGGGGATTCATGACAATGTTTGGAAAAATGCCCTTTCCCATGATAGTTGAAGCATACAACCTAGTACTTTCCTTTTGAGTTTTATTCTTCCCAAAATTGACTTACTGGTTCTTCTAGGCAATACTTGGCTATGTGACCTTTTTCTTTGTAGTTGAAGCATATTATGTTCTTCTCATATTCAGTCCTACAATCTCTCTATGGATGTTCTTCATCTACTTTTCTCCTACAATCTCTAGCTCTATGCCCAAACACATTGCATGAAAATAAAATTCCATGAAACTTACCTGATAGTATTCTTGCATTTGGTTGCCTAATGGTCTTCTTATGTTCTTTTTGTTCTTCTTGGTCTCAAAACATTTTTACAAGATACATGGATTGACTCATCCATCAATTCATTTTTCCTTGCTTGTTCTAGTTCCTCTCATAGAGTCTCTTCACTCTTGGCTTGGATAGTTTCCTAACATATCTCATGCTTCAATTCAATATCACCTCCAAGTGTTAGGATCGACTAAAGAGGACAATGATCTGATACCAATTGTTAGAAATTAGGACACTTAGAGGGGGTGAATCGGTGTGTTTTTAGTTTTTCCTCATACATTAATTAAATTAATTTTTATCATCAATCACAAACCAACATCCATAAGATCTAAAAGGAGAGATAACACATATATACATAATTTAACATGGGAAACCCAAACGTTGAAGAAAACCATGAAACAAAGAACTAGCTTAGGACGAAAATGTCCTGTAAATGTTACATGATTTTAGGGTTGAGATTTAACTCAACCTAGAACTACAACTCCAAATATTTTACCAAGTAACCACTCAGATTTGACAAGATTCAACTCCCAAGTTTAGTACAACAAAACTAACCTTTAGTAAGATTTTACTTACTAGGAAGCAACAACTCCCCTCATGCTAAAATGCAACTTAGAATTTATCGAGTTTTGACCACACTTAGTTCATTTTCTTCTACAACTAAAGGTGACCTCTAAATTTTCTCACTGTTATTTTTTTTTATCTCCTAATTTACTTCTCTTCATATCCCTTGATCAACATTATAGCTCTATCACACAAGGTTCAATTTACACAAGTTTTTGCAATCAATAAGAATTTCATCAATTCATCATATTTTCCCCCTTCATGCATTCATCATCTTCTCTCTCATCATGCATTTATCATCCTAATATTCACTCTAGGAAATCTATTCCTCAATTTGACTCATCATACATATGTATAGTTCACAACTGGTTCTTGCTCTTTTTATAGGATCTTTATTCATCTAATTCAAACACCTATCTTCTCCTTTTGTTTGGATGTATGATTGTTGTTTCATATATGCATCAGGATTCCATTCTTATAATCTTATGAATCTCTATATTAGATTCAAATTATCCATTTTTTTTCAAAAGCAATATATTCTTTTGATGTAGTCATAAACAAGATTTTCAAAGGTTCTCCATATCAATTTTTTTCACTCACTTTGGTTTTTCATATGTATTTTTAAACACACACCTCATTCCACATCACCACCAAAATTGAAATAATATTATTTTGTAGACAAAATACTACTTACAAACTACCGATCCTTTTCAATTTCAACAACACTTCACCTTCTTGTTCTTCATACATGTACAAGGAAGTTGATGAGTTTATATAAACTTCCTCAAAGAATGATTATAGCATCTCGATTAGTTTTATTAGCTTTCATGGAATTGTCAAGGCTGTTTAGATGCTATGAGTTCAATTGATAACCAAGACAACCTTGACACACTTTTTACAACCACGCACAATTACCTAACTCGTAAACTCACCTTTTCAGAATCTGAAAAACATGTCAAATATCTAATTCAACAAGTATAATGTTTAGAGTACATTTAGATTTTCATCCCGAAAACCATAAACCTACACATGCATTACAATTTTATCTTGAGATGCTTTATGTCTCTTTAAAACTTCATTTTCTCCTTCACTTGCCAAGTTCTCTCAAAATTGTATTCCCAACTTTGCATTAGAAGATGCATTCATGTACTTATCAATTTCAAGTGAATTTGAAAGTAGTGTTGATCACTTCTATATGAAAGCCTAGATTATAAGTATTATTTATGTAAGATAAGACATGGTATTCATTTCACCATAACTTGAAATTATTTTTGTCATTCATTGCTGTAAGTGAGATAAGACACTCTCAAAGTTATGAACTTAACTTAGGTTGATTTAATAGTTATTCTCGATCAATAAAAGGTTTAAAAACATCTCTTAAGGAATAGATATACACTACACACATTCTTAGATTCATTTCTTTGTCTAAAAACATTCCACCAAGATCAAATGATATTGATCTTCTAATACTTTGAGTTGTATGGGTTTCTAATTAAAAAACCCTAGTTTACTGTATGAAGAATTATGCCATATTTGATCTCAAATATCCAATTCTCTAACCAATTTATCACTAGAATGGAGGGGTTTACATTCAGTTTCAAACACTTACCTTCATGAAGCAAGAGGATATTTATTAGGAAATGATGATTCACTTTCAAAACTTCATGACTCGCTAAAGAAGTAATAACCCCAATCTTGGGAGAGAAGAATGCTACTTGAATTAGAATTTTGTCGAGAACAATTAAATAACTTCTGTAAGAGGATCAATTCCTTAAAAACCTATGTCACCAATATTTAGTCACTAGTCTAAGGAATATGAACATGAAGCTTTAATATTTTAAAGATTGTGTGTACTCATTTTTAAGGATTTTCAGAGAAAACATGATTTTGAAACTTATTCCTATCAACACCTTCACTTTCCAAAGCAATATTATATCAAAGAAAGCATTAACATCATCTTCACATGCATGTGAGCATAGTTTATGAGGAGATACTTGCTAGAATAACTCAGTCCACAATCTTCTTGACAAGATTCGTATAAAAAGAATGGACCAAAGATAACTAAACTCCAAGATTCATCATGAAATCATACCAAAAGATTCATCAGATAATTTTTGACATGTATAAAGTGATTAGAGTCATATTCCAACTTAGATACATGTTTACTTGTAGACTCCTTCATCCCACCCTATGATAGGTCCAATTTTGACTTCCATTTTGACATTGGAGGAGGAAAGTGAATGGAGTTCACACCAACCATTATGTTGACAATGTTCAATGTTCTTCATGAAACCTATAACACCTCATATACCACATTTTAAAGATAATATTAAACTTGACACAATTAAACTTCAGACTCTGTATAACTCAAACTCTTCAAAAACAAGACATACATGTATGTAATTAGTCACTTATGAGAAACACCAATTCCATAATTTTCACCTAGAGAGATCATTTTACACTTATTAGGGGTTGTAATATCTTTCACAAATCATTTGGAGTCAAAACTATTCATTTTGTGCCTACCTTTTTAAGAAGACTTGAGGAGAGAGAAACCCTGTTAGAAAAATTCTCATAACTTCTTTGTTTCTCAACCAATTTCCCTCAATATTTTTGCAAAATTTCAGGATTGGAGTGATGTTAAAAAATAAATTCTATTATTTATCTTTAAAAATTCCCAAAAATAATTTTTTAATGCTAAGAAGATAAGGTGCTTACTTTTCGATTTCCTTAAGAAGTCAGTTTAAGAAAAACTAGCATAACTTCAACAATTTTCTTCAAAATTTGACGAAACTTGGCATGGAGCACTAAAACACAATTATATATAAAATTCATAGGTTGGTTAACCATAAATTTTCTTTTACAACTCATACCTATCTCATTTACTTCAACATTCACAATCAATCCTCAAAGGTAGTTTTGGTGAACTTTTAAATATTGCCTGGGAGTTGAAATTAACCTTCCAATTTATCATACATTCCTAATAAATGTTTCTAGGTTCATACCGTGCTTACCTAATCTTTTCATTACCTTCATTAAGCTCTCACACCTCATTAGGCTCTAGAACTAGACCTAAATGAGTGAATCATAACCGTGGCACCCAACATTTGAGTACTGTTGCTCATTCTAAAAGATCTTGATCATGCTAGAATCATCAATTATGACCTATAGAACACATGTGATGAGTTTACCAAATATTTCCATAGCTCAAAGTGGTCTACTACCTCACCGACCAAGCTTGTAGTACCATTAATTCATCATGAAACCATTCTCAATGCTCAATGAACTGAAGAGGCACTATTAATAAACCTTCATATCATTGAACCGAGCCTTACTTCATCACTCAAAACTTTACCATCAATGCATCCCGACATAAATGAAAATACCAATGCACCAGATTCAACATTCTAGACCTATGTCATGCTTCGATTATGTACCACCTACAAAGTTCTTCATACTACTTCCTTCGGTTTCCTTCACAAAATGTGCGAACTATTAGTACACCATTTATGTTCTTCCTAAGGGTAGAAACATTGTTCGATGAAAATGGAACTTCTTTACTTTATATATGGAAGACCACATCATCAACACTATTCTTAGAGACTTCATAGAGTTGTAGAATTGATTAGGTTGCAAGCTTCTTTAGTAAACCCTTCATTTGAAGCCAAGTATCCTTACTTATGTTCTCATCTTGGGTGAGGTCCATTGTAGCTTCAAATCTTCTTTAGTATTTCTAGTCTCCTTCTTCTTATTCTTCTTCTCCTCCTCTTCTTCTAGAAATATTATAGTTTGTACATGGTTACCTTATAAAACCTTTAGTTGCCAGGACCCATATGACACATCTTTCTTAGGTTGTTTATGTGATTTTTATATCTCTTGTAAGTGGACATTTTTCCCATTTGGGTTTCTTCCATTACTTAAGATCCTTATTGTACATGGGCACCTCATCGGTGTGTATCTTCTAGGACCAATTTCTCTTTCGACTTTCCATGCCTCATCCTAAGCTATGATGAAGGGGGTGTTGGTGTGAGGGATTTCATTTACCTCTTATTAGGTTTTCCCCTCACACATGGTAAGTCATCTCACCTTAGGTGAGGTCATAGGTATTAGGTATCATTAGGATTTTATGACGTATGACATGATTCCATCATAGAAGCTATCATTCACATCTCGTGTTCATTAGTGTGTCATATAGGAGTTACATTCCATTTCTAGATTGTAAATCCTTTCTCCCTTGTGGAGGTATGATGGGTCTTGCATTGGGAGTTACACAACACTCATATTTGTACTTTTTTTTGATCTATGAGAATGAGCATACCTTTTTCTTGCATGCACAATTTTATGGTGGTTGATTGCTTGCTTACTAATTAGATCTATGTCATGGTTCCATTCGAGTGTAACTTGGTTGATGTGCACGTATTCGGCTTGATCCTCGTACTCAAATTCTCTCACGGGAATATGAGAATGCATTCATGGAGAGAGTTGGGTTTTATGTAAATAATTACTTCTCATAGGGTTTTCTATGTTTTTATAGGTCTAGGTATAATTATAGGAAATATAAGCCATTTCCATGGTCAAGGATTGTATTTTTCAAATCCAAAAATCAAACTTGTACACATTTAGCTTATTAAATATAATAAAATCTTACTATCACTTGAAATATACATTTGGCACATGGGGATGATTTTAAAGGAAGTGAAATCCTTATTGATTAATGTCTATGAATGAATGTAGAGTAGGGATACAAATTATCAACGTCATCCTACATTCTCTAGGGTTACTCATCCGCCTTAACAACTTGGAAAATATTGCAAAGGAAAGATTATATGATGGTAAATCAATAGGTTCATCAAGAATGGGTAAAAACAAAAGAACTAGACTAAGTGTTCACCATGAGGATCCTTATTAGATCCTAGAGAAAGAACACATGATGTGGATCCATCATGTAGAATATTATAAGTGGGCCTAAATGTCTAGATGGATAGATAATCAAGATTATACATTTGTTATGGAATACTAGGGTAGGAGTTGATATGCAAGGGTCTATTTAATAATAGGGATATCATTTGAGGGGTCCTTATTTGATTTTAGAGCATAAATTACTATGTAACAATTACAGGAATAATAACAAGAGTGGTAATTTGTATGGATAATTGACCAATGAGGTAAAGGGTCTAAGATGGTTGAGTAAGAGTTCATCATTAGTGTGAAACTAGGAAAACAACTAAGTTCAAGAGAGTATCTTGAATGTAAAAAGTTTGGACAAAAATAGGTGGTCATACAAGTGGGTATTAAGTATATGGTATTCTAATTATTGTACCATTGTGATCCTAGGAGATCATCTATTAGGTATAAGATTCATGCTAGGTTAAGTGTGCAATTAAGGGCTTGTAGAAGATGATTTGGGGAGAGTAGGACCATACGAGAACCATTGGTTATTATTTGAATAAATATGAAAATATTAGGGCCAATTACGTGTGATTAAATAAATTTAAGTAAAATTACGAAAATATTAGAGTTTATGAGTTCACTAATTATCCTATATTGGTGGTCACTAAATGTTAAATTAATTAGAAAAATAGATGTAATTTTGAGTGTTCCAACCACCGAGTCTTGAAATTTGAACAAGGCTAGGTAGAACCCCATTAAAAGTTTTGGACCGTATATCATATATGAGAGAGCGATAAATCCTCATGCACTTGGTATCTAATTAGATAACATGTATGTTGTATGCAAAGAGGGTGATAAGGCTTGATCACCCCCTTTGCATATAACATAGATCATTCACTATAGCATACACGATTAATATTTATTAGAACTCGATTAGGTACAATTAGGTGTATTTAAAGGAATATGGGAAACCCCTCTCACTAATTAGTAAAAATAATTATCACTAAGAATGAGATGGTAAACTCCAATCAATATAAATGGTAAAAGGAAGGCCTATTGACTTTGACAAGGGGAAAACCCACTCCATACTTGGTAGAAATATTGTTTTTTAAATTGTTCGGATGGGAAACCCCACTTAATACTTAGTAAAATCATAGTGAATCGGGGTGGTTAGAATATTGTGACAAAGTCACATAATAGACAACATAAACCCCAACTTATATTAGCTTAGAAAATCCTTAATGGAATATATAACAATTTTTCCCACTAATGGGGCCATTACACAAGAGTGGTATTGCACTCACCGACTCCCTAACTCACACTAAATCTATCCAGATTCGTGCCTTGGATTAAGATTAGGCACTATACTATCTGTCTCTTTTTCTCTCTCGTGCAGTTATCATTTTATTCTTTAGAAACCTTCAACATCTTGTAAAATGTGGCGTGGACCTACCCTTTATATGCATGTTAAAATTTCCATTAGAACCTTCCCACCCGTTTTACTCAAATTGTACATTAATAATGTCGAACTAGTTACTACTCTAACTTGGTAGTTAATAAAATATTCTAAAGCTACTATGTTAGTTGATTGTATAATAATTTATGACCTATTTTCTTTCCATGAATACTTCTTACCAACTCTAGATACCTTCTTTATAGTTTTCGACTTTGTCCTTTAGTGTTTTGAACTTTTGCACAATTTAACCTCTACACAACTTTGTGCATTGATTTGTGAAAAATATGCACAACCTATTTACTTCTTCACAAACTTGGCATACCCCATTCAAACCTTCCCATAAATTATATGTACTCATATGAATGAAAAAATGCTATGTTCTATTATGTGTGTCCCTACTTGTAATCCTATTGTGCACCATTTTCATCGCACATACACCTCATAGCTCATAACTTTACACAAAAAAATCTGCACAAGATGAAACAATTTCCCACACATTCTATTATGCATTTTTACCTTAATGAACCTTATAAACCTTACACTATATTTCGAAAAATGAGATCACACTTCATTTTTTGGGAAACTAGTTACAAAAACTTAGAATTGAAGAATTTGATCACATTTTTTCCAGATTGCGGACATCTTAAATGCTTCAAAACTTGTCAAAGTAATTTCCACAGATCATATTTGGGTTTATATAGGAAAAAATGGGAAACAAATTGGTGAAAATCACATTTTTTTCCTCAATATGGGGAGATGACATCCAAACTGCCTCAACTCCTTAAGGATCCAGACTATCAATTTAATTTGGCCACAATAGGGACACATTTTAACTTATCTTTATATGTTTTCACTTGGGGATTAGTCCCATATTTGTAAGGAGGAGGAGTTTGATCATGTTTATAAATGGGAGGTCACCTTAGTTAAGTCGATAAAAAGGCTCTACAAGTCACATTTATTTCCCAAGTTTGAAGGTTAGGTTGATTCGTGCTAAGTTGAGGTTGAGTTGGGGATGAATTAATTAAGTCACGAGGTCATTCTCTGAGTTATATCTCACCGAGTTGGATGGAATTAAGTTCTCATACTCTCTAGAGACCAGGGTTTGAAAAATACATGATCCACATGAGCCCAAATGATAACAAAGTATTAAGATCAAAAATTACTGTCGTGAGCTAAGTTCCCAAGAACACAAAGACGGGTACCTAATTTCACAAAAACATGTTAAGACATTGGGTGGAAAAAATATATCAAAGACGAGTGATGGACATGTGGCGTGATCCTTAACTTACGTTCCTTAGGAAAATAATTTTAATAAGTCTAAGGTAAGATCAATAACTTAGAAGAAACCCAAGAAAGTTGAAGGTGATTGATTCAAGGAAGGTCCAAGTAGTGGCCATGTAATGAGATCGTGAATTACGTGATTGATCTGCATGGGCCAATAATGATAATTTGTAGTCCCGAGGTTTGAAAATCAAGTTCTCAAAAACACTAAGGTGATCCTGAAGTGAGTCGAGACTTGAGATCCTGAGTGAAATGGGATTATCCCACATGGATAACCCATGGATCACTTATTCTCTCAAGAAGTGGAGACGAAAAAAATTATAAGGAAAATGTGACATGCGGCCTGATACCTCGAGAACCAATCATACTAAAATACGTGGAAAAGGAAAGCTTGAGAAATCTAAAGGTAGGCCCAACGGTTTAGAGGGTAACTCTAAAGTGACCCCAAGAGTAGCATGAAGACGTTATTGGTCTATGTGGACCAATCAAGGTAACTTGGATCCTCTGAGATTCACAAACAAATGGAAAATCATGAAACCTAAGACCCCGAGATCCCAAGTTTTAAAGAGGATAAACATATGACATTAGTGAACACATAGTAGAATCCAGTGACATGCTATAATATACATGACACTGATTAAATTTGACAGTATTATCTAGTGCATTAGTGAGCTCAAGGATGTCACGAGCTGGGTGAATGCTGAACAATATAGGATTCATTTTTAACCTTATATTTTGACTAGAGGCTCAAGAATAATTCATAGGGTTTATTTTTTAGAATATATGAAGAGGAATTCGTTGAGGGATTGGAGATAATTTTAGGGAAAAATTTGGGTAGTTTCATCTTATTTTCTGTCTTATGACACTCAATTCAATTACATATACTTTTGAGTGGTTGTTATTTATTTTGAAAGGTGTTTCTAACTGCAAGATGCTCATCTAGCCCCACAAAATGCAAATAAGGGGATGGTTATTAAGCATGTAGATGATTTTTAGTAGTGGTATTGGCATACAATCATGGTTTTATCATATAACTAGTAGCTTAATAACCATTTATCTTCTTGATCTCATGGGATTGAATTGGTGTCTTCCCTAGGATCAATCCTTAAACAAATAACTATATTTTTACTTGCAGATGAAGTCACCTTAAGTGTTATGGATAATCATGATTTGGAATATCCTCCCAAGGTTAGATTTAGACGAATCTCTCCATCTTAGATCATCTTTAGACCTCCATGATCTTTCTAAGAAGATAAGGATGAAGAATGAAATATTATTCGAGAATATTCTTCATCCTTCTCTTATCTCCTCTCTTCTCTCCTTTATCTATAAATGTAACTCCCTTTCTTATTAAAAGGAGGATTTGTTTGTATGTGAAGTTACCATGCCCATTTGGTGGTTGAGTATTACGAGTTGCATATCTTTGATTTGAGCTATGTAATGTGTCTAGTGCCTTCCTAAGGAGCATCACATTGTGCATACATCAAATACATTAATATGACATTGATTATTGATAATTTATACCCTTTGGATTACATTATTATTATATTTCCATTTTTTATGTTTTTTTAATGATGTGTGTGGAATATACTTGTATGGTTATATTTCACCATAGCACTAATGTAAATATTAATAGTCTAATTTAATACATGGTTGAATGTGTCTTTTTCTACCCTTTTGGACTAGTATTTATCCTCTTATTTATATCTCGAGAGAGAGGCCCCTTTCTATCCGGTGTATCACCACTTTATTATTATTTCATGTTTTCCTTCTTTAATTTACCATGTTAATTTGATAGTGTATCCTTAAGTAGTGACAACATTCGAATAGTTAGGGAGGATTCATCATTATCCGGAGGTCTTTTTCATTGAGTCAAGTCCCACACTTGAAAGAAATTCCCATGTTAGAATCGATTTTCATAGGTGAACATTTCAAATGAAAACACACACAATCCAATAGTTATCTAAAATTCCAAAATACATGCGATCTCTAAATTTTCCCATGACGATACTTGATTAAACACCCGGAATAAAAAAATGAGCTCCATCTCACAAGTTAAAGTCTTTTGAAGTATGACCTAGCTGACCAAGGTCTTTCATACTTATCCATGTCACATATTATCTGCATAATTCCTCTACTTCATCAAGTATTCCTTTTATTGCTTTCCACGAGTATTATTGACTACCCTTGAGTCCAATATTGCCTCAATTTATTTTGTTCCTTCTCTAGTATTTATATTCCATAGTATAAGGCATTCTCAATTCTTGTGCATCTTTATTTTCTTTCTTTACACACTTGTTCCTTTCCTCTTATGCACTATTATCCCATTCATATAACTCATACATCTGCAACATTGAATATCGGTGAGATATCCAATTCTTAGATGACAACTCTATCTTATAAGCATTTGATCCCATTTTTCGTAACACCTTACATGGTCCAATATTCTCTAGCTTCATCTTATTATAGGTACCCTTAAGAAATATCTCCTTACCCGGATGCACCAACACTTTATATTCAACCTCAAATTTCTATACTCTATGCTCTTCATCCTATCACTCCTTATAACATTGATTAATCCTTTTTAATTTCTAACATACTTCCTCATGAATCTCATGTATATACGCTGCATAATATTTTACTTATTAACTCATGTTGTCCAATGATTCACCAGATTCCATTAATCCTCTTGAACATATCCAATAGACAATTTAAAATGGAGTCTTTCCTATGTTTTCATCTTGTGTTAATACCATATCCCACTACTTGGGATTATCTCCTACCAAGTTGCACTGTAAATTTTCCGAATTCTATTCACCACCTCCATTTTTCTATCAGTATGTGGATGATATGTTGAACTTAAAGTAAAACTTATGTTCATCTTCTTCCATAAGGTCCTCCAAAAATGTCCTAGAAACTTTATACCCCTATCTAAAACTATGCTCGATAAAAACCCATGTAGCCACTATTAGAATAAAAAAGGACTAAGAGCGGGGTGAATAAGTCCTACGATAAATTTCTTTTCATTTACCAAACCATACATTCATCCATTAGATTGTTTATACAACATCCATGATCATGTGTGCTTATTAAGATATGTAAAATCAACCACAAGAGCAAGAAAGTAAAGTAATCAACACAAGAAAACCATATGTAAGTGGGAAACCCTCATGGGGAAGAAAACCCACTAAAAATATACTTATATTACTCAAAGAAAATTAATTTAGTGAAGAACCAACTTCACAAGGAGCACCAACCCCTAGTTTAGTAGAGCACCAACCCTATAAAGAGAGCCAATCCCTAATTTAGTGAATAACCCACTCCACAAGGAGGTAACCCCTAAGGATGACCAAGCACCAACTCAACCACCTAAATATTTTCATCTCGATTTTTACGCCACCACCGATGGAGATCACTAATTCAACTCACAAACCCTAGCTCACACACTAGGTATTCAATCACTCATGATCTCTCTCTTAATTTACTTATCAAAGTTCTAATCACTTGCACATATGATATATAATATTCTTAAACCTTTCATGATATTCCTTGGTCTTTAAAACATGCTCTCATACCTGCAAAATATCTTCCTCTAGGTCGCACACCTTCCCTCCAAGAGCACTAGTTAAAAAATGAACCAAACAAGCACTTAAATATGATTTTATTCCTTCCAAACCAAAAGAGATCGGTGCCTCATGATAATTTCGACCCATACATCTCTCTAACATTCATAAATATGTAGGTATACCTAGCTTAAACCCCTCATTACATGTGCCAAAAATGGCTCAAAATCCCATGGGCACATTCTTAAAAATTCCTTTAGATAAAAACCACACTTAGTCATGACCCATAACCCATTAAACATGCTTAAAGTAACATTAAAAATTAATACATGGTCATAATTTATCTCAAAAAATCAAATTATTTTGTTTATTGGGCCCGGTTTCTTTTGTAAATCTCAAAACAATTATTTCCTGCACCCTTTAGCACCCTAGAAACTTCATAAGGCCACCAAATCACTTATATTCAACAAAACTAGGCCATGTGACAACTCAATGGAAATGTAAGAATGTTTAGAAAACTTCTAAGTAAGTTAGAAGCTATGAAACAACCATATCTTCAAACCAAAAAAATATTTTCCTTCACGGATCAACTCCGCCAAAAACGTTGGTTCCAAATGTTAGCTCATTAATATCATTTATACATACATTAAATACCTCATAATAAATTATTTGGATGAAAAATTCATCATTATTCACTTTTCAAATTATAGGAAGCATCATCTAATTCATCTCATGCTTCAATTAACACCAAACTTTTATTGGAACACATCTTGTCGCTTGAACTACCAAAAATCTTCACTGCTCAAAGAATGACCTAGAAACCATGTCAAATGACCTCATCATGAGACAAGACATATATGCCTGGAAATATATCTGAATATAATTTCCAAAACAACTTTGATCATCTCAAAAATCCTCATTTAGCTCACGTTATGCTCAATTTACTGGACCCTAATATTTGAGACCCCGAAACTACCCTTTGACCAGTCAACCTATTTGGACCTCAAAACACCATGTAACTTTATGATCTTTCCCTAAAAATTCATGGAAATCAATATAAACTCCTAATAATCATAAAAATAATTTTTCATGTTGCTTCTCTAGACCATCTTGTCCTACAACTTTCTTTCCTTGAAACTACTTTTTTTAGGTGAGGCCCACTCATCACCATGACCTAAACCATGAATTTATGGAAATAATTAGGATTCCTATACAACATAAAATCATAAATTTTGATGAACCAACAAAAAATGGGTCACACTACTTCACTTTGTGTAAAGCTTGCTCATAATTTAGGGTTTAACTACGGTTTTAGACCTCTTTACCTTATTAACATTCGTTCATAAAAACATGATAATAAAATGACCTTATTATTTTTTTGAAACCTTATAAAATCACCATAGAATATTCCTCAAAGGAATAAGGTCCCATGTAAAGCACACTATTCAAAATAAGCATAAGAAGTTGCGCTTCGAGTTGGAATTTGACTTGATTTTCACCCTATCTCACAAAATCAGTCATATCTTGAAAAATTCACATCATGGGAACTTGAAGTGTTTTTAAAAGCCCTATGAATCATCCCTATAACATCTCAATCATCAGAATATCAATTCCATATCTCAAACTCTCCAGTCCTTAAGACTTATCTATTCTTGCATGTTCGATGCTCAATGGAGAAGCTAGAGTCAACTAAAATAATGTAATAATCAACAAGAAACCTCTCGAAAATGACCCGGGCATACCTCATATGCCATGATACACTTGAATTAATTCTTCCATGAGCTCACCTAACTCCAAATCTTTGTCACACCTCCAAGCAAGCATACCTGCTCCCAATGAGCACATATAACCAAGTGAACCACTTGTACCTACACTATAACACTACTTGTGAGTGCTCAAGAAACCTCAAAGAATATTATAAATCATGCTTCCCAAACATCCAAGAGTCTCATAGTATCAAGCAACACCTCCTAGACACTGTATAGGCTTGCTAAAGCAAACACACCTCATTGAATCCCATTGTAGAAACTGATATACATTTGAACCAATATGTTAGCACCATGAAAAACATCATGACATCATAATAAAACATTCACTTTGTCATTAATGTGGTTTTGCATAAATGAAAACACCTATTAGGCCTACATGCCAAAAATCTCCCCTTTTTCATTGATGGAAAACACCCTGAACTTCTCCCCCTTTTTACATTAATGACAAACACATACCTATATCTTACTTTATTAACCTACCTCAGCTTCATACCATCATGATTTGGTTAGAAACATCAACCAAAAGTATCAAACAAGATCCATTTCTTGATTTTTTCTCAAAACTGATTTTTACTTCATTTTAGGCATGCAAATTCTATGCTTCCCTTGGGACAAGCAATTTCAACATCTAAATGTCATTACTCAACATGAAAGAAACATATTATTACCTTTTTTGGGGCTAAAACATCATCCTTCACCTTCTAGGAATGAAAAGACACAAATTTTCTTCTTCACCCCTATTTTCTCCTCTTGGAAACATTGTATCATACTGAAATATGAGTCATCCATATCTTCATCATGCCAACAATGTCAGACCCATGCATCTCAAGTATTGTATCACTTCTCTTGAAAATAATCCAACTTATCTAGGGAAAAACCATGCAATACAAGGCATATTCTTACTCTTCATACCAAGAGCAACACTATGAGTCCAAAACTAACTTCTTAGAGAAAATTTGACCAATTTCAACATGTAACCACATGTCAAAAATCTTTGAATCAACCAAATAGTACTCCCCTGGACACAATACCTCCATTTTTGACTTCTAATCACAAATTTGAACAACTAAGCTTCCTATCTTGGCTTGAAATCATCTTGAACAACGTTTTCTAGTCCTAAAGCTTATATTCAGTCCACAAAAGTCATATTTAACTGAGATCATGCATAACATGAACAAAATTGCCAATGTATTGTTAAGTAACCTAATTCATACCTTTATTACTTTGATACCACCATCTTCATCTTCTAGAAGCATACACCAAAACTCCACCTATCTTGAAGGCTTATTCGACAAATAAAACTCTTTATGTAGCTTATCACTTCCATAGTCATTATTCAATATTTATTTTCTCGATTTTATGGATTGCGTCTTCTTCACGAGATGATATGGCCTTCACAAACCACTTTTCACACCTAAAATACTCACCCCTGCTTTGATGAAAATCATTAGTCCTTGTCTTTGTTGTGTTTAGTTTTCATAGTTCTAAGATCCTTCTATCTTGACTATAACCTTGTCACTATATAATAATCATGCCCAACATGTTGAGTGGGTGTCGAGAGATAAATTTGGCATAAAACAAATCTTGGGGTCATCTTGACCCATCATACATTATCTTATATTACCATATGCTTTGGAAAGACATCAAAACTCGCCTTTTACTTCTTACTCTTCTCCACGGAGAGCATATTTCTTACCTTTAAGTTCAAATCATCATACTCAGTCTTTTGATGAGACATCGACACTCATTCTTGTTCACACTGACCCGTTATTTCTTATTACAAGCTTAGAACAATCACTACAACAAATCATATGAGCACACAAAGTGAATTACACTATTAAGTTCTCATTCCACTTTCGTAATGATTGAAACACCTATAGACATTTGTTGATAACAGAAGAACACCATTTTATCCTTTTATCGGTCTCACTCATCACACATATATGGACACTCGAGAGATACTAAAACCTGTCACTCAGTACCAAATCCTAAGCAAAGTAGAGTCATTTACCACGAAAACATCATGAAAACTTTCATCCTTGAGAAGAACATAAAGTAATCTACTTTCAAGCTCTTCTTTCAGGACCTAACTCAAATTTGTCTCACCATGAACACAATTCAAATAGTTTGTCTAACCTTTAAGAACCCTCATAAACTTGGAAGTTTCATTCTCTAACATGTAGGTCAACATTTGTGACATTTTCCTTCTTAAAGTACTTGTAACACACACTAGACCTCATTTATAGTGCATACACAACCTTGTAAACTAACAAACCTTCCTTGATAATCCAATTTTTACTTTGATAACACAAACAATTTTAAATCAGATTTGAACTCGTATAGACCTTCATAATGTTCCGATGAACCTTATTAACAACCAAAATCTCTTTTGACTTAATGCAAGTACATGGATCTCGAGATGATTTTTTTTTCCAAGAGGGGAACCTTTTCACCCTTTCTCAGACTTGAGAATGACAATGCATAATTTTTGCAAAAAAACTTTAGGTTTTCAAATTTGAAAGATAATATATGGTCATACTTTTATAAATATAGGTATTCTTCTTAGTTCAAACTTCAACCCCTAAGCACTGAGACTCGGTATATCGAATGTGTACACTTGGAGTAACCTTTGGAAACTTGGCCTTAAGGACACTTGTATTCACAATTCATCTTAACCCAAATTTATGTATAACATATTCACTTGAAACTCCATAATTCTAAAGCTCATAGCTAGTAGACCATTCAAGAACTTCTTTCTTGATAAAAAATTCCAAGAACACTCATACATTCCTTGTCAATATACAAAGACCTTTAACAACTCATATTCAACTTATTAAATCACTATGACACTATAGATTCACTCAAATATTCATACAACACTCCCAATTAGTGCCATCATGGACTACATAGTGACATATTGACAAGTTCATAAATCTAGTTCCACTCTTAACATGATGATTGCAGAATTATTGACTTTCTTGACATAGTACAAACCTTATTTACTATACATGATCATTTTGATATGATAGGAGAGATGCATGATTTCCTTGATAGCCCTTTCTTATGAATTTTTATTCCACTGACACATATACCCATGTCAAGCTTGCATAGTACCTTCGCAGAGTATCCAAAATGATATTTGAATCATTGTCATACATGCATACAACCTTCATAGAGGTGAAGACATACCTAGCTTCTTGTAGAGTTATTTGATAGATATTGAAAATGCTAAGATGGCCAAAATTTTGAGTACACTACAGTCACATACCTATTCTACTTGTAGATCACTTAATTTTGTATGATTGATGGATATGCAAGAGTATTTTGGAAAATACACCATTCGAGTACACCTATTTCATTTATGAGATTCATGATTTAATCCTTCTTACAATCCTTCTTATACCTTAGAGTATAGGAGATTTTGATAAGATACCATGACAATTTATTTGACACAACATGACCAAACACTTGATGAAAACATGAGCAATGATATCAACAACCTTAAATTAAAAATTTGATTGGGTCTCTTCAGAGGCATACTAATCACAAGTATTAATCTCATGATTTAGGCTGAAAAACATTTCACACTAACACTTTGAGGAGTGACCTCATATCTCCATAACTGAAAACAAGGTCACCTTTACACTTTAAAGGGACAATCACGGATCATGGATCAAAAAATTCATTTATACTTTGAAAATTTCAATACTTCTCTGACTCGAGATAACTCTCACATGTCAACGGACTACACATACCCTTATGAATTTAGAAAGGGTAACATTGATTTGAAAACATGATACAATAACATGGAGACACTTTTGAAATCAATTTCTCGGACTTTCATATGGAACTTGACAATACTCCTTGGTGGCAATGGATTACTTTACATACTAACCAAAGACTTCAAGAATTTCAGAGCACACAGTCTTGATATAATACTTACAACCTTCAAGGACCCACTTCAAGATTATGGAGTACTTCTTCAGACCTTTGATATATCATCTTCACCACATAACAAGAGCTTGACAAGAATTGCGTCAACTTACTGAAATTAAGACACAAAAAATCATAAATCGCAAATAGACTCAGAATCATACAACTACAAATAGTTATCGGACCTTATAGAAAAGAAAGAATTTTTAATGACACAAGGACTAACATATCAGATCAAAACATGATTATAACATCCTAAGAACAGACACATTTCCATGACTCGACATAGAATATTTAACTCAGATAATCAATTACAACACAGCAACATTCTTGAAGAAAGACATATTACCATGCAAACAATCTTGAAGAAAAAATGATACATGATTGATGAAATTTTTTTGACTCATAGGCTCGAGACATCTACAAGGACTCAAAAACATATGACTATATGAAATTACTTTGGACACACCTTAATACACTAGATGTTTTCCAAACATATAGTTCCTTAAGCTTCTTATGCATTGGGAATGGATTTCTCTTAGGCACAAGTGATATTCTTCACTTCCGAGTCTTTCAACTAGGGAAAATTTACTTCCTTGACTAAACATGGACTTGTTGACCTTGTTTTCTTCATTGATAGTAGTAGACTCTTCCTTGAAAAACTTCATATTATGCATAGTACACTGAGGATCATCTATCTTGACCTTATTATATTGAACAACCATCTCCTTGCCCTTAAAATCTGACCTGACATCCTTCTTGACCATAGGACCATTTCTTACTTGATGAACCTCTTCATGCTTTGGAAAAATCTTGCAATATGACCTGATTGTTGACATTTGAAACAAACAACATTCATCTTTCTTCTAGGCTCAAACACACTTAAATTCCAACCACAATCTCTTACTTTATGTCCATATTCACAACATGAGTGACATTCACCTTTGAAGAGAGCTACATCATTCTTAGGAGGCCTTCTCTTGAAATATCTAGCTCAATGAAAGAAATCATGGAAAAGAAAGCAATAACCATTGAATGAAAGACCATACCTCATGGCATTAGGTTGTCTAACTGAGTTAGACCTTCTTTGATCAACCTTCTTAGTCACCTTCTCAACTGATTTAGTGCTTGGACCAGCTTCATCATCATTCTTTCCTTTAAAACCTAGATCCTCGATGTCTAGTTCTCTCATAAATCTATGGACTTGACTAGTTCTTCGATGACTAGTTCTTTCCATGATTTATGGCTTGATCTACGACCTTGACTGGTTCTTAGATTGTTATTCCGCCTATATAAGCAAGGCCCATTCTCATTATATTTCATTGAGTTCCATAATAATATATGATATTGCTGCTCATTTGTTTGCAAAGGTTTTATGTAAAGTTATTCTGGTGAATTACTTTCATCTTATTGATCGTGGTGTTTGATTAGCATCTGTGTTCTTTGGCTTGGTACGATCTGGTTATCATTCCTTTTATGGTATCAGAGCAGGAGATTGCTATTGACATCCGTCTGTAAGTTTTATTTTGCAAATAATTTTTTTATATATTCATATATTTGGGATTTTTTTGTATTTTTTGTTGTGTGCATTTTTATGCAAAACAGAGGCTTCCATCGATCCGTAAGGTGGAAAACCCTAAGATCAATCAGTAAACTTGACCATTTCAGAGGCAAGGCTTTTTTTTTTTTTTGTTGTGCAGAGAAACATATTTGGATTGATTCACTCGTGGATTCGTGATTATATGGAAAAGAAAACCAGAAAAAATTTTTTTGGTTTTTTCTGGGTTTTAGAGATCCAATCTAGGTTTTTTTTGTGGCATAACATTTTTCAGGCTCGCATGCAAGGGGTTTTTGGAAAAAGATGTTTCTTTCCTTTTTGCAGGGGTCCACTGTGTCATTTTTTGCTATTTCGGGAAAATCAAAGACTACTACTATTTTTTGGTCACTTTCAAAATTGAAAGAAGCAAGGATGTGACTTTTTAGCACACCCAAAATATAAATCCTTAGCCCATTGAAATGGTATGGTCATATGAGGGCTTAAAGCTTGTGATTCCTACTAGTAGGTGCTTAACTCCAGCCCCCTTTCATTTTATTTGTGTGGTGAAGGCAAGAGCATTTTATTCTATTTTAGTGGAAACTAAAATAAATAGTAGAGCATAATATTGAAAACTTGTATCTTTTGATCGGTAACTCGGTTTTGAGTGCCATTTTTTTGCAAAAGTGCTTGTTTTTTATGCTCTTTCCATTGGAAATATTTATTTTGAGAATCACACTATAATTATAAAGTGCCATATTATAACACACACTCATTATAAAGTGCCAAAATCTGGGGGCTCTTGTTGCATTGTTTGGGGGTCTTGTTGCATTGCTTGGTTCTTGCATTTCTTTTGGTGATTTTTTTGAGGATGGCATCTTTATCTACTTCTACATTAGATCATGTTGAGCCATTAACAACACATAATTACCACACATGGAAACCAAGAATGGAAACAATAATTAAGTGGAAAGGATTATGGGCTTTAACTTCTAAAGAACAACCAAGTGTTCACTAGAGAATATGAGAAATTTCAGTACCAATGCAAATTTGATGAGTGTATGGGTTTGATAGGAACTTATGTAAGTGACAATATTTTATTTCATTTGGAAAAGTGTGACTCTCCTTTCAAAATATGGGAGAAATCGAGGATTTATTTGGTAAGGTGGATCATATGAGAGCCATGCAACTTGAAATTGAGATCACCTCTCTTAATCTTGAAGATTTTCCAACAATTATAGACTATCTTACCAAGTTCAAGCATTTGTTGACACAATTTAAGGGGAGTGGAAGAGATAAGAAAGATGAAGAGTGTGTTTACTTGATTCTATCCAAGTCGAGAGGACCATTCCAAATTTTTGCTTCTACCTTTTCTCTAGCATGGATGCCTTAGGTGACACCTTCAAAATGCCTAACTTAGAAACATTTTGTGAAAGACTTACTAGGAAGAATCCAAATTATCTCACCTTGAGTCTTCCACCTCTCAAAAGGCATTAGTTGCATCTAATCCTAAGGGCAAGGGAAAACCAAACAGTAAAACCAAATCCACACCTTCTCCATCTCAAAATGCTCCTAAACCCAAAGAAAACAACTCAAAACCCAAGGAGTCTTCTAAATCCAAGAATAAGTCTAGCTTTCATGCTCTTTTTGTGGGGGTAGTAATCATGAAGAAAATAGGTGTTATAAGTGAATGCAAGCCTTAGAGGATGCAATCAAGAAACACAAAATTTCTATCTCCACTCCACCTCCTTCTAATCAGCATGGAAAAGCACTTAATGTTGTTGGAAGATCTCACCACCACTGCAGCAGCACAATTGGGTTATAGATTCTGGTGCTTCTCATCACATGACTTCTTCCAAGGAGTCTTTTTTTTCTCTAGGTTTGAGTTCTACTTCCAAAATTGAGGTTGGAGATTCTTCCTTTCTTTCTGTTGAGGGAAAAGGTGATATACAACTTGATGGTGGCAATATCCAAGATGCACTATATGTTCCTAACATCACTACAAATTTTCTTTATGTATATCAAATTTGTCATTCTGGTCAAGGAAAAACAGTGACTTTTACACCACATGGGGCAGAAGTAAGAACTTTTTGGAGCCTTATTCACTTGTTGCTCAGTGGTATTGTTGATCATAGTTCTAGACTATATCACTTTGAGGGTTTTGATGACACTTCTTCTATAGGGACAGATTGGTTTCTCATTCAGATTCAGAGAGTAAGCTTTGGCATGAAAGATTTGGACATCTCAATTATAGATATTTGAAGGAGTTGAGCACTCATGGTATGGTAGATGGTCTTCCTAGAGTTTCTTGTCTTGAGGGAGTTTGTCATGGTTGTGCATTAGGGAAACAACACCAAGATCCTTTTCCTAAGAATTTGTCTAAGAGAGCTTCTTCACCACTTGAGCTTATGCATAGTGACTTGATGGTTTTTCCTACCCCATCTTTCAATGGAGCTAAGTATGCACTTACATTTATTGATAATTTCTCGAGGCGTACTTGGGTTTATTTTCTCAAGTACAAAAGTGATGTTTTTTCACACTTCAAAGTCTTCAAGGCTTTGGTCGAGAAACAATCTTCTAGTAGCATAAAGAACCTTCACACTGATAATGGGGGGAGTACTTCAACAATGAGTTTTCTAAATTTTTGGAAACTCAAGGCATTATTCACCAACATTTTGTTCCTCATACTCCACAATATAATGGATTAAAATAAAGGAAGAATAGAACTTTGAAGGAAATGGCTAATTGTATGATGCATTCTAGAGATATACCTCCTATCTATTGGGCAAGAAGTAGTTAATTGTGCTAACTATATTCAGAATCACACACCACACAGAGCACTTGAGCATTTGACTCCAGAGGAAGCTTGGTCCAACACTAAGCCAGATGTCTCATTTTTTCGAGTCTTTGGGAGCCATGCTTGGGCCTTTGTGCCAAAGAAGAAAAGGAAAGCTTTGGATAAGAAGAGTAAACCCTTGATCTTTGTAGGGTATTGTGAGGACATGAGAGCTTATCATCTTTTAGATCCTGATACACATGATGTTCTTTTTCAAACACATGTTTAGTTTGATGAGCGTTTCACTCCTCATGATTCTTCATCTTCTTCCATTCCTTCTTCTTCTTCATCTCATCTTGAGGATCCTTTCTTTGAGGAGATTGATGAGGAGGTTATAGATGCCATTGAGGATCCTATTCCCACTGATGTTGTCACTATGCCTAAGTGGGCTCGTACTACAGTTTCTGAGGCAACACCTTTCATAGAGGATCTTCCACCCACTAGGCATCATCACGCACATTCTACAAGTTCTGGAATTTTGTGTCAGGTAGTTTCTGAGGATCCATCTTTTTCAAAGGCTCATGGGATACAGGAGTGGGATGATGCGATGACAAATGAGTATTCTTCTTTGATGAAGAATCATACTTGGGATTTGGTATCTCTTCCTAAAGGAAGAAAGATGGTTAGGTGTAAGTGGGTATACCGAACCAAATACGTAGCTGATGGGTCCATTGACAAGTATAAGGCTCATCTTGTTGCAAAGGGTTTTTCACAAGTCGAAGGTATTGATTACTCTGAGACTTTTGCACCCATTGCCAAGATGGATTTTGTACGCCTTATACTTGCTATTGCATCATCAGGGGTGGCCCGTATACCAGATGGACGTGAAGAGTGCCTTCTTACATGGAGATCTACAAGAGGAAATATATATGGAGCAGCTGACTGGATTTGTTCAGGATTCTTCTCTTGTTTTTGTAGGCTCCGAAGGTCTCTCTACGGTCTCAAACAAGCCCCTCGGGCTTGGTATGAGAAGATGGATTCTTTTCTTCTATCTACTAGTTTTGTTCATTGCCACTCCGATCATACAAGTGTATCTCCAACATGTTGGTGAGGATATTGTGATACTTGTCTTGTATGTTGATGATCTGTTACTTACTGAGCAGCTCTTCTTCCCACATTCAGAGTATTCAGAGGGCTCTTTCTACACAGTTTGACATGACAGATCTTGGGCTATTGTCATTATTTCCTTGGTTTGCAGATTTCTCAGATAGATTCAGGATTCATTTGAGTCAGCAAAAGTACACCCATGATCTTCTTAGGCGCTTTGATATGGCTGATTGCAAGCCAAGTCCATCTCCTTTTCAATCTGGAGTTACTCTTACATCCACATGTACCACACCACTTTGTGATCCTACATTGTATAGTAGTTGGTTGGGAGTCTCATGTACTTGACCCATACTCACCCCGATATTTCATTTCAAGTAGGGCTTCAGATCTCGGTTTGCACATTCTCCTCATAGTAGTCACTGGCAGGCTGCTAAAAGGATTTTGTGCTATTTGCATGGCACTTCCCACTTTGGCCTACACTACACTAGGGCTCTACTTGGTTGGGTATACAGATTCAGATTGGGTAGGTTCTATTGATGATAGACATTCCACTTCTGGCTATCTTTTCTGTCTTGGTTCTTCTCCAGTTGCTTGGGCATGCAAAAAGCAACAGGCTATTGCACTTTCATCTTCAGAGGCAGAGTACAAGGCAGCAGTTACAATGAGTCAACAGATTCTTTGGCTTCACCAGTTATTGACAGAGTTTGGATTCCCACAGGATTCACCGACTGTACTTTGGTGTGACAACCAAAGTGTAATTCACATTTCTCGCAACCCAGTTGAGCACCAATGACCAAGCATATCGAGATACACATCCACTTCATTTCAACACATTCAGATGGAGTTCTTTGCTTGAGTACCTTCCGACTCAAAGAAAGAGGTTGCAGACATCTTTACGAAGCCTTTTCGCATCACCTCGCTACCTTGAGTGTGTGGAATGCTTGGGGTTTTGAAGTTGTTCTTGGGGGTGTTCGTGAGAACATCTTCTTCTTCTTCTTCTTTTCTCTTTCCTTATAGCAGATTCTTTCCTTCTTTTGGTTTGAGATTTCTTCATGGATATATTGTACATGAGTACCTCATCGTGCCTAGTTTCCGGGACTCATACCTGTGGACATGCCACTTCTATTTTGGCCCCTAGCTTCACTTCTCACAGGGGGTGTTAGAGTAGGTATTTACCTTAGCTCATGTTCACCTAGGTACATTATTTACCTTTATCAGATTTATCCTCACCCACTTATGTGTGTGGATATTTTTTTTATTTATTTAGATATTAGGAGATATTATCTAGTCATAGGTATAGTTCTTTCCTTCGATCTATGGTATTGACTAGTTCTTTTGATTCTCAAGGACCTTCTCTAATTCCAATTTTTTAAAGCACAAGTCTACCGAGAAGGGGGTGAATCATTACTACAATGAATTTCCTTTCATTTACCAAACCATACATTCATCCATTAGATTTTTTATACAACATCCATGATCATGCGTGCTTATTAAGATATGTAAAATCAACCACAAGAGCAAGAAAGTAAAGTAATCAACACAAGAACACCATATGTAAGTGAAAACCATCATGGGGAAGAAAACCCATTAAAAATATTCTTATATTACTCAAAGAAAAGTAATTTAGTTTCAAAAGGAGCACCAACCCTACAAAGAGCACCAACCCTTAATTTAGTGAAGCACCCACTCCAAAAGGAGGCTAAAACCCCTAACGATGATCAAACACAATCTCGACACACTAAATATGTTTGATATATGATTTTTCTATTGCCAAAATAATGGAGATCACTAATTCATCTCACAAACCCTAGCTCACACACTAGGTCTTGATAACTCATGATGTTGCTCTTTCTTCACTTCTCAAATCTCAAATAACATGCAAAAATAATCTCTAATATTCTTAAACCTGTCATGATCTTCCTCATCCTTCAAACCATGCTCTCATACCTACAAAATATCTTTTTCTAGGTCACACACCTTTACTTCGAGGGCACTAGTTCAAAAATGATCCAAACAAGCACTTAAATATGATTTTATTCCTTCCAAACAAAAATAGGTCTGTACCTCATGATAACTTTCACCCATACATATCTATAACATTCATAAATTTTAATTACAATAGTTACATATGACCCAAGTAGGTATTCCTAGCTAAAACCCTCATTACATGTGCCAAAAATGGTTTAAAACCCAATGGACACATTCTTAAAAATGCCCTTACATAAAAACCACACTTATTCATGACCCATAACCCATTAAAAATTCTTAAAATAACATTAAAAATTCATATATGGTTTCAATTTATCTCAACCAATAAAATTATTTCGTTTACTAGGCCCATTTCGTTTTACGAATCTCAAAAAAATGTTTCGCACCCTTTAACACCCTGGAAAATTCATAAGGCCACAAAATAAATTATATTCAACCAAACCATGCCATGTGAAAACTAAATGGAAATTTAATATTATGTATAACACTTCTAAGAAGGTTAAAATCCATGAAACAACCATGTATTCAAACCACAACAATATTTTCCTTACCAAATCAACTGCCAAAAATAATGTTTCCAAAGATTATCTCATTAAATTAATTTATACATACAGTAAAGATCTAAAAGTGGCTTCATTGGATGTAAAATTTATCCTTATTCACTTTCCAGGTGATATAAAACATTACCCAATCCATCACATCATTCTTAAATTAACATCCAAACTTTCATCAAAACACATTTTTGTCTTGAACTCGCCAAAAATATTATTACTCAAAGAATGACCTAAAACCATACCAAATGACATAATCATGAGGAAAAAATATATCAATGGAAAATATATAATAATATAATTTCCAACACAATTTGAATCATCTCAAACTCGACCTGTAGCTCAAGTTATGCTCAATTTATTGGACCCTTATTATTTGAGACCCCAAACCAACCCTTTGACTAGTCAACCCATTTGGACCTCAAAGCACCATGTAACTATATAATATTTCCCTAAAAATTTGTGGACATAAATATAAACTTCCAATCATCATACAACAAGAATTTTTCATTCTAATCCTTTGAACCATCTTTTCCTACAAACCTTATTTCCCATAAAATTCTATTTTTAGGTGGGGCCCACTCATCACCATGACCTCAAACATACATTTCTGGAAATCCTGGGAGTCATCTATACAACATCAAATTATCAATTTTTATTAACCAATAAAAACTAGGTCAAAATAATTTACTTTCTTCAAACTGCTCCTAGCTAGGGTTTAACTAGGGTTTTAGACCTCTTTACCTTCTTAACATTTGTTTATAAAAACTGAAGATAAATGACCTCATTATTTTTGTGAAACCTTATAAAATCAACATAGAAGATTCCTTGAAAGGAAAAAGGTCCCATGCAAAGCACACTATTCACAACGAGCATCTGAAGTTGCACTTTGAGCTGGAATTTGACTTGATTTTCACCATGTCTCACAAAATCAGTCATATCTTGCAAAATTCACATCATGGGAACCTTAAAGTTTTTTCTCAAAGCACTATGACTCATCCCTATAACATCTCTAATCATCATAATATCAATTCCATATCTCAAACTCTCCATTCACTAAGAATTACCTATGCTTGCATGCTAGATCCTCACTGTAGAAGCTAGGTCAACTGAAATAATGTAATAAATGAAAAATAAACCTCCAAAAATTACTCAAACATACCTCATATGCCATGATACAATTGAATTCATTCTTCCATGATCTCATCTATCTCCAAACCACACCGTCACACCTCCAAGCAAGCATACATGATTCTAATGAGCACATGTAACCAAGTGAACCACCTGTATATTCACTATGCACTTGTTGTAGAGTGCTCAAGCACCATCAAAACATTCTAGAAATCATGTCAACATGCTTAAAAATATTCCAAGAAGCTCATACTAACAAGAAACACCTCTTAGGCACCTGTATAGGCTTTTCATAGTAAGCACACCTCACTAAATCCATATTCAGTAGCAGATGATATACATTTGAACCATCATGTTAAGCACCATGAAAAATTTCATGAAATCATAATACAACATTAAATTTTTCATTAATGCGGTTTTTCATCAATGACAACACCCATTAGCCCTACATTCCAACAATCACACTATTTATTTGAAAACAAATATGTAATGCCTATTTCATCATTGGTATTTTGCATACTATAAAATATGACATCTTTGAAAATGTGTTGAATACCACAAATATGGAGGCATTACCTCTTTGGTTCCTTGAAAATCCTAACACAAAAATACATACTAATATTATACCATGACTTCCAGTGCGGTAATTATTGATACTGACCTTGTATTTTGTTTGTGCCCCTTGGTGAGTTGGAAAACTATGCACCTCTGAACATAATTGCATATATTTGTGCTCACCATAGGACAATAATAATTTTCCTCTATTTTTGCTAAAGTGTTTTCACCTCTAAAGTGACCTCTTAAGCCTCCATTTTTTTCCCTGATTAAATTCACACACATTGATCCTTTGGGAATACCAAATTACACTCCTTTGAAAAACATTCCTTTTTGGATGAAGAAATATAACAATGATATTATATTTTTGTGCTTCGATTCCACACATTCCTCCAATACCTCCTTAAAATCATCATCTTGTGCATATAGCTCCTTCATGCCCTCAAAACCTATAACTTTATAACACATATTTTTAAATAGTAGTACTCTCCTATTTAAGCCATTTATAATTATTTTGGACTTCCCACTTCGATGATTCAACACAAACAAATAGATATGTAGAAATTATACCCAGTTACTCATGTGCCTCTAGTTTATATTTGTCTAAGTATTGATAAAATACATGCCTAATTATAAATGTATAAGAAAAACTCATATGAAAATAATTAATGCCTCAACTTCTTCAATGCCTACTGATGGCATAAAAATCTTGATCATAGAATGAGTATATCCTCTTGTTATCCTTCGTTTCTCTCCAAAATAGGATATGGATTTACCTTCCTAACTTAGCATTATGATTATGGTTTCTCCACTAACATTGCAATCAACCTAAAAGATTTTTTCAAAACATGGCAACATAAGAAATTGCTACACTATCATCCTCTACTTAACTCAGAGGAATTTTTTTCTTTGTTTCTTCTATCTACACAAATTCTTTGCGATCTCCTTCATACTATATGTGATATTTGTATACACACCACTAAATATCTTTTTGAGCTTCCTATAGAAACTTTCTAATTCATGAAAACATTTGTGCATTAGTTACGTACATTAGTGATGAACACTCCATTATTGCATGCACCTTCTCAAGGGTCCATTCACAATCCATCTTGAGATATCACAAAACCTAAGTATACCAAATCTTCACACAAGAAATTACACTTCTTTATATTTCTGTAGACACAAAATATTTGCACTTGGGTACATTTATAGGTCATAAAGGATACTAATGTATACATGATTCCTAAGAAAGAAAAATAGTGGTTGACAACTCCTTTTGGTATTTTTGCTTTATCTTTTACATTCTTATTGGTCTTACACATCTTACAGTCTTGTCGGTACTTGACTAATTTATATTTTATGGCCTCAGACACTAGTGTCTAGTTAGGATAGAAGCACCTAACCGATCCTATCCCTCCTTGGCGCTCCCGACCTTCTCTACCCTTTTCTTACCTTTTTGGGTCTCTCTTTTTACTTCTTGGTCACCTTATAGAACTTTGGGCTGGCATTTCAAATGTCAATTATGAAATTCAAATAAGGGAATCATATATATACTTAGCTATTTCCCTCAAATAAGGGGCTAAGAATTAAGAATTATCTATAATCACCCAATCTTGCATCAAAAGGAACAAGAGCATTACAAGACTTACATCTAGTGCATACATAAAGCTACAAGGGTTGTAACACTTTGCATACATACAAAGCATAGGGGGAAGACTATTCTATTCCATCACAAATATTTACATAGTTGGAAAACTCTAGATCTATCCCTGTTATCATAATGCTGACTTACACCAGACCACCTAGGCATCATTACAAACAAATACACACATAACTACATGGAGTTTGAGATGTAGTGCAAAAATTGATCATAATTTCAATCTTTGCGTGACCGCTTTAGGTCAATTCGACTCCATATTATGCATTTTTTATTAGATTGGATGTGGTTTGTGGAAATGTGTAGGTAGACATTTGTTTTACAGGTTATAAGTGTGATTAAAACCCTAAAAGTGAATTTGGACAAATATTGGAGAGAATACCTTCCAACCCAAAAAATAATTCATAACTCGAGCTTTTAAGCGGACATTAAAGCACCTAAATCGACAAAGTAAAGCCCACATCTCCATTTTTTCAAACTCTTATATTAGATTCCATTTTTGTCTATACTAGATTCCATTATTACTATTATTGGAATCCATTAGTAGCAATATTGGATTCCAATATTGTCATTATTGGAATTATTCTAGTTCCAATTTCACTATTATTGGATTCCAATTTTGCTATTATTGGATTCCAATATCACTATTATTGGATTCCAATTTGGCTATTATTGGATTCCAATTTTCCATTTTTTATATTTTCAATGTTGGGAGTATGTAAGGCTAGCAACCACTAACTATTATAAGGCATGAGCCATTGGATTAATAAAAAAATTAACAATAACTAACAAAATAAATTCAAAGTCATGTTCAAAGTGAGCATTCAAGTCACTATTATAAGTCATGAGCCTCGATGTAAGGTGAGAGGTACTAACTATTATAAGTCATGAGCCTTGATGTAAGGTAGTCATTAAATATTATAAGTCATGAGCCTTGATGTAAGGTGAGCGGTCACTAACTATTATAAGTCATGATCAGTTGTATTAAATGAAAGTGAAAAAGCCTCAATGTAAGGTTAGTGGTCACTAACTATTATAAGTCATGATCCCATTGTATTAATTAAAATTAAAAAAAAAATTTTCGATAAAGGTTACAATTGATAATCAAATGGATAACAAGTTAAATGTCAAATGTGAACTCACACTTTCAAATGGAAAAAGAGATCCTCGCATTAGAAAGTGTAAGGAACACATTTTTAAAGTTATGAGCCTCACACTTAAAGTCAAAAAATTGATTTCTGAGCATTTTTCACACTTTGAAAGTGCAAGCCCCACACTTTGAAAGTGCGAGGCTCACACTTTTAAAGTGAGAGCCTCACAATTTTGAAGTGTGAGCCCCACACTCTTAAAAGTTGAGAGCCTCACACTTTCTAAGTGTGAGCCCCACACTATGAAAAGTATGAGCCTCACACTTTCAAAAGTGATAGCCCGCACTCTGAAAAATCCAAGCCTCACACTTTGAAAGTGTGAGCCTTGCACTTTCAAAGTGTGAGCCTCACACTTTGAAAGTGTGAACCTCACACTTTCAAAGTTTGAGATTCACACTTTAAAGTGTGAAGTCTCACACTCGCACTTTTAGAGTGTGAATCTCAAACTTTGAAAGTGTGAGGCATCACACTTTCAAATGTCACATATCCTTAAATTTGACATTGGCCTTAAATGCTAGTGGTGTTATTTTGATTTTTGGTGGAACTCACAATAAAATTATGTTCTCACCCCAAAATATACCTTGTAACAACTCAAGTATTTTTTTTAGATTGTACATGACATTAAGTTCACTAGTGTTTATTATTATAAACTATATCTCCGAGTAATCATTAAAAGAAAACAACATAGTTGGGAGTTTATGTATATCACAAATTCTATTACTCTGAAAGATAGTAGAATTTATGCTTGTAAATTGTTCCATTCTCCATATAAACAATGAGTCACTTCCGTGAGCAAGAAAATGAAATAATCCTTGACACAATGCAAGAAAAATGTTTGTGAGAAATGTTGTCTTACACCCTCGAGATACATTGAACCAATATTTTATAGTTTACATCAATCAAAACACTCATTGTGCCACAATTGTATTCTTTGTGAGTCAAGAAATAACAAAACTGATCTATCATCATCTTTACATTGAAAGGTTCTATCTGTACATTTCAAATTTGTTACAAATTCATACATATATAGTTGTAAATCTTATATGAGGAGTGGTCACTTTTGTGGACAATTTTATTTGCACAAAACATGAATACATTTGCTGCCTCTCTAAATGGGACTGCCACTTTGGATACAAGTAGTGTTGAGTAAAGTAGCAGTGGAGGTGCTATCAAAGTAGAGACTAGTATTTATGAGAAGAAACAAAAAAGAGTGTACTACTACTAGTATCGGAAGTGGATTGATTTAGCTATGATGAAAAAATCCTATTGGGCAAGTGGAAAAGGAAAAAAAATTGCCCAAAACCCAATTTTTCCCCTTCAAAAAAGAAATTGGGCACACTTTTATCTGTTTTAAGGGTTTGGAGTGGTTTGAATTATTATGGAAAAAAATATGGACTATAATAGGTAAAATTGGTCATTGTTTACTTGAAAATCAGCTCAGCCATTGAGAAAAAGTAGACCCCGAGAAAGAGAGGACCATGGGGATGATTTTTTTTTTCCATCACAACATTGTCCAAGTCTCATTCTAGTCAAAAAGTGTTTTGTGAAATCACCTCACTAAATCTCACAAAAAATGCCTTTCAAAAGTGCAACTTGTGCTCCCTATAACATCATTATGCTTACCATCTGCATATCCATCCAAATACCTCCTGTAATTATTACTAGGGGTCAGTTGGTTCATTTAAGATACTAGGAATTTATGTAGGAGAAGGCACTAATGATCATGTCAATTTAGAACTCTGGAAACATCATGCATGGTGGGTCAAATAGATGGTCATTTCTTGGTGCAAAGCAAGGCCAACTGGAATTTTTTTCTTACAATCCCAAGATCCCTGTAGGTTTTGCTGCAACTTTTGTATCAATAGTTTCCATGACTGTGTTGTAGTCTTCTTTTGATAGAATCTGGGTTCACTTGCCAATGTCAAAGACAATTCCATCCACATTTGATTTCTCTAGACAAAAAACCTTAAAAATACTTAAACAATGTACAATGTAAGCTCGAATGAAAATTAACAAACAAAATCTTACCAACTTTGGTAGATTTGAGTTATTGGCCACAACTTCCTTCCCATCAACAACTCCAAAAGAGAGCAATCCCATAACTGTATACATCATATTTTATAAGCCTTGATGTTCTTACATATTCTAGGTCAATGTAACAAATGGTACCCATAACATAGGTAGAGGTGTGGTTTTTGGCCGAGGAAATGCACTTGGAAATGCCAAAGTCTGACAAATGTGCATCAAAATTATAATCCAAAAGAATGTTAGAAGTCTTCACATCCCTGTGAACAATGTGTGGGTTACAATCATAATGAAGATATGGCTATCCTTCTTCAGCACCATGAGAAATCTTTAGCCGAGTGTTCTAGTCTAGCTTAATCTTCTTTGATGATCCTATATGAAAATAAAAATTAATAAAACACTTGTTAGATTTTCCAACAATCCATTTTAATATGAAGGTTAGAGATTGATTGGATGCTTCTATTTCAAAAAATGAATCTACAATGTACAGATCCATTTTTCTTCATAACATAATCATTTTACTCACCATGTAGGATGTCCCACATAGACTTTTGTTTACCATGTAATCATAAAACATCAGGTTTCCAAGTGGAGAAAGTGAACATCCATGTAGACTCTCAAGATTTTGATGCTTGATGCTTCCAACTATTTCCACATCAGTTTCAAATGCAAGCAAGCTTAGTGGGTAGTAGTATGTACATTCTCTTTATAGAAATTGGCTTAGAATTATTTAGATCACATTTATAAACATTGCTTTGTAGCACCATAGCCAATTACATATTTCTCTTTAGATTTTTTTGTGATTGTCATTATGTTATTATACATGTAAAGAGCCATGTTCATGTGTAGTATGACCAACCTTGGAGAACCTAAATGTAA
This sequence comes from Taxus wallichiana var. yunnanensis, assembly GCA_018340775.1. Taxonomy (NCBI): domain Eukaryota; kingdom Viridiplantae; phylum Streptophyta; class Pinopsida; order Cupressales; family Taxaceae; genus Taxus; species Taxus wallichiana. The sequence continues at coordinate 204,850,414 of CM031233.1, read as the reverse complement.
CAAATAGATGTGTCAATAAAGAAATTGTAATATGATATTGCTTTTTGATTTGTCATTTGATAATCTATACAATATGAAATCATGTCTTGCCATGTTAGTTTTAACACCTTGCTCCATGTTGTTTTAGAGAGCCTTTTGTAAATACCTTTGGATGATTTGAATGGTACAAAGCTATAATTATGCACAATAGTAGTATTGAACCCTAATAGATGCAAACAATTTCGGTTTTGAGATGGATGTTGTTCATTACATTGGGCCACAATTTTGTTAGACAACATCATACATATCCAAGTTTTCCAAATTTTTGATAACAATAGAAGAATGTCTCTAGAACTGAGCTATTTAAAAGACAACTATTATTTCTTGCATCAGTTAATTGATGATATCCAAAAACCATAAGAAACAAAACTGAATTGGTATACAGAGAGAAATTTTGTGTTTATATCTACACCTATCTGGAGGAAAACATGAAAAAATTTTTTAATGACAGGAATTTCCCCAGAAAAATTGTTGTAGGAGAGGTTTTTGTAAAATAAATAGAGCCATTTACAATATCTTCTATTATTAGGGAAAGAGAATTAAATTTATTCCTTTCTCAAATACCTCCATAGCTTTTGAAAGTGAAGACCTCCTAGGTTTCCACAATGATGTAGTGTAACTCAAAAAATTTTTTTACAGTGATGGGAAGATAGCCATCAATCCACTATTAGCTCCTCTATCCTAAAGCTATAAATTTTTTTTACATTGATGGAAAGATATCCTATAATATATGATGCTAGTGGCCACTAGTCTTCACTTCTAAAAAAATTGACAACTTCAAACAAACCAAATTTAATAGCGATTAATTGTTTAAATTGCTTAGTGCAACACATAACAAAAAATTTTTTTATTAATGATTTCTTTTTTTTATAACTAAAGGAGGGTTGAAGGGTCCCTTTCCCTTTACATTAAAGATATAATGAGAGGATCAATCTAAAAACCCATGAATGATCCATCAATACTTTTGAAAAAAATGCTTAAGGGCCTATGCAAAAAACACAAGTGGTTGGGAATACAAAAAAAATGCCAGACCAGTAAGACAAACAAGATGATTCGATAACAATGGAAAATGACAAGGCTATATAATAAAAAAAAAAAAAGATACAAACTAATGGATTTTAGAAGCACTTATTTATTTGAATCAGATGACACCTCGTAACCTCCACTTTAATGGGGATGAAAATGGTTTTCACGTAGGTGGTTCAAAAAAAGATGCTCTTTTCCAACAATACAACTCCCGACTCTTTAACCAATCGTATGCCTCACAACTTTCCGGTGAAGAAGATCCCAATGTGTTGGTTCCTATTGCAGTGGAGAAAACATATCATCTAGGTTAGGAAAGTGGAGTGAACTAGGTCCCGCCCTCTGGTCTCTCACCCCATTTGGACACACCAAACATGAAACACATTAGGATGTCAAACCATTTGTACAACTCTAAAAAAATGGCCATGTCCACCAAACCTTCCTATTTATAATGAGCCTCAAAAAGCAAGGGCCATGACACACTTGAGGTTTTTTCCATTTCCACTTCCATGCCAACCCTATATGTTGGCTTGATCCAGTGATGACCCATCTCAAAGCCCAATCCTTCACTTGGATGTATGATAAGAAGATGAAAATGAACATCAAAGAAACTTCCACATTTACCCTCGGACATCCCTCTAGAGAAAGATAATCATCTCCAAGAACTCCCTCAATAGAAACCATGTCTTTCTTTGATTCAATCCAAAAATGGATTTCAAATGATGACGACAAAATTTTGGTATAAAATCCCATTTCATGCACCGACGTGGAAAATTGCATGAAAGGAAACATTGGAAAGGCCATGACAGATGAAATGAAATCCAGTGAAATAAACCCAAAAGGTGTGAAAATAAGGGAGAGTGGATCGGTAAATATATGGAGTGACTATGCCATCACATGCTTGTAATTAATACAAGCTTGCTAGGGGCTTTAATATCAACCTTTATTGGAAAAGGTGATGAGTTGGGAAATCAACATATTTATTTCCAATCTTATCACAAAATGCTTTCAGTCCTTGATTTTCTATAAAATCCACCTATTTAGTAGCCTCCCAATATATAAGATTTAAGGTCCAATATGTAATTAATGAAAGCATAAAAAAAGGAATTTTATTCACACAAGATTTTTGATGGTGGTGTTAGCAATAATATGAGAGTCACTCTCAATAATTAATTCATTACTATTCAAGTCATTAGCAACAATGGACCAACAATGTTCCAACACTTTAATTTATTGATTTATACATTTATTAATTTACAAAAATTCTAGTCATTAGTCATGTTATTAATTATGTGATTAGCCTCTGGAAGAAGGTCACCCTTTTTTTTTGTGGCTATCTTTCCAAACAATTGCTTCGAGGATTGGAGAGAGGATGACACACACATTTAACACTTAGACCCAAATTTTTGTTTTTCCTAGGCCAACAAAAATTTTTTTTTGATTTTATCAAACACACAATTGGGGATCCTCATAATAGAAACCATATAAATGGAAATAAAAAATAGTATATCAAAGATTAGATCAATGCAATAGAAGTTCATCATTTAATCTTGTGTGAAGAATCTTGTTCACCTTCAGCCCTGCATATGTGGTAGATCATTTAGGTCTATTTTCTTTGAAGGATGATTTTAAGAAAATATGCAAGGCCAAGATGGACAGGACATTCTTCAGGTTTAAATGATGTACATATTATGATGATCTAACCTTTCCATACTATGTGGCTATGTTTATTACAAGAAACTATTGATCGTAGAAATAAAAAGCCTTCCTTTCATTAACTAATGGCATGCTTATTGGTTGCAAATAATTTTTATTTATATGAAAAAGATATGAATTACATTTTATGCACAATATATCAAATGAGAACTACATAAGGCATCATCCTTCTCAAAGGTATGTATTCAAGGACTTGGCTCTGCCAAGGATAGTCCATCGAATATAATATAATTACAAATAATGAAAAAAAACTTGTTGAGATTGTTTTTTGCATTGTTAAAATGGATTTTCAACAATATAGAGGCTAGCGACCGATAGCCTTCTCATCAATGAATAATTGATAAACATAAAACATGCATTTCTCTTCATGGACTCGATCATCATTCATTCCTGAGCAAGATTCGTGTTCATCTTTGCCCTCCATTTTTAGTAAATCATTTAGGACTATTTTGTTTAATGGGTTATTTATGGAAATATGCAGGGCCAAGATGATCAGGATATGTCTTCAAGTTTAAAATATGTACTTCTATTATTATGCTCTAACTCTTATCTTTTCACTAAGGTAGAAAATGATTTTTATTAGGTTGATATTTAAAAAAAATAGAAACAATAGAGCCTAGTGAGTGCCAAGCCACTCCTTTTAGTAAGTAATGTAGCTTAGCGGTCACTATGCAATTTATTTGATATGAACCGACATGAAAAATCCTTGTGACCACATTTTATCCATTCATATGATATTTTTTGAGAGTATATGTTCGTAAGTATTATTAGAGCTTAGTGGTGCTAAGCATTTTTGTAATACAACAAATTTTTTTTATCTCTATTTTTGTAATTAAGAAATAGTTTAGCCTAGAGGCCACTAATCTATTCCTTTCTCAATAAACAATAAACAATAAGCCTAGAGCACTATGTTTTATAAGTATTCAAGCTTAGCGGTCGCTAAGCATTTTCTTTAATATGAACTATTTTTTATCTCTATTTTCAAAATTAATAAACAGTTTAGCCTTGAGGCCGCTAATCTATTACTTTCTCAAAGACCTCCATAGCTTTTAGACAAGTAAACAATTTTCATATCTCACATATTTATCATCTAAATATTTTATGAAAAATTCCTAGTGACCAATAATATCTATTACTATGATATGTTATTAGAGAGTTATGTTGAAATAAGATATTGTTTAGCCTAGTTTTCCACCAAATCATTCCTTTTATGTAAGTATTGAGCTTAGCGGTTGCTAAGAATTTTCTTTAATATGAATTGTTGTTTGATCTCTATATTCAAAATTAAAAATCAGTTGAGCCTAGTGGCCGCTAATCTACTCCTCCTAATAAGTAGCAGAGCTTAGTGGTCACTAAGATTTTTCATTGATGCCCACCGATGTGTAAAAAAAAAAGATGCAAAGGTGTGTGTGCCTAGCAATCCTATGATGTTATATGAGCACCTTGAAAACATTTTTAATAACCATCTTTCTTCCGACTATGCAAAGACCTCCATAGCTTTTGATAATAAAAATTGTCCATATCTCACATATCTCATCATCAAAATATATTATGGAAAATGCCTAGTGACCACTAATATCTATTACTATGATTTTTATTCTAGTGCTATGTTAAAATTAAGAAATTTTTTAGCCTATTTTCCACACAATCATTCCTTTTGTAAGTATTTGAGCTTAGTGGTCACTAAGCATTTTCTTTCATATGAATTGTTTGATTGATCTTGTTCAAGTAATGGAGCTTAGTCAGTCGCTAAGTATTTTACTTGATACGAACCAATATAAATTATGTGTTAGACACAAAAAAAACTTATGAGTAATATAGAAGTTGTGATATCTTTCAAGGGTATGTAGTGTGCCACACTTGGTTATGCAAGGATTGTATAGCCAATAAGATATGATTATAGTTAATGAAAAATACTAGTGATCCAAAACTGTAGAGATATTTATTTACATTGTTGGAAATGAAACCTAGGAGTTGTAGAGGCTAGTGACCGCTAGGATTTCTTCTCAACAAATAGATGGACAACATACGACATGTAAAGTTGTTCATTAACACGTATTAAAAGAGAAATAGCCTGGTCCCTATAAAATCTAAGTATTTATTATTTTGAATTTGGTGTTGCAAAAATATCATTCTAATGGAGCTTAGTGGTCACTATTTTCTTTCCTATCTATAAGGTACTCTCAAATTTGGTGAAGTGTAAAATTATGTTTTAGTTTTTCTAGAGTAAAGCGTAAATAACTCCAAAATATTGATGATCACAAGATATATTAGAAATTTCATGCCACGTGTCAACATTTTAATGGATTATAGTTACAACTTAATAATGTGGATTTTTATAGGTAAAAAGTATTTGTTAATTTTATCGCTAATTAAAAATTTCTTAATAAATGTGTCAATTATATAATTGTGTAATTAACTGGTTCAAACTTGCAAGATGCCACATTTTATTGGATTTTTTAAATTTAATGTGATGATATTTAAAAAATATTGAATTCACATTCGATAAAAATTAATAATAAATGAGGCATATATCGCTCTCTTAAAATTTAAATTTTTGTTTCCAAATGTTCACTTCTATTTTCTAAATGGTTTTTTATTATGCTTAAATTAATATTTTCATTTACCGTGAGTTCACAAAGAAACTTTTGTCGTTGTCCCACTTGTTTCTAAAGTAGGTAAAATTAATAAATTTGATTTCCCCATATCCCATGCTATCCCCAAATTAACGTGCATTATATTTAAAAATATCAAATTTGATTTTGATTAAAATTAATAATAAATGCGTATATCGCTCTCTTAAAATTTAATTTTTTTGTTTCAAATGTTCACTTCTATTTTCTAAATGGTTTTTTATTATGCTTAAATTAATATTTTCATTTTCCCATGAGTTCACAAAGAAATTTTTGTCGTTGTCCCACTTGTTTCTAAAGTAGGTAAAATTAATAAATTTGATTTCCCGTATCCCAATGATATCCCCAAATTAAATGCAAATATTAATGATGGGTGAATTCAAAGTATGATATGTAAAAATCCCCCACATTAAATGTAAATATTTGAAATATCAAAATCCACACTTTCTCTTTAAGAAGGGAAATTCAAATTTTGAAATTTCCTATTCCCCCCTTTTTTTTTTCAATTTTAGAATTTCTTTCGTTGAATGTATTGGGAAAAAACTAAATACACTAGAGAAATATATATTAGGTTTTTTTTATTTTGAAATCATAAAAAAGCTCTTGAAATCGAATACAACACGCATGAACACACTAATTTTCTGGTAGTCGAGTGCTCGATTCTAGTCATTTTTTGAAGGAAAGATGAGGAAATGATTATAAATCATTTTGGGGGCACAAAACAAGACAAAAAATAGTGATTTTGGATAGATCATGGGTATGAGTGCTAGATCAAGAGGCCCACAAAGGATGAAATCAAAAGAGACAAGAAAAAAAAGTTATGGATAGAATCTCACAGATACTTTGTTTTAGAGAGATTATGGAGCTTTAACAAACATTATCAAGCACTTAAAAATTTCAAGATACAACTAAAACATGTATTTATCAAAATCATCTATGTTATTATATGTGTACCATAGTAGATGGTGGGAACTTTAACCACTCTTGTATTCACCTAGTTCTTGTGTTTTGCACCACAATCCGTCCCTACCTTTCCCTTTGGCACCTTTGCAGTTTTGTTTCATCTTCTTGTCAAAACATGTTGCTCTATCTGAAACCACATTTTTTTTTACCCATGACCAAAGAATTTTGTAATCCCTTTTACAATATTTATTCTTTCGAAAACCCATTTTTTTATGTTCAACCGTAGCTCAAGTATTCATGTCTATTAAATGGGTTCCCTTTTTAGCCCTTCTATCTATCTCTCTGGTTAATTTTTTTGTTGATTTTTCATTCTTCTTCTCGTCCATTTATTTTTTCCCGTAAGTGTTGGCATCTATCCCTAGTTAGAAAAAACATGAGTCACATATTCATTTTTAAAAAAATCATAATGGTTTGATTTTGTATAGTTTAGGTAATCATTTTGACCTCCTTTAATGATTTTTTTAATATGAAAGAAATAGTCATGACTAATTATTTCAATATTCAATGCTTACATGATTTCGCATGTTGATATATATAGTTATTTATATTTTTTTTCCCATGTAGAAATAATTAAATGTAATGTCTTTACCAATTTTTTTTATGTTTAGTAAAAGGTAAGAACATTATATGTACTCGTAAATATTATTAAATATAAATGTTAATCATTCTATTTACAAACATATATTTCATTTTATGGACCTTATGATGCCATATATTTTTATTATGCTACATATCATTGGTTGAGTTTAAATTTTTTTCAAATATATTAATACAAGATTGTACTTGTATATTTATGTACTTTTTTAAAGTCAATCAAGAAAATGTTGTTTAATCCTAGCTTCCACAGAGGTATAATTCTTCTTTTTGAAAACATTCATGTAGAAAACAATTAGTAATGACTTACTTGATAAATGAGCCAATCTAAAGTAACAATTTTTAAATTCTAAAATAACATATTCCAAGACTAGGCTGCTAAGATGGATGTTTATGACATTTCTTAGCTATTACAAAAACACAAGGAAAAAAATATTCCAAGACAAGACAAATATTAAAGATTTTCTGAATACATTTTTCAAACAAGAATGGAGACTAGTGGCCGCTAAGATTCTTGGTTGACTCATATGATACAACTAGTGATGGATCACTGAAAACTGAGCTAAGCACCATTATTATATTTTATAGATTTTGTATTATGATATCTAAATCCTACCATGATATTGAAGCCTAAAGCATCCGCTAATGTCAAAGATTATTAAATAGCATTGGTGCAACATAACAAATACTTGAGATTAGTGATGCTAGGATATTTTTTCCTTGCATACATAGGACAATTAGTAATGACCCGAATAAAAAACTAACTAAGCTCCTTTATTATATTTGATTTTACAATACTACCTTCTAAGACTAGCGACCACTAGGGTGGATGTTTACTTTCTTTCTTTGATGTTCCAAGACAACAAATATTCCAAGACAAGATTAATTTAAATGATTTTCAGAATACACATATTCCAAAAAAAAATTTTTTGCACACTAGGATAATTGTTGTTCAAGTTCAATATGTTATTCAAACTCTATCACATGATATTCAAAGCCTAGTAGCCATTAAGGTCATAGATTATTCCACTGTGTTGGTGTAACATAAAAAAGACTTGAGATTAGTGGCCATTAGGATAATTCTTGTCTTACATTAAAGATATTGATTAATGACGATCGAAAACTAAAAACTAAAAACTGAACTAAGCTCCAACACCATTTTTTAATACTGGTGGCCTCTTGAAAGTACAACATGTTATTCAAATTTTATTACATGATATTCCTAGCAGCCACTAAGGTCAAAGATAATTACATAGCGCTAGTGGAAAATCACAAAGACTTGAGGTTAGTGCCATGCTTTAGGATATTTTTTCTTGCATACAAGACAAGTAGTAATGAATCGAATGAAAAAACTAACTATGCTCCATTATTATATTTAAATTTTCAAGACTATCTTGAGGTTAATGACTACTTAGGATATTTTTGTCTTGTGGAAAATAGTACTACTTTATTTAAAAAAACTAACTATGCTCCACAATTATATTTAAATTTTATAAGACTATCTTCAAAGACTAGTGACCACTAGGGTGGATGCTTACTACATTTCTTTGATGTTCAATAGACAAAGACAAATTTTCCAAGAGAAGAAAATATTACAACTTTCAATGAATACTCATAATAATTCAAAACAAAATTTTAAGCCCTAGAAGTATTGGTTCAATATGATATTCAAGTCTATCACATGAGATTCAAAACCTATTGGTTGCTAAGGTCAAAGATTATTATTAATTAGCATTTTTAACATCACAGAAGACTTGAGGTTAGTAGCCACTAGGATAGTTGTTGTCTTGCATACATGGAAATTAGTAATGACTTGACGGAAAAAAATGAACTAAGCTCCATTATTATATTTAGATTTTAGAATACGATGTTCCAAGACTAGCGACCGCTAGGGTGGATGTTTACATCATTTCTTGGATATTCCAATACATACATGAAAAGACAAAAAATATTCAAAGACAAGACATATATTAATGATTTTCTAGTACACGTAGCCCCTAAGATCGAATATTATTATATTCATTATTGCAACATAACAAAGAATTGAGATTAATGGCCGCTAGGGTAGTTGTTGCCTTGCATATAGGACAATTAGTAATGACCTGACTCAAAAAAATTAAAATCCATTCTTATATTTTGATTTTACAATACAACCTTCTAAGACTAGCTACCACTAGGTTGGATGTTTACTTTATTTCTTTGATGTTCAAAGACAACAAATATTACATGACATCACAAATTTTAATGAATTTCTGATTACACATATTCCAAAATAAAATTTTCAGCCTAGTGGCTTCTGTTGAGTTCAATATGTTATTTGAATTCCACCACATGATATTCAAATGATAAAGCACACTAAGGTTATAGATTATTCTTCACGTTGGTGTAACATAACAAAGTCTTGAGATTAAGCCACTAGGATAATTCTTGTCTTGCATTCAAACCCTCTAACCTAAAGCTATAAAGATTGTTTTTTACATTGATGGAAAGATATCCTAGAATATATAGATGCTAGTGGCCACTAGTCTTCACTTCTACCAACAAATTGACAACTTGAAACAAACCAAATTTAATAGTGATTAATTGTTTAAATTTCTTTAGTGCAACACATAACATAAAATTCTACTAATGATTTCTTGTATTTTATAATTAAAGGAGGGTTGAAGGGTCCCTTTCCTTTACATTACAGATACAACAAGAGGATCAATCTAAAACCCAAATGATCCAACAATAATTTGGTGAAAAAATGCAAGGGCCAATGCCAAAAACACAAGTGGTTGGGAATAAAAAAAAAAAAACCCAGACTAGTAAGACAAAAAATATGATTTGATAACAATGGAACTAGAAACACTATATAATAACCAAAAAAAAAAAACATCATGATGGATTTTAGAAGAACTTATTTATTTGAATAGATGACACCTCTGTAACCTCCACCTTAATGGGATTGAAAATAGTTTTTCGTTGGTGGTTCTGGAAAAATATGCTCTTTTCCAGAAGCAACCCAACTCTTTAACCAATCGTACGCCTCATGAAATTTTGTGAAGAAGATCCCAATGTGTCGGTTCTTGTTGTAGAATGAGAGAAATAACATCTAGGTTAGGAAAGTGGAGTGACCTACCTCCCATCACCGATGTCTCACCCATTTTTGTCCACTTCATATAAGAAATGATTTAGGACGTGAAACCATTTGTAAAACTCTAAAAAAATATCCATGTCCACCAAACCTTCCTATTTATAATGAGCATCAAAAATCAAGGGCCATGAATACACTCAAGGTTTTTTCCATTTCACTTCCATGCCAACCCTATAAGTTGGCTTGATCTAGTGATGACCCATCTCCAAAGCCCAATCCTTCACTGGATGTATGATAAGAAGATGAAAATGAAGGTTGAAGAAACTTTCGCATTCACCCTTAGACGTCCCTCCAGAGAAAGATAATCATCTCAAGAACTCCCTCAATAAACCATGTCTTTCTCTTGATTCAATCCAAAAATGGATTTCAAATGGCAACGACGTGAAATTTTGGTATAAAATCCCATTTCACGCACCGACATGGAAAATTACATGAAAGGAAACATTGGTCCGACCATGATAGAATAAATGAAATCTCGTGAGAGAAACCGAAAGGTGTGAAAATAAGGGAGAGTGACTAGATAAATATATGGAGTGAATATGCCATCGCATGCTTGTAATTAATACAAGCTTGTTAGTGGCTTTAATATCAACCTTTATTGGAAAAGGTGATGAGTCGGCCAATCAACATATTTATTACCAATCTTATCACAAAATTCTTGGTTAGTCCCTCGATTTTCTATAAAATCTACCTATTTATTAGTTATCTTAATAGATTAGATTTAAGGTTCAATTTGGAGTTAATGACAACATACAAAGGGAATTTTATTCACACAAGATTGATTTTCCCTAACAAGGTCTACTTTTTTTAATGGTGGCATTAACAATAATATGGGAGTCTCCTACAATAATTAATTCATTACTATTTGAGTCATTAGCCAGGGACCAAACAATGTTCCAAGTGCTTAAACTTACTTGATTTATACATTTAATACTTTACTAAATTTCTAGTCATTAGTCAAGTTATTAATTATGAGGATAGCCTCTGGAAGAGGCTCACCCATTATTTTTTCATGGCTACCTTTCCATACAAGCTTTGAGGATACTTCTTCTACTATGATCTACTACTACTATGATCTAACCTTTCCTAACTATGTGGCTATGTTTATTACAGAAATTGTTTATCTTAGCAATAACAAAGCCTTCCCTTTCATTAACTAATGGTGCTTTATCAGTAAAAAAATTTTTTTATATGAAAAGATATGGAATTACATTTTTACACAATATATCAAATGAGAACTACATAAGGCATCAACCTTCTGAAGGTATGTATTTAAGGACTTGGCTCTACTTAGGGATAGTCCAAAAAATATAATATAATTACAAATAATGAAAACAAAGTTGTTGAGATTTTTTTTGCATCATTAAAATGGATTCCTTGACAATGTAGAGGATAGCAGCCGCTAGCCTTCTCATCAACGAATAATTGGTAAACATAAAACAAGCATTTCTCTTCACGACCTTTGATCATTTATTCTGAGAAAGATTCGTGTTCATCTTCGCCCTTGATTTTTAGTAAATTGTTTAGGACTATTTTTTTAATGGGTAATTTATGGAAATATGTAGGGCCAAGATGATCAGGATATGTCTTCAGGTTTAAAATATGTACTTCTATTATTATGCTCTAACTCTTATATTTGTCGCTAAGGTAGACAATGAATTTTTATTAGGTCGATATTTTTGAAAAAAAAATAATAGAGCCTAGTGAGTGCAAGCCACTCCTTTCAATAAGTAATGTAGCTTAGCGATCGCTAAGCATTTTCCTTGATACAAACCGACATGAATTACATGATATGACAATATATCCAACTAGTAATACATTTATTAAATCAAGTTGATATATGTTTAGCTGGTTGAATATCTGTTGAGTTGTTAAAACAACTCACGAATATAATTGTTTTTTTATGGGTTGTTTTGGAGATAGTTAGATCTCCTATTTTATAGGAAAACTATTTCCTATATATCTGCATGTATATGAGGGAAATGTGATATACATAAGATTATTGTGGTATTACTTTTTGTAACTCTGATCAAACTTTAGATTTGGTATCAAAGCTGAGAATTTTCTGTGATGGATAGTTGATTTATTTTTTGGGGCAGCTAGAGTATTTTTATTGCCCCGTCTGATGTCATTTCTCCTGTGTTAAATTTGTGTAACATAGGTAGATATTGTGTTGTAGATCATATAGAATATATTTACAGGCGTTGGTTACTGATAAGATGGATGTGGAATGAAATATCTTCCTTGCATCATAAAATTAGAGATCACCATCTGAGTGTTGAGAGATTGACCTCACCGGCCTACTCAATGTGCATTCCACGCATATGCCGATAATTTGAAGTCTCAACATGTGCTTGAATTACAACGTTGATATTGGGTTATGTGGCATCAATTTGCATTAGAGATCAGTAGTGGGGTTGAATTCTGAGTTGCATTGGAATTCGTACTCCATCACAATATCACCTTTCTACACGTGGTTTCAAATACAGATCTGCATCAGGAAATTTGGCGTTGACTGAGTCCCAGGGGAATTTCATTCTAACTCGCCACAGTGTTTCATTAGAATCTTCTCTTCATGCACAATGTTGGTCTCTACATTGAATCCATATCTGAGCATTTGCATCTGCAACTACCATTTGTTTTTATTACTTGGAAAAGTTCTCTGCGAACTAATCCTTATTATTTGATCCTCATCTCTTGATCTGGCGCGTATATGGATTTCTAGTGACTCTTGGTCTCAACTGAATCCATATGTTTCATTTTTTCGAAGCTCACCATACTGTATTTGCATTGACGCCTGGGTAGTTTGAATATTGGAGTTGTTAAACATCAAAGAGTTCATGTACATATGTTACACTGTGAGCTTTGGTATCCTCGTGTAACTGTTCATTGATGTTCATTGGAACATTAATGCAGATAATTCGTGGTCCCTGCAAACAAACGTTGCAATTCGTGCACCTCTCTCTACGGTTCCATCTTGACATCCAGCTCGTTTGGCTTAACATTTAACAGTGACAATGAGAGATAGATGCAACGTGATGGACGGACTCTCCATAAGTATATACGAATTGCTAAAAATATCCCTTCAATGTCGGCATTAGATTGATCCCTTCAACAGTTCCTTCGGCCCGCGTGTGCACGGTGTGTAGTCATTAAAAGATTCTTAATTTTCTTTAATGTTTTATTAAGAGTTTAGTAGTCTTTGTTCAGTGTTTTATTATACTGCCGAAGGCAAGTATATATGCTTCACCTTGACAAATACTTGGTCTGACAAGAACCAATCAAATAAAGCCACATTTATTTGAATAACATTCCACTAAAGTCTGGGAGTGAAAATTTATTTTTTCAAGCAATTGTATTGGTTAAGGCCTTTATTCAGAACAGTCCAAAACATTTTGTTGTTTTCCTTGTGTCTCGCCACGCTTCGGTGGATGTGGCATTAAATGGAATCACTGTGTAGTCGGGTTATAAACTCTCTCGTGGCTTGGGAAGATGTGGCATTGAATGGAATCACTGTGTAGAGGGGATAGCAATTAATAATTTGTGTGCCCGGTGTCTGGTCAAACCCCCCTCGTCATGCTGCTTAAACAAGTCTGTCGGCCATGCACAGGGAGTTGTGCTACAAAACTTCACTTGTCCATTGCAAATGTACATGCACTATTTAACGGAGGAGCGCCACGGACGTTGAAGCATTCGTTGCAGAGGAGAGGTACGTATTTTTCATGCCCTAACTGTTGACACGTCTATATTGTTTTCTGCAAGAATGCGATTGGTAAAATATGTGCTACTTTTGCTCGGTTTTCATCCTGTTTCTTGGACTATTCTGCTACTGTTGTTTTGTAGCACCTACATTTTCCCCAAGTCTCGAACTCTTTTTGTTTTCCCGGTGGGATGTTCTTGCTAATTGCTTCCTCTTGTTATCATCATTCCAAGACTGGGCTCGGTAAGAATTTATTATTTTCTTTTTGTCTTCTGTTCCACTGCTATTTTATATGGATTTCAATGGTACCCAACACACAAAAACTCAAATTTCTTGAACATGTTAATGTACCAATAAGTCATGGCAATCACTCCATTAGCGGCAGTTTTCACAATCAAATGGAGGGCATTGTGTAGGAGCAGCAGGTGTATGTAGGAAATGGAGGAAGCGGTGGTGCGAGTCATTGGCTTAGAGGGAGAGGCTGGGCTTTGCAGGACGGAAAATGGACGACATCTCTCTTGGAAGACTTGTGCAAGGAGCCTTCTGCCTCAAGGAACCTTGACATGTAATTCCACGCACATCTTTTCTAATTTGAGGAAAGAAATTTTCTAAAATATTCATAGCCTCGTGCAAAAATTACGTTGATTAGCAATATTTGTATCTAGATTTTTAACATAAAAATGCTTGTTATGCTGTAAGGTGTTCCTGTAGTGGGATGAGACCTCCTTTCTCGTGTTTTTGCTGATCCGATGGCTATCTTTGGTGCTTTGCATTGTCATTGAAATCGACGGCGGAGGATCGCATGTAGAAAATCACGGATCTTGGAGGAACCAACCAATTGATGCGCAACACAGGGATTGTGCTTTCTTGGAAGCAAATCTAGCGGTCGATGTGTGAGGAATGACAGTGGCCATTGATTTGTTAGATCCGGTTGTTGTATTTTCCCTAGGCTTCATTTGCATGGCCGATCGAGATAAAATGGAGAAATAGTGTTCATACCCGCTTTAAAAAGATGTGTTTACTTTACGAGTGGATTTAAGATTGCAAGGGTTGTTGGAAGATTGCATGGTGCGTTGATGGTGGTTTGGATTCTTGTTGCTATCTATCTGTTCATGGTGTTTTGGATTCACGTGGTTTGCTCTGTTCATGGTGGTTTCCGATAAAGAGAAAAAGACTGGTAGTGATCGAAACCATTTTCTCATACGGTTTCGGATCCATTAATGCTTGAACTGTGAAGGGGTCGTTAAATTTGTTTTGTGAAATATTTTTTGCTTTTAAGGGTTGTTCCGAGACATGTTTTTGTTTCTTGAGGTATTCCTTACTGGAAATTCGTAAGGCACGAGGTCCAAGGTTCTTTTAAACGTGTGCCAAAAATCCTATTACATGATATTGCTACGGTTAGGGTTTATGATAATTTCAATGCACTTGGATTTTACTTTTTACTTTTAATAGAATTTTGGGGCTAAAGAATCACCTGTTGAATTCCGGAATAGACCAAGTCTATAATTTAAGTATATTCGTTTTCTTTCACATTTCTTTTTATAACATGTTTAGAATTTTCCATGCCCTGCTCAAAGGCAATAGGATCTTGATTAGAGCATTATTAGTTACAAATATCTCTGGATGATTCTTTCTTTCTCGTCCCAATACGAGATGGCATTTTAAGGTGTGGTCATTGATAACCACCGGAGGGCTCTGCCATAAGTTTTTGCATCTGTTCTGGATCTGTGCCAAAATACGAGCTCTGGAATATTTATGGACATCCATCAAAGAATAAAAGATAGAGGAATTTTGTTAGATGATGTAGTTGAAATTCTTTGACATTTATGTAAAAACGTGGAGCCTTACACAAGGCACTGAATTTTTGAGAATGCATAAGAAAAATGTGGTTTCATACCCATGTAAATAGTTTGCAAGTCGAAACTTTCACCGTATGTAATATTGCCTCATACATGTTAGTTAGGCTTCAAGGATTCTGTCGTATAAGCTTCTATATTTTTAATTTTTATACATGGTGGTTATCCTATATCCTTCATATGCATTCTGGCAATAGATTGCTCCACCACGGTATACTTTTTCTCTATGGTGAGTTTAATCTCGACCTCTATTTTTGGCTACGTTGATCTTAATTTCATCTCGTGTTTTGAGCTAATCTTGCATGTTTATTTCATTATGGTGGTTTTACACCTGCAATTTACATTTTGTCAAACAATTGACATGAATGATGTCATGAGGGCATTTACTGACTCACAAAAAAACTCACATTTTCAGAATACGCTTAGAATGTACGGTTATCAAACCTTGCTTCCTATTACAAAATTGAATGCATTTCTAGAAAAGCTGCGAGGTCATGAGTTTATGTTTTTTTGCAAAACACATTCTTATGGAATGTATCACAAGATTACAAAACCCCTGAATAGAATTCACAAGCAAGAGCCATATTTTTACAGAATGTGGACTCATTTTTTCTAATGATCGTATGTCTGATATCTATTTGCTAGGAAGTAACCAATAGCTGATATAGACACACAAACACGGTGATAATTGATAGAATTTTTAATAAAATGGCATAAGCATTCAACAAAGAAGTATGTTATTTGGAATATACTCACACTATTGTATGAATTTCTCATTCTATTACATCTTTGTTGGAAAGGTTGTCCTTCCCGATAACAATTGATTTCATGATTCATGTAGTATAAAATATTTTCTTTTCGGTGGGTATGAGCGAGTCCATAGATTTTCTTTAAGAATTTGTGTAGTGTTATTTCGATAGGAGAAACTTGTGCAGGTGTTGATGGCTCATGTTTTTCCATAGAGACTATTGGGAGGAAATTCTTAAAGAGCAAAGCAAAAAAAAACTTTAAGTGTCCAAAATATGGAGAGATATTGTTGATGTTTGCAAATGTTGGAACTAAAATTTTGTTTTCAACTTTCTTTCTACAGATACTTTTGTGCCCACCCTTATCCCGAAGCAGTTCGAGTTTCTGCATAAGTATGGAACCAGATTTTTAAATTTGATATAGAAAGGGCTCAAGGTAAATTACATTTGATGTTTTCACCTAGAGCTTATGGTGGGATATTGGTGTCGTTTTACGTATTTGCACTCTTATTTTTAAGAAATTCACTCAAGTTGTGGAGACACTAAATGCTATGGAGAAGTCAATTGCAAAACCTAAGAACAAAGACATTTGTCTACTGTTTTTGAATTTTCATTTTTGTAAACTAACTTTCATATGCAAGTAGGAGAAAGTTTGAATGAATATAGGATCAAATATGTAAAACCATGTTACTTTGATTAACAAAGAAAATAGACCTGGTGTAAATTGAAAAAAAGGCAATGTATCTTTTACTTGTCGATTTCATAACTATATGCTTTTAAATGTGGTGTGTTTCATTTAGATATTTGGAACCATCACTTAACAGATATTCATTTTCGTTCATTCATACACTCATATTTTCATCATGCTCATCCATTTACATACAGTTACTACTACATTTCCTACTTATGTTATGTTCCACTCCCGATGCAAATATAGCCCACATTATGGAAAAAAATACCCTCCAATCCCTTACAGCGTCCACATCGCATGCTCCATTATGCGATTTCTAGTTTATCACATCACGGTTTTGAATTTATCTAGCATTTTCTTTAGGGGTCGAATGTCCCTATCAAGGGTACCTATTCAGAATTTATGGATGGGAAAATTTATCGTTGAAGAAAATAGGGCGAATTGTTTTAGTTATTATTTGGTGGGTGACGTTTATTAACTATTAATTAATTACCCATGTTTCCCAATGGGAATTTCTATCCTGAGTAGAGTGATGACATGTGGTGCACTGGTGGCATCTGGAAGTTTTCAGCTGCCTACGAGGGTGCAATACTAGCGATTTTGGCGAATAAAACCCATTACATGTATGTCCTACAGTTATAATAATTCTGTCTAAATTTTTGTCAAATGCTTTTATTCTTACATATATCATGCACTTATAATATTTCTATCAAATGATTTTAATTCCATAATATCTTTATATTACAACTTTCATGCAACCATTTGCCCTTTTATGTGTTCCGGATTGCACATACAGTAAGAAAGTTTTCTAAACATTTATAATGATTAGTAAAAACATCCCTTCAAATTATTTCTTAAGAGTATTTTGTTCTCTTCTATTGAGAATAGTTTCGGATCCACTCATCTGCACTAAATTTGATTTGGACCACATTTTTCTAGCCTCCCAGATAACTTTAGTTTGAGTTGGATCTGTTTGTTTTTTTTAATTTTGAAATTAGTTTTCTAGAAAATATAGACTGATATTTTTGTATAGTATAATTATATTACATCACTAATATTTTCATTGTATTTGTCAATTTTTCATATTTATAAAATTATGCAAATTCATGCTTCCCTAACCCATACTAATTTTTCTTAATTCTTTGCTATAGATGCCGAAAACGAAGAAAAGCAAAAAAAAAAAAAAAAAATGAGCCCAAAACAAGCATATAACCTTCCCGTGGTAACAGTTGAACCTCTTGTGCAGACATGTTCGTGTTCATTAAAGGTTGTTGTCGCTACAATCCAAGAAAATATGTCTTTTGAACACCCTTGAGTTGTAAGAGACTTCCCTCTTGGATGTGGGAGGTATGCAATGGAGCTTGACATCCCCCTCAAAGATTGTATTGAAGACATCATACGCAGGAAAGAAGAGCCACAAGTATCTGAAGACGATGAAGCAGGAGCATCTGAAACAAAAGTTGGTGAAGGGAAGACAAATGATGAGGCTATCAGCCTTCCCATCAAGGTGGAAACCCAACTGTACATACTCTATAATTGTGTGCATATTTCCTCTCGTAGTTTAAATCTTAAAGTGCACTATTCCCTTGTAAAAAAACTAGTTGGATCTTTCTTGATAGTTGTTAAAATACTTGGACTTTATCCATGCTATTACTAGCTAGCATAATATGATCTCTACAAATTTCCATTGCACTTCGGCAGTATTTGTCATATCATGACCTTGTTTTTATATAGTCATCGGTTTAGTATAAGTCAAGTTGTGTCTTATAGTCAAGATTAAATTTAAAAGTTTCTTATTTAAACTCATAATTTGAGTTTCATTGATATCATAATTTTAGTTTTGTAATTATATAAAAAAACTCTTGTTTATATTTGAGTTATCATATAAGTGTATTTAAGTTATATGTTAAATATGGTCTTGTTAGTAATTTTCATTAAGTTGAAAATATCATTTTGTATCAAAATGAATCATTAGGTTCCCAAGTGGGTCATTATTTTATAGGGGACATGCATTTAATGTCATCATTTGTGTGTCATTACAAAGTTTATTTTCGTTATTGTCAAGGTGTCTTGCTCATTTTATAGTAGTCAAATAATTTTTTTGCCTCACGGATGCATTTTCGATGTTACCCAACAACTAGAAAATAATGTGTTTCACATTGTGGGGGAGGGGGAGTTATACAAATAACCCCTATGTGGAAACTATTGAGCTTCAACATCTAATTTTCTAAGTGAACAACATGATAATAGAGGATGGAGGCATAGGAGGATGGAGGACAAGTAGCGTTCTCTAAGCCGGCGCAAAGATGGGGCCACAAAATGAGGTTGTGGCATTTTGTTTCAACGTGTTTTTTAGTTGCAGTGTACATGTTTTTATTCAGTTTTCAGTATGTTCTTGTTGTAATAAAGTGAGTAGTTTTCCTATGTTAATTCCCTGATGTGAAGATATTGTGGAAATATGAAAGCACAGAGGAAAAAACAACATCATGTTTCTTGAAGAGGATGAGCAGGGGCTCATACCTAGAATAGGGGTTCTTTTTTGGTGGACAGGGGTCCATTTTTGTCGAACAGGGGGCTCATACGGTGATTACGGGTCATTTCGGATGAACAAAGGTTCATATCGAGGTTTTGGTCAGCCTTTGCAAAACCATCGGTGAGCCAAGATCATGAGCACACACGGGCGACAAGCTGCAAAAGAAGTGTGATTGTTTTCTCCCATGTTCGCACTAAGGGGGGGAATGTTAGGAATATTTATTAGTGCTCCATTATAATTTTTGAGTGATTTATTAAATCACGTTGATATATGTTTAGTTGGTTGAATATATGTTGAGTTGTTAAAAAAATTCACGAATATAATTGTTTGTTTATGGGTTGTTTTGGAGATAGTTAGATCTCCAATTTTATAGGAAAACTATTTCCTATATATTGGCATGTATATGAGAGAAATGTGATATACATAAGATTATTGTGGTATTCCATCTTGTAACTTTGACCAAACTTTAGAGGAAACTTAGAAGCCACTAAGCATTCTCCTTTCTTTGATGTTCCAAGACAAGAGAAGACAAAAAAATATTCCAAGAAAAGAAAAATATTTACGACTTTCCTAAATACACATAATTAAATTTTTTTAAGCCTATCGCCACCATGAGTTCAATATTATATTCAAATTATATTACATGTTATTCCTATCATAACATACTATCTTTATTTTGGCAGCCCATTAGGATATTTTTGTCTTGTATACGAGACAAGTAGTAATGACTCCACTGAAAAACTAACTATGCTCCATTATTGTATTTAAATTTTACAAGACTAGCGATCTTAGGGTGGATGCTTACTACATTTCTTTGATGTTCCAAGATAAGAGAAGACAAAAATACTCCAAGAAAAGAAAAATATTTACTATTTTTTCTGAATAGACATAATTCAAAACATAATTTCAAGAGAATACAATACACGTAGTCAAACACATAATCTTAAGCCTAGCGCCCACTAGGTAGATTAGCCATTGCTAGGATCCTAGAAGACACCATGGTTGTCCATGATTTGTTTGTTTTTTATCACTAATTTTAAAATAAGAAACTATTGAGGCTTGATATCCTGGGAAACCATTACTTTCAATTACTAATTGAACATAGCGTTGTAAGGCATTTTCCTTTATACTAGCCGATTTCAATTATGTGATATACACGATATATATTATGAGAACTATAAAAGGCACCTAATTACAACACCCAAACACATCACAACATGTAAGATTTGTTATTATTAAATATTCAATTCTCAACCATTATCACCCATGTTGGATTCTAGGTTTCCACAATGAAGTAGTGTAACTCAAATATGTTTTTTACAGTGATGGGAAGATAGCCATCAATCCACTAATATCTCCTCTATCCTAAAACTATACAAATTGTTTTTACATTGATGAAAAGATATCTTGGAATATATAGATGCTAGTGGCCGCTAGTCTTCACTTCTAGTAAAAAATTGACAACTTGAAACAAACCAAATTTAAAAGCGATTAATTGTTTAAATTTCTTAGTGCAATGCATAATTTTTTTATTAATGATTTTTGTTTTTATAACTAAAGGAGGGTTGAAGTATGCCTGACGACCACTATGCTATAAATATATATTCCTATTGACTTTTACTCTATGAAAATAATGACATCAAGATATAACATCTCCTTGCTATTGCACTATTGAGAAACAATATTTATCCTTTCCAATTACTTACAAATTATTAATTTGTTTAAAACATTTTTTAGGTAATATGTCTTCCATTGGTTGTACTTGGTTCATGTAAATTATTTTGATTGAAGGAGTAGAGGCTATGAAAAAGAGAGATGATGAATGGTTTGTAGAAATGTAATTCTCGAGAGAAAATTACCAAGGTGATTTGTGGTTATTTTTTGTTTATGAATAAATTATCAATGAAGTCAGTATGGTACTAACTTCAAAATTTATTGATGAGAAAAAATTATGTTTTCAAGTTGAACGCATTGATGTTGTAATGAATAAGTGCCTTATTATTTACATGGAGTTGTAAGTTTCATTGTTCGAAGCGGAAATGAAGGATTCTATAGAAAGTAGGACGTGTTCTTGTTTTTAATATGGTTGGAATTTGGGAAGGTCATAAAGTCAGACAAAACGAGGTTGTGAAAATGCCCTTGAAATTCATAATAACATGAATTTGGTATTCAAAAATTGTATAGAACCAAGAATACCTCTTTTATTTGTCATTATTTGAATAGAAAAAATTGCTTTCTCCACCGAAACATGCAAATCTATTTACAACGCTGAGGCGATCTTATTTGTCTAAATTAGAGATAGATCCATGCTTTATCCATATTTTCCCCCCCGACAATATATTGGATCAGCCACGACACCACATAGAAAGAACCAGATAAATCACGTTGAATCCAACAAATAAGGTTGCGAGAGGACTTAACAATGGAAGTGGCGGGGCTGTGAAAGATCAAATGACCATGTGCAGGAGAAATTCAAAAATGGCTCTGTCGAGTGAATCCATGCCTTAAATCCATTAAATAGATTACATACGTGCTTCAAAATGGAATAATAGGATCGGGGAAGGCCGAGCAGTGTCATAGGAACCAGAGACTCAAAGGAAAAGAAATGACGAAGATTCAAAGTCTTTGGGCTCTGAAATAGTTAAATACGTGCCCGAAATTGACTAAGTATGGAGGAGACGGTGGAAAGCTGCGAAGTGTCCAAACAACGCACCTCTAAAAGTTAAAACCAAAGGGGCGATCTCAAACAAGCGCCGAAGCCTCCACGTGTCGAGCTCAAAAGTTACACCATCCATTGAAAAGTCTTTGAATCGGCGGAAGGTTCCAAGTGTCGGCTCAGGCGCATTTCCAAAATGGAATCCCAGGTGGAGACTCAAACTTGTGCCGACCCTCCACATAGCCAATGGTCAAAAAGGTCAAAAGGAGAATGAGTCCAAAATGGCTAAGTAATGAATGTAGGCGGAAGGCACCGGGAGTCCAAACAATGCACATTAAAAGTGGGACCCTAGGTGGAGAATCAAATGAGCGCAGGCCTTCCATGTGTCCCAGAGCACGAAAGGTGAGGGTGACCGTTAAAAATCCCAAAGGCCCACGGAGGTCTCCATGTGTCGTATCCGCGCTAATATAAAGGTAAAGTCTAGGGGTAGTTTCTAAACATGTGAAAAGCCTCCACGTGTCTTGAGTCGGATCTGATGCCTCTACCTGAAAAAACTCGGGAAGAATACAAAGGAAATAGGAAACATGTGGACACCACCACGTGTCACATGGGTGCTATTCGAGAGTGAAGGAAGGAGTCAAATCTAAAATGAGCGCAGAGCTACCACATGGACCCGGTACAGAAAAACTCATTTAAATATTATGCGCCCACGACCCAAAAAATTCAAATGGCTATATGTTTTGAATGAGAACTCGAGTTGGGCGGAGAGATTTTTTTGGAAATGTCTCGATGCCCTCTATGCCATGGGGATATAAAATATAATTTTTGCAGGCGTTGGTGGGTGAAAAATTAGAAAACATCTTCAGGGCCATTAATATAGAGCCTAATTTATCCAACTACGGATCTGATTGATTGATCTGCTATTCTTCTTCAATCGCGGACGAACAGAGAGAGCAAAATCGATAGATTTGGGGTGGATTTGAAAGGGGCATTGATTGATAGTGGTTGATTCTTCAAGGCATGATTCAATGCATATCCCATGGTAGTTGAAATAGGATTCAACTTTTCCCTCTTCTCTCTCTTATTCTTTCTATATATTGTAACACTTCTCATTTGAGAAGGGGAGAATATTCAGGCGTAAGGGAACTCTGTCAAACTTATTTCCCAACTTGATTTTGAGTTGAAAACCTTCTCCTATGCCTGGCAAGAATTTTTGTGCCTCTGAGCAGAAATGTAATGGTTTGTACACCCATATAGAGCAATAAAACATGTTTTTGTGGTGTTTATTCAACCCTTTGCATTGTTTTGTTGTCTCTCCATGCCTCTCCCTTTCAAATCTATTTTATGTGCATGTATTTCACATTTTGCAGGTGTAGGGTGTTGTGTTTCATGGAGTTTTGATCATGGATTAGGATCTAGGTTTGTGTCACTTCTGTCTGACCTTCCCATCTTCCTTTCTCCCATGTTTCATCCTTCCTCAACAGAGCATCTCACCCCTTTCCTTCTCTGGTGTATCACCGCTTTAGTGTAGGCTTTTCTTTCACCCTCTCTTTCTCTCTGGTTCCTTGGAATGGTTAGATTAGGATAGTTTATTTTTTCCTGCATTAGAGTAGCTCGTGGCAGGTAGTTTAGGAACAAGAACCAGCTTTCTCTGGAGGATCATCTTAGGTTTGCAAGTCCCACATCTTGAGAGATGATCCAATGTTATGCAATCACATTGAATGCCCCATTTTAACCACTTCACATCTTTGGCCATTCGGGGGTGTTGTGATTTTACACTAATAATTTTGGCATGCCCGGTGGGAGATGAGGTTAGATCTTATATATTTTTGACGTGTCTCATTACAACAACAAATCATAAGCCATAGTGTGACCACACTAACAATTTTGGCACGCCCGGTGGGAGCTAAGGTTAGATCTTCTATCTTTCTGAGGTGTCTCATTACAACAATACGTCATAAGCCACCGTGTGACCACACTAACAGTTTTGGGACACCCGGTGGGACCTGAGGTTAGATCTTCTATATTTATGAGGTGTCTCATTACAACAAAAAATCATAAGCCACCGTGCGACCACACTAATAGTTTTGGCACGCCTTGGGTGGGACAAGAGGTATTCACTTTATTTCATCAAGTTGATGTGTTCTTGGTGAGATTTAGCCTTTAGAGGCACGTTCAAAGCACATTTGGTGACTCCATCTGGTCAATAACCCATCCTCTGATTTGCAAAATTTGTCCATCCATTTCCACTCATTTTCATCCATTTTCTTCTTCCATCTCTTTCATTTTCTCCCATTCCATGAGGTTGTGCAATCATGATTTCATTCCCTTCATGGAACTCACACTTACAAAACAATGTGCAATCCACCTCCAATGCATTTCCCAACTCCTCCAAATAAGCATTATGATCAGATGCAAAACCATTATGCTTACCCATATGAGCAGGGTCAAAATCAATTTGGCCATAGAGCTTATCAAGAACAAGGGGGCGCATACAATGGTAATAGCTACACAGAGGATGTTGGTCTACTAGAGAAGATTCAAAAAATGGAGGCTAGCATGGTGCAGTCTAGGGCCATAGCACAAATGAAGGAATTCAAGATTGGTTACAGGGCACCTTGTCCATGGGGAGGCCCTTTTCCAAGACATTACAGACCCTCAGGAGAAGCTAGACTTCATGGTTGAAATGCTGCCCCAACTTGCACAATGGACTGAGGAGATCGAGGCTTATGAGTTGGAGTCAAGACAACCTTGTCAATGGGTAATTCCACCATCTCATAGATTTTCTTTTCTCTTCCTTGAGAAGCACCATCTCAACCCAAGCTCCAATTTCCAAGCTTCCCAGTTGCTGCCCCAAGTGTTGATTCCATTTCTCCATTCCCTAGTCTTCCACCCCATTTCATTTCTTTTGCCCTTTTCCCTTCCAAACAGTCATCCCTTCCAAAAAAACAAGAAGTTCCACCTCCCTCCCCACCAAAAACAATTACAAAGCTAGTTTAACCCCAACCTGTCACTCCTCTTGCTTTCCCAAGTCCATGTTGGGAAGATACTCAAGAATCCAGTCAAGGAAAAAGAAGAGGATCAAAAAAGAAATAACAGACAATCGATGAGTTGGGCTGATAAATTTGGGTTTACAAAGATCCCCTTGATGGTCAAGTCAATAGAGGAGGTCAAGCTTGAAGAGCTAGTGATGGTGAGGTTGAATTTTTAGCGAGAGGAGGAGGACCATATAGTTTTAGAGGCCCCATGTGTGGAGTAGGATACGAGAATAACCTTCGAGTTTTCCTCCCACTTCATCCCCTTCAAGCTCGATGTTGAAGAAGAGTTTTATCTTTCAAACTTCATGTTTAAGGAAGAGGGAAACCATGGTGAGTAAGTTTCAGATCAGGAGGACACCATGGAGGAGGTTGAGCACATGCAATAGGACAATAACAAGGCAAATTATCTATCTGACTTGGAGGATTTCTTTGATGGAGAAAATCCCATGGAGATCACATCATTTTATCTTCCATCATCCATCTTTCAAGCATATGAGCCTTCTTGTAATGAAGGAGGGCATTCAAGAGCAGCAACCTATGTCTCACAATGTATCTATGGAACCAAGGTTGGAAGATATGAGTCTTCCATGTTCATCACAAGAGAAGGAAGAAGAACAACCAGTTCAAGCCCGATTAAAAAGGAGCATATGGGGTGACAAGAAAAATTGAGAAGAGCTGAATCATGAGCGGTCGCACTGAAGAAAATACAGCCCCCTCTCCCATTCAACCTATCCAAAATTTTGATCTTTTGGCGGAACTCGAACTCATTAGCTTCATGTTTGAAGATGAAGCTTCATATGATAAAGATAACAAAGATTTTAAGATCACCATGCAAAAGAGAGAGACCTTGTTACAACAGGACAATAAAGAGTTTGATTTCTACCCGGACTCAAAAGAATGTTTTGAGCAGAGGAGCCGATTGAAATTGTAATATTTTCTCCCCCATCATTCATTATCACAAGAATCACAAGAGCTGCTGCTGCCATGGAAGATTTTGATCTTGGAAGAGTCACATCTTTGAGAGAGAGGAAGAGAAAGAGTATGAGGCTATCATTCCTCCCACACCTCCATCCATGAGGGTCAGCAATAAGGCTCCATTCTTGGAGTTAGAGTTTAGAACCATGGGCAGATTCAAAGGACCATACCATGCCCAATTAGATATTTGGCTTCATTGGAGCGAGGAGAAGCCAAAACCAGTCATGCCTACTTTGAGGGCATGAGGATGAGCATCAAAGTACGAGGATCATCATCAACACCTCTAGGAGCCCAATACCAATCAGCTTGAGGAGGTATTTTTGGTTAATGTAGATACCTTGATTATTTGGGTGGAGGACAGGCTTAAAGTCAATTTTTTATTCATCTAGGCAGCCATATTCAGTGTCAAATCATTTGCATGGCTTCCCCTTTTGAGAAAGGGAAGTTATTTCTCCCTGCCTGTAGTGGGCTTTGTTTAAGATTTTCTTTCTTTTTGGTTAGTATAGGAGTAGGAGTAGATTTTGTTTTCAGCAAAAGAAGTGCTTGTGCACACTCTGCATGTCTCATTTGAGGCATGTATGACTTGATTCTTTGTACATAGCGTTGTTGTTGTGTTTTATTTCTCCAAGGTTATGTCATTGTGAAGTTCAATGTACCTCGGGTAAACATTGTATGTGATCCATTCTCGGGATAGACCAAGGTCGGGCTCTTGAGTATTCATGGCGAGAAAGATCCATAGTTGTGTATAGCGATTGCTAGTTCCAAAAATGAAAAAAATTCGGAAAAGCTGACAAAGGACGTTTTTTAAGTCAGTCCATTCAGGGACAAATGAAAGCCCCAAGTCAATACAATTTTCTACTCTTAGAAACTCCATTTCAAGATTTTCTTATGAAAATTGAGAGTGCAGATGCGTGGGTAGGCTCGGGGATAGGAAGAACATAGAAATTGTAGGCGATCGGGAGTCCATTTTGAAGGAAGGGTCGAGTACAGGCCATTAATTGTGACTCCATGCCAAATGGACGCTTGAGGCTACTTTGGTCTCTCCATCTAGCGAGGAAATACCCGGTGAGTCGCCAAAAATGTTATCCATATTTTTCCCCGGAAAAATATTGGATCAAGCCATGACCTAACAAAGAAATAATTAGAGAAACCACGTTTGAATCTAACAAAACAATGTTGCAGAGGGAATTTCTGATGGAAGTGGTGAGGCCTTGAAAGATCAAATGACCCTGTGCGGTTGAAATTCAAAAAGGGCTCTATCGAGCAAATATGTGCCTTGAATACATTATACAGATTATAGGCGAGGCTTGGAAATGGAATAATAAGGGTTGGGGAAGGTCGAGTAGTGTAAAAGGAACCGAGAGACTCAAAGGAAAAGAAACGGAGAAGATTCAAAGTCTTCGGGATCAGGAAATAGTTCGGGACGGACCCTAAAATCAACTAAGTATGGAGGAGAGGCGTGGAAGCTGCCAAGTGTCCAAATGGTGTACCTCAA
The DNA here is from genome assembly GCA_018340775.1 of Taxus wallichiana var. yunnanensis. NCBI lineage: Eukaryota > Viridiplantae > Streptophyta > Pinopsida > Cupressales > Taxaceae > Taxus > Taxus wallichiana. Next base: position 204,822,620 of record CM031233.1, on the reverse strand, counting down.
AAGTTAAAACCAAAGGGGAAAGCTCAAACAAATTCCAAGCCTCCACACATCCGAGCTCCAAAAGTTGCACCGGCTATTGAAAAGTCTTCGACTTGGCGGAAGGTGCCAAGTGTCAGCTCAACGCATTTCCAAAATGGGAGCCCAAGGTGGAGACTCAAACTTGCGCCAGCCCTCCACATAGCCAATGGTCAATAGAGGTCAAAAGGAGAATGGGTCCAAAATGGATAAGTAATGAATGTAGGTGGAAGGCACCAAGTGTCCAAACAGTGCACATTCAAAAGCGGGACCCTAGGCGAAGAATCAAATGAGAGTGGGCCTTCCATGTGTCCTAGAGCCCAAAAAGGTGAGGAGACCATTGAAATTCCCAAAGGCCCAGCGCCGAAAAGGTCTCCATGTGTCATATCTGTGCTACTCCAAAGGTAAAGTCTGGGGGTAGTTTCTAAACATGCGCAAATCCTCCACATGTCTTGGGTCGGATATAGTGCCTCCACCCGTGGAAAAGACTCAGGAAGAATATAAAGGAAATATGAAACCTATGGATGCCACCACGTATCACATGGGAGATATTCTAAGAACAAAGGAAGGATTCAAATCTCAAACGAGTGAGACACTGCCATGTGGACTTGGTACAAATAGACTCATTTAAATATTACCACGCTCGCGACCTAAAAATTCAAATAGCTATATATTTTGACTAAGAAATTAGATTTTTGGAAAGCGTATCGACGACCTCTATGCCTTGGGAACATTAAATATCATTTTTGTAGGTGTTGGTGGTGAAAATGGGAAAACATTTTCTAGGCCATTAATATAGAGCCCGATTTCTCTAACTACCGAGATATGATTCGATTCGATCTCTTGTTCTTCTTGATATCTTTGGGTAGACAAAGACGGGAGCTAGAATTGAAATATTTGGGGTGGATTTTAAAAGGTCGTTGATTGATAGCGGTTGAGTTTTCAAGGTAGGATTCAATGCATATCCCGTGGTAGTTGAAACAAGATTCGACTTTTCCCTCTTCTCTCTCTTATTCTTTCTATATATTGTAACACTTCTCATTTGAGAAGGGGAGATTATTCTAGGCATAACGGAACTCTGTCAAATTTGTTTCACGACTCCATTTTGAGTTGAAAACCTTCTCCTACTCTGGAAAGCATTTTTGTGCCTCTCGAGAATAAATGTAATGGTCTGTGCACCCATATAGAGCAATAAATTTGTTTTTGTGGTGTTTCTTCAACCCTTTGCATTTTTTTTTGTCTCTCCATGCCTCTCCCTTTCAAATCTATTTTTCTGTGCATGTATTTCACATTTGCAGGTGCAAGGTGTTGTGTTTCATGGAGTTTGGATTATGGATTAGGACATGGGTTTGTGTCACTTTTATCGACCTTCCCATCTTCCTTTCTCCCCTGTTTCATCCTTCCTCAATAGAGCATCTCACCCCTTTCCTTCTCTAGTGTATCTTTGCTTTAGTGTAGGCTTTTATTTCACCCTCTCTTTCTCCTTGGTTCCTGGGATGGTTAGATTAGGATAGTTTAGTTTTTCCTGCATTAGAGTAGCTCGTGGCGGGTATTTTAGGAACAAGAACCGAATTTCTCTGGAGGATCATCTTAGGTTTGCAATTCCCACAGCTTGAGAGATGATCCAATGTTAATACCACTTATGCCCAATAATTTTTTTTGGCTAAAAGTAAATACAAGTCATTACATACTAAGATGTAGTTTAGAAAGGCTCACATTATGTCTTCAAATGCACTTGGTGAAGTCATTGTTAATATTTGCAAGCAGTAAAATGATGTAAATAAAAATTGGATTGATACCAATTTTATTGATGTACTCTACAAGGCTCGAATGATTTGGAGATCCCTAGGATGTCCTGGAGGCCTGGAGGGAGGCAAACACAAAACGAGTTGAAGGTAATGAAACTTAATTTTAATGCATTTGTTCTTAAAATTTAATTTTTTAATATGCAAAAAGTAAATATACTATTTCCTCTTTCAATGTAGAGTTTTGAGAAACAATGTCTTGTTATTTTCAAAGTGGCTAGGGAGAGAGTCTTTATGAAAAAATGACATTTCTATTTTTACCCGAGGACATATGGACAAAATGGAAAACAACCTTTGAGTTATTTAAATCAGGTGGGCTTGCTTGTTCTCCTTTTAAGGATAACCAACCTAACTTTCAAGAAAATTCATTGGCAAGGTTCACGGTGAATTCCTTTAGGCCTCTGAGAGGAATGCTGATGAGGAGCTATCAATTCTAGTAGATAAAGTGCAATCAGGGAAATTATGGCTAATTGGCTCTATTGAAGTAGGCGTCATAGTGGAGACTTTTGATTCTTACTGCCAAAGAGTAAAAGATGATAGAAGAATGAGAGGAAAATTTCTAAAATATATGAAAAGTAAATATCCAGGTAATATTGTATTGGCAGAATGCACTGAAAATAATATTGTTGAAAAATTTGGTCTGCATGAATCTCACTACCGCCAGTTGTGTGTACTCTTGGGAGAAGAGAATAAAGGAAAAATAAAATTGATTCTAGAGGAAGTGAAAAATCATCAAAAAAGAAAAATTGATGTTGAAGTGGCAGAGGTTCTCCTAGTATGAAAACTCAAACAATTATAGACAACTACGTACATGATTTCAATGGAAGAAAAAAATTCCAGCAAGGATGGAAGACATTGAATAACTTTACCTATCAATGTGCATATCCCTTCCATCTCAGTCAACAATATCTTCTATTCTCATCAACTAATCCATTCAATGTAGAATGTGTGATCACAAATTTCTGTAATTTTCTAGTGTACTAACTTCCGATGCAATAATGGACCTACTTACAGTTGTCGGATCTAGTCTTTTAAATTGTGTTATTATTGTGCTCTTACCTGTTTCTTCTTCAAAAATGTTAAGAGAGACAATAAAAAATACATGTAAAAAGTTAAAGACAAGGGGGAATTAGTTGTGGAAGGTTATTACAGATTTTATGATAGTAGTGGAAAATTTAAGAGCTTGTGTCTTATGTACACAATAATTGATGTGCACAATTGTGATGTTGATGATGGGGATATAAGAAGAAATCACCATGGATTGGATGGATCAACTTCCACATGAACAATTTGTGACTGCAAGAAAAATCAGCCTATGAGGAAAGACACACCCTTTTCTTTATGAGAGATCTTATGGGTTTTGGTCTCATATGTTCACTTGACTCACTTCTAAAATTCTCGGTTATAGTGTTGTATGATGGTAGTGTTGTAGTGCATGCTTTGGTTGACTCAGGTCTATCTATGAGTTTTTATTGTTGAATCACATGATCAAGAAATGTTTTTAAAACATTACTATTCTCATTTGAAAAAGGTATGTTGATTAAGATCACTTTAAACAATTATATTAGTTTAATGCATTTGAATTGATACATATAATATTTATGCAGACAACCAACCAATAGAGGAAGACACCATCTCTTCCTCTCCACATACAAACAAAGGAGATGATGTCATTCTTAACATGTCATAACCAATTCAACTTATTGCCCCAGATGTCTTTGACCATCCATCCAATGAATCTATAAAAGGTGAGTGGGAAATACTCGTTTTATAAATTTATCACTACAAGAAGTTTTGATTGTCATTGTTTACATTTTTAATAAAACTTCAAATTTTTTAGATTTGATGCCAAATGGGGAGGCTATTGGCATGTCATGCATGAACTCGTAGATAGAAAATGGTATGATAGTCATGTACAATTATAAACAAAACCATTTATAAGCCCCTCATAATTGTAGGAACCTATAATGAAGTAGTTTATTTGTTATATGTATTACCCTAGTGGTTGCTAACATACATCTTTTAATTAGATTTATTTTGAATTGAGTAAATTTTTGGTTTATTGGTTAATATTAAATTGTGGACAATTGAAAAAAATTACTTCTATATAGTTGGCTATTTGTGGCCGCTAAGCTAATCAAAGAATGTCATACCAACTATAGTCTAGGAAATAATGGGTTAGCCTAGTAGATGTCACTAATATACATCAATATCTATGTAATATTGTCCATCAAAGGTTTTTCATTAAATAAAACAAGTTATATCATGAATTTAATTACGTCACCATGGTATTTACTTTCAATTGATTAATGTTTTTTAATTGGTTAACAATAAATTGTCGAGAATTGAAAAAACAAAATACTTATGTTGGTTGGCCATTAGCGGTCGCTAAGCCCATCAAATACTATCAACCCAAACATAGTCAAGCATTAATGGCTTACGCCTAGTGGTCACTAATATACAACTACATCTATGTAATATTATATAAAAGCAAGTTGTATCACGTATTTTTTACATCGACTTAAAATTTATTTTGAATTGATTACTATTTTTTAAAATAGAATGTGCATCACAAGAACCTACAGAGGGGGAGTGTGAGGGAATCCATGGAGTCTCAATCAGTAAGTGTTAACATATTAAATTTTGATTATTTGAATTGGTTAATATCAAATTGTGGACAATTGAGAAAAAATTACTTTTCTATGTAGTTGTTGGCCAAAAGGATTATTTAATTATTTTAGATTTGGAGGGTTTTCTCTATGAGAAAAACCAATCCCTTAAGGAGTTGGCAATCAAGTTCGGTAAGGAGACTATCAACTTGCGAGGTGGGCTCAAGGAATTTTTAAAGATACTAGCAGAAAAATGTGAAGTGGGATTTTGGTCTAGCTATCTCTCTTCTTCCGTTGAAGTTGAAAAGCTGATTAAGGATTTGAAAAAAATAGGTTGAATTCAAACCAGTTTTTTTTGGGTAAAGAACATTGTTGTGTAGAAGACGAAATTGTAGTAAAAGATCTCCAAAAGATTTGGAGTAGAGAGGATATTGTTTTCGGCCCTAGAGACACATTGTGTATTACAATGGGCCCAAAGGGAAACCCTTGGAAAATTTTATGGTGGGGAGGAAATCAATGAAGAAAATTGTTTCAAAGATAAGTGGTTGATGACCAATTTGTACACAAACATATCACAAATATTGTCTCAGGGTTTGAGTGTTGCAGAGGGCATCCAAAAATTGTAACAAATAAAAAATATATAACTATTAATTATTTCAAAATGTTTTTACAATGATATTCATTTGTATAATCATATGGTCACTCTTTATTTTATATGTTGAGATTACAAATTTAAAAGTTGGCAGTATTTATATCTTCATTGTGATTGAGTTGATATTATAGTTTTATAAGTTGTTTGTGTGAATTACCCAAATAAAATATTATCACAATAATATGTTGACCTATTTTAAATCACTTTTAAAAGCTTACATTAATTTTGAGTTGTTTTTATAGATCAATTGGGAAGCCTAAGAAATTACTAGTTTTGGGAGTTGAAGGTTTGTTGTTTGGAATTTTTGGTATTGTGAAAAATACCTCGTAATATGGTTCAGATTTTAGATCGGGAATATTGAATACTTTGAATGAGAATTTAGTGCTGACTTGATAAGTACTGCATCAAAATATTTTGACACTACCTTATGGTCTTCATTTATGGATTCAAGAATGGTGAAGTACATGTTCATCAAAAAAATTAGTTGGCTGTGAGATACCCACTTCAAGTTCATTTGGGGATGCCACCAATGTAAGTTCAAAACAAATACATTAATCAATAGATATTAGACATTTATGGTAATGTCTATGGTGAAAACAATATACTTTTGATCGATGATGCAAGATTCTTGTCACACGAAGTCAAAGAAGAAATTACTCTCAAAACCCCAACATATTGGAGATTTGATGGAAACTATAAGACTGATTGAAAATTTACATTGAATTATGTACATGGTTGAAACATGCAGGAGAACACAAGAACATGTGTAGATCATTGAAAATTTCAAACACACCATTGGCATTTGAATTATATACTTTTCTTCCAAATCCAACAATGTATTGTGCATTTTTATGGAATAAAATAACTACCTTAAGGTTCTTAAAAATTTGTAGTGTGTAATCATTTTTTCGATTCTTTTTTTGGAAAGAAAAACATTTTTTTCTAACTTGGGTGAAGAGAAAATCATGGATAATGGACCAATAAAAGAAGAATGTTTTCCCAGATCTACATAGTTTAAACTTAAACAAATTTTATAACAAGTAAGTCCCTTATTCCCAAATAAAAAAAATTAAGCCTAGCCCCTTTAGCTTAAAAATGGAAACATATAATTTTTATTATTTTTGTAGATAGATGTTGGCTTCTCTGAAATCAAAAAACAATTTTTCCCAAGTTATGCATGGTTTAATCTTAAAGACATTTTGAAAATGATAAGAACCTTATTCAAAAAAAAAAAATCCTAGCGGCCATTTAGACCATATAAAACAGAAACATGTTATGTTTATTGATTTGTAGATCCATGTTGGCTTCCCTGAAATCATAAAATGATTTTTACCAGATCTTCATATGTTAATCTTAATGACATTTTGAAAATGATAAAACCTTGTTCAAAAGAAAAAATAAAGCCTATCGGCTGCTTACTTGCTAGCACATGTATAGAACAAAATTTTTTTTAATGTTTTAATGTTATTTTATGTTTATTATTATTTTAAAGATTTTTTAATTTATTTTTGTGTGGAAGATTGCATTGTGATCATACAGGAAGATTGCATCATGATCAAACATACCATTTATCGAGGATCTAGGAATCAAAACATATTTCTCAAAAATCTTAGCACCGTTTAGAGAAAGTGTAATGCATATTACAATTGTAAAAATATACCTATTGAAGGATGAATTGTGGCCTATAATGCATATTACAATTGTACTTGATAGATGAATTATGGCCTATATTGCAACTATTGAAGGATGTGGAAGATGATGTGGAGATACGTACGTGATGTCATTAAATCAATAACCCAATTACAATTATGTAATTTGTCCCTAGATTTAATTGATAACACACCTTTTTGTATAATGTGTGTGACTATCTTTAGTAATGTTATTTTGTATAATGTGTGTTTATCAATTGGAAGCCTTTATTCATAATCTAGCCAATGCATGGGAAAATATTGATGACACCATCCATTTTTATTACGCATAACCTACCTCACATGAGTCGAGGGACTACTTAATTGGGTTGTGCTTTTGCCTTCCCTCACTCATTTTCTCATTTCTCTTTTGTTTTCCCCTTCCCTCTCATGGCATCTACCTATGTTCCTTTCATCCTCTTGCATGGAAAGAATCAGAAATGGATTTCCTCTCTCTGTGTCTTCCACTCATCTTCACAATGTCTTCCACATAGGCTCCACACCTATTCTAAATGTGATTGAGAAATTCCTAGGTGTGGATTATCTCTAAAGCACCGGGAGAGCTCATGTCAACTCGAGATTGTAGGTGTCTTCGTGTTCAATTTCTTAGTGTTGTGTGTAGATAAGGAAGTGGTCATGGTGGTCATATCCCATTTCATTTACCCACATCATCATGTGGGTTTGGCCAAAGCTCTGGAGAAGTATGCCTTCTATTCTATTTTCCAATTTGTATCCTTGTCCCTCTCCTTTCTGGGTTGGGTTGACAACAGGATTTTGATGCCTGGAATTGAAAATTTGGGCCCTCCATCAATTTTCAAGTCTATTCAAAGCATATGTTGATCGATGGGGCATCTATCTCTAGCATGCCATCCTTGGACCTAGTCACACTCATAAAACCTACCCCACCCCTTCTGATCACGTGGTGTTTAAAGATTGTTGTTGGCTCTTGTCCTTTTCCTTTCTCAAGAAGATTGTAACGCTTGGCTTGGTGGATAATTAGAGGTGGAACCCTAGGGTTTCTCTATCATTCCCCCTCTATTTTTTGTGTTCACCGCTTCTCTATGTTTTTTGTAGGCTTGGTTATTCATGTTACATTTTGGCCTCGTTATTTACAATATTTCCTACTAGTTTTTTTTTTTGTATGTAGCCCTTCATCGATCAAATATTTCGATACTTGTAGGGTGGGGACCCATCAACCCTTCGGTTCATAGCTCCGGTCAAAAGCGTTTAACTATCTAAAAAATAAAATTATGTAATTTGTCCCTAAATTTATTTGAGAACAAGTTTTTGTATAATGTGTGTGACTATCTTAATAATGTTTATATGTATAATATGTGTGACTATATTTAGTAATTTTATAATACAATAAAGGATTTAAACGATAATAGATATGTTAATATATAAAAAAGTGTACATAACATTTTTATTTTTGGTGAATTCTTATTTGATTAATGTTAATTTACCTAGATAAGCTACATTGGCATTACCTAGTGAGCAGTTAAGTTTTAACTCTCTTACTTTTATTTTTTAAAGTCATATTATCCTCTCGACTTCAAATTGTCCGCTACACAAATTGTTCACATCGGTTTAAGGAATATAAGGAATTGAAAAATTCTCAACCACTTCAACAATAATCAGTGTGTTCATAGATATCATGAAAACAATTTTAATTTGCTATGATTTATTATTCTTGAATTTGGGATTCCAGCGTGATGAATAGTTTTACAATGAAATTCAAATAATTCTTAAAATGATTTACCATAATTCTACCTTTAGAAAAGGAGTTTTAATTTATTTCATATCTATATTTAATTACAAAAATATATCCTCCTGACAAGGGGAGTAAGGAGAATTTTAATTGTCATTTAAAGTGTCAAGTGTGGGAGGAAAATTTCTATAGTGATTTCATGTCCCTTCTTTTGAGGCACACAAGGATGGTGGAAGGTGATGACATGGGGGTTAATGATGAATTTTGTTGTGCATTTATAACTATTAATGGGATGTTAATGTTTTTGTAATCTGGGTTTATTCCTCTCTTGGAATCGGGTTTATAACTATTAAGGGGATGTTAATGCACATTTATTCCTCTCTTGGAATCTAGGTTTTAGCTGTGCCCTTAGTTTAAGTACAAGTAGTCGAGCATGAGTGACAAGTTTGGCTTTCACTTCACAAAAAGGAACCTACTTTAGAGTGACCCACCCATAGGAGATCCAAGGCTGATGATTCCAAGTCAAGTCCAGGAGATGATGTCCACCCTCTCTCTCCTAAGAAGAGGAAGTGCGGTGTTTGTAGTTTTTCATATTTTTAGTAAGAAGGGTGATCACTACACATCAAAATGACCTTATAAGGATCTCCTCCTTCGGTGCCACAGAAACCTTAACAATGGATAAGACCATCAAAGGGCCTCACCTCGTGGAAGCATCTTGGTGGGGATGTCACTTCCTTGTTGTTAGGGGCCTCCCAGTCTAATAGGGGCACATGTGGACCACTTTGACTACACATGTAACCACAAAAATGATGAATATTCATGTTGAGTTACACCTATCCAAGGACCATGAGGATGTCAATCTACATGATATTTTCAAGTTGTTTGTACACATCATGCATGTCTATGTGCCCATGGATCAGAAGATGGATTAGTAGTGGATTTGGTTTTGTTAATTTATAGGGAAGGATGCTCAAGAGAGCTATTAATAAGCTCAATGCCTATGGTTATGATAATCTTACTCTCTGAGTTGAATAGTCCACTCCAAGGAAAATGTTTAAAAAAAAAAAAATTGAAGCAAGAAGACTTAAAAGCAGGCATCTTTCCTTCTTTCTATGGAGTCTTTTACTTATTTCGCTTTTTATTTAGTGTTGATAGGATTAGTTGTGTTTCACTTGAACACAATGATTCTCCTTTTATGTTGACTTGCCTCATTTAGTATAATGATTTATTTATTTTCACTAAAGAAAACCTATCAAATCTTAATTTTTAAAATCATCATGACATTTTTCTCATGGTATATTTTAGAAAATTGAAAGTTAAAATTTTAATTTTACCTTTTACTGTTGAGAAATCATTTGTGTACTTACAAAAAATGTGTTTTTTGTTTATCAATGTAATATATTTATATCTTGAGAAAATTTTTTAACATAGTACTTGAAAATAAAGAGTTTATCTAAAATTTAGTTCAATATTACTTCAATGTAGACCAAACTAGCTTTGGCTCTAACATGCTTCTTATCAAATCATGTGAAAGAAACAAGTATTGTAAAGTCAATTATTATTTGATTTTCTCTCTATGGTGAGTAGTTCGGAGTTTTAGATATATGATTCTTGAAGGATATGATGATGTGGAAGGATATTTACCTATTCTATGAGTTATAATATGGTTCCCCCAATAATAATGATGCCATAATAAAAGGAATGGATTTTAAAATTAAGTTGTACCGAAATATGCATGGATACATAGATGCACTATAAAGGACTTGAGTTGGTTTCTTTCTTTTTTCTAAGAAACATGTTCTCATAAGAGTGTTTCTTTTTGACATGCATGTGCAGAGATCAAATTCCCTTGCAATGTCATATGTCATCTCTCAAAACAATATTATCCATCATTGATTACGTTCAATAGGTATCCACTTTAACAAACACATTTGTTTAATTTTATTTGTAGGGAGATTTGAGTGTTTGAAAACCCTTAAAATTTACTTTGGATGCTGTGAGGATTTCCCAATTTGCGTGTTTCTTGAGTTAGGGATGATAGTGATGGTGTCTGATAGAGTGAGATGTGGGGAGCTTGAATAAGAGGATAATGAAGATCTAGAATTTCTTTTTGCCACCACCGAATATCATCAGGCTAGATGAAGAAGATTTTGAATACAAGTTCAATGAGTAGAAAGATGGTGGTTCACACCACTACCATGTGCATCAGAAGATGGATTACATTTAATTATATTCTCATAGTCTAGATCATCACCCTCTGCTAGTTTCTTCAAAATATCTTCAAGTAATTCTCTAGTTACATTGAGGTTCAATCACATCATAGTAAATGAACCGGAAGTGTCTCACATCTCTTGAAATTCATTAGCCTACAAAGCCACTATAACAAATTTCAGCTTTCCGTGAAATAATTAATTTTTCCCAAGATTTGCATGGTTTAATTTTAATGACATTTTAAAATTGATAAAGACCTTATTCCAAAGAAAAAAATTAAAGCCATTTTAGCCGAGAAGGCCGACGATTCCAAGTCCGGTGGAGTTGTGTTATCGACCTCTCTCGCTCTGCAAAGGGAAGTAAAGTGCTCATAGTTTATTGTATCTATAGTAAGAAGGGCGATCACTACACATAAAAATTCCCTTACAAGGATCTCACCCCACTCGTGCCATAGAAACCTTAACAAGGGATAAGGATGTTGAGAGCCTCACCTCCGTGGAAGCATCACGGGCGGGGCTATTGCTACCTTCAGCGATGGGTACCTCCCAGTCTCGGGGGTGGTGTGGACTCAAGAAAATAGCATGAACTGAAAAAATGATGAAAATTTTGTTTGAATTACCGGTTTGTCTCGAGGACTACGAGGGATGTCACTCTACATGAGATTTTCAAATTGCTTAGACACATCACACATGTGTATGTGGCCATGGATTAGAAGAGGATTTGGTTTTGTTAATTTCATCAAAAGGGAGGGAAATCAGAGAGCTATCAATAAGCTGAATGCCTATGGGTATGATAATCTTATTCTTAGATTCGAATGGGAAAATCTAAGGAAGACAATATTTTTAAATTGAAGCAAGCGAGACTTAAAATCAGCATCTTTCCTTGTTTCTATGGAGTGTTTTACTTATTTCCACTTTAGGTTTATAGGGTTTTTAGTGTTGATAGGAACAATTGTGTTTCACTTGGATGCACTGATAATTCTCCTTTTATTTTGACTTTCCATGTTTAGTATAAAAATTTATTTTTTTCACTATGAAAACTTATCAAATTGTAAACACCAAAATTGGGTAACACTCCTCTTGCCCCCTGTCGAATAATCAACTCAAACATATTCACCTAACCATGGCCCCTTTCACCCCACATTAATATTAATTTAATTAACTTAATTAAATTAGTACCCACCCTCATAATATGCATTACTTAATTATTTTAGTTAAGCTAATTTCCACCTCACCCCTCCACCTCACCTAGCCACCTCACCCTAGACCTATTATTGACATGTTTCCATAACTAACTAAGACTTGGTCCCAATTACCTTAATGAGCTAAGACTTAGTTCAACCCTAAAAATCAATGCCTACTATCCCTCTAACCACCTTCCCACTCATAAAAAATATAACGTTCATTCTAAATCCATGGATAAAGGAACAAACCTAAGATAAATGAGGGAGATCTACCATTTTTAGTAAACCTAGGAATCCCACCTTAACCGTCGCTGGTCACCCCTAAACCGACGCGGTCAACCTGGAACCATCTTCGGTTACCATTTATTCACCTTAGCAACCTTGTTTTGGGTTGGCACATTCTCGATAAAAAGAGGACGAGAGCGGAGCTGCATGTAAGTAGAACCGAGAATATTTTCATGCACTAGACATCCTGACCAGCACCATGATAGATCCGGAGGTATTGCATTCATAGAAGAATTCCAGGAAGCACTACTATGGCACCAAACACCATTATTTTGATCAAATTCCATCATCATTCAACCATCAAGCTTGTATCACAGTAAGTATACCTTTTACCAGCATAGTCTATTTCAATATAATAGCCTTGTTACTTGTTATCATCTTATACTTTGCATGTTCTTTTCCAATCTTCTACCTACTTGTAGACTCAGCCATTCCTCTACCCACACCACCAAATCACCCATTCTCTCCTCCTACACCCCTCTGAGTATACCTAAGACCTTTATAGACCTCCCTATCCATCCTTCCATCTCTGTTTAGCTTCAGTCCAACTCCTACAATCAGATCTCATTGAGTTCCTTTCACCCCTGAGGCCATACGGATGCCCGTCAGCCCATGACTTGTGCGTCGTCGGACTCTCCTAAACCATTATTGGTTACACTAGGTGACATCGGTCTCTGTGTTTCATACCTTTTCTAATAACAAAACCACATAACCTACTACCAAGTGACCTAAACAACCCAAAATCTGACCCTGACCAGTTCCAGTAACCTGACACCTACCTACCCTTCAGATTTGACTATAACCTAGCCTATTATATTATATTTTCTTATTGTGCTTGAATGAGATACCTAAATCATATCAAATACAGTAGGAATTTTCTTATTTCTTGCATTAATTTTTTAAAAACAGTGGATTGACAGCCATCTAGGGAGTATCACACTTCTTGGATCTAGCACACACTTAGGCGAGTCCAACTGTCATATATTATTTAACTATTATTTTGTGGTCTTGTTTTCTATTTCGGGTAGTTCCTCCTAGCCAAAAGGAAGCTCTCACGATCAACATTGGATCGAGAATTTAGACATGCAACAACCATCAACTAACCTTGACATAAAAGGTATTCCTCCTTGGCCCTTACTTACCTATCTGTTTCGTCTCGATAAAGTAAATAAAAATGTGAAACATTTTTGCATGCCCAGTGGGACCCATTGGGGTTCTATTGCATTTTCTTCATTCCTAGGTGAAATTTGTGTTTTTGTTTCCCTTTAAAAGACTTACACATTAATATTTTTCTCTAGTAATCTTCTCTGCTTTCTAATTTCTTTAAAAGAAACATTTCTATTGGTGTATTTAAAAAGGAATCATTCTTATTTCTTGCTTTCTACATTTCGTTAAAGAGCATACCCTCTCCTATTCATCATTTGCTTCATTGAACGTAATATTTTCGATTTGGGCTAAAAATTGGTTGCATTACATGCTTTGATTTGCTGCATTTAGCTCAAATTAAAATGAGGCAACCTATATGTTGGAATTCATGCCGATTGATGGTTGACACAAAGACTCGCATAAAGCACATTCTCTTTCTCTCTGTGTCTTACCAAACTACACAAAATTGAAATATACACATCTTTCTTAAACAACATCTTACCTAGGAACACTGTCGCAGATCACACAATCAGATTGGAAGGTACTCCCTAGCTCATTACTTCTGTTGAGTCATTATCTTAGAGGACGGCCCACCCCGCCATAACATAACCTGAAACCTCTCCTTTTAGATATCCTTCTTTGTAGGAAGCCTTCCTCACCAAAAACTCTATTCTAAGTTCATGAGTCAGTCTTCTAAATAGCATAAGCTCAAACACATTAAAAATCACTTGGTAGATACATGTTTTTAGTGTTTGATTGACGTGTGTTTTGAGGTGTGAGGATACGTTTCTCCATTTTTCCATTCTTTTTCCTTGCACACTCCACAATCATAGTTGGAGTATTCTGACTTCTTCTGAGTGTGTCAGGACTTCATTGCATCATCTCCAGACCTCTAGGTTGATTATTTATCTCACTCAAATTCACAAAAATCTATTTTTCTACATTTTCATAATGTAGGCATCGATTACCCACGATCGGCATCGGGTTTGCTTAGCGGAATCGGTTTTATGTTCTTTTGGGTTAAATTGACTAAAGAACACTTATTTCTTATTCTTTGTTTTCAAAGTTCTGTGAGTCTTTGTACTCTCTAGGCTTCGATAAACAATCATTATAAAACTTGTTCATCTAATCATCATCAATTTTTTGCCCATTTTGGTCAAAACTGTTCTTTTCTCATAGTAACCAACCTCGGTTACCCCTTAACCACAATCGGTCATCCTTAATCGCGTCGGTTACCTGTGTTGAATATCAATCAGATATATTACCCAAATCCACCTCTAAATACCTATTTTCTTCATTCTCACTCCTCCATGTGTCATACATGTAGGATACTGACATGAACTCGATATACATCCATTCACATGGTGTTGACTTGCAATCAAGCTAATGCTCTTATATTTCATGTGAGTCGTTAGCGCTCCCGCCTAGTCCTTCACCACCCTATGTCCTATCACCCATGGATCTAACCCTACCTACCACCATTTCCACAAGCAACAAGGAATTTGTGCGACTCCTTGATTAGAATCCCACGGCCTTATAGTTGTACCTTTCGCACTCTTCCACCTGGGACTCCTTAGGTTAGTTGATATATGACATGCACTGTATCCATCTATTACGCCCTTATTCCCATACGCATCAGCCCACACTAATGTGGCATTACCTTCACCTGCTTTACCCTAGTAGTTTCACAACTATGCCCCATACCCGTTATGTTCTGCATCTACAAAATCAGTCGCTTTTTGTGGTATCTATTTTCCCCTCATCAACCACCTAGACCATAACCTCATCCACACCCATTATCTCATAGATACCAATTGCAACAAAACCACCTGTCTTCATCGGTGACCCCTACTCCATTCAAAAATATTGTCCTCTTCATCCCTAATCTCTCGCCCCCAATCGCTACATTTAGAGTCCTTCACTGTGACGTCTCACCTATATACACATAATATCAACAACCCCTATCTCGTTCGTTTCTGTTCCGGATATATGCCCTTTATGTAGGTCCCCTATTCTCAACCTTCTTATTTGGCACTGCCATACACTGGAATGCCACCCACATCACATGTTCCATACCAGCCCTCCTATGCCACAGGAGGATCCCTTCCACCACAACCTACCAATGACCTCATCAAATTAATGATGGAAATGATGCGAGATCTTTGAAGCATCGGTTTTCGGATCACTTAATTATCTCACCTACGATGAAATATGTAATGATCCCATTCATCCATCCATCCCTATTTTCCCATACCTTGTACATTGGGAAATGCCAAAATTCAACCGTTTTAATAGTAAAGAAGACCCACAGTAGCATTTGCGGTCTTTCAAACATGGGTGTTACCTGATCACCCATGATGACGCTTTACTCCTATGGACCTTCCCGATGTCCTTGACAGGACCTGCATTGGACTAGTATAGTGGGCTACTAAGACACTCCATCTACTCATTTAATCAGGTAGCCCAAGCCTTCTTAGACCACTTCTCAATCAACATTATTAAGAAGGTCATAGTGGTGATCTTTAATCCACATGAAAGTACTATGATGAGTTTATCGCGACTTTATCACTCATTTGCGACCTAATTAACCAGCTCACATTTCAATTACCTCAAATTGAACTCATAGAGTTGTTTACTTAGGCTTGCGCTAGACACATCTCACCAACCCTACAGGTGCAAAAATTTTGCACTTTTGACGAGGCATTCACCATGGCACAAAATTGGAAATTCATGCTATTGAAGAGAAGAAAATTCAGCTACGTAACAAGAACATCGCGTTCAAATCAAATGATGCTTATTCATATTAGAAACCCTAAAACACCTATTGAAAACCCAAAGGATCTTCCAATGCCGTAGTTCTCAGGTGGCCCCCTCATCAATCAAACCCGGCCCAAATCTCCTTCTAATCTCTCTCCCATCCAAGCTTTCTAGTTAGAGACGAGAACAACGACAATACACTTTGATAGGAGAACCTTATTCTTCTGTTTTGGAAAATCTTATGAAGGTTGGCACCATTACCCTTCCACCTATAAAATTACACACTAGTTTTGACCACTGAGCCTCCCATACTGCATGGTATAAAGAACATGACTTTTGTAACTATCATCATGTCAAAGGCCATAGTAATGACAATAAGCGCATCACCTTTAATAATATCATCCAAGAAATTTTAGAAAATGGAGATCTAGTCTTGGATAGCCCGATTGCACCCGCTAACCAAAACCTACATATCTTCAAGAATCCATTCCCTAATCATGCCCCATCTTCTAAACAAGTGGTGACACTTCAAACAATGATAGTAATGTCCGTGAGGTCCACGCTATTTTGATGACATGCAGTTGCTTCCCATTTGCCTCATGTTCCTTCCATAAAGCGAAATCTTAGTCAGAGCTCCCTACTGCACAGAACCTATTTCATGTACTCCACCCACTGAGGAGTCCCCTTCATTCTATTTTTCACTTGTGGAAGAGCCTATAATTAGCACGGCTGACTTTGACCCCTCAAATTTCGAGTAGTTGTCAAGTGGCACCTGTCCTACTCATAGGAGATACATTTCCACAACCTAAATAATCACAAGGAGAGTCCACCTCATCGGCCCTTCCTCTCCTCTACCCATGGAGGATCCTATCGAAATACCATTTCCTTTCAATGACCATTGGCCATCAGACCTTCAAGATCTCGTTGATCTTCTTTCGGCTCTCTTACCCCAGTGCAGTCCGAGGCTAGCCATTTCCTTGTATCTCAAACACATTTTACAGGGATTTGTACTTGATCCACTTTGGCCCCGCTTACGACAGTACCATTTTCATGCTTGGTCGATCACCTGGACTATGTTGATAGAGCCTTACTTTGGGGATGCCTTCTACTACCCGTTTCAACCCAAATGTAATTGTCAATCGCCGACACCTCCACTATCTATCCAAAAGTGTTTGACGACCAAACCAAACACAACCACGACTCTTTGAAACACCTTCCATGTCACCACCCATGGCCAAAATCACACCTCTGCCCCATAACCCAACATACATCTACACCCAAACACCTACCCATGCTTGTATCATCTCCCTTACCTAAACCTATCACTACCTTAGGGGTCATACTGATAGCTAGCCTTACTCACCCACCCATAAAATTAGATTTAGCCACATCTTCTAAAACTAACACTAAACTTACCCCAACCCCTAAAAAGAAGACCCAACCTCCTAGGCCTCATACACCAACCTCGCCTACCACGCCATTATCACCTTCACCCCTTTCGTCCATCCTAGGACCTCACCCCTTGACCCTAGCCAAGCAACCTCCGTCCACCGATACCGAGAATGCAACAACCCACCTCCTCATCATGAACCTCTAATATACCCAAGTGACCCACACAACTTCCACCATCACCCGTAACCTTCTTACCACCCATACCTCCACTACCATCAATAACTTCTTCACTACCCATGACACTTTCTTCTCTTTCACTCACACCTTCTACCCAACCTCTACCACCCATCTCCGTAACACCTCGGTTACCCCCATGGGTAACCCATCCTCTTCCACCATCTTCTTTTCCCTCCACATCTCATACACTAATGTCATCTTTTCCCAAAAGGGGCAACCTAAAGCTAAAAATCTGCTACCCTCTAATAAGGTAGTTAAACCAACATGCCCATATCCAAACAAATGCAACCAAAACCTAAGACCACACCACACACCAAACTAGTAGACCAACCCACTCCCCCTCCTGTAAAGCCTCTTCCTCCACAATCAGCCGTACCTGCACCCAAACCCACATTCACATCCCATTGTGATCCACTATTAGGGTCCTATGCTAAAATCTTAACCAATATCCTCAAAAAAATTCATCACATTGCCACCCTCTTACACCTTATGACCCACTCAAACCCAAACTAAAATCTGCACCTACCATCGTGTCTTTAGGACATGATGTAGAAGCTGCAAGGCTTTAAAAACCACTCTTATCCAATTATGTCCTCTTGAATAAAATATTGACGATGCGATCTTATTGATGAGGACCCCATTTCACCTTCACCAATTTCCACAGATCTTATCCCATTACCTACTTTCAATGACCACAATCTCCATCCCCAAAACTCTTTGATCCACCCTCGAGATTTGATATTAACATAGTGCGTATAAGAGAGTTTTCCAAACCACCACCCAAATCCCAATGCGCCCTACTCATTTCACAAGGATCCTATCCCCACTAGGGTTTTGTCCCTCATGCCGCTATACCTTCCATGACACACCCTCTTCATCCAACTCCCCTCAAATTAACATGGTTCATGTTACCACCCATGTCCAGAAAGACAAAGGAAAGGAAAAGACAAGCTGGCCCATGAACCGACCCTATACTCAACATATCATCGTACCCATACCCAAAGTCATCATGCGAGGTCCTACATATCCTATTTTCGATAGGGTCACACATCACACAATGCCTAAATTCTGCACCAATCCCCCTCAAAATGTCCTTATATGACCTCGTCCAAACCTCTACATCACATCATCAAGAATTCATGGAGGTCCTTGATCTATTGATGTCGACCAAAAGAACCCACACTGTAGCCTCCATCATTACCCCTGCGTTTCCTCTCTCACTACATCATCACCTTCCTCTATGCCTTCACATACTCATCAAGAATCCTCCCTCATCTTTTCGGATGAAGAGATCGCTCCCTTCTAGTCAGAGCGACCCCGACCCACTCTTTTCATCACCATCTTTATTGATAATATACGCATATGACGCGTTATGATCGATGATGGTGCTAGTATTAACATCATATCCTCCCATGCATATGACAAAATGTGAATACCTACTAATTGCATGGATGGTAACCCGGTTATGCTTGCACTCCTTCAATGACGCCATGACCTCTAACTTTGGGTACCATCATTCTCCATGTCTGCGTAGGTCCCCAAACTATCCAGAAATTTTTATGTCCTGAAAGGAAGTTCCGATTATAAATTGTTTCTCGGCTGACCTTGGATCCACGCCATGGGTTGTGTCCCTTCGACTTTACACTTACCTCAAATTTGAACACGAGGGACATAATTATAGCATCCCTACGACACGTCACCTTTTAAGACTGTAGCATGCTATATCAGCCCAATGATGTACTTGTAGTAGTCAAGGCATATGACACTATCCCTACTTCACATTCACCTCCAAGCCCATCCACCAAAACTACCACTACCTCTCAGAAATCTAACCTTACTATCTCACACTCTTGTAGTAGTCTCTACCACTTCCTCACTTGTTTCCCCATCATCTAGCGAGCCGTCTATCCCTGCTTTACACACATACCAACTAATGATCCCTTGAAAGGATTTTTCAACACCTCACTATAGGGAATACCACTTTATAATATATCGACACCTTCCTTACCCATGCAAGAGTATGGAAACCTACGTCTACACCCCAGTTATGACATCCACATTAGTGACATTTTTCCTTATGACCCTCCCCACCTTCGCACTAATCTAACATATGGGGGACTTGATATGGCCACCTATAAACCCAAACCTCCATCCCAAACCCAACCATTTTCATCTGACCTACACTCCCTCACTAACCGCCGCTTCACTCACACTTTCCTCCACCGGTGTGTGTGGAAAGGATTTGTCTTCATATTTTACTGAACAGGACGCCACCATCTGTCATTTTATGTACCTCTTGTAAACAAAATGACCGTAGTGGCATTGGTTTTGATGCTCCACCTTCAAGAAGGTTCACGTTGACCTCATCCAAGAGAAAATATTCCCCATCTCATTCACCCACATTACCATCTTCACCCACGAGTCCATAGATCCCGAATCTATTCCTCCTAACTTTTTTTTTTCATAAACACCATTTCCTTGGGACCGCTAACCTATCAACGTGATGGCGAAGCTCCCTCTTCTCTCCCATTCCTATATCCTAACATGATTGATGATGATACACCTTCTATTAACATTGTTCAATGTTAGGACGATGAGTACATCCTCACCTACCTTGGTGCAGAATACTCTTATATTCATCGGTTGTTACCCTCTGAGACACAAACCATGTTGAACGAATCAACTATCGAAATCAACATTAACACTCAAGGACGACCCACACATTCTAAAGACTAGGCAATCCTTAGACGCTACTAAACAGGAAGCCTTCACCTCTTTCCTTCAGGACCATAGTAATGTGTTTGCATGTTCCTATGCCGATATGCCCAGTATTGACCCAAAAATTGTGGTTCACATTATTGTAACCATTCCTAATGCGAAACCCATCGAACAAAAGTTACGGAAAATGCATCCTCACATTTCTCTTGGTCAAAGAAGAGCTTTGGGGCCTTCTCTCGGTTTCCTTAATTCTACCCATTGACTATCCCCAATGGATTTCTAACATTGTTCTGTCACAAAGGTGACAGGGGGACTCCGCATTTGTATGGACTTCCATGACCTCAATCTCACTTGTCCCAAAATGATTTCCCCCTACCTAACATCGACTAACTAGTTGATCTCACCATTGGCCATGAAATTCTATCACTCACGGATGGTTTCCTCGGGATACAATCAAATATTACTAGCTCCAGGAAGATCAAAAAAAGATCGCCTTCATCACCTTGGGGTACTTTCTACTATCGAGTCATGCCTTTTGGCCTTAAAAATCTTTGGTGCCACATATCGTGAGCCGGGACTTATATCTTCCATGACATCATGCATCACATATTGGAAGATTACGTAGATGATTTTCTAGCCAAATCTAAACATCGAACCGAATATCTACCGTCCTTAAGGTCATCTTTGACCATCTCATCAAGTATGTGTGTGTCTTCAACAAAGAAGTTTGTCTTTACGGTGCTTTCGGAAAAATCCTAGGTTTCATCATTTATTTGCGTGGAATAGAATTCAATCTTGCTAAAGTAAAGGCCATTCGCAAATGCCTCTACCCACTAATCTCCATCAACTTGAAGCCTACAAAAAATTTGCAATCCATTTGTCATTTTATCTCATGACTTTCCTATTCTTGTCAACCATTTCATCATCTTCTCAAGAAAGATGTTTCATTCAAATGGGATGATGAATGTCATAAATCTTTCAAAGCCTTAAAACAATACCTCATTCAACCACCAGTGCTCATTCCTCCTAAGGATGACCAACCCTTTTACCTATATATTTCCACCACTGGAAATTATTTATGTGCCATGCTCACTCATCATGACGGATGAAAAACATCAAAGCAATGGTTTATTACATAATCCATACTCTTATGGACTACAAAAATAGATATACCCAAGCTAAAAACTCTGCTTAGTCTTAGTTTTTGTCACCACCAAACTCCGCCATTACCTACTCAATCACAAAACCTTCGTCATTACTAATACTGACCCATTACACTATATGTACGCCAAACCCTATCAACATCAACGTGTCACACGGTGGCTTATGCTTCTTGCCAACCTCGACCTCGAATTCATTCATTAGAAGTCCATTAAGGGATAGGCTATCACCTGAACAACTAAGCCGACATACCTATTTATGGGAATCAACCATCTAACTTTGATTTCCCAGATGAGTCTATAACTACCCTTTCCTTGGATGAACCGCTTACCAAATGACACTCTTCTTCGATGGCTCCAAGTGTCAGCGTGGGGGTGGGGCTGGTGTTATCCTCATTCCTCTTGATGGTGAACCTATTCCTTTGTCTTTCAAACTTGATTTTGATTGTACAAACAATATTTTTGAATACGAAGCACTCGTATTGGGTATCCAGGATGCCTATGCCTTAGATGTTAAAACAATCAATATCTTTGGTGATTCTCAGTTAGTCATAAACCAAGTCAATGGTATATACCATTTTTGTAATGAGATACTTCAAAAGTATAAGAATCACGTAGACATACTTTTGACCACCTTTTCTTATTCACGCATTTCAAACCACCCCACTTTCTACCAATAAATTTGTGGATACCATGGCTGCTTGGTTTCTCGGATACTGCTTCATCCCACTGACTCTAAAATATTTGTCATAGTACAAAGGCTATAATCACCCTCTTATTTACTTGGCGAGGTCTACTCCGTAGGAGCCATTTTCCCTAACCCATGTGACCTTTGGTATAAGCAATATGCAAACTATCTTTCACTTTCCATTTTACCCACTTATCTCACTCGTAATGGACAACGTGTCTTTCTTAAAGGTGTCTCCCGTTATGTCCTCATGGGTTTTCTTCTTTATAAGAGTGGCTTGACGACATTCTCGTATGATGCCTTACATGTTCTGAAATTCCCTACACCAATAAGGAAGTCCACGATGGATTTTGTGGAGGTCACTTTAGTGATTTATTTGGGTCATGTAAAACTCATTCTTCGCCTAGGCTATTATTGGCCAACCTAAACACGACTATTGTGATTATGTCAAGCGTTGCGTGAAATTCCAACAACATGCTAATCTTCATCACACACCTAGTCATGACTTACTGAGTCATACGAGACCTTTGGCCTTTCTCTTAATGGGGTTTGGACCTTGTTAATGAGATCAATCCCCATTCTTCACAATGCCACCAATGGATCATAACCACTACTGAATATTACACTAAATGGGTAGAGGCCATTCCCCTCATTTCTACAAAAGCCAAGAAGATATGTGAATTCATCAACCATCACATCATTTTTCAATTTGGTGTTACTGTCATCACCAATCCGGCACTATGATAATTCTTCACCGGGAACTCCTCGTCTATGATTATTTACTAATGCACACCTTTAGTTTGGTGGATGTAATGGAAACAAGAACAACAACATAACACAAGAATACCATCGACTATGATAAGACGGAATGATGACAAATTAGAAATATCAAAGTAAATAATAATATTAACATGAAATTATTCTGATCTCACCCATGAGGTACTTCAACAAGTGTTATGGGAGAAACTTTACAATATAGCTTTCTTGATTACACTTCTTAATGGCACACCTTTAAGCGATGGCTTCCTTCGCACACTTCCTACAATATTTCTCACTACTTCTTTCCATGCTAAATGAGGGGGTTAGCCTCTCTATTTATAGAACTTCCAGAGGCTTATCCATCTTATCTCTAAGATAGGATAAGAAATCCCTCTGACGAATCATATTCCATACCTTAACTCTTATACATGTACATGTAAGCTTATCTTTAAGATAAGATAAACCTTATCATTTTACATGGGTTCCACATTTTTAGACTTTTTACAAATAAAATACACAAAATATTTATGACCTCACTCCTTGTCCTTATTACCAATATAATATTTCTAATTCCTAATCACGTAGACCCTACTTCTCTAATTACCCAAACTTTGACATTTTAACATTACCGGACCACTTACGACAAATATTTACTTTTTACAACATTCCTATTGTACTTTGGTATTCATAGTACTCCACATTATTGGCGGCACCGTCTTGTGGCGCCGTTATCTTCTATCGGATGCTACTACTAATTATACTTAACACATCCTATTCATACATACATTAATGAAATAGAAATTACGGAGGAAAATTTTAGTGTCGACATCTTCCCCCTTCACTAGCTTCTACTCAGTCCTCGGAGTAGACTATTACAGTGCTTGGAAAATCTTGACTTGTCGTGGTTGACCCATTTCGTAATGGGAGTGCCATCAATTCCTCCGGTCAGTGCACGTACCATTTTCATGCACATTTCTTTATTTTGTAGGGCCCCATCCATTTTGGAAGAAATTTTCTGTCTTCTTTTTTTGTATACGGAATCATATCTAGAACCAAGTCATTCACATGAAATGGAGACCACAGGATCTTTTGATCAAAGTATTCCATACTGCTTCATTTTCTTCTTATGGCTTGTATCCTTTGCTATTTCTCTCATTTCCTCAGTGAATGAAGATGTACCAACCTTTCTTTTCTTGAATCACTTTCATCCATCCTTTCATTTTCATAACTCTCACGGTGGGAATATCAAACTCAATAGGAAGAAGCTGGATCAATGCCATAGGCCAACTGAAATGGGAGTATCCTGTTGCTGACTTTGATGTTGCCCTATATGCCCACAATCTTTGCATGAATCCTTTTATCCCATTTATGTACTGCAAGGCTGCATCTTTTGCTAGAATTTGACACAACACAAAATTTGTTCGTTCCACTGTCCATTTGTGCTTGGCTTGTATGTTGTTGCCTTCTGTGCTTAATAGAAAACTTATTGACTAGGGCTTCTACCACCTCATTAATGAAGTGGCTTCCTGATGATCATTACAATTTCTAATGGGCAACCAAATCGGTGACAATGCGTTCATACATGAACCTTGCCACTTCATCCATGGAAAGTTTTTTTGATGGCCTAGCTTGACCCACTTGGTTAAATAATGCTGTGGCAACTCAATATACTTATTTTGGCATGATGTAGTTGGAAGTGGACCTCTGATGTCTATTCCCCACTTTTCAAAGGGACCGAGGGAAGAATAGGACATAATGGGTGATGAAGTCTTACGGTTACCATGTGTTTGACAAATATCACATGTCTTACAATAATTATAACAATCTTTAAAAAGAGTGGGCGGTGATAACTGCATCAAGATCCTTCTTGCTTTGTAAGTTGTCAGAGAAGTGCCCTCCACATGTACCATTGTGGAATTCTTCTAGCAGTTCCTTCCCTTGATCACGTCCATTTGCCCTCTTGTCTTGTCCATCGAGGTCCTATTCGAAATAATACTCCATGCGAGAATAGAATATGGATGATGGCTAAGCTTGAGTAATCTTTCTCTTAGTCTTTGCATTGGCACCATCGGAAACTTGAATTCATTCGGATAATTCCAAATATCTATGTATTCACTAGGGATTGTGTCGAGGATAACAATCTTTGCATCGGGAAATCATCATCATCACAAGATGATCCTAAACCATCATAGGCTCGAGAGAGTGCATCTGCATTGACATGCTTCTTTCTGGCCTATCTATAATATCAAATTCAAATTCTTGTAGCAAAATTATCCATCTTCTTTATCCTCACGATGGGTTAGGCTTATTTGATATATTTTAGAGCACGATGATCATTCTGACTAGAAATTTTTCCCTAGCAAGTAATTTCTAAACTTCTTTACAACAAAAATGATAGCGAGCCTCTTTTTCGATTCTGGTATAATTTACCTCAAGCCTTTGCTCATTTTATGCTGCTCCCAAAGTAAATTGGATGTTCATTCCCATTTTCATCCTTTTGGCTCAAAGTACTTCCTAGTCTTTGCATCGAGGCATCGGTGTACACTGATGAATGGCTTGCTCAATCTGGATTCTTCAAAAAGCAGGTGAAGACACGGGGCTTCCTTGATTGTCCAAAAGCTTCATGCGCCTTATTTCAGTTCATAAGTAACATCCTTCTTCAAGAAGCTGGGTTAGTGGTCATGCGATCTTTGAGAAATTCTTGATGAACCTTCTATAGTAACCCACATGGCCTAAAAATGATCTCAACTTACTTCTATTAAGAGGAAATGGTAAATCTTTGATTTTGAAACTTTATCGGGATCGGTACCAATACCATCTCTGGATCTGACATGCCCTAACAAAACACCTTTAGAACATCCAAAGACACACTTTGTAGGGTTTAGTGAGGCTTGTGCTTCATCTAACCTTTGAAATGATGTCTCCATTTAGTGCGGGTGGTCAACTTGCTCCCATAGATGCAAAAATCATCGAAATACTCGATGAAGGTCCCGATGTAGGGTTGAACACCTATTCATCAAACGCTTATTTGGAATGTTTTGGAGCATTACCTGACCCAAAAGGCATAACTCTATAAGCAAGCGTTCCCCAAGGAGTGGTGAGCGTGGTCTTGACTGATCTTTCTGCTATACGAACTTGGTTGTAGCCCTTTATATCCATCAACAAAACTATAGCACTCTGCCATTACTTCGTCAAGATCGATCGAAAATGGAAGAGGGTAATGATCCTTCTTTGTTGCCTTATTGAGCTTCTGTAATCAACACAAATGCGTAGCTTCCCATTCTTTTTATTGAGATCACAATGGGAGAAACCCATTACGAATTCTCCCTGCAAATATGAATCTGCATTAAGCAACTTATCTATTTCTTCTTTTACAGTCTTGGAAAAATTAGGATTCATTCTATATGGCATTTCTTTATGGGCTTAGCACCATCTACCGGCTCAATAGAATGTTCTACCCAACTTACTTGACGGAGTTCCTTGTAATCAAAAGTGAATAGGTGTATGTACCTTGAAAGAGTGGAGGTAGGATTCCTTCTCACTCTCCATCACGGCATCACCAATCTTTATTTGTTGGAGACGATCATCAACTTCTTCTTGAGATAATTTTATGGGGTCATGAGTTGGTGTATTTGGAAGGATATCCATGTTGAAACATCAACCTCACTTTCTTCATCTTGGTGTCCACTTCTTTGGTACTAGAGTAATCGAGAGGATGTCCGATCATCGGTTTCATCACTTGAATCCACGAGGTTACGCCTTATGATGTCGAGGATCACATTTATCTTCACCCTCTCTCTACCACGTCCAAGTGTCATGAAACCTTCATTCCAGTGTAGTTTCTTGCATGAACTCTCCTTAGCCATGGTCTTCCCAGCAGCATTGGGTATGCAACAGTACCATTTTCATCACTGAAAGTCTACCACACATACCACACACCATAATGAGATATTGCCACATTTGAAACTACACCTTACGGTTTAGTTTTCCTTTATTTAATGACCTTAACATAAGTGTTGAAGGGCGATCAATTTTTAAACCCAACATATTCATTACAGACTCGGTCATTACATTAACTGCAGCACCTCCATCAACTAAGACATCATGAATTGAAATACCATTACATAATACCTCATCTTGTGGAGCATAGGGATCTGCCTCTGCCTCCAAAACAGGGACCTCAACCTCCTTCCTTCTTTGAGCATTGAGTCCACCTCATAACTCCCGCCTCTTCTCAGAAGACATAGCCAAGAGTTGACCATATGTAATATTTGCAGGCCTTTTGGACAGATCTTCCAAGATGGAGTATGGTCCTTGCCCCTGTGAAATCAGAAAATCCTGCACACCCAACTTTCTTCTCCTATGTTTCTTACTAGTTTCTTCTTTCATCTTCTTAGGATCATTTCCATCTTGATTATCTTTTTCTTTCTTTCTTTTTTTGTTACAAACACATCTACTTCATTATTTCTGCTCTTATCTACTACATCAAAAGAATTCACAGGTGCTTTTCCTTTATCATTATCTCCTTTACCAGATGTAGAAGCTCTATCTGGACAATTATACTTATAATGACCCTTTTTATAACAACCATAACAAACAACTTCAGAAATATTTCTTTTGGACCTCTATCTCCTCCTGAGAACTAAATTCCTTTCCTTGAAGAAGATTAATAGTTAAGCGACCCATCTTTTGAGCGAGATCTTCATACTCGGTAGATGTACTAGGAGAAATATTTGTGCTCATAGGGAGTGGTTGTGGATTACGGACCAAAGGTCTTTGGTGTAGGCTCTACTTTAGCAACAATTTCTTTGGGCTCCTCTTCCATGCTTTCTTCTTGCCTTCTTGCGATCTCCTTTGCTTGTTGATGGTGGTGGTGGGTGGTCATACTTCACTCGTTGTCGATCTCGGCTTCATCCAAGAATGAAGTGCTTGAGAGGAGATTATCCACGCCATTCATCAACCCATCCGCTAGTCCTTCCTTAGGATCGGGCATCGAGCTTCCTCCTTAGCTCTAGAACACGAGCATGATAATCCCTTATCTTCTCCTTCTCTCCTTGGGATAGCTTTGTGATCTCGATCATGAGATCTGCATATTTACATGTTGTTCACCAAATTCTTCAAGAAAACTTTCGGTTAATAAATCCCATGAATTTTTCACATTATCACCTAGTGTTTGAACCACCTAAGTCTTTGAACCATCCAAAAGGTAGGAAAAATTCAGTCCATTGTTCCCTTCTTATAAGGCCATTACAAATACAAGATCGCTTAAACTCTTGAATGAAAGAAGAAGCATCTTCATTAGATTGAGCTGAAAAACAGGAATCTTTCCCATTTTCAAAAGTAACCACCAGTGAAATACCAACTCACAAGTCTGATCAACAAGACTTATGTGCACAAATAATTGGAATCACTATACTAGAAAGTGACTTTACACCTTTCTACGGTAAAATAGAAATGACCACGGTAAACTATGGTAAAACTTGACTTACTGCGGTAAAAGCCCTGGCTTTCTTGTGGTAAACACTATTCACGATAAAAGTGAAATTCTTTGCGGTAAATACTATTCACGGTAAAAAGTGACTTTCTTTGCGGTAAATACTATTCCGACAAAAATGACTTTTTACCATGGTAAAATACTATTCATGGCAAAAATGACTTTACCATGGTAACTACTATTCATGGTAAAATGACTTTACCATGGGTTACATGGTAAAAACAAGGTTACCCTCTAATTGATTTTTGACTAAGTGGGAATATCTCTCGGAAAATCCACCAACGAGGAATGGTCCGACAGCGGAACCAAAATGTCATCACCAATCGGCACTATGATAATTCTTCACGGGAACTCCTCGTCTTTATGATTATTTACTAATGCACATGACCTTTAGTTTGGTGGATGTAATCTGGAAACAAAACAACAACATAACACAAGAATACCATCGACTATGATAAGACGGAATGATGACAAATCGAAATATCAAAGTAAATTATAATATTAACATGAAATTGTTACAATCTCACCCAGGTACCAGTGTTATTGACTTACTTGCCTTTCACAAGACTATGGGAGAAACTTTACAATTACACCTCTTGATGGCTTCTTGACACACCTTTAAGCGATGGCTTCCTTCGCACACTTCCTACAATATTTCTCACTACTTCTTTCCATGCTAAATGAGGGGTTAGCCTCTCTATTTATAGAACTTCAGGCTTATCCATCTTATCTCTAAGATAGGATAAGAAATCCACTCTGACGAATCATATTCCATACCTTAACTCTTATCACGTACATGTAAGCTTATCTTTAAGATAAGATAAACCTTATCATTTTACATGGGTTCCACATTTTTAGACTTTTTACAAATAAAATACACAAAATATTTATGACCTCACTCCTTGTCCTTATTACCAATATAATATTTCTAATTCCTAATCACGTAGACCCTACTTCTCTAATTACCCAAACTTTGACATTTTAACATTACTTAGGACCACTTACGACAAATATTTACTTTTACAACATTCCTATTGTACTTTGGTATTTACCGTACTCCACATTATTGGCGGCACATCTTTGCGGCACCGTTATCTTCTATCGAACCGCTACTACTAATTATACTTAACAACATCATACATTAATGAAATAGAAATTACGGAGGAAAATTTTAGTGTCGACAGTTCCTCACCGCCTCATCACGATAATGGAAAACAATTAAAAATAAAACCCTACACAAACTATACGGCGCTTTTGGCATCTAGCTCGGTTTCTCATCACCTTATTACCCGCAAAACCAATGGTCAAGCCGAATAAACCAATAAAACCTTGAACAAAATTCTTATGAAGGTAGTCAACGATCTTTGGGAAAGATTGGCATACACACATTCCTTTTTACTGTGGGCTTATCGCACTAGTATTAGCACTTCGACTGCTACCACACCATTTTCTCTCGGTCTACGGTACCGAGGCTGTCTTACCTCTTGAAATCTAGATTCCATCTCTATATCTCACTACAAGACATGCTCAACAACAATGACTTTTGCCAATATCGTTTGAGCGCAACTTGAGTTATTAGATGAATGACATCTCCATGCTCTCGACCATCTCCAAATCTACAAAAACATATCGAACATGCCTATGACAAATGTGTTTCTTAACAAAATTTTAGGTCGGTGACTCATCCTAAAGGAAAATCAACATGTAACCAAAGAGAAGAAAAGTAAACGGGAAAATTTTCTCCTAGTTGGGTCGGACCCTATATCATTACCCATGCCTATGGATCAGATACTTATCATTTATCTTCACACAAAGGTAAACCCGAACCCGAGCCCCTTAATGCCTTACATCTTCAACCATTTTATTGTTGACATCAAGTTCTATCACTTTACTGTTAGTTGATCACTCGTCCCTCAAAACCGTCCACTTTTTGGCTCATTTTGAGGATCCACGACTAAACAAGAATCATGTGATTACCCGTCACCTTCCAGCCTTATCTTCAATATGAGTACGGGGCTCTCCTCATAACATGATTCTCATGGATACTTTTTGTCTCCTCTAGGATGGAATCCCATGGTCATTCGTCACTCAAAACCACCCCTTTCATAGTTAACACCTAGGTACTATGGTTTTGTTGTCTGGATAAGAACCTACTCTTCCTTTATAGTCTTTTCCATGACTTAAACGTAAAAAAAAGGGATGCAACTCCTTGAGTAAAATTTCCAAGCAAAAGATGAATCCCTCAAAAGGGACATCTCTTCACTCTAATTCTACCAATATAGATAGAACTACTCCCTTGAAGGAAAAATATATAAATTCATTACAAAAATATAATAAATATCTAGAAGCTTCCCGCATCGATCAGCTTCACGAAGACCTCAAGGAGATAATATAATCATCCCATATAGACTTCCCACATCAATCAATCTATTAAAAACAAAAAAATGAAGAAAAAGATGAAATTTTCATCATGGACTTGCCTATTTTTTATCTGGGTTTCTTATTCGAAAGACACACTTTCGTACACTAAGTTACACTAAACCACCCATTCTCACCTCCTTGCCTTTTTAGCCTAATTTCCTCGTTACTCAAGGGACTTACCAAAACCGCAACATTTTCGTGATTATATGACTTTCTTCACCCTTATAATGGTCCATTATGCAACGCCTTTAGGGTCTTATGTCAATGAGCCCCTCCAGGTATAGTTGAATCATTGGGGTTCTTATCAATTAAGTGGCTCTTTTACCACCTCATACCATTTGCCTTCTTCATTCCTTATTGATTATCCTATATAGGACCAGATCATCGACACTTATATTTAAAAACCACTCAACCATGCCTACGACCTAAACTCAATCATGCCTATGACCTATATTCAACCATGCCTAACACCTTTCCACCCCTTCCTCTACTTCCTCCTGATCTTCCCTAGCTTATGGGAGAACTACATCGGGCACGAGGTCCTTTTCATCGGGACTATGTAGGAAGCACTTCGAGGGCATGGGGCCCTTGGAGGTTAGCTCGGCCACACTTTACCCTAACCAATTATACCCTAATCAATAGCTGGGAATTAAACCAAACAAGCAACAATTGTTAAACATCTTTACCATCATAACTTACATTCATCTCATTACGTCTATCATTTATTTACCATAATCATACATTTTCCTACAAATCATCTTAACACGATCCATACCATCATTAATTGCACAAATTAATGAATTAGAAATTCAATCAACTATAAAACCCTGACTCAACCATACCTAAATCACTCGACTCAATCATACCTAAACCAACCTTTGACTCGTAAATGCCTAAACCAACCT
The DNA here is from genome assembly GCA_018340775.1 of Taxus wallichiana var. yunnanensis. NCBI lineage: Eukaryota > Viridiplantae > Streptophyta > Pinopsida > Cupressales > Taxaceae > Taxus > Taxus wallichiana. The sequence continues at coordinate 204,790,787 of CM031233.1, read as the reverse complement.
TTGAATCAATCATACCTAAACCGACCTAACTTTCAACCATGCCTAAATTGCTGACTCATTCATACCTAAATCATCCCTCGACTCAATCATACCTAAACCAACTTTGACTCCATTATGCTATGACTGGCTCAATCGTACTATAACCTGACTCCACCATGCCTATGACTTGACTCAATCATGCCTATAACTTGACTCCACCATGCCTATGACCTGACTCAATCATGCCTATGACCTGACTCCACCATGCCTAAACATACCTATTTTTCATCCATCTATACATAATAATCAAATTCTACCAACACAAGTACATCATCAACTAATCATCCATCTCATCATAAAAATATGTGTATCCATACAATATACACTGATGCCAAATAATAATCACAATCTCTCAAAAATCTCATATACAACCTCACCATATTCAAGCACGTAGGTTGGTATATGATCAAAAATAACAAAAAATCTCATATACATCCTCACTATCTTCAACACACAAGCCGGTATTTATGAAAAATAAACAACTATACAAAAGCAAGAGATACATATAGCTATCGGACATCACCTTCTTAGATATCTTCCAGCCATTTGTCTCACTGTCCTCCTCCTCCTTTGTGCCCGTATAATGTCCATTGCTAACATCTCACCACCCACCATCAGTCTTGGCCGGATCTCTACTGGTACCTCACATGGGGATAGCCTCCGTGAATTGGTGGCCTCTCCTTGACCCTATGTCGAGGATCGATGGCCCCTTGTGCTCTCCACATTGTGGGTGTGTGACTGGTCCTCTCACTCGAGGCTTGTTGTGCTCTATACTCTCCATAGGATAGGAAATCTATCCCTGTGGCCATCAGCTGATCCTGATAATACCTCACCTCACCTAAGGCATCCCTCAACCTACCTATAGGTATTGTCTATGGTGGTGCCATCGGCCTCGACCCCTATACCTATCTATCGGGACCTGTTCCACTTTGGTACTATGAAGAGGACCCACGTCCTGTGTTTTTCCTATCTTGAGGGACCTTGTCTGCCCCGCCCTACTGTATCTAGGCCTAAAGGGCCATAACCTATTCCTTTGTAGTGGAAAACTAGCCCTACAACCCTGTAATATATGCCTATAGGGTGGCCACATGTACCCCATCCCATCCCCACCTGTGTGCGGGTACTGTCCCTATACTTACCTCGGCTTGTAGAGTGGTCACATGTGCCTGTAATGTGGCAACATGTTCCTATGAACCTATCAAGTGCCCTTGTACTATCCCCAGTGTGTAATCGGGTAGCCACCTACCGCCTTAGGGCATCCCCTCGCACTTTGTGATGGTGGCTAAACACGCTGCCTCGGCCATGGCAGTCTTACTACTCGTAAATGTGCAACCCACCATTGTATGTATCTATCAAGTAACCCCCGCATCATCAATCCACCGGTCTCTACTACTGCTCCTCCTTACTTATCAGTATTGTTGGGTGTGGTAGAGGCAGAGGCCTCTCCATGTCATCCCTCCTATATTGTGGGAAGGGTGGGGGTATATCTCAAGTAGCCCAATTTGTTGGTTTCTAACCCTATCATTAGGTATCATCTCATGCTCTCTTGCATGTCACCCCTCTATCCATCAGAGCAGATGTAGCTCTTATAGCTACTCTGCCATCCACCCATATGATGGAAAACCCACATATGGCCTCCAAATAATGTCCATGCCTGAATAACCCCTCTAGTAAATTCTATAATAGGCTACATCATGTGTAGCCCTAGAATCGCAGTGCTCTCAACGGATCGATGCCCATCACCTATAGCCTACTCGGACCAAGCCCGTCTCAAATGCATCCAGACGAGCATACCAATTGGATGCACACACATGATGTGCTCGTATGCCCAACAGTGTAGTAGAAACGTGTAACATAGGATGAACCTCTATAGCCTCCCATAGGCCCATAACTCTCTATATAGTTGCACCAAGAATGTTGGTGCCCATGCAAACCGAGTCCTATCCTCCATCATATCATGAAGAACCCCCATATATGCCCGTGGGAACCTCCCACCCTCCACGTTTGGTAATGCAAAACAACAAAATTCCTCCATCAGCAACACCACAAGCCTCATCTCCTCGGGACGGGCCCCGATACATATCTTCGTAGCTCATACTGGCGTTATGGAACCTCATCTCTGCCAGCCCCTTGCCAAACATGGTCAACATCAACTCCTTAGATGCCTATGAGGAGATAGAATACACCTACGTCCCCACTCTCGGTATTCGCGGGATCCTATAAACATCCTCTAGGGTGGTATGATATCACCCATTGGCGGATGAAAGGTATTGGTTGTTGAGTCCCATCTCTCGATGAGGGAGACCATCAAACTCAGCTCCCGAACTATGTGTCGGTAGCGTTTGATCCCTATCAAGCTAACCTCGCAACATGGCGCCAATCATCGGTTGCCACACTACCTCGTACCTCCACAAACAGCAGCAATACCTATCCCACATCCATATTGGTCCCTTTACCCGCCTCTAAAAACACAAACATATTGTAAAACCTTCCCATACCAAACACATATTATACCCAATAAACCTTGTCCCTAACCCTTATTACTTATTGTACCCACTCTACCAATTTTCCCTTGCTAAACCAATATTTTCATGCACCTTATACCTATTCCCTACTCACTACCCTTTGTAAACATATTACCCTTACCGTTATCACTCCCCTTACTTCTATCTCCCATCCCTTACCCTTCTTTTCCCAGCCTTTTCTACCTATTGATCTATTCTCCTCTAAACCCAACCGACATCGGTTCCTTATGATCAGCATCGGTCCCTTGTGACCAACATTGGTCACCTGCTACATAACCGATGTCGGTAGTTTCCAACCGATATTGAGCCAACCCTTGACCGGTGTTAGCAGCACATTGCGGAGCCAAATCCGATTCAAACCCCCACATTTTCCAAACCTTTTACAAACTAGCCTAATCACCAATCCTACCCTACCCAAAGCTAACCTAAACCCCTCCCCACCCCTATTTACCCAACCTCGGACCTCCCCTCCCTCATTTCACCAATTTTACCCACAAATTTAATTATATTTCCCTACCCAAAAACCCATACCCATATCACCCTTTTCTATTTACATATGAAGAAAGGTTGAGAACCTACCTCATCCTAGTGTCATCGGCGTGGTGGCATGTCTGGCTGTTGTGTCGGTGGTCCACCTGAACCCTCTCCCACCTCCGCCATGCCATAATCTACCTCCAATATCTCCACCAATCACCTCACTCGCCTCTCGTGGACCCATCTACCTAGATCCTCTAACCAACCAGATCTCTCCACCTCAGTAGGATCTTATCCCTCATACTTTTTTCTCGACAAAGCACAACTCGTTCAGTGCTCTGTCATTTTCCCTATTTGGTAAATTACAAATGATTCCGCAAAAGTGGAAATTTCCTTTTTGACAACACCACTGAATTGGTGGCGTCGGTTATACCTGCACCGATATCAATCTTGTGCCCTAGTAAACCGTGGTCAATTATACCTACACCGACATTGGTCCTATGCCCTAGAAAACCGTGGTCAATTTACCTAGACCATCATCGGTTAAGCATGACTAACATCGGTTACCTGTCATACTCCTGTCAATACCCTTTCCCCATTTCTGACCAAAATTTACCCTTCCCACCACCTTCTTGACCTTACTCACCCTTATTGCCACCTACCTCCCCACCCATCTTACCTACACCCATCCTACATTGCATTAAGGGACCTGTTGTTTTTACCCATACCTTGGTCGTACCCATACTAGTGACTTATATGCCTTGACCCAAAACGTTGTTCGTGACCTTTGAACCCATGTGCTCAGTTATACCTTGCGGAGTTGTTACCTGTGTTGTTTAGCCTACTGACCCTTACCTTGCCTATTATCATGTTGTTTATCTTGACCTGACCTTTGGTGTACCGGAACATACCTAAACATTCCTGCACCTGACCTCTATTGTGTTTCTACACCATATCCTATACCTTGGATACTGGACTCACTTCAACCCTATTTGGATAGACTTATCGACCTTGGACGATGTAGAGTTTTGCAAGGTTTTCACACTGTATCGCGTGCCACGCTAGTTTATACGTGTGTGTACGTTCTTTATCACACTACCTTTGACCCTGGCCCATTTCCTATTTTCCTAATTTGACCTTTACCCCATTACCCATTTTTACCTCCACCTACCCTACCCACACCTACCTACCTAACCGTTGATTAAGTGGATATTCCCATGTCCTCACTCATTGCATCTTGCGATGATGGTACCTGTGTTGCTCAGCCTAATAGCCTTACCTTGCCTATGGACGTGACCCTTATCTAAACAAACATTGACCTTTTGAACTTTTAGATGTACAGAACCACACCTACACGTTCCTACATCTTACCTCGTTGAGTTCTGGACCGTATCCTTTACCCTAGATACTGAGACCTCAACAACCCTTGTTTGGATGACCTTTATGACCCTAGCTAATGTACATTTGTTATGTTGAGAAACCCTTGTATCTCATGGAATTTCACAACATGTACATATGTCTGAATTATCTACCTAATTACCCACCCTACCTCTTTCCATAACCATGTCCTCAACCCTATCTTTTTTCACACCTAGTCCTATTTTCTCATACCACCCACCTCCTCATTTTATCAAACCACTCACCACTTCCTTCTCTCACCTCATTAGTTCCTAGTTTTAAGGGGCTACCTTCACACACACACATGGGGTAACCACATCTTATTTTTATCAGTGTCACTTACCAATACAAGCTACGCAACAAAAGGGGCAAAATGTAGACACCGAAATTTGGTCACACTCACGTTCGCCCCCATCGAATAATCAACTCAAACATATTTACCTAACCATGGCCCCTTTCACCCCACATTAATATTAATTTAATTAACCTAATTAAATTAGTACCCACCCTCACAATATGCATTACTTAATTATTTTACTTAAGCTAATTTCCACCTCACCCCTCCACCTCACCTAGCCACCTCACCCTAGACCTATTCTTGGCATGTTTCCATAACTAACTAAGACTTGGTCCCACTTACCTTAATGAGCTAAGACTTAGTTCAACCCTAAAAATCAATGCCTATTATCCCTCTAACCACCTTCCCACTCATAAAAACACAACGTCCATTCTAAATCTATAGATAAAGGAACAAACCTGAGCTAAAAGAGGGGAGATCTTCCATTTTTAGTAAACCTAGGGAATCTCACCTTAACTGAGGTGCCGTCACCCTAAACCGAATTTGGTCAACCCTAAATCGTCATCGGTTACCCTTTATTTACCTTAAGAACCTATTTTTGGGTTGGCACATTCTGAGAGAAAGAGGACAAGATGAGAGTTTCATACAAGTAGAACCAGAGTCTTTTCACGCACCCAGACATCCACAACCAACGCCAGACAGATCAAAGGTATTACATTCACTGAGAAGCATTCCGGGAAGCAATACTTTATGGCACCAAACACCATTCTTCGATCAATCTGCCACCATTATTAAACCATCAAGCCTATATCAAAGTAAGTATACCTTTTACAAAGCATAGTCTATTTCAACATAATACCCTTGTTATTTATGTTATCATCTTATACTTTGCATGTTATTTTTATATCATCTACCTACTTGTAGACTCGGCCATTCCTCTACCCACACTAAAAAAATCACCCATTCTTGCCTCTCGCTACCCCCTCCGAGTATACTTGATACGTTTACAGACCTCCTATCCATCCTTCCATCTTTTTTTTAGCTTCATTCAAACTCCTACAATTAGATCTCATGGAGTTCCTTTCACCTGACCATCATACCGACGCCGTCACCCATGACCATTGTCATCGGTCTCTCCTAAACCATTGTCGGTTACACCAGACTGACATCGATCTCTGTGTTTCATACCTTTTTCCAATAACATAACCACATAACCTACTACCAAGTGACCTAAACAACCCAAAATCTGACCCTGACTAGTTCCAGTAACTTGACACCTACCTACCCTTCAGATCTGACTATAACCTAGCCTATTATATTATATTTGCTTATTGTGCTTGAATGAGATACCTAAATCATATCAACTATAGTAGGAATTTTCTTATTTCTCGCATTAATTTTTTTTAAACAGTGGATTGATAGCCATCTAGGGAGTATCACACTTCTGGATCTAGCACATGTTAGGCAATCCATTGTCATATATTATTTAACTATTATTTTTTAGTCTTGTTCTCTATTTTAGGTAGTTCCTCCTAGCCAAAAGGAAGCTCTCACAATCAACATTGGATCGAGAATTTAGAACACACAACAACCATCAACCGACTAAGCATAAATAGGTATCCCTCCTTGGCCCTTACCTCTATTTGTTTCATCTCAATAAAGTAAATAAAACAGGTGAAAATTTTGGCACGCTCGATGGGACCCATCGTGGGTTCTATTGCATTTTCTTCATTCCTAGTGAAAGTTGTGTTTTTATTTCCATTTAAAAGACTTGCACATTAATATTTTTCTCTAGTAATCCTATCTTCTTTCTAATTTCTCTAAAAGAAACATTTGTATTGGTGCATTTAAAAGGAATCATTCTTCTTTCTTGCTTTCTACATTTCGTTAAAGAGCATACCCTCTCCTATTCATCATTTGCTTCATCGACGTAATATTTTCGATTTGGGCTAAAAATTGGTTGCATTACATGTTGATTTCCTACATTTAGCTCAAATTAAAATGAGGGAAACCTATATGTTGGAAGTCATGCCCAATCGATGGTTGACACAAAGAATCATAGAATGCACATTCTCTTTCTTTGTGTGTCTTACCAAACCGCACAAAATTGAAATATACACATCTTTCTTAAACAACATCTTACATGGGATCACCTATTAGTGATCACATGATCAGATGGAAGGTACTCCCTAGCTCTTGACTTCGTTGAGTCATTATCTTAGAGGACGGCCCACCCCCTACCATAACATAAACACGAAACCTCTCCTTTAAGATATCCTTCTTCGTAGGAAGCCTTCCTCACCAAAAGCGTATTATAAGTTCATGAGTCGAGTCTTAAATAGCATAAGCTCAAACACATTAAAACCACTTGGTAGATATGTGTTTTTAGTGTTTGATTGACATGAGTTTTGAGGTGTGAGGATACGTTTCTCCATTTTTCCATTCTTTTTCCTTGCACACTCCACAATCACGGTTGGAGTATTAGACTTCTCTTGAGTGTGTCGAACTTTATTTACATCATCTCCAGATCTCTGGGTTGATTATTTATCTCACTCAAATTCACAACAATACATTTTACCAGCATATTCTATTTCAACATAATAGCCTTGTTATACATTTATCATCTTATACTTCGTGCATGTTCTTTTTCTATCTTCTACCTTGCATAGACTCACCATTCCTCTACCCACACCACCAAATCACCCATTCTTTCCTCGTACAACCCTATAAGTATAATTGATATGTTTGCAGACCTCCCTATCCATCCTTCCATCTTTGTTTAGCTTCATTCCATCTCCTACAATCGGATCTCATGGAGTTCCTTTCACCCCGACCATACGGATGCTAGTCACCATGGTGTCGCCGGTCTCTCCTAAACCGTTGTTGGTTACACCAAACCGACATCGGTCTCGTGTTTCATCCCTTTTTCCAATAACAAAACCACATAACCTACTACCAAGTGACCTAAACAACCCAAAATCTAACCTTGACCAGTTCTAGTAACCTGACACCTACCTACCCTTCAGATCTGACTATAACCTAGCCTGTTATATTAAATTTGATTATTGTGCTTAAATGAGATACCTAAATCATACCAAATACATTAGGAATTTGCTTATTTCTTGCATTAATTTTTTTAAAAGCAAGTGGATTGATAGCCATCTAGGAGTATCACACTTCCGGATCTAGCACATGATAGGCGATCCACTATCATATATTATTTAACTATTATTTTGTGGTCTTGTTCTCTATTTGAGTAGTTCCTCCTAGCCAAAAGGAAGATCTCACAGTCAGCATTGGATCGAGAATTTAGAACGCGTGTAACAACCATCAACCGACTAGCATAAATAGGTATTCCTCCTTGGCCCTTACCTCTATCTATTTCATCTCAATAACGTAAGGAAAACGGTGAAACACAAATATTATTTTTTTAATTTGATTTTGAGATTTTTTCTCATGGTGATGTTTTTTAATTTTTATTTGTAAGGATATTTGAGTTTCTTCAAACCCTTAAGGTTTATTCCAGATGCATGAGGATTTCTTGACTTTTCCCATTTATTGCGTTAGGGCGACAGTGATGGCGTCCGGAAGAGTGAGATTTGGGGATATTGAATATGAGGATAATGTAGATCTAGAATTTATTCTACCACCGCTGAATATCATCGAGCTAGACAAAGAAGATCGTTGAATCCAAGTTGATGAGGAGTAGAAGTTGGTTTGCACCACTACCATTGACATCTACAAAGTGTCCAAAGTACACGTTAATAAGTGTAATCTTGAGCACTTTGCGAGTGGCACAAGTTCATCATCATTGCACAACTAGGAACCCTACTAGAACAACCACACCTACCGAGATCCAAGGCTGACGAGTCGGAAGTCCGGTGGAGATGCACTATTCGGACTCTCTCTCACTCCAAGGGTAGTGTAGTGCTCATATTTTTTCATATCTGAAGTAATAAGGATGATGAATGCACATTAAAATGTGCTTACTGAGGATATTTACTCTTGCTATGCCACAAACACCTTAAGAATGGATAAGACCATTATGGGCCTCACCTCGGTGGAAGCATCACCGGTGGGGCTATCGCTTCCTCCGATCTTTGGGGGCATCCCGATGCTCAGTGCAGTATGGACCGCTCTAGTGAAACCATGCACCGTAGAAATGATGAAAAATCTATTTGAGTTACCGGTATCAGCAAGGACCATGAGGGATGTCAATATGCATGAGCTTTTAAGTCGTTTGTACACATCACACATGTCTACGTGGCCATGGATAAAAAGATAGATTAACAAGGGATTTGGTTTTATTAATTTCATCAATAGGGAGGACACTCAGAGAGCTATTAATAAGATCAATGCATATGGTTATGATAATCTTATTCTCATAGTCAAACAGGCCACTCCAAGGTAGACTTTTTTTTAAAATTAAAGAAAGGAAGACTTAAAATAAGGCATCTTTCCTTCTTTCTACGAAGTCTTTTACTTATTTCCACTTTATGTTTTGTAGGGATTTTAGTGTTGATAGGATCAGATGTGTTTCACTTGAATGAAATGATTTTCCTTTTATTTTGACTTCCCTCATTTAGTATAATGATTTATTTTTTCACTAAAGAAAACCTATCAATAATTAATTTTTAAATTCATTTTAACATTTTTTTCTCATGGAGATGTTTATTTATTTTTATTTGTAGTGAAATTTGATTATCTATAAACCCATAATCTTTACTCCCGGACACGTGAATATTTCCTTTCTTTTCTCATTTCTTGAGTTAGAGATGATAGTAATGGCCTCTCTCGCTCCAAGGGCGGTGTGATGCTCATAATTTTTCGTATGTAGTAAGAAGAGAAATCACTGCACATCAAAATGCCCTTACAAGGATCTCACCCTCATTCATGCCACATAAACCTTAACAAGGGATAAGTTCATAGAGGGCCTCGGCTTCATTGGAAGCATATCTTGTGGGGTTGTCGCTACCTCTATTGGTGGACACCTCCCAAAGTGTCGTGGGTGGCATGGAATGCTTTGGCGATAACATATGCCACATAAATGATGAAAGTTATGTTTGAGTTACCTTTCGGTCCGAGGACCACGAGGGATGTCAATCTGCATGAAATTTTCAAGTCATTTGGACACATCACATGTGTCTACGTGGCCATGGATCAGAAGATGGATTAGAAAGTGATTTGGTCTTATTAATTTCGTCAACAAGGAGGATGCTCAGAGAGCTATCAATAAGATCAATGCCTATGGTTATGATAATCTTATTCTCAGATTCGAATAGGCCACTCTAAGGTAGAATTTAAAAAAAAATTAAAGCAAGGAAGACTTAAAAGAAAACATCTTTCCTTCTTTTTATGGAGTCTTTTACTTATTTCCACTTTAGGTTTTGTAGGTTTTTTATTGTTGATAGGATCAATTGTGTTTCACTTGAATGTAACAATTCTCCTTTTATTTTGAATTTCCTCATTTAGTCTAATGATTTATTTGTTGTCACTAAATTAAACCTATCAAATATTAATTTTTCAAATTCATTTTGATGTTTTTGCTCATGGCGACGCTTGTTTATTTTTATTTCTAGGGTGATTTGAGTGTCTGCAAACCCTTAATATTTACTTCGAGCGTGAGGATTTCCCAACTTTTCACATTTCTTGAAGTGTTTCACATGTCTTGAAAGTCATTAGCCTAGTGGCTTCTAGCCCGTATAAAAAAGAAACATGTCCAGTTTATTGTTTTCTTTGAAAAATGTTAGATTCTATGAAATCATTCAAATATTTTCCCAAGATCTCGCATGGTTCATTGTTAATGACATTTTAAAACAGATAGGAACATTATTCCAAATAAAAATTAAATCCTAGCGGCCACTAGCTCATATAAAATAGAAACATGTTATATTTATGGTTTTACATATCAATGTTGGATTCCCTGAAATCATTAAACAATTTTCTAAAATTGTATAGTTTAATATTAAATAAATTTTAAAACTAATAAGAACCTTTATTCTAAAGGAATAATTAAATCTGTGTGGCCACTATCCCACACTGCACATGACATGTTCGGTTTATTATTTTACAGATCAATGTCAGATTCCAATATTTTGATTTTGGATTCCAGTATATGGGACTTTGGAGTGCAGTAAATTCCAATATATGTGATTTTGGATTCAATATATGTGATTCTGGATTCCAATATATGCGATATTGGAATCCAATATGTGCAATTTTGGAGTCCAGATAATTCCAATATTTAACATTTTGGAATCCAAAACTAGTAATTTGATTCCAAGTATTGCGTATTTTTGCTTCTCGGATTGGAATAAGTCCAAATTTAGTGAAATAAGAATATTTACATTTGCTAATATTTCCTTTCAATATATTTTGGATAATGATCCACCCTTTTATATTTAAGTTCACATCAATAATATAGGGATTAAACAAGATTTAGTTGATAATGATTATGACCTTAACATTTGTAATCTACCATTCCTTTAGCAAAATGGCCTTTTCGAAGCCTCCTTAACTCCATCATCTATTTTTATTCACGGATTTATAATATTCTCGAAAATGGTCTTATGTACAATCATACCTCCCAATAATGTTGGTCCATGTACTTTTCCCATCTCATTCTATGTAATTCCTAATAATATTAATTATAATCTTCTTCTCAGATGATCTTAAATCCATGCCATGCATGTGGTCCCTTCAACCCTTCATGTGTCTCTCATAATTATATACCAAGATGTGGTTTGTGAGGCCCTAACACATCCCTCCCCATTTTCCTTTTGCAACACTATTGACCATTCACCTAAAACCCCTACTTCTACCACATCTCCTCCTAATTTCACAAAGTATGGTTATGGGTATCAGTATATGCTTCATTAAATTTTCATTGGCACTAAATTAGGAAAAAATGGAAAGGGATCCACAGAGCCTCTTTCTATTCTCCTACAATCCACTAAACTTTGCATCATATATATCCCTCCACATGTTCCTTTTATTCCCATCGCACATTCTCCCGAGGTTTACACTACTTCACTATACCCTGAGCCTATTGATGACCCCCTGTTTCTCTCACTTGGATTGAATTAGATACATTCCTTATTGATGATGCTCTATTCAAATACATGGGAATTATTGTCCAAAATAAGCCCATGCTTAATTTTGGTCAACTATCACCATTTTTTCCCTTTAGTGCTTCAAAATATGATTTTATATATATTTGAAGTACTCGAGGATCCCCGAAAGCATCTTCATCAGATAGAAAATTTCTCCCTCTTTGAAAATGTAAAAATTACTTCTAGCTCTTCATATTTTTCAAGTGTCGAGCATGGGGGATTTTTGTAGTTCTGCATCTATCGAGGCCTCGGGGATTTTTTTTGTTTTGCGGTGACGGGCCTAGGGGATTTTTTTGCGCTTCTACACTATGGGGGCCCGGGGTTTTGGCACTTCGCATTTTTACGCTTTTCAATTGTGTAGTTTGTAATTTTAGGCCCTGGATGATTTTTTGTAGTAAGTATTCTTGTCATCCCTTGTGCAGATTAATGAAAATAAGAAAACGTACTCGGCTCTCCAAAAAGTGTAGTTCAGGGCATCCCGGCCACCGAATTAATGAAGTGTGGTATCCATTTATTTTCCAAGCAAGCAAGACATCATGAAGGAATGGCCGTGACAAGCTACCCATGACCATTTTCAGAAATTTAATGCATTTTGTTTGTGGGTGCAAGCAAAATTGGAGTTTCCCTCTTCTCTCTCACACACATTCTTTTATATATCGTAAACAATTCTCATTTTTAGGGTGAGATATTTTTAGAGCTTGGGAGACTCTGTCAAATTGTTTTCTCAACTTCATTGAGTTACAAACCTTCATATAAACTTTGCAAGTGTATCTATGCCTCTATTTTACAAATATAGTGGATTGTGCATTATTTGAAGCAATAAATCTATGTATTGTGGTTTCCTCTTTAACCCTTTCTCATTTTTCTTGTAATTTCATGCCTCTTCATTACTTGTTGTTCTATTATGTGCATGTTCTCTAACACTTGCAAGTTCATATTATTGTGTTTATTGGAGATTTGGTAATGGGTGCATGTTTGGGACTGTGTTAAATCTTTCCTAACCTCTCTCAACTATATTTCATTCCATTTTCCTCCTTCAACAAAATGTTTCACACCCCTCTTTTGGTGCTATCACCTCTTTAGTGTAGGATTTTTTCATTTTCATGCTCTCTCCCTCTCCTTGGTCCCTTGGAAATTATAGGTTAGGAGTAGATAGTAGATTTTCCCTTCATTAGGAGTAGTTGTTGCATTAGTTTAGGAAGAGGAACCAACCTTCTCTGGATTTCCATCTCAATTCTACAAGTCCCACAACTTGAGAGATGGTCCAATGTTACCCAATTACACTGGTAGCTCATGCTCACTTGCAAGCAAATTAGAGGGTGTTGTAATTTGGTGATAACAGTTCTGACATGCTCGGTGGGACTAGAGGCCAATTTTTGCAAGTTTATCAAGATTGGATGTTCATCTTGGTGAATTTTCAGCCTTTAGAGGATTTGTAATAGCACATCTGGTGACTTCGAGGGGTAAGTTTCAACTAGTTTCAGCAAGTCTAATAGCTCACCTTCATGAGAAGGATTCAAACCCAATTAAGAATAAGAGAAGACGATATTTTTGAGTACTTGCAACTATCTCCGGAAGAGAAAGAATATTTTAATGATCTCCATTGCCTCCAAATATAACATTGTCAACACCTCCACCTGGTAGGACATTTCTCCAATCAACTAGAGTTCTTAGACCAATCAGAATGGCTCATCAACCACCTCTAAATCCTTTTTTAACTTCACAGAAACATCCCACTTGCTATTAATGCTCAAAACCCAATTCCCATGGCAATATTGAAGAACATCCCATATTTCACTGGGAAAAATCACACAAATCCAATTGATCACATTCAAGACATTACAAATGTCTTTGCTATAAATGAGGTTATTGAGATGGATGTGGAAGTGAAACTATTAGCTTCTTCTTTCAAAGGTAAATATTTACAATTTTCAGAATCCTAGGGTAGGATCATTTCATAATTAGGATCAATTGTGCACAACTCTTTGCGGCTAGTTTGGAGAAAAGTGGACAACTTATCTTTGTTGGATTAATTAACTACAATCAAGAGAGCACCAAACAAACAAATGGATGATTTCAACTTCAGATTCCAAAGAACATGGGACAGGATTCCAATTTCCATAAGACCATCGCTGAAGGTGTTTTCTCTATTTCTAAAAGCTTTTAATTCTGATATAGCTATGATGATATAGTCTATCAAGGGTACAACATTGCCAGGATCTTATAACATATCCATTAGAGTTGAGAGTTGATTGATCCAAGATGGTAAACTTGCACCTAGGTCACCTATGCCTATTTATCCAAAAATGGGGAATCTAGGTTCTAGTCAAGCATGTACATTAGCTCTATTCCAACTCCTAAAAATCAGAATTCTAATGAAGCTTCTAGTTTTTCTTTTAGCATCTCAAATGAGCTCCAAGAAATCATGAAGCAATTGCGAAAATGTTGGAGAAATAATTTGTTGATTGGGAAAATTAGTGGATTTTAACCAACGGTGTGCAGCAAAGTAGATCGAGTCCCTTTTCTTGAATGGGGAAACTCCATTTATTGAAAACAAGGAAATAAAAAAATCTAAACTAATTTTTGGGGTGGTCGAGAAGACCGAGGATCACACAGGAATACTTCCCTAAACTGTGCCTATTGCTTGCATTCAATACAAGTGAAGTAATAGTTCAATGACGAAGATGGGAGAGAAAACTAAGAAAGGGATTTTAATCAACAAATAACATAGAAGAGTTTGTTGCATTAAAATTAGAACATTTCACTTACAATCAATCAGAAGAAACCATTTACAAAGAAAGAGGAACAATCAACAAGAAACAAAAAGTCTTATTGCATCATGTTGCACAATTTACAATGCTCTTGGAGTACAAGTTGAGATGGGAGATAGAACAGTAGTAGATGAGGAACAGAAGAAATGAAGGCACTTACTTCTAGAAATATAGTGAGATATAGTAAACAAGTATTAACCATGCCTCAAAATGAGGGTACCATTCATATTTATAGTGCAAAGACTGACTTTTCATCTCCCCACATGACCTTTCACCTTCCTTCATGACTATTGACTTTTCAACTTGACCTTTGGTGTTCCTTTGCCACTGTGACCTTTCGAATTCCCGGACATCATCATTTTTATTGTTACCGGCCAGTAACACATTTTTTTTTCTCTCGGATGTCAACACATTCTTCTTGTTCTCGGCCATCATCAAAAACTTGATCCCGAGTGTCATCAAAATATTTCTATTCTTATCCGTCGTCAAATCTTGCTCTCGGAAGTAATTAGAATCTTCCAATTTCGACTAGTATCAAAATATTGTTCCCTTCTCGTAATAAATCCATTTTTATTGTCTAGTAACACTTTTTCATGTTTTTGGACGGTAACACATTTGTGTTACCAGCCAAGAACACATTTGTGTCAAAGGACCAAAAATTTGTTTTGTCATTTTGGGGTCAAAAATTAATGAAATTTGGTCATATAATATATGAAAATTTATGGAAAATGGCCAATGAATCCAATGAGAATATTTATAAGTCATGAAAATTATTTATTCATCATTTTTTACCCAAATTTCCACTTTTACCTTGAGGTGTGCACCACTAAACTAAGTGATAGGAAGAGTTTATGATCACCGTGAACTAACACATCATATGGGATATGAAGAGAACTAAATAAAATTTAATTTGAGATTTGGTTAGGCTCTCAAATCTTCATGAGTCTCCTGAAACCTTTCAAACAAGTTACAACTTATACAAGGGCCTTTGTGTCGCACTATCAGATGATTTTCCACCTCTCAAAATTCCCAAAATATTTCCTTGATGATTCCAACATGAAGTAGGATTGTTTATTTCTCTAATGGGTGGGAAGTACGAGATTATAAATATTTACAAGGCTCGTGAAACTATTCAAACAAGGTGACTAGATTTTTTAGAACATACATTTCCGAACATTCCTGAAATGCCTCAAATGATCACATAGCTCTATCATTAACTTCTTGGAGGCATTATATATTCGTGGTACCTCCCAGCAGGTTCTTTAAAAGTGTCATAAGTCTTAAAATAGACCTTTTTGGGCCTCTTGGAGAAACTCCTTCTAGATGAACCAAAAGGAATCTATGAATTATCTCCTTCCAACTTACCTGCACATGAAACACACTTTAAAAATCTAGTTAGAACATCCCTCTCATCCATGATGGGGTTTACATAGTCAAATATTGGTTGGAGGGCATGTTCACATTGCCCAGGTTCAGGGATTTTTGAGTTTGGGCTTGATTGTCATGGCAAAATTTCAAATTTTTATGCTAGACATTTAGCATGAAAACAAATGGTTATATCTTGGGACTTGCCTCAGATTGAAGAAAGTGAAGGCGGGGCAAGTAGGAATACCAGAACCTCAGGACACTAAGAGGACCAGTGCCTTATCCATTGGGCTATAGGATTCATTACAAAATAAGGGTAGATATAACGAAACTTCCTTTATTATACACAACACAAGACAAAAATGAATACAAAAAGAAAGGGAACACATAACCCAAAGGGAAACACACACCTATATTCACCTATGGTACATACAGTGGGACAACCCATTTTCACTATTTGTATAATTTCAGGTATTTCCCACTGCGAGGAAATTCCAAGTGAGTGTCATCCAAATAAGATAGTTGGAAAGTATTCTCCCCACATATTTCACATATGGAAATGGTCCAAGCCATAATGAATCAAAATTTCCATGGCTTCCTTTTGGTTCTCTCCTTTTATCCCATAGTAGGACCAGATCACCAATCTGAAAATCTCTTTTCTTTTCCTTCTTATAATTTTGTTTCTTTACTTTCAATTGATGTTCCTTTATCCTATCAATGACCAATACCCTATCTTCACATAGCTTCTCCAAGTACAAAATCCTTTTATCCATGTGAGTCTTGGAACTTGCCATCTTCTATTACTTTGATCAATTGTAATGTTGATAACTCTATAATTATTGGAACCTCTGTATTTATCCCATATAGGAGTTGGAATGGAGACATACCAATAGCTCTTTTTGGAGTAATCCGATCAACCCATAGTGCATCATATAGCTTCTTGTGCCAATTTCTCGATTTTGATCTACAAGCTTCCTCACAATTGTCACAAGATTCTTATTACTAGATTCTACTTGACCATTCCCCTGAGGATAATAGTCAGATGCATGGGATAAGGATATTTTGTATCCATAGAAGAACTCAGTTAATTCCATAGAAGAGAAATAAGTGGCATTATCAACAACTATCTTCTGTGGAATGCCAAAATGGACAATAATATTTTCTTTGATGAAGTTACATACCATTTCCAAATTGGATTTCTTGACTGGTATGGCCTCCACCCACTTAGTGAAGTAATATGTTTTTGTGAGCACGAAGATATGACCTACACTAGAATGCAGATTGATATAACCTATGAAGTCTATACCCCATTGTTGGAAAGGCTCTTTAATCACCATTGGTCTGAGTGGAAGTGCAATGAGTTGTGGTCTTCCCACAAACTGTTGGCAAGGCTCACATTTAGATACCCATTTCTGAGCATCTTGAAAGAGAGTAGGCTAGTAGTACCTCCCTCGAAGGATCTTGTGTGTAGTGACCATGGCGAGAGAAATTTCCACCACAAGCTTGGTCATGATATGCTTTCAATAGCTGCTCCTTTTTCTCTTTGTCAACGCACCTTAAGAAACATCCATCAAGGGATCTCTTATACAATACATGATTCCAAATCACATACCTTACAACTTTGAGCTTGAGATTCCTTCTTTTCTTGTAATCCATATGCTTCAGAAAATCACCATATGTGAGGAAGTAGGAAATATCATTGTACCACTCATTGGTAGTATTTACAAAGAGTACTTGGGGCAGGTCCTTACTTATGCATCCGTAGAAATGGAATTCTTTGTCTTCATACTTATTCATGAGGGACTCATCTTCAGCTATCAACCTGCATAACCCATTTCCCCTAATCGATTAGATGGCCTTATCTCTAGGTCATACTCTTGAATCTTTGACACCCAATTTCCTCTTTTTTCTCCAAGATCTTGTTGAGTCAAGATAGACTTTATAGATGATCCAGGAACCATTACAATGGTGTGAGAGTGTAGGATGTAGAATCTAAAATTATTGACTACCTTGACCACCACATAAGCGTGATTTTCTATGGGAGTATTTGAGCTCATGATTCTTCAATGGGAAGCTCATGAAGGCAATAGGAGCCTCAATCCCTTCCTCATTCTTCTAAACTAAAATAGCTGAAATAGTGTGCTTAGATGCATAACAATACAAAATGAAATCTTTATTGAATCAGGACATACCAGGGTTGGAGCTTTGGCTATGGCCTTTTTAATATCCTTGAATGCTTCTTTTCCCTCCTTTCTCCACTTGAAACTCTCTTGAGGCTTCATCATTTTAGTAATATGTTTTGTTAACTTAGAAAATATGGAACAAAGTGGCAGGAGGAAGTTGACTTTACCAAAAATGAATGAACTCCCTTCTTTGCTTGTCGCAAGGATAGATTTTGAATAGCTTTCACCCTTTCTTGGATCAATCTTTGTTCCTTATTTGTTCACAATGTGTCATAAGATCTTTCCTTCAGTCACTCCAAAGATTGAATTTTTTGGATTCAATGATATGCCATGTTCTCGACACCTTAGAAAAAATTGTTCAAGGTGTATCAAATGTTCTTTCCTCTTCTTAGAGAAGACTGTGAGATCATCTAGATAAATTAAAATACATTTGTTCTTTAAGTTCTTGAAAGTGATGCAAGATCATTAATGCTTGATTTAATGACTTGGAGTCCATTCGTCGTTTAGGAATAAATTTTATATTCACATATTTATGTTGGGCTAAGAGATAGTCATAAGTTGAATAATAATGTTTCCATATTGTGTGTAGTTGCAAAATTTAGTCATATAAGACATAATAAGACATTTATTGTCAAATTTGGGAAGTGAGTTTGGTTGTGAGCGGGTTTTGGATTGTTATAACTCCTTAATATATTTAGGGAGGTTTGTTATGTGTGTTCTCCAAGTTTAGAATATTGTTACAAAAAACAAGGAGATTGGTTTAGTGGTTATTCAAGCCAAAATTGGCTTTAAATTTGTAATTTTAGTTTTCAAATACTGGAGAATGGTAGGAGGAGGAGATATGCATGTAAAATTTTGGGTCGATTTGAGGAAGATAATAATGTTTTATTTTACAATTGTGATACGGTATGAACTAGAGAAAGAAATTATTGTAATGTTTTTATTTCTTGGTGCATATTCACATGGTTGAATAAATTTTAGGAGAGAAATTTTAATGGATATTTTGTTTTCTTGCAAGATTAATTAAAAAAGGGTGACTGTTATAGCTTATATTCTACATTTTATCGTTGTCCAGAGAAAGAAAAATCAATAAGTATTTGTTCTTTGAGAGCTGCCTGTGCAAGCTAGGACACGAAATTAATTTTTTGATCAAATTTGCAAATTATCCAACAAACATTTCCCGGATATTAGATAGAGATCTTCTGTAGGTCTCCATTCTTGTGCAAAAAGAATCAGTTAGAATGGTGTTATGTGGAGGAAGAATAACACATCGAGAAATTTGGGGAAGACATCTCATTTATAGCTTACACGTTTTTGCATAAGTTAAATAAAAATTACAAATTTTAGATCTCTCGTATTCTAAGCGAGCGGGGTAAGTTCTTCTAATATTCTATTGAATTTCATAGAACCTCAATATATTTTATTTGTTGAAATTAAAATCCTCCAGAATAGTGAACGGAAAGGAGAATTATAATATTTAGATATCTCAAAATTAATTCACTGCAAGGAAAGAATAAGTGGAGTAATTAAAAGAGAAATTTATTGCACCATTTTGGTATCGAGATATTTAAGGATGGATACAAATTGTTTGATGAAAATTTAGCGAGAACCCACAGGAAGAACTAATCATAACTTTACATTTACGATTTGGGTTGCTCTAAAAATTAATGGGTTTGTAGTATTATATGAGATGAACAAGTTGTTCATATTGTAGAAAAACAACCCTGAGAAGGTAGTTTGAGAGAATTAAATTTTTCAAAATCACTGAAATTTGAGTTTTAAGCAGGATGGTCCTTGCACCATTTTTGGTATTAGAGCACCTGGAGATACCTTAGTTTTATTTTGTGATTTTTCTAACATGAAGATAAAGCGGGATATCTATTTTGTTTTATTGTTACATGCTATTTCCTAACAGTTGAATGAGATGTGATTACAAGTAGCTAGTAGAAAAAATATTAAGCTAAGGACGTTTACATAAAAAGCCACTGGAGCCTATACACCTGAAATTTTTTTAGGAAAGAAGAAAGTTGTATAAGAGAAGAAGATGAAGATTTCGGAAGAAGTAGCCTATGACCATGGCTATAGAATGCCTATGTGGCTAGAAGAAGTGAATGAGAAGAAATTGAAGATAAGAGAGGAAGTAGAAAAGAGGAAGAAAGATGAAGTCAAAGAAGAGAATGCAAAGAAATGGACAGAGGAAGAGAGTGAGTTGCAGAGCAAGAAGAGCAAGGTGCAACGGGTAAAAGAAGTTATGGCCTAGATAAGTGAGAAGAATAAATGAAAAATATAAAAAGATGAGAAGGAATAAAAGACAAAAATAAACTATTCAAAAGGATATTATTGAGATAAAACAACAATTAACCTCAATTGAAAGTATGATTGATTCTAATATTTTGAGTAAATATATGTTTTGCAGTACAGAGGAAGAAAAATATTGAAGTCGAAAGATGAAAGCAAACATGAGGAGACAACGATGGAATTGGAAAAGGCTCAGTGGGAAGCCTTGAAACAAGAAAATCTTCTAGGTGAAGAATTTCCTAAAGTATGTTATTTTGATAATTTAAGTGATAATTGTTTAGATGTGGATGAAGAAATTCAGATTGTGAGAGAGGACCTCATGGAAGAAAGCATGTGTATGGAAGGCACACAGAAAGAGGAGAAATAGGATAATTAAATCCTATTTTTGATGAAGAAGAGGGAGTGACATATTTGCTGCTAGAGGAAGAGGTAAAATTTGTAGAAGCTTTGTTTAATCCAATTTATTATGGTCATCGAGGAAGGATGCGGGGAACACAAGATGTATTCCACCAAGGTGTTTACGTAAGAAAGAAATCCTCATGTAACTTGAGTTTTCTGCTCTCATATGCTATAACATGTTCATTTTGTAACATAAATCCTCCGATTCCTTCTTTGAAAGCATCCAGTAACTACCGTAAAGTTTTCATATCAGTACAACAAAGCTAGGTGCAGATGTTAATTAATCCTTAAGATTTTTAAATGTTGATTTGCATTTATTACTCCACACAAATTTCTTATCTTTCTTTTGTAATGAAGTTATCGGTGCAACAACTTTTGAAAAGTCCTTAACAAACTTCCTATAGTAACCAACAAGCCCCATGAAGCTTTTGAATTCATGTACATTCTTAGGTGCAGGACACTCAATTATGGAAACAATATTTGATGGATCAACTGTTATTCCATCCTTACTTATGACATGTCCTAAATAGTGCACTTGTCTCATAGAAAGAACATTTGGACAACTTACCATACAATCTTCTTTTCTTAAGATTTCAAGTACTATTTTCAAATGCTCATGATGCTCATCAATGATTTTAGAATAGATAAGAATATCATCCAAGAATACAAGTACAAACTTGTCCAAGTATTCTTTAAAGATATTATTCATTAAATTCATAAAAGTTGCAGGGTGTATTTGTCAAACTAAAAATAAAAGCATGTAAATTCATAATGTCCATACATTGTCCTAAAGGGTTTTTAATGAATATATTTGTCTTTGATTCTTAATCGATGATACCGGAATGAAGATCTATCTTAGAATATACCTTGATGCACCACACATCCGATCAAACAGGATCATCAATTATAGGAATTGGGTATCTATTTTTATTGTTTCTTTATTTAACATCCTATAATCAATACACAAGTATAAGTGTTCCATATTTCTTTTCACAAAAATTATCTGGTGCTCCCCAAGGTGAGACACTCGATCTTATCAAATGCTTAGACAACAGCTTCTTGTAATCGTGCCTTAAGCTCTACCATTTCAATAGTAGTCATTCGATACGATTGCCTTGGAAATAGGCTTAGTTCCCGATTTGATTTCAATCACGAAGTCAAACTCCCATTTGGGCGAAGATTGGGTAGTTCTTTCGGAAACACAAGATGTATTGCAACAATGTTTTTAGGTAAGTAAGAAACCTATAGATATGGGTAAATAAAATTTCATATTTGATGAAGATGTGAATTTTTAGAGTGATGCTTTGTATGAAGAAACAATAGTATTTTTGGATAGGGTCATGAAGGGTGAATGCAAGGAGGAAGAAGCACTCATTGAAGTGCTTGGAAATTCTGGTATGTTGCAGGAAGAAGTGTCTTCAATAACACAAAATGTGAAATAATATTTGGTATAGTTCAAGAAAGAAGAAGTCATGAGAAATTCAAAAGAATTATATGATGAAAAGGTGGTTCAAAAAGTTGGGATGGAAAAAGTGGCTAGAGAGGCAACAATGCCTCAAGTTTCTAAAACTAATTATGTACTCGATTTTGAATGTGCAAGTCTAATGCATCGGGAGATACGGAGTTATAGAAAAGATACCCTTCAATAAATTCATAAGAGGAAAATAAAACTGGACATTATCATCCGGAACTGCAAAACCATGAAAGAAGTAGAGACACAAAAAGTGAAGACAAGGAAATGAACCAAGAAAGAAAGAACACAAAAGAACTGGAAGAAGGAAAAACGTAGAATTGCATTTGAGCAGAGCTCAAATATTTTTCCTCTTGAGGAATTTGATGCGGGAGCATCAATGTTTCATTTAATGATTTGGAGTCCA
Organism: Taxus wallichiana var. yunnanensis; assembly: GCA_018340775.1. Classification (NCBI taxonomy): domain Eukaryota; kingdom Viridiplantae; phylum Streptophyta; class Pinopsida; order Cupressales; family Taxaceae; genus Taxus; species Taxus wallichiana. The sequence continues at coordinate 204,768,048 of CM031233.1, read as the reverse complement.
TTTCTGGTTTAGGAATAAATTTTATGTTCACATGTCTATGTTGGGCTAAGAGACAGTCATAAGTTGAATAATAATGTTTCCATATTGTGTGTAGTTGCAAAATTTAGTCATATAAGACATAATAAGACATTTATTGTCAAATTTGGGAAGTGAGTTTGGTTGTGAGCAAATGTTTTATTGTTATAACGCCTTAATATATTTAGGGAGGTTTGTTATGTGTGTTCTCCAAGTTTAGAACATTTTTACAAAAAACAAGGAGATTGGTTTAGTGGTTATACAAGTGAAAATTGGCTTTAAAACTGTAATTTTAGTTTTCGAATACAGAGTGGTCGGAGGAGGAGATATGCATGTAAAATTTTGGTTCAATTTGAGGAAGATAATAATGTTTTATTTTAAAATTGTGATATGGTATGAGTTGGGAGTAAGAAATTATTGTAATGTTTTTATTTCTTGAAGAGATAAAGAAAGAAATAGTTGACTTCTTCTTCATTGTTGGATGTTTATTCACAAGGCGTAAGAATTTTTGCGAAGAAAATTTAATGGAGATTTTGTTTACTTGCAAGATTAATTAAAAAAGGGTGATTGTTATAGCTTATATTTTGAATTTTATGCTGACCGAGGCAAATAAAAATCAACAAGTATTTGTTATTGTCGAGCGCCTGAGGTAAGCTAGGGCACAAAATTAATTTTTGATTGAATTTGAAAATTATCCAACAAAAATTTCCCATTTTAGACAGATATCTCCTCAAGGTCACCATTCTTATGCAAGAATAATCAGTTGGAATGGTGTTGTGTGGAGGAAGAACAGAGCATCAAAAGTTTTGGGATGGTGTCCCATTTATAGCTTACATGTTTTTGCATAAATTAAATAAAATTTACAAATTTTAGATCTATGTATTCTAAGGAGGGTGAGTAAGTGTTTCTAATATTCTATGAATTACATAGAGCCTCAATATATTTTACTTTTTGAAATTAAAATCATGCAGAATAGTGAACGGAAAGGAGAAGTATAATATTTAGATATCTCATAATTAATTCACTCCAAGGAAATAATAAGTGGAGTAATTAAAAGAGCAATTTATTGCACCATTTTGGTATCAAAGGTTTAAGGATGAATACAAATTGTTTGGCAAAAATTTAGTGGAATCCCTGGGAAGAAATAATCATAACTCTACCTTTACAATTCAGGTTGCTCTAAATTTAATGGGTCCGTAGTAATCGTATGAGATGAACAAGCTATTCAAATTTTAGAAAATCCCAGGAAGGTAGTTTGAGAGAAATAAATTTTTCAAAATTGCTGAAATTTGAGTTTTAGCACGATGGTCCTCGCACCAAAATCCAACTCCACTACTCTTTTAAATGTGGCCCTATAATTGATGAGACAAAATGCCATCTTCATGTAGGAAAAGGTTCCCCAAAGAGTTGTAAAAATAGTCTTATATTTATCTTCTTGAGTGACTTCAATTTGATTGTAGCCAGAGAATCCATCCAGTATGGAAAGAATTTTGTAATCCATGACTGCTTATAAAATCTGATCCATGATTGGAAGTGGATAATTGTCCTTTAGAGAAGCTTGGTTCAGATTCAAAGTCCACACAAATCCTTATTTCTCCATTTTTCTTCCGGACAGGGACAATATTTTCCACCCATGTAGAGTGATGGATTGGAAAAATGATCCTTGCATTCAACATTTTCAACACTTCCTCTCAGATTGTTCCAACAATCTTTGGATTATATTATCTTTTCTTTTTTTCTAGAATGGATTTTCTTTAGACTTGAGTGGTATTGTGTGTGCTATCTCTTTCGGTTTGAAATATTTTAGTTCATCATAAGAGTATGCCAATACATCTGAATATTTTTAATAATGAAACAAAGCTTCTCTTTTCCTCTGGTGAGAAACATTTCCCTATATTCACAAAACAGGTTTCTTTTCTGTCCCAATGTTTACTTTTTGAAATCAACATTGCTCTTAGGATACTCCTTAGCTTTATCTTTCACATATCTATCATGTCTATCAAACAATTCTTCAAGCAAGACTAGGCCCTTAGGAATCTTATTACCTTTTAGCTTGAGTATGCCCTCTTCATCAATCCCTTCAATTCCTTCTTTATCTTCTTCAGCCACTGAATCCCTATGTGGGTTTTCACTTCCTTCAAAGAAGAGGATGTTGAAATTATCTCTCTGTTATAAGAATGCCAAGAGTTGATTGTCATCGTTGAAAACTTGCTAGTGATTCACATTATCGGGCACACTAGGTCTGAAAACCATCTCTATGGAATATTTATCTTTATCAAAAGAGGGGTGTGGTATCATCAAAGAACCTGACACAAAGAAGAGAATCAACCTTTTTATTTTTTCACGAGGAACAACTTGTATAGATAAATCATCAAAGGATTCAATGCAATCCCATACTCTATTCCTGTAATTTTTTAGCCGTGAATTCTTCACTTGGTACTGATTCCAAACTTGTTTCATAATTACCTCTACATCTCCTAGGAATATCAATTATTTGATTCCCATGGACTCAGCTATATCCATGCCTAAGAGAAGGGCTTCATATTCTGTAGTATTGTTTGTATTTTCAAATTGGAGCTTGAAAGAAAAAGGAAACAACTCACCTGATGGGGAAATCAAAACCACACCAGCTCCGGATCTTGAACTGCAATGGATTCCATCAAACTCCATGGTCCATATTCTATCTTCATATTCTTCTAATATGAGAGGCACATCATCATTTCCTCCGGAAGTCATGAAGTAATTCCCATGTCCACTATCTTGATAAAGAATATTTTCCTAGGATCTTCTGATTTTTGCACTGTATATTTCATTTTTCTTATTGGCAACAAATTTTTCATTTGGCCCTTGACTGGATTAATTACTAAAAACCATTCTATCTGAATTTCACCTCCCAAATATCTGAGAAGATTCCATTCAACAACATCCCATATGAGTCCGGAATTTCGCTACAAGGATAATCAATAATACTTTTTCTCGTGTAAATAACCTAAAGAAACTTGGGCATCCTTTATTATTCCCACAAGTGGGACTTCTTTAGTTTCCATAGAATAAAATTGACCTTTAGCCCGTGTTAAATTCAAACCAAGGGAATTAGCTACTTTTATTGGCATCACATTGTCAGAAGCACTTGAGTCTATGATACAATTGTTCAATGGGTCTCGTAAATATTTAGACTCAGAGATTTGGACATTAGACTTTTTAACATGGTTTATGATATCAAAAGAGGATGAAGTAGATGTATCTAAGGTAGTGGAAGTTTTGGAAGGAGACACTACTTTGGAAGTAGGGGTCACTTTGGTAGCTGAGGAAGACTTGGAAGCTACTACGAGCTTATTAGGTATCTCATAAATTTTGTTAGATACACTTACTTATTTGGAAGTAACATTAGAAACCTTAGAAGAAAATGTTTTAATAGATGTAGAATTAGGAGACTTACTTATTTCTAGTTGTGGTCTTCATGGCTTCCATCGAGGTGTGGTTTTTATTTAGTAGATTCCATACAAGGAGGAAGCGCAACTCCTCTATTGATTATTTTATTATACGAAGTCGCCACGAGAGAATCTGCATCCTTCTTCTTCTTGGGGGTAGCAGTGGAAGAACTTTTCTTTTTTGATTGAGAACAAGTGAACACCGCACAAGAGAAACTTGGTACATCACCTTATTCACTTTCATCTCTAGATGAGTATTCAAAATACCCAATCTTAGCATCATCAAATTCTTCAATTTCAAGCCCATATTCTTCTTCATCATCATCATCTTTTTCAACAATCTCATCTTCATCATCACCTCTCTGTATCACAGATGTATCAACAAGGAGATCCTATAGAGCAAGTCTTTGAGATGGTGGGCCGATCCTTTTTCTATTTGGAAATTTATTCTTAGGTTCCTCTCTACTCACAAAAACCTGAGCCAATTGATTCCTAAGAGATAATACATCATTAGCCAATTTATGAGCTAATGAATATGTGGTACCTGCATTTGAGCTTTGGCCTTTCTCCTTACTAGGACCTTTCTTTATCTTCCCTAACATGATCAGATCATCCTCCACTTCAATTGCAAGCTTTTGTGCTTCATCCAAATCCATTGGTTGAGTTCTTCTTAGCATATAACTCACCTCAGGAAGTTGGGAATTTGTGAAAAAACTTAGCTTGTTATTTTCAGTAGGTCAAGATGCTTTAGGAATCTTATAAAACAACCTATTGAACTTCACCATGAACTCCCTCATTGGTTCGAAGGGTTCTTTCTTCAGTTGAGACCACTAGACCAATAGTGCATGAGAATCTTCTATAGGTTTGAATCTCTTTTCAAAATTGGTCTTCATGTCATTCTAGTTAGTTATAGACCTGGCAGGAAAGTGGTAGAACCAGTTTTTTTGTTGTATCTTGCAAAGATTCCATGAAAAGGAAGACTGATACATCTTCATATCCAACTCCCAACACTCCACAAGAAGTGATGAAGGCCGCAATGTGGTCATCTAGATGTTGTTTCCCATCACCATGAAACTTGGGAAAATTATTTCTCGACCCTCTAGGTAGATCATGTAGAGGTGGGGTGAGAGCTAAAGGACTTGTATTTTTCCCCCAGGGTAGCGGTGCTTGTTGAGCCATTGGCGGTTCTTCCTCTTGATTATTCTTCTTCTTCAAATCCTTCAAGAACAACTTTGATTCTTTCAAGATATTATTCAGCAACTTCCTCTTGTGGGGGACGTAGTTCAAAGGTTTGACCACAACTCCATTAGTAAGGGACTCAAAAGACAAAGTATGATCAAATTATGGGGAGTATTGTCAACTGCTATTCTTCTTGCAATTTTATTGATAGGAAGTCTGAAATTAGATTGCAACTATTCTAAAAGTTAGGATTAGACACACCACTAGATCTGGAAGATCTTGTATACCTTATGTCATCCTGCTTGAACATACAATTCAAACAAGATTCTTCTAGGCTCTCCTTTGCTAGTTCTGAACTTGTCTCACTCTTTCAAGGCTTTTGCATGTTCTTCTTCAAAATCTAGAATTCTTGTAGCAACGTGGTAATGGAAGAAGCTCAATCTATTGTTCCAAATAACATCCCTCAAGTCTGATGCAATATCCTCTTGGGTATGGAATAGAATCTCAGGCCTTAGGACTGAGGGATTACCAAGGATAGCCATCATTGAAAGACATAAGGCTTAATGACTTTTCAAAATTCAAAATTTTGATTTTTGGAATATATAATTTTTAGGGGTTTTTGCAATTAATATTGGGTGTAGATATGCTAAATCTGCCCCATGGTGGGCACAAAAACTATTGGAAAAATAATTTGTTGATTGGGAAAATTAGTGGATTCTCACCAATAGTGTGCGGGACTAAGTCCCTCTGCTTAAATGGGGCAGCTCCATTTATTGAAAATAAAGAAATGAAAACAATCTAAACTAATTTTCGGGGTGGTCAAAAGACCCGAGTATCACACAAGTAATACTTCCCTAAACCTGTGGCAATTGCTTGTATTCAATACAAGAGAAGAAAATTATTTAGTGAGGGAGATGGGAGAGAAAACTAAGAAAGGGATTTCAATCAACAAATAGCATAGTAGAGTTTGTTACATTAAAATCAGAACATTTCACTTGCAATCAATCAAAAGAAACCATTTGCAAAGAAAGAGGAACAATCAACAAGAAACAAAAAGTCTTATTGCATCATGTTGCACAATTTACAATGCTCATGGAGTATAAGTTGAGATGGAGATAAAACAGTAGTAGATGAGGAACAAAAGAAATGAAGGCACTTGTTTCTAGAAAGACAATGAGAGCTAGTAAAAAATCATTAACCATGCCTTGAAATGAGGGCGCCATTCATATTTATAGTGCAAAGACTGACTTTTCATCTCCCCACATGACCTTTCACCTTCCTTCATGACTGTTGGCTTTTCGACTTGACCTTTTGAATTCCTAGACATCATATTTTTTCGATTACTAGTCGATAACACATTTTTCTTGTTCCCACTATAAAAACAATCTTCTTGTTCCTTTCCATCATCAAAAAAATTGATCCCAGTGTCATCAAAATCTTTATGTTCTTGTCCGTCATCAAAATATTACTCCTAAAAGTCATCAGAATGTTCTTGTTCTAATTTGGCATAAAAATATTGTTCCCGTTTGGTAATACGTCCATTTTTTACTAGCCGGTAACACTTTTTTCATGTTTTCGGCAAGTAACATATTTTTTTACCGATCAAGAACACATTGGTGTTGCAGTAGACCAAAATTTGTTTTCTTCATTTTGAGGTCAAAAATAACAAACATTAGTCATATAATGTATGAAAATTTATGGAAAAGGGCCAATCAATCCAAGATGAGAATATTTATAAGTCCTTATTAGGCCTTGAAATTGACTAATTCCCAAGGAAGATGTCACCATGTGGGGAGGAAGTAAATAAGTAAAGTGCTTAGGAAAATCATGCAAGGGAAAGGAACGCGGTAGAAGAGGTCAGCACACACGGGAGAAGAAAGTTATAGGGACTTAGCCATATTTTGACAGAGAGTTGTCTCAAGCGAAACACGTGAAAAGCCTGATTTGGTGTGTTGAATGGATAAGGTGCTATCCTAGAGCCTTTGAGGTCAAGAAAATAATATTCCACGTAAGGGATATTCCATGACGATGATTGTAGGTAGTGGAGGCATTTGTAAGCTAAAGATAGGAATTTGACCATGGAGGACCACACTTCCACTGCATGAGATCGATCATTAAGGAAACCAAGGAGGTGCATCTAGATCCTATTTAAATGAGTTTTGGCTCCAAATTGAAGGAGAAGAGAGTGATAAGGAAGTGTTGGGGAAATGAATGATCAAGGAGGGTTTTAGGTAGTGATAAAGTGTTACTAAATTTCGGCAAGAAGGGTTTTGAAGCATTTTAGCCATGGATTTAGGTATGAACAAGGGTCAGAATGGGTAGAATAGATAATAACTCTCTCCTTTTGGGTATTTATGTAGGGTTTAAGATAATATCCTTCATGTATTCATTCTATATGACCCTCATGATGTAATGGAGCCACCGCAAATGTTTATAAATCAATATATGGTGTGTGATTCTAAGTTATTCATGCTCAAAAGTGTAAACCCGTAATTTATTCATATTATTCTAAGTTGGATCTAGTTTCATTATGATTATTTATGATGTTCATTTCCATTTATGATGCATCTCGTGCACATGTTTATTATCTCGTATCTTCTTTTTTGAGTGAATTTCTATGTTTCATTTTTGCAACTCATTTTCCATCAATGGTGGACCATTATCGTGAAGCTCACATAAAGGATGTGCTCAACACCCACACACACCTGGGGTGAGTGCCCAATGCATGTTGGGTGATAGTCAGAAGCAGGCTTGGGGGTAGAAAGAAGGTATATGAAGAAATGAATACATTTTTTTCGTTGCTTCGAGACCTCTTTTGAAGATGTTGTGAGAATGATGTGTGATGATGAAGTGTATGAGCTTGTATAGAGTGGAGACCTAGCTTAAAAGAATGGAGGATGAGTTCTCTCAAAGGTTTAGTACTTGGATCTAAGTTTGATGCACGAAAATGGGTGGAGAAAACTCAGTATCATGAACTCTATGAGACATTCTTATGTTGTTTCCCAAAGAGAGATGTATGAATGGCTCTTAGATATGCATCAAGGAAAAGTTGGTACTATAAACCATGTGTTTAGACCCAAGAGGAATATCAGCTATTGCATGATGATGAAGAGTGATGAATTTATGGAGGGCACATTGTAGGAAGGATTTGATGTTCACGTGGAGGACGTGGAACATGAGCAGTCTGAGCTACTCCATCTTAGAAGCCCGTAAGAGAAACCCCTTGGCTTCTGAGAGATATAATAATATTAAGAAAGGAGGAGATCTATAGGAGAGCATATTAACCCACATGGAAACTAGACCATTGCGCTTAGTTTTCCATTTCTTGAGATAAGTTTTGATACTCTATTTGGTATCGGTATTGGTAGTTGAGAGACACCTAGGAGGTATAGTTTTTCATTTGGTACATCTATGGCTACACAATAATTTATTGTGTTTAGGGATATTTTGTATGCACAACATTGGGTAAGGTGTGTGATCAAAAGGTTTGAGTATCATGTCCGGGAGTGGTGTGGGAAACATATCGGTAGTGGTTTGGTATCGTAGACTGTCAACATGAAGTTTAGCACGATGGTGGGATCATAGAGTGCAATTGCATTAGGCCCTTACCTATGATAGGAGGAGGATCGGTGGATCGGAGGAGTTGGCACTAGTGGATTTAGGGGGAGTGCAGTTGAGGAGGAAACACTAGAGGGAATCAAAGTCCTGGATCTCGGAAGATAAGGTCCATAACACCGTCAGCGAGTGTGTTTTATGAGATGTCACTCCACTTGTGATTACAAGGGCATTAAGGATGCAACTAAATATGTACACAAGTGTGAGTTACTATGGAGCACGAAGGGAATCACTACCTTGGAGTAGAAAGTAAGTCAAATTGAAACCATGTTACAAGGACACACACATATCTGGTACATGATGTATGACCCACACCAAACAGTGGTGGATTACATTGCATTGTGTAATGCCTTTTAGAGGAGTTCCACACACTTGAGTTTGAATAGAAAAGTATACATTGAAGGAGATTCAACAAGGAATGGAAGAGAGTGTGCGGGAGTATGATGCATGTTTCAAGACTCTCCTATCCAAGTTATCTTATGAAATTTACCCTTCACAAAGCATGCTCAATGGTTTTCGGAGGACTGATCACACCATTTAGGAGGGAACTTTCATAGAATACTTTCACAAATCCGCACGAGGCCTTAGAGGCTACCCTTACACTGAGGTAGTAGGAAGCATTGATATAAGAATTAGTCCATTCCTACAAGCCCAAATTACTGCAATGGCAAAGCATTGGAGAAATTGTCTACGAACTCGGATCATGAGACTCGTAGGGTTATGGTGTATGGATTGTGAAGTAGAGGTTCATACAAAGGAAAAATATCTGCGAAGGTTTGTTCGCACCATATCGGTGGAGAGTGAAATTTACCATGGAGATCATGATGCAAGTGGGTATCCGCTACCGCAACATGTGATCGAGAAAGAATGTGTAGTGCTATTGCAAAATTTGCACCTCTACTACACATGACAACAAGGATTGTTGATTGATTGATCGAGATACATGATGCTATTGATATTGGTGTGCGCCGCACCAGCGTTGCTAGTAGTTCTAAGGATGATGGTCATCATTATGAAGGGTACATGGATGGAGGAGTTTGAGGTAGAGGATTTCAAGGAGGATTTAGAGGATGTGGCATTCACGGGGTGAAAGGAGTGAATTCCTCGAGGATCCCTTTTTATAAATTTGGATCTATAGAACATTACAAGCACGAGTGTCCCGATTTGTTGCAATGCTCTTGGTGTGGGAAAAAGCACAAGTATGAGGAATGCCTAGAATTGTTTGAACACATGATCCAAAAGTAGTGGAAGGATAAGGGTGCTAGGATGGTGAGCATTAATTGTGGCTGATAAATAGTGGATGCCGAGGTGGCACGTGAGTCGGCGTATAACTTTGTCCGATGATGATGCAAGTTAAGGCTACACATGCTGGGGAGATACCAAAGTAGAGACCATTAATTAAAAGAGAAGAATGGTGGTATAGGGAAGTATCAGGACCCTATGCCTTTGGAAGGAAGTGTATGAGGAAACCATGGATGTTATTTGAAGCCTACGAGGAGATATCCGGTTCCCTAAGGAGAAAACGTGGATGTTAGAGAAGAGGAAAAGTACTTGAGGCACCACGAAGGATATAGATGAAGCCGGGAAGTATGTAAGATCTTTGAGATAGGATAATATCATCCCTCCTGTTAGGATATTGGCTAAGGGTAAAAGTACTACGTGCAGAGGAGAGTGTGTGAGGAAGGTTTTTCATGCTAGTTGACCTCCTCATAGCCTTGACTATGATAAGGTGATTACCTGAATGCGAGATGTTGATGGATGAATCCTTAGTAATATTGATTGACATGAGCATGGAACTCAGTGTTCTCACCTTGGATGCATGGAACCAAATGGGAATGACCCCATTACAACCATCTTCAAATGTGTTGTATATGGCTAATAAGACAAATGCAATGCCCATTGGTGTTTTAAAGGATTCTTCTATGACTATCCGAGGGTCAAAATTCTCTGGAGACTTTGAATTCTTGGTACATCTTGAGGTAGACAACTTTCAAGCATTACGTGAGCACCCACAGTGCTATAAGAACAATGTTGACATACATTTCAATAAGGGGTATATAGGTTTTGAAAACAAGGAGGAACGTGTTATCATTCCTTTGATGAATGGAAAGTCAACGCCCTATACTAATCCCTTGGGAGAAGAAGACCTAGAAAGAATCTATGTCCGCACTATGAGGAACCCTGAGGTTGTGCAACCAACAAAAAAGAAGGTGTTATTTAGTGGGAAGACACTCAATCTATAATTGATACAACTAGTGTGGCATGTGATAATTGGGCACATGGGACATATGAGTTAGTTAAAAGGTAGTTAAGAGGCTCTATGATGAGAGTAACAAAGGTGCGCTCGATCAAGTGCCAGGAAGAAAATAGTTATCAAGTTACACTATGGGAGCCAATTATGATGTTTTTTACGTGAGCAATGGAGACCCAATGGAGATGTGAGATAGAAAGGATAAGTATTCTTAACTATACATTGCTCAAGACCGCAACATGACATGTTGGTGGGTGACCTAGAGCGGCGTGAGATGAGAATCACGTTATCTCTGTTAGGTTTCTCCAAATAAGTGCACTTAGTGCTATACAATACTATCATGGGAAGGAACCGGCCTCAGTTTCACGTCTAGGCATGTGATAAGGCTGGATGGAAGGCCCAAAATCATTTCCTCCATATTTATGGGTGTATAATCTTTACTCTACCTTACGATCTTATGTGTGCACATGGTAAATTCATTCATAGCTGCTTTGTTAGACATGAAACTAGTAGGAGTTGAAGGATGATCTCCTTCAAATTTCGAGTATCAGATTACTTAACCATCGGTGAATGAGGCGATGCAGGTTGTTAATAACCTAACTATGGGAGATAGTGCAGATGGTGGAGGAAAGACTAAGAAGAATCGGAGGTGAACCTAGTTTGGAAGCGTGCTGGATGAGGAAGAATCTACATGATAGATGGTGAAGAGGTGGAAAACTTAGATGTTAACTATACTATCGGTACATGTGAGATTATGGATAGTGATGATGAGAAAGTGCGCACCTACCATGAACCCACGAAAACCAAAAGGTTAACATTGGTTATGAGGTAGAACCTAAGGAAGCTTCTATTAGAGATTACTTTGGATAGAAAGGAGGTTTCAAAGATTATTCATCGATGCACAAATTTCAATATTTATTTCTACATGGGTACCATGAGATTAAAGGAGTTCACCACTCCTTGGGGAAAATGAAGATCAAGTTAAAATAAGGTGCGTGCCCAATTCGGAAGATACCTTATCGAATGAATATGAATCTTCACGTCAAATTCAAGGAGGAGATTGAAAAGATGATCACATCAGGCATCATTGAGGTTGTTGAGGAATCATAGTGGATAATTTTGATGGTCATCAACATTAAGAAGGATGGGAGGATAAGGATTTACATTGATTATAGGGATTTGAATGTGGTGTGTGTCATTGATCCTTTTCCAACCCTCTTCACCGAAGAGACCCTTGAATGAGAATCCAAGCACGATATATCTTTCTCTCACGAGATGGATTCTTATGATATCATTAGGTTATAATTACAAAGGAGGACCAAGAAAAGACAATCTTTGCCACTGAATGGGGAAGTTTTTCCTATACGGTCATACCATTCTAGACTGAAGAACGTGCTTGTTGTGTTTTCACGCATTATGTTTCACATTTAAGGACTTCATCCATAAGTTTCTACAATTCTACCGGATGACTAGACAATATATGGATTGGTGAGGAAAATTGTGACAATCCGAGGTTGATGTTTGAAAGATGTCGGTAGTTGAGTATATATCTCAACATTAAGAAATGTGTTTTTGCTACTCCATTTGGCACCCTTTTGGGACATATCATATGTAAAGAAGGATTTTTGGTAGATCCTACCAAAATGCCGTTATTGTGGGATTGGGGAGCCTGCCCGACCAGCCAGGCGTGGTGCATGCATTCCTTGGGTATACGAGGTATTACAGAGGAAATATATTAAGGGTATGCCAATATCATCACGTTGTTGGAGGATTTTATAAAGCAAAAAGTACATTTCATCGGGGGAGAGGCGCAAGCGGATGGAATTTTAAACATTGAAGAATAGGCTTATCACTATGCCCATATTACGCTTTCCCTCTTGGGATAAGCCATTCCATGTACATGTTGATGCTTCAGGGATGGTGATTGGAGTAATCTTAGCACAACTTGGAGAGGGAATTGTTGACCATCCCTTGTGCTTTGTATAGTAAGAAGATAACCCTAGAAACAAAATTATATTACCATGGAGTGTGAGGCATTATCGATGATCTACGCACTACAAAAATTCATGCACTATTTTCTAGTGATGCATTTTATATTTTACACAGAACCACATGGAATTAAATTACTTGGTGAACAATCCTATCTTGTAAGGGTGCATATGTAGGTGGGTCCTATTGTTTCAGGAGTTTGAGTTTACGGTTGTTGTAAAACTAGGTAAGATTAATTTAGGGCCTAACCATTTATCAAGGATTGACTCAGAGAGGACACATAGCATTGAGGATACAATGCCAAATGCACAACTATTTATATTATAGCACACACCCTTTGAATTTGAAGATATTGTTGTATTTCTCAAAATGGGTGTGGCGCCAGAGGGAATGAAGACTTTGGAAAGGAAGCAGTTAGCCATATGTGTCGCGCCCTACATATTAATTAGTGGAAACTTATACAAGCTATTCCACGATGAGGTTTTATGCCAGTGCGTTCTTGAGCATGAGTGCATCTACAATAATGAAAGAAGGCTTATGGTGGAATTGCAGGGGGACACTATGTGGGGAATGTGACTATGCATAAGATCCTCTTAGCTGTCCTTTGGTGGGAGATAGTTTACAAGGATTGCATCAAATATCGCAAGGATTGTGATCATTACCAAGCACCTTGGTAAGCTTGGGAAAAAGGGATGAAATTCCATTGAGACCAATAACTAGTGCTAAACCATTCGAGAAATGGGAAATTAACTTTGTAGGTCCTATTTCACCTACCTGCAGAAAAGGACAATTTCATGCTATATCATTACTTGCATTGATTATCTAACACGGTGGGTGAAGGAAATGCCTATGAGGGTTACGAAGGCCATAACAGCAAGATTCCTGTGGGAAAATATAATCAGCATGTATGGGTTCCTATGAGTTTGACTAGTGACCAGGGTACTCATTTTTTGAATGAGACAATCAAAATTTTGTTGGAAAAATTCATGGTGGCTCATCACAAGACTACCCCTTATCACCCTCAGGCTAATGGGACTGCTGAGGCATTTAACAAGATATTGAGTCATACACTTACCAATATTTGTGATGTTGGGAGGAAGGATTAGGATGAAAAGTCTCAGCCGTGATATGGGCTTATAGAATAACTTACAAGAGATTAAACAAAGCCACCTCATTCCAATTGGTGATTGGCATTGAAGTTGTTTTTCAGTAGAGTTCATGCTACCCTCTCTGTGTATTACATGCACGCGCATGAGGATTAGGTGATGAACAAGCAGTGTTGAAAGAGCGCATTGATAAGTTAATGCAATTGGATGAAAGACAATCCCTTGCTAAATGGAGTCAAAAGACTGAGAAGGCAAGAAAAATGCTGACATGATCGTCACATAAAGAATAAACAATTTGAGGTTGGGCAAATGTTTTACTTTATGATTCTAAGTTCTGCGCCATCCTGGGAAGCTCAAGGTCCATTGGTTGGGACCATATTATATTACCCATATACTTGATTTAGGCACTTGCATATGCTGGTCTTGAGGCCATGGAATACACTGACTTCCCGGGTATTTCAATGGAAGTAGGCTGAAGCCCTACTATAAATAAGGCTTCTAGGTGTTTGTAAATAAGGCAATATTTCCAGTTAGCTTAGGATTTCCCTTAATGCATTCTCTTTTTTTTTTGTTTCCTTTTCGTTGCTTTGTTCCTTTTTGTTTTTTACGTGTGCGTGTGTGCATTAGTGGCTAATTACATCATCAAGGTGTTATGCGAGAGGACCGCACATCTTTTTAGTGTGGGGTGGAACATAAAGGGGAAGTGAGTAGGATGTGGTAAGAGTTGGAAGAAGTTCCTAGAGAAATGTTGATGTGGTGGCCTAGGTTGTGAAGTCAAAGGTGCATGGGGTCAAATGAAAATGTGTAATAGAGGTGATCATTAGAGGAGATTGGTGTCAAAAAGGATTTGAGAAACACATATAAGGGTAAAAAGCATAGGAGCAACATGAGGTAGGTAGCGGAAAGAAATTGGTCCAAGACATAGAGGAAGAATTGACTTCGGTGTGGGAGAAAGTGCGAAGAATTATATGGTCAACGTAGTTATGTGCAAGAAGGTTACAAAAGTGTTCACATAGGTTTTACACAAAGGAAAAGCACTGGATAGAATGCGTGGAAGGATAGCATTGGAAAAATATGACTTTAATGCGTTTGTACATTGGTAGGTGCATCAGGGTTTGTGCGGAAAAAAAAATAACTATAAATAGAAGGTTGGGGGTGAGGTATTCTTTCACCTTGAATTTTGTTATCAAAGAAGTTCTTGCATTTTAAGGTGATTCTTGGAAGAATTTGTGAAGAGTAGTGTGTGGAAGTTGAAGAAATCAAAGGACTTGTGAACCAATGTGGAGGCAAAGTACATGGGCATATGTGAAAGAGTTTTTTGTGGATTCCTATAGGTAGATACATTGTATTGTGGAAAGGAAGTGCTCTAGGTTAGGTTTACAAGCTAGGGCATGGGTTTTGTAAAAATTTTATAGAAGTAGAGCAAAGGTTTGAGCAGTAATAGAACTTGACATAAAGAGAAACTATAGAGGGGAGGAAGAGAAAAATGGCACCAAGGAAAGGAGTGACCACTTCACTAAAGAAGGAAAGGACAAGGGAAAAGGAAAAATGGCCATTTCCAAAAGTTTGAACAAAGAATGGTATGCGAGAGATGTAGTACCTAGAGATGATGTGTTTCTTGGGAAAGAGTGGGTGTCACATACAAGGAATACAACCATGAGAAATAACAATCATTTAGAAAAGGAGATTACGTTGGAGTTGGTTTGCCTTATGGAAAAGAGGACACTCTATGGGAAACCCATCTATGATGATTGAAGTAAATGTGAAGCTAGAAAAGGCTAGCCTTTTATAACTTTATGAGTTGCCCTATTTAAAATAAAAACTTTATGACTATAGTAGTGGTTATTATGTCACGTGTATATAAGGAATACTTCTATTTCATAGGAAGGCGGATGTATAAATTACGATTGATTTCTAAGTTCACTGGAAGCTTTGATCTACGAGGGAGAGCCACCGGATGAGGACTTGTGTGAAAAATATGCCATCAAGAAAATGGTTGAGGCATATGATTACAAGAAGCATTCATGGTACTTTGACATCACTTTGTAATCAAGACCCTTTTATGAGGCTAGTCATGCACTTGGTGACAAAGCTGAATGGGCAGGAGAGATGGACACGAGATAACAAAATTTTGGTTGGATGTCCTTCTGAACTAAAGATCTTGGAGGGAACAATTTACAACCTCTCGTGCTTTCAATGCGAGAGGAGATTATTGATGCCGCATGCGATGAGGAGAAGATCATGTTGATGTAGTGTCCTCCTTACCATTTATTTTTTAGAAATACGAAAAAAGTACCTAGATGAGAACCCTCTCTCCACGATGAAGAGGTTTAAATCTTACACTTGTGACACCATAATGACCACTCACAAGGCGCGCTTGGAGAAATGGTATAAACGGATGCACGATGCATTCAAAGATGAATGGAGGATACCAGAACAACTTCCCAAGTTAGTGGATGAAGATGTTGATTTCACTCATGTATACCAACACTTTTGTATCGACACATTTTACAGATGAAAGATGGAACCCAAGGGTCCTTGGTGTAAGTTCTAGACCCTTCTCCTTTATGACAATGTATTGAGATTTGATCTAAGTGTTGTAGATCAAGATCACCGTGAAATACATCAGACCTTAGTGTATCCGGAGGGCAAAAGTGTTCCTATGTAGAAAAGAAGGAGTATCTCATGTCGCGTACACATGATAAAATTGGTGACATTGCCTATTGCGAGGTAGAACAATGGCGAGGGTGTATGTGATACTAAGGCCCAAGTTTGAGAAGGGAACTTATGTTGAGGATGACATCTCAATCCCCGAGGACCCCAATGGGAGGAAGAAGAAGGTAGTAATTAAGAAGAGAGAATGGGAAGAGAATCCTATAGAGAAGGTGCAAAGTGCACATATAGTGAAAACCATAAGGGCATGGAGAATATGGCGCTGGGTACAGTCGCACCTATGTTTGACAGAATAAGTCTCCCATCGGGAAGGAGTCACCTTGGAGAAAGAAGATTCTCCTAGGATAAGATTACCTTCTGAGAAGGAGGAGTCCTCTATTAGAGTCACCAAAAGGGGTAAAGGCGACAAGTGAGTTTGAAGGAAGAGAGCAGCAAGGATGATGATTCTGAGGAGGAAAATGAAGGAGACAATGAAGAGCGTGAGGAAGCTCAAAATACTCACATGTACAATGTGACATGAGTCTAGTGAAAGAAGGGGATGAAGAGGAGGAGTATGAGGAGGCGCCCATACCAAAGGAGGAATTTAGGAGGTAAACATGTGTGATTAGAAGACCCCTACCTTGGAAAGAAGGAGCAAATAGCTAACACTTTAGAGAGGAGGTGATGGGTATTATCCAATGCACATTGGTGGAACATGAAGTAGAGCAAAGCACCGAAGAAGTGCTGAAGGAAACTAAAGAGAGTGCAAGTGTATCGGGAAAGGAGTATGGGAGCAAGAGACCTAGCTTAATAGTAAGCTTCCCAACGGTGGAGTCACAAAGATGGGAAGGGCACAATAGTGGTGCGAGGAACACGTTATGACTTATATTAATGATCGAAACAAGGTATTGTGAGTGGAGGATTCAAAGTACCATGCCCACAGAACTAAATCCTTGCTTGGTATTATTTTGATGAAGAGGGTGATAAAGAGGAAAATACTATATAGGATTTTGAGTCCCACATTGATGAAGCCGAGTTCAAGGTAAAATGCGTGATGCATTGATGAAGACACCGAGGACAAGCTAACACTTTAAAGAGAGGAGGTGGCGGGTATTATCCAACAATTGGTGGAGCATGAAGTAGAGTAAAGCACCGAAGAAGTGCTGAAGGAAACTAAAGAGAGTGCAAGTGTAGGAAAGGAGTATGGGAGCATGGGTGGAGACCCTAAGCTTAATAGTAAGCTTCCCAACGGTAGTGCGCAAAGGTGGGAAGGGCACAATAGTGGTGCAGGAACACGTTATGACTTATATTAATGATCCAAGTAAGGTATTGTGTGTAGGATTCAAAGTACCATGCCCACCAGACCAAATCCTTGCTTGGTATTATTTTGATGAAGAGGTGCATACCACATATGAGGAAATACTATCCTAGGATTTTTGAGTCCCACGTTGATGAAGCCGAGTTCGAGGTAAATCTTGATGCATTGATGAAGACACGGACACCAAGGAATAAACCCTCTTGTAAATGCCTTGAAGCAATTATCAGATGAGAAAGTTTTCAATATGCTCAAAAATTATCGGTGGAGGTGGAAGCAAGACTCTTCAATAGAAACGATAGAATAAGGGTCTTGGAGGAAGAGATTGAGAAAAAAATGAGGAGATCATTGAGAGGGACATGGAGATAAAAAAAAGGAATTGATCAATGCACAATTAAGGCATGAATTGAGGGATGAAAAGGTGAAGGTGCATGAATTCCACAAGAAGATAGAGGCCATTTCAGATGCCATTATCTTAAAGAACCCAGACCTGACCCTTCCTAAGTAGAAATACGATTCAACCATGCATTTCTTGGAAGACTTAGTGTGCATACTCACCATGGAGAGGCAACCACTTGCATTAGAATCAATGGAAGAAGTAATGGTGCGCCAGAAGAAGGAAGAAAATTTGAATACTAGGGAGATACTAACTTGGTACTCAAGCTCCTTGCCTTAGTAAAGACCGTGGAAAATGGAAGAAGTTGTATATGACAATTGTGGTGATAGGGACAAAGTAACAAGCATATTAGTTGTCAGCCATGAAGCGGATCTGAAATAATTTCAAGAGAAAAATAAGGGAAATAGGGTAAGAGTGGGACAGGATCTTGGCCGAGGTAGAGAAGAAATCATAGGTGATCGAAACCTTAAGGGTTTTGATTAAAAATAAACTGAAAGAGTTGTACCCCCAAGTTACTCGCAGGATGGATGCACTGGGAGACCTTAAGCAAGTAGATGGAAAGCATTGAAGATATCCAATGAAGGCTAAGGGGGAGGAGATGATTTTTGAAAGTTAGCGCGATGGTGGATGACTTAATTTAGTAGGCATTGATATGGATTCTTGGGTTAATATTGAAGCCCATGTGAAGAAATATTTCCCACTTCTCATGCAACAGTAGAAAGATTCTTCCATTCTTTTTTCAATCACATATTCTTTCATTTTCCCTATTCTTTATTCTTTGGTGGAAGGGAAAAGTGTTTCTGAGGATGGAAAACACACATAGTGTGGGGTAATGTTGGGCCTTGAAATTGACTAAGTAGTAAATAAAGAAGGAAGGCGCTAAGGAAAAAGTGCGCAAGGGAAAGGTGCGTGGTAGAAGAGGTTGGTGCGGTGGGAGTAGAAAGGTTTAGGGAATTAGCCATATTTTGAAGGAGTTGTTGTAGGAGAAACACATGAAAATCTCGAGTAGGCATGCTAAATGGATAAGGTGATAGCTTGGAGCCTTGGAGGTCAAGAAAATAATATTCCACATAAGGGATATTCCCAAGATGATCATTATAGGTAGTGGAGGCATTTGCAAGCTGGCATAGGCATTCGACCATGGAGGACCACACTTCCACTTGGCATGCGATCTGCTCATGAAGGAAACCAAGGTGGTGCATCAGATCCTATTTAAAGGAGTTCTTGGGTCCAAAATGAAGGGAGAAGAGAGTGAGAACGAAGTGTTGGGAAAATGAGGATAAAGGAGGTTTTAGGTAGTGACAAGGTGTTGCAGAAATCTTGCAAGAAGGGTTTTGAACCATTTTAGGCATGGATTCAGGTATGAACAAGGGTTATAATGGGTAGAATAACTAAGAAATCTTCTCCCTGTAGATTATTTTTATAGGGTTTAAGATAATATTCCTTGATTTATTCGGTCTATATGACTCTCATGATGTAATGGAACCATTGTAAATGTTCATAAATCAATATATGTGTGTGATTCTAGTTATTCATGCTCAAAAGTGTAAACCCTTATGTTATTCATATTATTCTGAGTTGGATCTAGTTTCATTATGCTTATTTACAATGTTCATTTTAATTTATGATGCATTTTGCATGACTATGTTGTCTGTATCTTCTATTTTTGAGTGAATGTCTATTTTGTAAATTTTTGTAATTCATTCTCCATCAATGGCAAACCATTCTCGTAAAGCTCACATAAAGGAGGGCTCGCGCATGCACACACCTTGGGTGAGCACCCAATGCATATTGGGTGATAGGATGGTGTGCTTGGGGTAGAAAGAATGGATACGAAGAAATGACTACAGTCCTTAAAATGAGTTAATCATAATGTTTTACCTGAATTTCCACTTTTACCTTGAGGTGTGCACCACTAAACTAAGTGATAGGAAGAGTTAGATTCTGAATAGTGACATTTCTTGTTGGATATCATAAACCCACACGCCTTTTATAGCTTCTTCTATTTCTCGATTAAAACGAGAACGACCGACGGTTGTTCGAATATATTTATTCAGTATTTAAATAATACATCATATGGGATATGAATAGAAATAAATAAAATTTCATTTTAGATTTGGTTAGGCTATAAAATATTCATGAGTTTCTGAAACCCGTCGGACAAGTTACAACTTATACAAGGGCCTTTGTGTCACATTGTCAGATGATTTTCCACCTCTAAAAATTATAGAAATATTTCCTTGATGATTCCAACATGAAGTAGGATATTTTATCTCTCCAATTCCTAGGGTATGAGATTATAAATCTTTACAGGGATCCTAAAATCTTCAAACAAGGTGACTAGCTTTTTTAGAACATGCATTTCCCAATACCTTGCTCATAAAGACCCTGATTTTGTATAACTTGTTCCTAAACCTTGATTTTCTTCCAGAACTTTCCTAAAATGACTCAAACTATCACATAGCTCTTTCATACACTTATTTGAGGAATTATATGTTCTTGGTACCTCCTAGGAGGTGCTTTGTAAGTGCCAGAAGTCTAAAAATAGGCCTTTTGGGCCTATGGGAGCAACTCCTTCTAGCTGAACCAAAATGAATATTTTAATTGTCTCTCGCTAACTTACATATACATGAAAAAAACTTTAAAAATATAGTTATCACATCCCTCTCGGCCATGATGGGTTTTACATAGTTAAATATTAGCTAAGGGCGGTTCACATTACCCAGGTTCAGGATTTTTTTCATGTGGGATTGATTGTCATGGCTAAAATTTCAATTTTTATGCTAGACATTTAGCATGAAAACAAAAACTTAGGAAAATAGTTGGTAAAAATTAAGAGGCAGCAAGCTCAAAATTTTAGACCATATCATCCTCAATCCCTGACCTAATATACCTCCATATCAACCAAATAGACCACCTAATCAAGTTGTTAATCGAATCAAGGAAAACCTCCCGATGCAATTTCACTTCAACCATACAATCCTAGTGCAATTTCATCATCTAGGGCCTTAGTTCCAACTCAAAATAGCATGGAAAAAGAGTATGAATGGCATTTCCCATGTGGTCAACCTCATAATCAAGAAATGTTCTTGATGGTGCTTTGAATCAAGACTTAATGGTATAAACTATGGGGTGTGCCCCAAGAAACAAACCAAGAATAATATCAATGGAAAACAAATACTCAAGAAGCACCTCCGGTGATACTACACTTACGAATTGGGAAGGCGAGGATTTATGTCAAATAAATCAAGCTCCTTCTCAAGATTGGTATCCAACACAAGGTTTAAGAAGAGGAATATAGAGGAGGGAAAATTATCCAATCCAAGTTCTTCTCAACCTCCTATCACACATCAAGGAGTTATCAATCCAAGTGCAGCCCCGAATGTAAACAATCT
Organism: Taxus wallichiana var. yunnanensis; assembly: GCA_018340775.1. Lineage (NCBI taxonomy): Eukaryota > Viridiplantae > Streptophyta > Pinopsida > Cupressales > Taxaceae > Taxus > Taxus wallichiana. Next base: position 204,746,703 of record CM031233.1, on the reverse strand, counting down.
TCCCTAACCACCTTCTAGACCAGATCATGTACCATTTATAGCAGCTCATGTGCAAGAGAAAGTTGTGAAAAACAAAGGGTGGAAGAAGGAAAACTCATCTCCTTTCAATATCATAGAAAATGAAGAATTTTTTTAAACATTTCCTTGTGGGAGTCATTAGCAATTCTGGGCCAAAGAGATCTATTGCAAGCAGCCATGGTGAATTGGTCCACATCAAGTGAATCATCCAAAGGTCAAGATAAGGTTATCTCCAATGCAACCAAACAAGAAGGAGGTCAATAAGGTAAAAACATGAAACCTCCCCCATTCTACATATCCCTAATCATTGAAACATCCTAGTGCACAATTGCATGATTGACTCGGAGCAAGTAGGCTGAGTGATGCCTAAGCAAGATAGTTGATCAGTTGGGTATTAAGTACGAACCTATCTCAAAGGGAGTGGTGCAATTGGATGAAACAATAGTGGGAACAATGGGAATCATCAAGGATTTAATTCTAACACTACATGCATGCCTAATGTCATGGTCCAATAAGATGTATTAGTAATTGACTTGGCACCACTCTTTGTTCTATGTCTGTCAAGAGATTTCATCGCTATTATTGGAGGCTAATTGTTTGCTGATTGGTCACATATGATGTTCAGAACAAGGTATGGAGCTAAGGCTACAATCAGATCTGCACTATTTTCAAACTTTCATATTGAGTTGTATTACCAAGCCCAATCAATGTAAATCACTCACATTTTGATCAAGAAGACTTCCCAAGCACTCTAGAGATAAATACCAAGGTTTGAGACATTCTAGATGTGACTCTTGATGAATGAGAAAATAAGAAACATTTCTATGATCCATACAAGGAGATGGAAGAAGCTGAGTTGGGGGTTTATTGTTTCATGAAGAAAAACACCTCTCCCTAGCATTGCCAAACAATATGATAAGGATGACAACGAATTATGGCAGCTGTTCTTTGATGGCTCAAGGAGTAGACAAGGTGCTGGAGTAGGATCCATGCTTGTGTCACCTTAAGGTATAAGGTACTACTCAAATTTATTCTTTCAATTCAATTGTTCTAAAAACACAATTGAGTATGAAGAATTTATCCATGGATTGCATTGGGCAAGAAAGAAAGGGGTAAAGATCTTACAAGTCTTTGGAGATAGTGAGCTGGTTATAAACCAAATTAGAGGGCTCAACACTACCAAGAATGATCTTATAAAGAGGTACTAAGAACTAGATATGGGATCTCATTGAAGACTTTGAAGCTTTTAACATCAATTCCATTCCAAGAAAGAAGAATGATGATGCGGATAATCTTGTAGCAATTGGGGAAGAATTTGACGTTGTTGAGGATATCAAGAAGGATCAAACTCATCCTCACATCAAAGTGGTTGTAAGGTCAGCTATTCTAGGACAACAACACAAGATGGAAAGTGTTCAAAAATGACCAACAAATCATAAATTTCTTGAAATAAGAAACCGAGTTATCTTAAAGAAATAAGGAAAATTGGAGCAACAATATGGTGATCAAATGGTTCAGCTAAAGACGAACAAAATATGAAATGGTCTTGTGACTTTGCGATCAATCTTCAACTCTAATGACCGAGTTCCAAAAAGAGAAATAAAACATTCAAATAAAGGTTAAAGATTGGGAATCAATTACAATTAGAAGACAAAGTTCTCCTAAAGAAAAATCTGATTTCATCCAAATTTGTCAATACTTTTTGGATATCTTTGCTTCGAATTATAAATATTTGAGAGGATACTATCCAAGTTTGCACAACACACTATTGAATTAAACCCGAAATTAAATCCCATTAGATTGAAGTAAAATCCGGTGAATCCCCATATTGAAACCCCTCAGTAGGAAGGAGTTGAGCAAACTCATAGAGACAAACAACATTTTTCCAATTGAGCACTCTAGTTGGGTTGCAAACTTGGTGCCGTTAGGAAGAGGAATGAAGACATCAGATTATTGTGTGGATTTCTAGGATCTAAATAGAGATTCACTCAAGGACCATTATCCACTTCCTTCCATGGAGAAAATCTTGCAAGTAGTGCTTAGGTTCGGAGAGAGATTATCGTTGTTGGATGGCTACATGAGCTACAACCAGATCATGGTGAAAGAAGAAGACCAGTTCAAGACAAATTTCACCACAAAATGGGGCACACATGCTTATAAGAAAATGTCTTTTGGACTATCAAATGCTGGAGCTAATTTCCAGAGAGAAATGTATATGGAATTCAAAGGGATGATTAACAAGATGGTGATTATTTATCTAGATGACATCATTGTATTCTCCAAAATGTAGTAAATCACCTTTATCACCTTAGTAAAAGTTTTCAAAGATGCAGGAAGTTTGGAGTATCCTTGAATCCCAAAAAATGTATATTCTTAGCTCATGAAGGAAAGATCTTAGGCCACATTGTTTCGAGGGAATGAATAACCATTGATCCCAGAGAGTTGAAGCTATCCGTGCTCTACCATTGTCAAGTCATAAGAAGGATCTCCAAAGTTTCTTGGGGAGAATCAATTTTGTCTGAAGGTTCGTGCTAGATTTTTCCACTTTGGTTAAGCCATTAACCATGATGTTAAATTGACAACGGAGGAAAGGAGAGTTTTGAGGCCATCAAACACACAATATCTCAAGCTCCAACTCTCATTAATCTAGACTTCTCCAAGGATTTCATTCTATATGCCTTTCGTGATCTAGATACAATATTAGCTATCTTGGTACATTTGAACAAGGAAGGTCCAGGAGCATTTTGTAGTATTATTCAGTCAAATCTTGGAAGAATATGAAGTGAGGTATTCCTTCATTGAAAAGCATGTCCTCATTGTTATTAGGAGCTTGAAGAAATTTAGACACTTAGTTTCAAACAAAAAAATATAGTTGTTAGTGTCTCATAGTGAGGTCAAGGATTTTCTCCTAAACAAATATTTGAACAAGAAAAGGGCAAGTTGGATCACCCAAGTAATGGAATATGACATATAAATTAAGGTGACCAAGCTGGTCCATGGCAAAGGTTTATGTGAGTAGCTAACTTCCAATCAACATGTTGAGTTAAATGATAAAGAAGAAGATGTCCTAGCACTGTAAGATGCTCTAGAACAAGAAGTTGATAGTATGCCCACTCCTTATTGGACCCAATGTATGATACACTATATTAAAATAAGTCTATTCCCTTCATATTTGAACAAAGTGAAAAGAAGATATTTTAGACTCCAATCCATTCTGTACGTTCTTATTGATGACATTTTGTTAAAGAAATATGTGAATAGAGTTCTTGTAAGGAGTTTTACAACAAATTAGATTGAAAAGGTGTTGCATGAGTTCCATGGTAGAGAAGATGGAGGTCACTTTTATCCACAAGTAACAACTCTTAAGATCATGAAATCTGGTTACTATTGGCCTACAATGTTTAGTGATTGTTATACATGGATCAATAAGTGAAAGAAGTGTGCATTATTCACTGGAAAAGAAAATCTAGCAGCGCTCCCACTTCATCCAATTTCAGTAGATCAACCATTCATGTAGTGGGGATTATATTTTATTGGGGTCATCAATCCAAATTCAAGCCAAGGACACAAGTGGATTCTAACGGAAACGAATTATTTCACCAAGTGGACTAAAGCAATAGCACTCAAAGAAGAAAATGAGTCCAATATAATGGATTTTTATGAGGGAATTGTTACGATATTTGGTGTCCCGGCTACTATCATATCAGATAATGCTCTAGCATTCCTTGGCATGAAGATCAATGAATGGGATGTTAAGAATGGGGTATATCTCAACAATTCATCTAACTATTATCCTTAGGGTAATGGGAAAAGCGAAGTCCACAAATAAGAACTTGTTGAGAATCATTAGAAGGAATCTAGATGAAAATCTAGAGGACATGGCACACCAATATCAACTCAGCCCTATGGGCTGATAGAATCACACCCAAAAGGTCAACAGGTACCTCTCCATACAAGTTAGTCTACGGAAGTGAGGAAAGGTATCCCATATCACTTGAATTGTCGGCATTATAACTTCTCAAGCAACTAGAGTTAGCTGAGTTTGAGCCCATGGAAGTCAGGTATGAAAAACTCGTGGAGTTAGAAGAGCTAAGAGAACATGCAATGCAAACCATGGAGAAAGATCAAGAATTAATCAAAAGGAGTTTTGAAAAAAAGGCCAAAGCTATAACCTTCTAGGAAGGGGACTTGGTTATGAAATAGAATGCGGATCGGAAATAACCTAGAAAACATTCCAAATTTGATGTTATATGGAGTGGTCCCTATATGATCATAGAGTGAAAAAGTAACAATGCTTTCTGATTGGCTAAGTTAGATGGTGAAGAACTACAAATTCTAGTGAATGGAATCTATCTCAAGCACTATTATTAAGTAAAATCTCACCCTTTATACATATTAGTTTAGGATTTTCATTCCTCTAAGTGCTTGTGCACATTCTCTTGTCATTAGGATAGGTTTCAATTTCCCTAAGTGCCTTGGGAACATGTTTTTTATTGCTTCTATTGTTCTCTTTACACATTTCACCATGTTTTTAGGAAGAATATTGCAGAAAGAAGCTCGAGTTATAGAAACAATTTGTAATTCTTAAGAATTTTCAAATGCAGAGCAACTAAAATATGATTTAGAGGCATTTTCAATGTTCTCATTCTCTTGTCTCTCCAGATCAATCATAGCTTGAGCTTCTAATGCCTCTTTTTAGAATTAAAAAATCAGTTTTAGGAGCAGTTTTATGTGTTTTAGATGGTAAGTCTCATGGCACCTTGTAGGTTCCCAGCCTTAATGGTAGTAACCCCCAGTTCATCCAAGGTTCTCTTGGGTTTTGGAGTAGAATATCAACCTCAAATCCTCTTTTCTCTTTCATTGGATCTTGTTCAATTGAAAATATTATGAATTTATGAGCATCTTGGGTGGTTTCGAATAACTCCAACATTGGTGGTGTCTCTTTGGGAAATTTCAAGGGTGAAGGATCCAAGTTTTAACTAGATTTGCATAAGAAATAAGAAAGGAAAATCAGTTTCAAAACAATTTTCCACTCACATAAAACCTTATTCATAATATTTTTATGATGTGAATGGCCAATTCAAGTAGTTTCAAGTGATATTCGGGTTTAGGAACCTGCTTCAAGTAGATTCAAGGGTGAGTTTCAATTATTAAATAATTTTTCATGTTTATTAGGATAACTCGTACCTAATGGATGCTTGAGGCCACTTCTCAACTCATCTAGTAGGAAGATGGCCATATGATTTGCCAAATTGTTGTCCCAAATAAGCCCACACTTAATTTTGGTCAACTATCACCATTTTCCCTTTAGTTCTTCAAAACCATATTTTTAAAATATATTTTAAGTCCTCGAGGATCCCTGAAAGCATCTTCATCAGATAGGAAATTTATCCCTCTTTCCGAAAATGTAAAAAAATCCTTCTAACTCTTCATATTTTTAAAGTGTCGGGCACAGGGGATTTTGCGCGCATTCTGTCGGGCGTGGGGCATTTTTACAGCTTTTTCAATGTCGAGCCTAGGGGATTTTTTTTTACAGTTCTACGTTGTTAGGCCTAGACGGATTTTTTTCATGTTTGCAATTTTTCAGTTTGTAATTTTGGGCCCTGGTGGATTTTTTGTAGTAACCATTCTCGCCATCTCTTGTGTGGATTAATGCAAATTTTCAAATAGGCATAAATTTTGACCCGGTGCTCAAAATTTGACAAAATTTATATCATTGGAAAGGTCTCGACATCCTCTACACCATAGAAATATGAAATATTAATTTTGGTGAGGTTAGGTGGGTGAAAAATAAGAAAACGTACTCAGCTCTAAAAAGTGCAGTTCCAGGCATCCCAACCACCATAATTAATGAAGTATGACACCCATTTCTTCTCCAGTAAGAAAGACATCATGAAGGAATGGAATTGATAGGCTACCCATGCCCCTTTTCAGAAATTTAATGCATCTTGTTTGTGGGTGGGAGCAGAATTTTGAGTTTCCCTTTTCTCTCTCTCTCCCACATTCTTCTATATATTGTAAACACTTCTCATTTTTAGGGGGAGATATTTTGGGATCTTAGGAGACTTTGTCAAATTTTTTTCTCAACTTCATTGAGCTTCAGACCTTCATATAAAATTTGTAAGTGTATATATGCTCTATTTTACAAATATAGTGGACTGTGTATTATTTGAAGCAATAAATCTATGTATTGTGGTTTCTTCTTTAACGCTTTCTCATTTTACTTGTAATTTCATGCGTCTTCATTACTTTTGTACTATTATGTGCATGATCTCTAACACTTGAAAGTTCATATTGTTGTATTTATTTGATATTTGGTAATGGGTGCATGTTTGGGACTGTCTTAAATCTTGCCTAGCCTCTCTCAACTATATTTCATTCCATTTTCATCCTTCAAGAATTTTTCACACCCTTCTCTTGGTGTTATCACCTCTTTAGTGTAGGATTTGTTCATTTCATCCTCTCTCCCTCTCCTTTGTCCTTGAAATTATAGGTTAGGAGTAGATAGTAATTTTTCCCTTCATTAGGAGTAGTTGTTTTATCATATTAGAAAAGAGGAAGCAACCTTATTTGGAGGTCCATCTCAAGTCTGCAAGTCCCAAAATTTGAGAGATGCTCCAATGTTACCCAATGACATTGGTATCTCAAGCTCACTTGCAATCAAATCGGAGGGTTCTATAATTCGGTGATAACGAGGAACTTATGACCATCCCCCTTACCATCATAGAAAGAATTTTCTATTTATTCTCAATAATACAACTTACTTTGGCAAATCGACCCTCCCAACAACAATAACAATAAGTCTCATCCATTTCAACATTTGCCACCATGGCATGGTATTTATTCCATCCTCGTATGGATACCAATCACTTGTACATTTGGGGGCATCGAACTATCGCACATAGTCATGCATTTTACTTGAATAGTTGCCTATGCATACTACTCGAATAAACACCTATACCTTACTTTTACTTTACACTTCAATTTTATATTTCTAATAACACTTTTTCTTCTCTACACTATGAGAACACCTCTACATGGATCTATGTTTATGGCTTCCCTTTTGGCTACTATTCCACTCCATACATGATTTTCTCCTCATGCTTACTTAGAAATCCTTCTATTCATCATCCACACACTATACATTACACATATTTTGGCTATTCTAGTTCACAATGATCACACCTATTTTCTAAGAACATCTGATTTACACCTTTAGGGGGCATAAAATTCCTCCCCTCCTCGGTTTCTTCATATACCATTACTTATTCTTATCTATACAACACAATGTTCTTTCTTACACACCATACTTGGAAACACCAATTTTTTTACTATTGTCCCCATCTCGCGTTCGTTCCCCTTCATCGCCATCTTATGCCTTCACACCCATCTTCTTATTTAAATTTCTATTCCCTCCTATTTCCCATTTATTTAATCTAATTTCCCACTTTCCTATCTCAATACTCTCATAATCCTATAATTATTTTATCTCTCCTAATATATCCCTAATTGCATTTAATTTCCCCTAAACCATCCATTACCCTAATCACATCCCTAAACACCCATTTATCATCGTTAGAATCCCATCTATCCTCATTCAATTATTGTTCACCTTATAACCACCTTTTATCATCCCTATTCAACCCTAACCCACCCAAATAACTTGAAGCCTTAATTCTACCTCTTTAGAACCCCTTGTATTGAGTTGTGAATAATCTCCACCGCTTGAGATCAATGGTCATCCATAGTCGACGGTGACCTTGGTGGGTCATTTTTGACCCTAGTGGATCACCAATGACCCTATAAGTAAGCCACTACCCTCTCCTTAAGAGGATGAAATTTTATATTTTCATCCTTCTTGTGATTTTTCTTTGTTTCCTTCTCTTCTTTCGATCAATTATCATCAATTTGGAGCCATCTTAGAGCCTTTGCATGCCATCCTTGGAGATTTAAATTCTATTGCTTTCTTGGACCACCATCATTATTTCATAATAGTTTTATTAGTTTTACAAGTCCTGTTTCATTTCCTTAGAGATCTACCATCATATTTTCCATCATTGATTCTTCTTCAAATCTTGTTTTCCTTCTATTTAGACCTATCGATCCCCAATTCTACCTCGGTTTGATTGACCCAACATAGTCGTTATCGATATGATATTTATCAAACATGTTTTCTACGTTCTTCCTCATCTATCATCTATTATCTAGCCTCCTTTAACATTCATATGCCTTTTTCTTTGTCATCCACCTATCTCGAAATCCCAAATCTAACTTTTTGGCCCCAATCATGGTCAATGTCTTAGATATGCACATGATTTATGTCATCCCGATCTATATCTCTCATATTTGCATCAAATCTCTTTGTTTCTTACATATTTTTTTGTTTCCTTACCATCCCAACATAAGATCCAGAGCCTCCTTATTGTTTTCAAAGTTTGTTTGCATCTATTTTCTACAATTTTTCTAATTTTCCCTATTGTAGTCACCGTTTCGACTATGCATGTTTGTCTAGGGTCACCATCGACTTGATCGGGTTCAATTTTTATTATTTTAATTTATAATCATCTATTTTTATTAGATCTTTATCTTATCTTATCTAGCATATATTTGATATCTATTCCATTTGTTATCTACTTCATCCTATTTATCCATTATATTTTATTGATCTTTTACTCAAAAGTGGGTTGACATCCTCCCTAGGAAGAATATCACTTCTCGGGACTGAATTATTCAGGAAACCCACCATATTATCTACTAATATTTTTCTTGTCTAGTGTCTCTTTATTATGTAGGTTTATTGAACTCTTCACAGAGAGGATGTATGTGCCCGTATCTTCATCTTCATCATCATTACATATCAGAAGGTAGCCTTAAACCCTCACATATATTGTATTTTCCTATTTTCTTGCACACCATTCCATTAACTTGAAACACAAGGGAGAAAAATTGTCAAAATTTTTGGCACACCTGGTGGGACCACCAATTTTTATTTGGTGATATCTTTCTTATTTTTCATTATTTCATTTCCTATTCTATTTATCTCTTTCTATTAATTCTACAGGTAGAGATTCTTTTCTTGCATTTTTTGGGGATTTTTATTGGTTTTCTCAATAGAACATGTGTTTAATTTGGAAAAAGGAAAATAATGTTATTTAGGTATTCTCCCTTTTTTGTCCTAATATTTTCTCCTTTTCACATTCATTTCTCCCTCCTTTGTTTTCATTTTCTCATCGAATATTGAATTTATATTTTGGATCTAAAAAGAACATATCTTCATACTTTATTTTTCACATAGTCTAAGTAGGAGGTAATATTTTTCATTCATACTTGTTTCACACATATCTAAACCACACAAAAACACCAATACATTTAAACATTTCCTCCCAAATGGATCTATTGGGATTTCATCATGCAATAAGGAATCCACTATGGTGTTTCGCCACACTAATTTTTGACTATCAAGTATATCGGTTAAGTTCCCATCACCCTTATCACTGTGGTGTGTGAAGTGTGGGGCTAGGCCCTATACCAAGCCATGTACTGGTAGTCATCACATATTTGTGCCTCACTTACCTTCTGGGTACATCAAGGACTCACCTTAAATAAACCAAAACCATCCTTAGATCAAACAATTCTTTAAGTTCCCTTTGAGCCTCTTTCTTTTCTTTTTCACACTTCTCTAAATCAACAAGATAATCAAAAATTTGTTTCTTGATTTTCTTGTAATATTAATACTCTGCATAATTTTTGTTTTGATAGTTTCATGCTGGCATTATTACTCATTCTCAAGCCAAAAAAATGGAACAATCAACCTCATCCAACAACATCCCCACTTCCAACATTCTTTCCCAACAAAATTCCACACTTTCCATTTTTTCCTCTACACCTATGATCACCAAACCTTTGGTTTCCCAACCCTTTGTTTCTACGGTTCCTCCTCACGAGACCCATATAATACAAACCAACCCTCATATTGAAACCAAACCTTTTATTTATCATCATTCAATTCCCTCTAGACAAGCTACACTCCCATCTGTTACTTCCTTACAAGCCTTTGGACCTCCCACCATCCCTTGTGGATGCATGGAGTTTCAAGAACTCCTTAACACCAATCCCTTTTCTCTTCATGATTACCTTTCTTTTAAGTCCAACCATCTTCCCATTGATGAACCTACCCTTCAATAGATTTATTGTTATCCCCACATTTTAATCCATCGAGGTTCTTGCTTCCCACATTGTCATTTTCTTTCCAATAACTATGAGTTAGGTAGTAATAACTCAACATGAGCACACCCCTCACAATTCTTCCATAGTTATCCCTCAGTCCCATAAATTCACTCAATTATCGGTCCCTATTCCACCTATCCTACCTCACATCAATACCATCCTAGCATCTTTTATCCCCATCACTTATTCATCTACTATGGTCATCAATGCCCCTACCCAAACTCCCCAAGAATATAACCTACTTCTGCCACCACCGAGAAACATATTCAATGCTCGGTTACCCTTCTCATATCTTAATTCCACACTAATATTGTTACCTCTCAACCCCACCCTTCGAGTCAACTTAAACTCATCAACCACCACTCACGAAGCATTTTTCGACACATATTTCCTAATCAACCCATCCAAATATATCAACTTCTCCGCATGAGTATCCCAATTAATCTAATATAGGCCCAAAATAATTTCCTAATCCCTCAAAAAAACCTCAAAATTCTATACATCTAATTACATCCATCATCAATATCTTATCTCCCAACCTATCCAATCAAAAGTATTCAATTATCTTTCTCCTTATCAACCACCTCCACAAGCTCTTACTTATCCTCGACAATATGAATCCTATCCACAACCTAAGTCATCCACCTCTTACAATCCATAAAAAAATCAATAAATCACTCATCCCCACATATCCAATGACCCCATGCAAGCAAGTAGAATTACTTAAGTATAATGGCCAATGAATTTTTTTCAACAAGCTTATCAACCCATCAATACCCATCAAACCATATCATCCACACTAGGAAATCCCCAAATTTAATAATTTCAATAAGTAAGGTAGACCCTAAATAACATCTTTGTGCCTTTAATAATTCATTTTATCTCATTACCCATGACTAAGACCTCATTATTCACACTTTCGCCATGTCATTGGTTAGACCTTCTTTGGGTGGTACAAAGGTATTCCCAAACATTCCCTCTTCTCATTCACTCAACTTGTGTAGCTCTTCTTAGAGAACTTCTCCATCAATATCAAATGAAAAATCACCATCAATGAAATCTATGCCATTAAACAATTTGACAAATAATCCATCATGATTTTGTCTCTAGTTGGTGTGGCATCATCAATCAATTATCATTTTCTCTTCCCCAAACCAAACTTATTGAACTCTTCTCTAGATCATGTGAAAAACATATATCATCCACTCTCCAAATTTAATATTTCCAAATATTTAAGGAAGCCTTCATGATGTCTCATAAATTAGAATTATGTGCCCTTGAGCAAGGCCATCTCAAGCTTCGCTCCAACAAGCCTCAAAATGAATTCACCAAGTCCTTCACCCATAATGACAAATACAATGGAATCGTATTCAAATACTCTTTTGCATGCATATAACATTCCAAGCCTCCACAAAGGGATCCTCGACTAAACCCTAATTTTATTCCCCTATGAGAATCATATAGTTTTATGTTCAACAAACTCATGGCTGCATGCCTCATCTAACTCCCTCCTATTCATCTCATTAATGATTTTCATATGAAACACACATGGTACTATGAATACCATTATTGTAAACATCATCAAGTGCATGGTTAGGATATCAAAAAGTGTCGCACCTTAGAATACCTATTACAACGGATTATCAATCTTGGGGACCTTCAATTGAACAATATTAATGCCCCTCCTAACCAACCACTAGATGTATTCAAACAACCCTTCCCTCACCATCCACTAAAGAAATAAGATAATATTCCCACATCTCAAGTACTTGATGTGTATATGAATAATACTTTAAGTCGGGATTCAACACTTCTACCCTCATCTCTTTGTACCCACATCTATTACACCCATGTCTATTTTGATATCCATCCCTACATATACAATATTACCTGCATCCGCACTCATATCCACATCTATTATACCCATATCTATCACATCCACATCTACCATATCCCCATGTAATATATCTACAACTATTATACCCACATCTACTACACCCATATCTACTACATCCAAATCTACCATATACCCATTTAGTATATCTAAAAGTATTATACCCACATATACTACACCTACATCTAGTACATCCACACCCATTATACCCACATCTATCATATAATCACCTATCTTTTTACTACGCCTACGTCTACCATAAAATATATGACCACATCCATATCCACATCAACTACACCCGTATATATTAAATCCACATCTATTACACCTCATCAACTATACATGCATCTATTACACCCACATCTACTTCAATATCCATCCATACATCTACAATCTTGTCTGCATCCACACCCATATTCACATCTATTATACCCATATCTACTACATCCACATCTACCATATCCCCATCTACTATATCTACAACTATTATACACACATATACTACACCTACATATACTACATCCACATCTATGATATCCAAATATACTATATCTACAACTATTATAACCACATCTACTACATCAACACCCATTATACCCATATTTATTATACCCTCATCTATCTCCTTATCTACGCCTATTTCTACCATCAAATTTATGACCACATCCATATCCAAATCCACTACTGACCAGATGTACTACATCCACATTTACTATACCCACATCCATTTTCACATCCATCTCAACATATATATATCTCCATCCATACCTATACCTACTTCTACACCTGTTTCCTCAATTTTATCCATACTTACATCAACATTTGAATCCATGCCCACATCCACATCATCCCTTAAAACCTCTACCATGCGGATATCGCCCCTTGATTATATAAAAAGTAATGTACCAATCCCATCCTTGTCACGTATAATCACTTATATATCAACACCTCCAAAATCCAAAAAAATTGTAACCTCTTCCGATTTTACAATTCATGCCATCAAAAATTATCTTCATCTTTAATCGTTACATCTCCAAAAAAACTAAATTGAAATCGATTACCCTACTTCAAGGAAAATCCCACCATTGAAATCATCATCATCCCCACCGAGGGTAAAAATCCACAACAAAAATCTAGGAACATTGGCATCCCTACTAAAAAATATCTCACTCATCTGCACAAGAAATTGGAGCTTCCTCCTTCAAATCCCCATCAATATAAGCAATCAAACACCTCATCATGTATCTTAGGACCTCAACAGTCTATCTTGAGATCATGCCATTCATCCAAATCCTCCATCACCAATAAATATGAATCAAAACAATCCATTCCTCCTTCCAATATAAAATCAAAATACATGACCCTTTTCAAAACCTCATAAGAGTAAAGAACCCCATTTACCTTCATCCTCCTCCCTAAATCCAATCAATCCCCATTTTACAAAACCCCTCTTCAAAAACCTCCATTGGATCTTATACTAAAATCATTCATTATCTCTTCCAAACAACCACAATCACCCTTCCACCTATAAAATATTTGATTCATGGGAAGAAACCTACATGGTTTGATTATAACGCCATTTTTCTTATCATCGTGTCCCCGAGGCATAATACGAGGACATTGTAAGGCTCTTCAAACCCTCATCCACAATCTCATAGATGTGGATGACATTCTCATCAAAGAAGACCACCCTCTTCCTTCCACTAGTTTTTCCATATCCAAATTCAACCCTCCAATCAAATCTACAACTTATAATTCCTCTAAACCTTACACACATCTACAACCTTCCTCACCATCCCTCCACCAAAATCTTCCTAGTCTAAAGAAGGTAACCTTATTATCATCGATGTGATTTGTGTCGCCACCCATTCTCACCCTCACAATTCTCAACCATATATCAATAAAAACCAAATAAAGTCATCACTTCTCCTTCTAATGAGCCCACTCCATCTCCGACATCATCTAAATCCAAGGGATACATCCTAGCCATTCTCCATACCAAAAATACTACTTCCATTGAGAAAATCATTACAAAGAAGTTACATTAGGATCCTATTAAAATGTCTCTCTAATAACTCATCTAAATCTCTCTCAACCATCAACATGCTCTTATTGGATCCTTGCAATGTATCCCAATAGCAATAATGAGACTCAACCTTTCGTGAACATTGTCGGAGCTCTTGAAGATTTTGTTGCCATCTCTTTTACAGATTCTAAAATCACTAAAATTTTACTTGAAGACCATGACCTTCCCCTCTTCATCATTATCCGCATAAATGACACCTTTATCAATAAATATTGAAAATGGTGTGAACATCAACATCATACTTCAACCAAATCCATACACCACGATTAATGATTATGTTGTTTCCCTTTCTTTGGGAAATTCCTCTATAATAAATCCTTTTCTATACCTATATCTGTGCCATGTGATGTGTCCCATCCACTCTCCATCACTTCCTTAAGTATGAAAGGATCCCTACAAATCTACCTTTAGATGACCTTACAAATACATGCATATTTATCATGAATCATCATTCACCAGTTCATCCATACTTTGATCCAAGTTACCTAATGATGAATCTTGACATCATGATCAATGTTTCACTAGGGAGTATTAACATCCAACCACCCGAAAAATCTCTATGTATCAACCTAATGTTATTCATCATATATCTATGGTGGCATCAATTTCCTTCTTCTCAAATCAATCCACTAAGCCATACACCAATGGCTTTAATTCCTCTATAATAAATCCTTTTCCTATACTTATATCTACCATTGTGACAGTGATGAAATAGGAAATACATGATCTTATCATTCATAAACCCCACAAGATATTTTGACTGGGTTTCAAAGAACATCCCACCAAATCTCTCATGCCTTCTTTATCTAATATCCCATCCATCAATCCATACTCAATAATTCCCCATCTAACGACCCATGGACATGGATGACACTATATCGATTTATTATAACTTTTTAAATCTCTATAAACAATTTAAGACCAATAAACTATCATATTAAAGGTGAAACTAGGTCCCTTCCTCTCAAATTTCCCAACATGGTAGAGGATAATTCCCCTACCATCCAAATTATTCAATATAGCGATGAAAAATCCATTCTTTCCTACATGGGGTAGAAGGTTCCCATATTTATAAGACCTTACTTCACGACACATCCACCCTTTCAATGAATCTACCATCAAAATAAACATAGGGACTGCTCTAAGATCCTGCATCCTTGAATTCATCCAATATCTTGATCCAAAAGAACTAGAGTCCTCCACCTCCTTCCTCTAAAAACACATACAATCCTTTGCATGGTCATATGCCAACATGTTAGGCATCAATCCCATCATCATTTTCCATAATATCATCACCATCCCCAATGCCAAAATAGTTAAGCAAAAGCTATGACGAATGCATACTCACATTTCCCTCCTTATTAAAGAGGAATTACAACACCTCCTTTCTGCTAACTTCATCCAACCTATTGATTATTTGTAATGGGTTTCTAACATATTACCCATTTCCAAAGACTCTTGTAGAAATCTCTGCATCTGTCTTGACTTTGAGACTTGAATATCACTTTCCCTAAGGAAAAATTTCCTCTTCCTAACATCAATCAAATCATTAACCTCACAACTAGCCATGAGATGCTCTCTCTTATGGATGGTTTTTCTAGTTATAATTAAATCCTTCTTGTACTAGAAGACCAACATAATACCTCTTTCATCACCCCTTGGGGAACATTTTGTTATCATGTGATGCCCTTCAGTTTGAAAAAGCGTAGTGGCCACCTATCAATGTGCCATGACGTATGTATTTCATGATCTTATCCATAAAACCATAAAATACTATGTTGATGACATCTTGGGTAAATCTAAACATCAACATGACCATCTTTCTATCCTTAAAATCCTCTTCGTGTACATCATCATTTTATTCCTTTGTCTTAATCTTGTGAAGTGTGTGTTTGGAGTTTTAACTGGATAAATCCTTAACTTAAACATTTTTATTAGGGGTATTGAAGTTGACCCCGCCAAAATCAAGCCTATCCTTGAGATGCCTCATTTTAACGTTAAAAAAATTCATAGTCTCAAGGCTAACTCTAATCAGTTCACAACTTCATCGCACAGTTGTCTAATAATTGCCAAACTTTTCATCACATTATCTCGCAAAGACACTCATTTCAACTGGGATTCTAATTTCCAAAAATACTTCAAAACATTAAGCATTATCTTTTATTGCCACATATGCTCACACCTCCCTTTAAGGGGGAGACTTTCTATATTTACCTATCTACCTGATCATGCTTTGTGTGCCATGTTGGCACACCATGATGAGCACAACAAAGAGAAATTTATCTATTACATCGGACACACTCTTCACAAATATGAAACCCACTACACCGAAGATGAGAGGATGTGTTGCACTTATTTATTTGTGACTTCTAAACTTCGCCACTATCTTCCCAATCAAAAACCTACATCTTCAACATCTTCCATCCTCTTAAAATCATGCATTCTAAGACTTACCACAATGATCACATCAATCGATGGATCATGCTCATGACTGAGTTTGACTTATAGTTCATCTATCAAAAATAAATCAAGGGCTAGAAATTGCTGATCAACTTGTTGAAGCCCCTCTTCTTGAGAACCATCTTCCCAAAGAAAAATTTCATGATGAATCTATCCAAAACATCGATCATGATTATTCTCAGTTAAAATTAAAATTTTATTTGATGGATCTAAGTTTCAACAAGGAGGAGGTGTTAGCATCATCATCATTCCTCTTTTGGAAACTCCTATCCTCATTGCCAACAAGATTTTCTTTTAGTGTACTAATAATATGGATAAGTCTAAAGCCCTTATCTTGGGCCTCTAAACCATTATTATGCTTCGTATTCAAATTATTGATATCTATGGTGGTTTTAGCTCATCATCAATTAAATCAAAGGAACCTATCAATGTAAAAATGAATTCCTTCAAAAATATAAGGAAATTGTCAATTTTCTCCTTGAGGCCTTTAATCAATACACCATTATCCCTCATTTATACAATTGCTTCGTAGACACCGTGAAATACCTTGCATCCATCATCCATGGAATGGAAGAATCCAAACTCTTCATTTTTATCCACCGTATCAATCAACCATCCACACCAATGAGATTCCTCACATCAATCTCATTGATGCTAGCCAATCGATCTCTTGTATACCGGATCTTTGATTATCTTTCCCAATCTAAAATTCCATTTGACCTATCTAAAAATGGAAGGAGGTCATTCTTTTAATCCATTAAATTCTTTGTCATCCTTTACAAACGTGGGTTTGAGGGTATTCTACTATGATGCCTTAAATCGCATAAATCTATCCGCGCTATCTAAGAGGTCCATGAAGGCATATGTGGTGGAAACTTTAGAATTTTTTATGTCACTAAGCATGTTCTTGGATGTGATATTATTATCCCACCCTCAATCAATATAAATGTAATCATGTTAAAAGTACGTCAAGTACAACAACATTCCAATATAATCCACATCCCAAGCCAAACCTTACAACTGATTTAACAAAAATAAACTTCATTAAACCCTATACTAAAAATTAAATTATGTAAAAAATGATATCAAGTGTTAAGTACAATATGATGTAAGAAAATAAACAAGTAAGTGTAAAACCCAAATAAATAGATGTATAAAGAATGAATTAACTGATTTATGCTAGATATGGAAGTGCTCTAGATTTGGGAAAACTATTTAACAAGAGGTGAACAATTTAGTAAATACTTAGGATAAATTATAGAGCTCATGAACGATGTTAGACATGGGCACCCATGAAAGGATAGGGGCGCATGGGAATTGGAGACCGTTATTCTTTGGGAACCCGTGACTACGTAAATAGTCAGAATCTGATTTTCTTTGTCTCACACAAGTGTTGTAAATATTCTCCTTTAATCACCTTTGTGTAGCTCTTTGATCCCCAAGGGTAACCGTAACATATAAAATAAATATCACCTATAAAATCCCACAAAACAAATCAAATCTAAAAAAGAAAATGTAGAATGGGGATTCAAACAGAACCTAGTGGTCACCTCGAGAGTGAAGTTACAACCAAACATTGAACTACATCTCATAATCCATGTAAATTTGGTGAGTGTGTATAAGAATCGTGCACTTGGTAGTGAGATGTAGCTAGATGTAGAAATGTAATAAATTGTGTGGATGGAAAAATGAACTTCTCCTTTCTATGTTGTGATATATAGAGTTGAATCCTTTGTCCCTTGAATGAATTTTTAGATGGATGCTTTTGGTGTGCTTTAAGTTCCTTTGGATGCAATCTTAGGTGATGATAGTATATGCTTAGTGCTTAGTCCTTGATTTTTAACAAAACTATAAATTCATATGATTACCTTGTTTGAATTTTTAAATGAAAAATGAAAGGCTGACCCATAAGTGAAAAAGGTTCCCAAAAGATAAAAGAAACCAAAAATAAGTGAGTAAGGTGGAAAAGGGTTAGGGGTGGCCGAGGGGATAGGGGCATCTAGGCACTCATGTCTGGGTGGGTCTTTAGTGTATGGATCCATAAAAGGTAAATAAGTATAATATTATTTAGGGTTTATGGTGTGTAAGAACAAATAGAAAATAAGAAACAAAGACAAAAAAGATAACGATAGTTTTCAATTACTAGTTTTCTTTCTTAGTAATCATATGAATGCTATTATGTATTTAGGACCTAAAAATGTACCCAAGTGCGTGATTTTGTGTCTACATTTTCCCCCACTTTATATTGTTGAGTGAATACTCAATAACATAAAGTAGATAGAATATGCGTACCTAATAACCATGTAGAGCGTGTGGAAAAATGTGTTTTGAGTGGACAAGTGAAGCATGTAATGATGAAAATATTAAGCATGGAAAATAGGAAGAGAAAGTGACCCTAAGGGTGTATGTGTATGTCTTGTACCTATTTTTGTTCTCGTGATTTCTACTTCTTATATGGATGGACCTATAAAAGAAGAGAAAGAATGTAGTCAAAGTTTTGTATATAATAAATTAGAGAAAAATGTGCATAAGTATGTAAAAGAGTGTAAAAGAAAGTGTGCACTTGATGTAAAAGAGTTCAAAAGATAGAAAAAGTGTTTGAAACTTCTCTGAAGAGTGATTTTTTGGGAGATCTCATGCCAAAGAGAAAGTGTGGAGAGAGAGGTCTATTGTTACTCTCATTCCATGAATCTTCATAATAAACACTACGAGATGGTGTGTTCCTATTTTCTCCATGTCGTCCCTAATTTATTGAATGTATTGTTTATTCTGATTGAAAATTAATATAGAATGCATTATGCTTACTGGAGGACCGTGTCTATACTATGAAAACTACTGTGAAACGTGCTGATATGAAGAAATAATTGTGTGTGCCCGTGACATTATCTTTGAGGGACACACACGGTTCCTAGGTGATTATTATCTATTCTTTGGGCATTGGCTTCTATGTTGTGCTAAGGACCAGGTGATATTCTTTGCCATTGTGTGAATATCTACCTATGTTGATTTTGTCTTGTATTGAACTAAATTATAGAATTGAGCTTACGTATGGGGTGATTTATTCACCTAATGTATGCCCCCTTATTTGGGGTGCATGCGACATAGATAAGGCTGTATGGCCCAAAGAGTGGATCTAATGTTGATTTAACTGTATCCCTATAGGGGAGGGAATGTGCATGGTAAAGCTAAGGCACATGCAAAAAAAAGTGGCTAGATACATGTGTTAATAGAAAAGGTAACAAACATATAATAGAAAAATAATATAACAAGTAAATGTGCATACATGATAGACCACTAAAAGTAGGTAAATAGTGAACAAGAAAGACATCGGGACATAGCTCGTACAAAATGGCATATAGTAGAAAAAAATTAAAGAAAAATGTAGTAGACAACCATGGTGGTAAATAATCTGCAAGGAAAATATTGCACATGATGTACCCATTAGCATGTTAGAAAGATATAGAGTATGTCAAATCATGTACTAATGTAAAGTAGTGTACTAGCAAGAATAAGAGGTATTTTATAATGAAACGATAAAACCTATAATGTGTGAGAAAGTAGATGCCCCTAGGATCCTTGGTGGGACTAGTAAGAGTCTACAATACCAAGCATCATTACGGTGTGTATGGAATTGTAGTAGATCTACATTCACAAATACAAAAAAGAAAACACACATATGTATATAGAAAATATATTGACATACTACATATCAGTCTAACATTGGAAATAAAGTGTACATGTAAGTATGAGAAAACAAGATTAAGTACAACCAAGATATGTAATATGCAACTTATGAATGTTATAGAATGGTATGTGATGTGAATGTGATAGGAGAAGTGTACCCCAAACTAATATGGATGAGTGTGGGATGATGTTCATTTAAAAATACCCCTCAACAAATAAAGAATGAACCATAGAACAAGAGTGTGCCATCGGAAATGATTTGATAGAATGTGCTAAAAATATAGATCAATGAAGCATAGAGCATGAAAAGTGAGAGTTTGGTGAGGTTCATTTCAGATTTAGACCCTCAGTAGTCAAGTATGAACCATGGAACTAAATTTATTAATAGGGTAATGACGATACAAGTTACGTATTAATGTATATAAGAGAGACTAGATGTAGAGAATGGAGTGTAATGTGTATGTGTAAAGACTAGAAATAATTAATAATGATGACCCCCAAGTGTGTGAAGGATAAGAATAAAGTAAAATCATCTATAAGATCATCATTTTCAGGATTGCAGCCAAAGGAGTTTGTTCAAAGAATTGGTATGCAATAGCGTGATGAGATTGATCATATAGAGATCCCTTGTGGCATAAATTGTACATGCCTATTGCATATTCTTCATCATTGAAAGGTGATTGTGGAAAATCATGTGTATATAATCAAGTGATATTTTGAGAATAGCCCAAGAAGGAATCAATGGAAATAGAAATGGGCCAAAAGGCATAGGAAATGTGATATAAGTATGATTTGGATCTAGTGAGAAACCAATGTAATCAAGCCAAGATTTCCAAAGTGTGAGTGGAGAAGAACGAGGAGTGCATGCAAGGAAGACTATTAAATGGAAGACATAGAGGACTTAAGTGGTAATAATGAGGATATATTTATGATAAAGGTGAGGAGAAATGTGTATGAAGGAGATTAGCAATTGTGATTCCTAATCAAGCTAAGCCATCATGTGTGAAAAAATCTCACAACAAGTAGGTCGAATGGAATGTGTGGTAAATAAGAGTCATGTATGAAAAGGGTGCATGTGAAAGGGGGAAGCAATGATTTACCGTGCACTTTGATAGATGAGGTAGGAAACATGACATCCAATGTATTAATAGTTTTCTAAAGAGAAAGTGTGTCGGTGGTAGAGGAAGGATGTTGCCTAAGTTGGTAGTTATCACTGATATGTATAGGTGTAATAGAGGTAGGTGTGAGAGTGGTAGAAATAAGGGGAGTAGGTAGTACGGTGGTGGGTCTAAGTGGAAATACTTGAATGGGTAAAGGTCAACAATGACGGTATTTTTATAGCCATCATAGAGGAATTTAACACATAGATGAACTATAGAAGGAACCTATTGCATAGCGTGGAGTCATGGCCTAGGAAGTAAGTAATTGTCTTGAATTGGGTGTCAATGACAAAGAATACAATAGGAACAATTTTAGGCACAACTATTAGAGGAAAGGTGATGGTGCCCATGCACGGGATTGTAGTAGAATCGTAACCACGAAAGATAAATGGATGAAGGGGTGGTATCTCAAGGAAAGGCATAACTATTTAATAAATGTGAAATTACAAATATTGAGTTGGATCCATTATCAACTAGTACTCACTTAATTCCAATGTTATAGATGCATTCTTGGATATAAAGAGGAGGATCATTATCAAAAATAGAAAGAGGGGTGATTACATTAGATGGGAAAGTAATATGCTCTTGAGGAGAAGAAAATACTACTACGAAGTGATCATATAAAGAGTCAAGGTGAGTATCGAAAGGAATGTGGGTATTAGCCATGAAAGATTGGATTTTAGTCTCATAATAAGGATTATCTAGGAAGAATTAGGAGATGGAGATAGTCATAATGTAAGGATCCATAAAGTATTTGAATGAGGGGTTCACTAAATGATTTAACAAAAATAAAATTTATTAAACCCTATATTGCATAAGTAATGATCTAAAAATGATATACAAGTGCTAAGTAAAATATGATGCAAGAAAATAAGCAATTGTAAAACCCTAAGAAAGAGATGTGAAAGAATGACTTAACTTATTTACATTGGATATGGAAGTGCTCTGGAATGGGAAAACTACTAAACAAGAGGTGAATAGTGTCGTAAATGCTCGGGATAAATTTTGGATCTCATGAATGATCTTTGGACATGGTTGACCATAGAAGGAAAGGGGTACATGGGCATTGGAGACCACTAATTGGTGGTTGTGACTACATAAATAGTTATAATATAATTTTAAATAAGTCACACAAGTGTGAAAATATTCTCTGTTGATCACTTAATGTCACTCTTTGATTTTGAATGGTACTTGTAACTGCAAAATAGATATCACCTATAAAAGCCCATAAACCACATCAAATGCAAAAATTAAAGATGTAGAATGGGAAGTCGAATGAACATGGATTAGCTTGAGAGTGAACTTACAACTAAGTGTTACACTACATCTAGACTCCATGTATTTCTAAAGAGTGTGTGTAAGAATAGTGCCCTAGAATTCCCTTTTGCAAGTGCACTTAATAGCGTGTTATAGCTAGATGTAGTAATGTAATAGAATGTGTGGATATAAAAATGAACTTCCTCTCTCTTTGATGTGATATGTAGAGTTTTAGCCCTTTTCCTTTTAATGAATTACTAGATGGATGATTTTGGAGTGCTTTAGGTGCCTTTGGATGCAAGATTAGGTGATGATAGTATATGCTTAGTTAAGGTCCTGTTGGTGCTCAAAATAGTCTCACCCTAATTTGCCTTTGAAAATCTATAGATTTATGGCCCGTGTCACTTTATTTTCTCTCATGTTGTATCTGGGTAATCTTTGTTGTCATTGTTAATCTATTCTGGGTCATAGATCACTTGTGGGTCCATGGTTTGCTCCTTGTTTCTTTGCTCCTCTGGAAAAGGTCTGTAATTTGGGTCTCCTGTTCTCTGTTCATCCAAAATATGAGTTCTCCCATATTTTTGGTCTCCACAGTCGGGATTTGTTTTCCTTTCCATTTCTTCCCTAAATAATTGAATAAAAATGAATGGATTTATCTTTGAGAAACGTATTTTAGCCTTGTAACATTTCTAAATTCTCTGTCCTTGGAGAAATTTTCATTTTGGGCTCGAATGATCATTTTTCTATATTTTTATGGTTTGACGGGCATTTCTCCTGGTCAAATTTGCATCCTTGCATTGACAGGGACATGACCTCTTTTTTGGTTAGTCAAGGTATGGCAAAAAAATACTTTAACTTATCACTTTTTGCTTTTTGGTGAAAAGGAAAATTTGGTCCCATGGCTCCACTCAATTTTGATTGGTTCTTTTGGTGCTTACGTGGCTTCTTCTAATTGGATGGGGCATGGCGGGTCTATTTTTGAACTTGTTATTTTTGGCTACTTTGGAAAAAAGTTTGAACTCACCCGTGGCCCCACCAGGCTCTGATTGGAGAAAATTTAAGAGGTAGGGAAAAAGTCTCACTTTGACCCCGCAGGAGGACACGTGCAAGGTTTTTGAAGGAGCATTGCATTGACACGTGGAGGCCTCTACTCACTTTGCATTTCTTATTATACTTTTCAACATCCAAAGGAGACTGCCTCGGAGCATGACACGTGGTGCCTTCCGCTAAAGTATTCATACAAACTTTGCTAGACAAGACACGTGGTGAGCCCGCGCTCGTCAAAGTATCAAATTTTTGGGACCATCTCAAGGTGCACCATGGTGACACGTGGCAGTTTGAAAATTCAAAAGGGTGGGGAGGTGGACCATTGGAGGAAAATTAAATTTTTACCTCTTGACATCAAAAGGATTAAAATCTCAAAATGGCCCACAAGCTCGATAAGGAAAAGTCAAAGCTTGCTCTAGTCAGCAGCAGAGTGCGAGACTCTCGGGGAAATTTGGAAAATTTCATCTTTGGAGAAAAAGGTTAATAGTGAAAAGGGGAAGCATGGTTCCGCTGGGACCCCTGATGGTATATGTGTAGGCCCATTTCGAGGATGGAGCTGTGGGGAAAACTTGGAAAATTTTCCCTTTTCCAAAAAGGAAGTAAAATGGTAGAATTTGGTTGCGGTTCCATTGGGGCCCACCTTAGGACACGTGTTAGGCTCATTTCCGAGGGCGGAGGTGCGGAGCAAAATGTGAATTTTTTCATTTTTCCAAAAGTTGTAAAATTCGGAGGAAGCCCCGGGTCTATTTTAAAGTTTGAATCTTCACATGGATGACCCAAATTCAAAGTAAAGATCAATGACAATTAAGAGTCTAAATTTGATTTTCCCCCTATTTCTCTTAAACATGTTTGGAAGTGCAAGTCTTCATGATTTTTTTTTCTACACACCAGGAAGAGAAGGGAGTTAATGTTGATATTTGAGTTTGGTGGGGAGATCTGGAAGATGTCTTTTGCCATTAAAATGGTCTGACTATCGAGCCCGATCAGATTTTCTATTTTTCTTCTCCCAAGCATGTAAGGAGCCAAATTTGATAGATTTAGGGTGGAAGTGGTTGGAAAATTGAAGAAAGAGTGATCTATTAGAGGAAGGAGTTGAATGCGGGAGATATTCGAAGAGATCTGCCCCCTCGAGCACTTGATGATTTTTCAGATCGATCTCGAAATCATGATTGTGATCATGGCGAGCATTGGTGCACTCAATGTCTAGATTTTTGGGGAAAGGGGGTCTATTGTAAATGTTATAAATGGCACGAATTTTTTCATGCAAAGGGTTGTTGGAGGTTGGAGTGTTAGAGAAGAAAATTCCCAAGAGGAAAATTTGACAAAGCTTGTCTTTTGAGAATCTGTCTGAGAAACTTGGTTATCTTTTTTTGTATTAAGTTTTATTGTGTCAAGGTGGTTGTAAGTGTACAAAGCCATTGAAAATCTTTGAGACTATTCTAAAAACTTTCCCCTGCTAATAGACTTAATCAAATTTGAGTTTTTCTGTGTTATCTTAAGAAAAATGTGTTTGTTTTATTTTTGAATGTATGCAAGCATTTTTTCTTGTTTCTGTTGCAATCTTGTATCAAATATGATTCAATCACATAGGCCTCAATCCTTGTGATAGTTTAGTGGCATATTTAATTTCATTCCTCAAAAGAGCTTTCATTTGGGATTGGAGTAAACGATTTAAAATCACTTTTCTTTCATCTATTGACAGAGATTGTCTGTAAGCCTTTGGGTGTACCTTAGGCATGATTTGGCTTAGATCTTGATGCTTTGTTGGATTTTCTAGCTCGAGCCTTTGTGATAGAATCTCAAATATTGTGTGAAAGAGTGCAAATTTGGGTCTCCATTGAAGCACATATTCTAGTTAAAGAAATTTTTTAATTATTATGTGGCATTCTGTTGGTTTAACCTTCCATTTTGTAAATATTCCTCAAGGATCACGGTAAATCAAGTTCACCCCGCCCCACCCCCCACCAAAAAATTCATTCAACGAAAACTAACCCTACCCATACTACCCCTGTTTTTCCTATATGCATACAAATTCATAATCTCTGTTACCAAAACATGCAACAACAATCAAGGTCTCAAATGTCTTTAGTAACCTTTTCCTTGTTTTGAAAATATCTCCATGATCTAGAAGTGAAAACTCATGAGAGTCAGATCTAGTGTGTTGATCATTATTTCCCAAGGTCTTCTCTATAAAATTTATGCAAAAGAAGGATTTATCATTGTTCTTCAATAAACAGAGGTTATAAATAGGTTCTCTTACCTTGGTTGAAAGGAACAACCTAAAATAGTGAGGATAGATCAAATCCTCTTGAGGGTGCTATCCATTTCTCCACATTTGAGTGACAAAGGGCTAGTTAGATCTCATCCCTAGCTACAAAATGACTCATCATGATCTAATATATCTCTAAGTTTCCTGTCAAACCAGTGATGTTGCTTAGACTTTGAGGGAGAATCAATTTAGATACCAATAGGTCCTTGATTTTGAACACATAACTATGTATTTATATGATTCCCTTGTTTTGATTTCATAATTTGGTGGAAGGCCGAACCATAAGTGAAAAAGGTTCCCAAAAGATAAAATATACCCAAAATAAGTGAGTAAAGTGGAAAATGGTTCTCTTGGGTGGTCTGTCCTTCTTTGGGTGTTGGTGTCGAAGACATAAAAGATAAATAAGTAAAATATTGACTGGGATGTAGGGTGTGTAAGAAAAAATAGAAAATAATAAACAAAAACAAAAGGCTAAAGATAGTCATCAATTACTAGCTTTATTTCTTAGGAATCATATGAGTGTTAGTATGTATTTAGGACCTAGAAATGTACCCAAGTGCGTGATTTTGTGTCTACAAAAACTAGGTCAATATCTATGGCCTTTCTCACAATGGGGATTTGACCTCATTGGCCTCGCCTCATCCATCTACACCATCATTCTATCCTCACCGCTAATGAATACTTTAAGTGGGTGGAATCCACTCCATTCACATCCACTAAAGCTAACAAAATCATCAATTTCATTTATTAACACATAATTTTTCACTTTGGCATCCATCATAAAATCATCAGGGACAATAGAAATTCCTTGAAAAATAAAGATATTAAGAATTTTTTTGACTCCTTTAATACCAAGCTTAACTTATCTTCTCCTTATTATCCCCAAGTTAACGACCCAGAACAAATCAACTAACAATACTCTCCACAACATTCCTACAAAAACTATTGATAAGGAAGGTTGGGATTGGCACCTTCATATCTCCTTCGCTCTTTTGGCTTATCATACTAGCATTCACACCTCTATGTGAACACACCCTTTTCTCTCATTTATGGATCTAAATCCATTCTTCCTCTCAAATTCCAAATCCCATCCTTGTGTGTATTTCTTCGTGAATTTATACGTAATGAAGACTATCGCCAAGAGAATCTAGCACAACTTGAATATCTCAACAAACATAGCTTAATCAATCTCCAACATCATCAATTCTATCAAGAGTGAATAAAACATTCCTAATAAAAACATCTTAAAGAACACAAATTTAACATCGGTGACTTTATCTTAAAAGAAAATCAGAATGTACCTACTCTAGAGAGGATCCAACATCAAAATTTTTCTCTAAAATGGATTGGACCATATATTATCATGCATAAGTATGTGTTCAGGGCCTATATTTTAGTCTCCCTTGATGGTAAACCGGAAATATAACCTTTAATGCTTTGAACTTGTGGTCTTTTTATTATTAACACACCTACCAATGTGACCCTAGTCACATTTAACGATCTAATTCCCATCACTAGATTTTTCCATCTCTTATCGTGATGATTTTGAATTATGTGGTCTATCATAACTATCCTATCTCTAACCTTGAATATGGGCACCAAGGATATGATTATAGCATATTCCTCATGGACAACTTCCTTCTTCTAGGTGAGAGCCCCATGATCATCATGTCCATCACCTTCTTATCTACCTACTAGAACCATTCTAAGGGTCCATATATGTAGCTTTTACATCTTATCTACCCCTCCCGAGTGTTCTACTTGGCTATCCTCAGCTCTTTCCTTAAAGTCAAAAATCATGGATTCTCCTATCAAAAGTGATATTATCTCCAAAAAAACAAACTACTAGCTTGAAGGAAAGTTGTTCACATAAAGAAAATTATGTCAAATGTATAGATGACCCCTCTAAGGAAAATCTCATGCATTTTATCCTTCCATCCAAAAGTAAATATTAATAGTAAAAAGTAAAAATCCCATTATATACCACTCCCTCAAAGGATGGATACATTCTCATATCATGGAAGTGAAGTATTCCTACATTTATTATCATTCTAAATATAAAAAAGAAAAATAAAAACTTCAAAATAAAGCATCCTAAGAAATCTTCCCACGATGATCAAATTTCCCATCAAAAGAAAACTTCCCACATCAACCGGTTTGTGCCATATTTCTTAGAGTTGGGGAATAGACCTAGGAAAACCACATAAGGAGAAAATACTTCCCTATACAATCTACATATCAACCCTCATTATGTCTACGGTAGATGTATAAGAACACCTACCATCTTCCTCTCATGACCATATATGTGACTAATTATCGTTAATTATGTGTTAACACCTTCCATAGGCTACAAATGCATTTCTTTGGCTGGATTCCTTTGCACACTTTTCATCTAATCCAATCCAAAATCATCTATTTACGTGTGTCTTTTACTATGTTTGAAGTGGAATTTTATATTTTGGTCACCATACCTAGGGTCATGTTTTATATATCTACATCATATTATCTAATCTACATCTCCTCAATCGTATCTAATTTAAATAACATTGTCATCTATATCTAGTCATATCTCATATCCATCCATCACATTATATCTAATCTATATCCATCACATCATTACCATGCCTAATCTAATAATCAACATCTCATCATGTTTAACATTTAAACCCATTGAATCTATTCTAATCTCAATCCTATCTAACATATCTATCACACCACATATAATCTAATCCACATTGCATTAATATATCACATCAATTTCATTTCACACATCATCCTTAATCCATTTTGTATCCAATCTACACCAATCACATCATTCATGTATAATCATATCTAAAATCTACATCCAATCATTTATATGACATCCAAGTACATCACATCATCTCTAATATAATCATCATCTCTAACATCTAAATGAATCTAATCATATATAATTCCATCAACATGTATTCTAATCTCAATCCTACCACATCATATCTATCATATCATATACTACTTTGACCTCATGACATCCATACATCATATCAATATCTAAATCAATACATCACATCACATCAGCTAAATATATCATATTAAATATATAAATCAACATATATATCCATCTATTAATTTTTCACATCTATAATATAATCAAACATCACATAATCACAAATCTAGTCATAAAAAAACATGTAACTCGTGACAAAATAAAATGTATATATCATCAAAGTGTCATACATTTGTTATAGGCCTCTATCTCAAAATATATACATCAAAATCATTAAAATCTATATACAATGTTCACCCACTACTTTGTGAACACAAGATCAAAAGCTATGATTCCCTAAGGAGGACCCTGTCCTCCCACCTATTCTCCACCCATTCTACCATCTAGTCCACCATCGTCACGTGGTTGGACTATGCTCGCCATGCTCCCTAGTATCCATTGACCCAACCCTATTTTTTTTTTCTCCCATCTCATCCAATTTATTCATCAAAATTATATTTTCTTCCACTTTAATCTTATTTATCACGCATAACACACCTTTCCTTGTATGGCATCGATCATTTTTCTATCTTTTTATCTACTTATCTCATCATGTATATTTTATCACATTCAACATCACACTTTGCATCCATCTCTATGTCCTATATCAGAGAACCATATCTCATCTTAAACGCACCATTATGGCCATCATTTCATCTTTCATCCCACCAAGATGCATATTTTCTCACTTCCTCATATATGAAGGATAGCACATCCTCTTTTTCCCTTGGAATTTTGGTCAAACCATTGTCTTGACCATCCTCACATTTTTTGTACATACTTTTGATGTACGAATTCTACCCATTGGTCCCATGGCTCACACAACTATTTGAGTAGATTATCATTTTATTCCCTCCTTCCCACAATGATCCTTTCCAACTCATGGGTTAGTAGGACATTAATGTTTCCTTCATTGAGGATATTATATATTCCCTACCAATGTGTTTCTAGAGTTCCTTCCATATTTATCTCATCTATTTGGCTGAATTATCATTGGAGTCCCTCCATATTGAAGTGATATTTTTAGGTGCATGGGTCCATAGGACATTAAAGTCATATCTATTGAGGCCATGTTATGCCCCCCTACTAAATTGATTCCAAAGATTACCACCATTTTTATTTTTAATTTTCATTTCTATCCTATCCTTATCACAATGGTCTTATCATTCTCCACTTGGGAAATATTTTCTCACCTTTTCTATTCCTTTATACCCTTTCATCTCTTTTCTACATCTATCTCTTTCAACCTAATAACTGATTCTTCTTCATGACATCGATACCTAGTATGAGAGGGAGCACTTCAACCATCATCTTTTATCACTTCTAGTTTTTGTTTCATGACTTGCTTAACTCAAACCACTTGACAAAAAGGGGAAAATATAGACATCAAATTTTGGTATGATTGTACCCCATCTCACATTCACTCCCCTTTGTCATAATATTTTCCTTCACACCCCTTTTCTTATTCAAATTACTATTTCCATCCTACATATCATTTATTTCATCTAATTTCCCACTTTGATATCTTAATCCTCTTCTAATCCTATCATTATTTTATCTCTCCTAATCCATCCCTAATCACATTTAACTACCCCTAAATCCATCCATTACCCTAAAAACATCCCTAAACACCCCATTTATCATCCTTAGAATCCTATCTACCTTCATTCAATGCCTTTTCACCCTCCAACCACATTTTATCATCCTTATACAACCCTAACCTGCCTAAACAAATATAAATCGTAATTCTACCTCTTTAAGGAAACTTGCATCATCTCCACTACCCAAATCAATGGTCATCCATTATCGATGGTGACCCTAGATGGTTTCCATTGAACATATAAGTAAGCCACTATCCCCCTCGTCAATAGGTTGAAATTTTTGATTTTAAGCATTCTTGCAAGTTTTCTTTTTTTCCTTCTCTTCTTATGATCAAATATCATCAATTTGGATCCATCTTTGAGCCCTTGTATGCCATCTTTGGAGATCTAAAGTATATTTCTTTCTTGGAGAACCACCATTATTTCATCATCGTTTTTATCATTTTTTTAGGTTTGTTTGTTAAATTGGAGATCTATCATCATATCTTCTATCATGATACTTCTTCACAACTATTTTCCTTCCATTTAGACCTATCAATCCTAATTCTTCCTCGGTTTCCATAAAATCAATAAGGTCGGACTAAGAATGATATGTATCAACCCATATTTCTACCTTTTTCCCTCATCTTTTGTTTGTTATCCAACCTCCTTTAGAATTCATATCCCTTTGTCTCTATCATCCACCTATATGACAACCTAGATCTCACTTTTTGGCCCCGATCATCATCGATGTCTGTCCTAGATCTAGTCCCATGCCATCAATATGATCTGCATTATCATATTCTCTCAGATCTCTAGTTTCTTATATCATTTTTGTTTCCTTAGCATCTTGACATAGATTTAGAGCCTCCATAATGTTTCGAGTCTATTTCATATTTGTTTTCTACACCTTTTTCGATCTTCGTTGATGCATTCACCATCAAATTTCCCTATTTATCTAGGTTCTTCATTGACTTGATTAGGTTTAATTTTTCTTATCTTAATTTATCATCATTATCCTTATCATATGTTTATTTTAGCTTATCTAGAATATATAATATCTCTATTCCATTTTTTATCTATTTCAACGTATTTATCATTATATTCTATCGATCTTTTAATAAAAGCGGGTTAACATTATCCGTAAGAATTATATCACTTCTTAATAATGAATTGGTATGAAAACCACCATCTTATCTACTAATATTTTTCTTGTCTAGTGTCTCTTTGTTGTCTTTGGTTTATCGACCTCACCACGAGAAGGATCTTTACTCTTATATCTTCATCTTCATCATCATCACATATCAATAGGTAGCCTTAAACCCTCCCATACATTGGATTTTCTTATTTTCTTGCACACCATTTCATTATCTTGAAATAGGAGTGGGAAAATTTTTCAAACTGCACTATCATAACCTAATGATGCACTCACGATCTCAAGGTTCATACATGAATGTTGAGGGCATTAAATAAAACTCACTTGCACACTTGGGGCATCAAGCTTTCTCACCTTCCTCTATCGATATTAGATATCTCTATCATCTATTCATAATTTCTCTACTAAACTTCACGCTCTTTTATTCACGATAAATCTTACCTATCATTTACTCTCAAACACATACAATACCTTTATCACCCTATGACACAATCTGGTTCTAGGTTCACACTTGACTATTGAGGGTACAATTCTTCCATGAACCACACATCATTTAATTTTGATACGATCCACACTCGGTGCTTCACGATGAATTTTTCCTAACATTTATTCTCAAGTGCATACAACACATTCATTATCGATGATGCACTTTAGTTCCATGGTTAATATTTGACTGTTGAGGAACATTCCTAATTGAACCTCATCTCATGCACATCCACTAGGGTGAAATGCAACTCCACACATATTCCCATCTTTCACATATCAGCACACCATCACATTCACAAAACATTTGTGCATCGCAGTTCCATTTACTCTTGTTAGGTTATACTACTTACATGTTGCAATTTGTTTCCTAATGCTAGTCTAGATATTTAGTATGCCATTATATTTTTATATACACACATGCATATTTATTTGCTATTTTGAAGTGGATGCATGACCATTAAATATTGTTTACGATGCATGATGCTCAACATAGCTCTTTACCAATACCTTAGAGGCTCATGGGGCGTCTATCTTTTCTACTCTCCTACTACACATCATAGGTTCTATCATTTCAATATTTACCAAGTATTATTAATACCACTTACTATTCACTAATCTATACATGTTTTGACATACTAATTATATTTATAACATGTTAATGGGTGCTTGTGTGTAGAATTTTCCTTGCATGATCAATAGAACCATGGTTATCTATCACCTTTTGCTTGATATTGTTTGCTATTGTTTGCGGGCTATGCCCTATGTTTTTCTTGATCATTGTTTACTTTTAGCCTCTTTCACCCTAATTGTCTTGTGACATTGTGAGCGATGTCCCATGTATGAAACCCACATTTCATAGTCCATCTTATATTTCTAGTTTCTTGTCATATTGTCTTCTATTATTTGTTAGCTACTTTTACATGAACTCTTATTTACTATTCCATCTTGTTTGAATGTGACTTTTTTTCTACCATGCACATCCCTTACTCGTATATGTATCAAATCTATGATATTAATATTAGCTTCAATTCCTCTCCTTTGGGCTGCCTTCTCATATAGTTGTTTGATGCACCCCGAAATGAGGGGGCATTATTGGATGAGTAAATCACCCTTAAAGTAGCTCGAGAGATCCATATCAAATCAAATAGTATACAAATGACATAGGAAAACAATTAAAGAGTGGTCTAGAATCAGACTTGGATAAAAAACATAGAGCAAACACTAGCACCTAGTACGAGATAATAGCGATGGGTGCTTATGTCCACCCCTAGGAGCTTATGTCTTGGGGTAAAAAAATGATCAATTTCTTAATTTACCAAAATCTCTAGTATTTTGTAGTATAGCTATCTAGTAGCAGGCACTTTCCTCTAGTTACAAAATGCATTCAATCAATTATAATTATGTTATAAATTAGGGACTACTAAAAATAACATGTTATAGAAAAATCGGGGACTACTACTCTTTTTTTGAGTTGCTGAACTTGATATTTGAGAAATCATCTTGGCATGAGATCACACAAAAAAGGATAGATAAAACCATAATTCTTCCCCTATACTCTTTTGTGTGATATTGGCGTGAGATCACACCCAAAAAGTTACTCTTGGCATGAGATCACCCAAAAACCTCACCATCGGAAACAAGGAATCCAAAATCCAAAATCATCTTTAAAGAAAACATGAAAATTTCTAGCCTTTCATTTCTTATACATCAGTGCAAACTTTCCTTTTAATTTTTCAAAATTTTACTTATACACATGTTAGTATGATTTTTCAGATATGAAAATTTGACTACTTTGTTGTTGTTCTTTTGAAATTCTATCCTTATATGCAACAAGATGCAACTCACATAAAGATCCAACAACACATGCTACTATGTATACACTTCACCCGTAGGGTGTACCCCTCTTTCTAGTCTCCAAACTTCACATTACGATCACTTCACGCTTCAATTTTCTACTCGACATGCTATCAACAACACTCTTCTCTATATGATTACAAGGTACACATCTTCTATCTACTTTATTTTATCGAGTAGTAAGTATGCATTCAACAACATAAAGTGGGGAAAATGTAAAAATATAATCTATGCACTTGGGTACATTTCTAGGTTTTAAATCATACTAATGTATACATGATTCCTAAGTAAGAAAACTAGTGGTTAACAACTTATTTTGCCCTTTTGTCTTTATCTTTTACATTCTTACTTGGTCTTACACATCTTACACCATTGCCAATACTTACTGCTTTATATTTTATGACCTGAGACACTATCCCACAATAAGGACATAAGTTCCCAAGTTCTCTTGTCCCTCCCGGGAACCCTTGACCCTCTCTATCCTTTTCTTAACCTTTTGGGTCTCTTTTTACTTCTTGGTCACATTCTAAAACTTTGGGTCGGCCTTTCAGGTTGTCAATTGTGAAATAAAAAGAGGGGAATAATATATATAGTTAGCTATTACTCTCAAATAAGGGGCCAAGTACTAAGTATTATATATTATCACTTAATATTACATCAAAAGGCACAAGATAATTACAAGGCATACATCTAGCACATCCATATAAGGGACAAGGTTTGCATTAAGTTATGAATACACAACATAAGAGTGGAATTATATTCTATTCCATCACACACATTTTCATACTTGGAACAATCTAGATATATCCTATTATCATAGTGCAACTTGAACAAGTGAAACCTAGGGAATCATAACACACACATACACACAAAAATACATGGAGTTTGAGATGTAGTGTAACGCTTAGTCGTAAGTTCACTCTTCGGGTGACTTTCGTGGTCGGTTTGAATCCACATTTGTATATTGTTTATTATAAATGTTTTTGTTGACATGTGTAGATATAAATTTGTTTTCCAAGTTACATGTGCGATCAAAACCCTAACAATGAAATCGAGTGAAAAATCGAATATTAGACCAAATACCTTCTGAATGATAAAAATTTAGAACATGAACATCTACACTTACACCTGGGGTGCTACTATCCTCTTGTGGGAATTTTTATCCTTCATATTTCTCTACTTTTCAAGATTTGACAAGCCTTTACAAATTTGTTTCTAGCCTATTCTAGTAGTTACTCGGGCGAGTTCATTTCAGATTGCATAGAATTAGCTAAGTCATCTCTCGCTCTCATTTTCTTAGGGTTTCTTATTGTTGCATGCTTATTTCTCATGTCTTACTATATTTTATCATCAAAATATCATTATTTACAGTAGTTAATCTAAAATAAGGTTTAAATCTACTTAGATTAAATCATTTATGAACTTCTCTTCCGTAAGCACTTCATTACCTTAGATAAATGTTCTAGATGAACCTTCCTTGTCTTCCTAATTTTATTTATATCATCTAGATATGCAATCACAAACTCCCCAAGAATGGATTTAAAACTTAGTTCATCAATCTCATGTAAAATTTCAACCAAATTAGCACAACTAACCACTCATATAAGTCTTCCTTCCTTTTGAATGTTGTTTTCTACTCATCTACTTATTTAAGGTGGATTTGGTGATAACCACTATTCAAGTCAATCTTCAAAAAGTACCACACGCTACTAAGGCAATTAGTTAGAACATCCCTCCTAGGAAATGGAAACCTATACTTGATTTTGATCTTGTTGATGGATTGAGAGATAACACACATGCACCAATATCCTAATTTATTGGCGTGCCATCACTACGAGTACTACACACGGGATCAAAATTATATGGACTATAACTCTATCCAATAGATATTCCACTTTTTTACATGCCTTCGCATTCTCCTCCCATGTCATTTAATATGGTGCCTTGTTTAAGAAAATTGATCATAGTATCAATTCAATTTAATGACTAATATTGCAAAATGATGGTTATCCTTGTAGTAAGTATTATGTCACTATATCTAAAAAAATTGTTAGCATTTTGCACACTTCACTTGGTACCTCATCATCATCCATGAATTTTTGTACACTTCTTTTATAAGTATTGCATAACATTATTTTTCCTCTTCCACTTCTCGTAGGAATTTATTTTCTAACATAATCATAACTCTTGTCTAAACTCCATTATGCACTTCTCCTTCCTCTTTATATTTTAAAGGTGATAAGTTAAAGTTCTTTCTATATTTTTATATGAAAATAATATTCGCACGTCTATCATAGAAATATTTCTGGTCATACTTCCAAGGTCTCCATTATAGTAGGTTACAAGTGTCCATTTATATCACAACACACAACACTTCCTCAAAATAGTTCCCAATTTAGAACTTAATAAGGATTTTATCATTTACCTAACACTTAGAATCCTTTTTGTAACCATGACATATTGTAGGGATTGGGAAGCTTAATCCTCTTCATCAATAATTTATCCACCATCTCGTTGGAAACAAGATTATCCACGCTACCAATATTGATGATGACCTTGCAACATTTTCCTCCTTCCTTTGCGCATATGGTCTTGAAAAAACTTTTCCTTTTCCTAGTCTCATTCTCTTTTTGTGGAGTCTCTAAAGCAACACTTTCCTCACCATTAAAGCTTATTTATTCTCTAAAAATTTAGAATGCTCCTGAATCTGTCAAATCTATATATCCATGTGCTACATATAAGCTAACTTATATGTTCCTAATTGTTATTTCATTTTGTGCATTTTGACATTAAAACATATGGTTCCTAATGGTTCCAAACTGAAGCATGTCCCAAAGAATTTTCTTCCCCTACCTCATCCAAATATTCCACAGCCCCTCTATGAGTAAGATGATCCATCATCCCATACACTAATATGTGTATTCATTTATACATATTTCATACTCATATTCTTATGGCTTATTGTGTCCAAAATCTCTTCCACCTATAGCAGACACACATATTGAGGATTCCTCTTCAGGAGGAATTTTGAATTTTACATGCTATATTTTATTCCACCTTTAAGGCTAGTTGATAATCCTTCTACATCATTTGTATGTGAACTAAACATAGCTCCTCCTAGATCCTAGATCTAATCCATTGATATATCTTATAGTTCCTTTTCTTTTTGACTTTGGTATGCCCAAATATAACCATGATTTAGTGAATCTCCTTGGTTTATTCTCTAACCAACATATCCTTATTTTTAAATTTTATAATCTCTTAAATAAACACATATGGTAAATAAAAGGAAAAAACTTACTCTTCATCTTTGTGACCACCCAATTCTAGTGTATTATCTTGTATTTACCTCTTCTTTAGTGTTTATTTTGAATTTATTTCCACCATAGTGTCATGTACTCTTTTAGCTTAGTATGTGACACCTTGACACATTATGGGTCTGATATCACTTAAAATTA
The DNA here is from genome assembly GCA_018340775.1 of Taxus wallichiana var. yunnanensis. Lineage (NCBI taxonomy): Eukaryota > Viridiplantae > Streptophyta > Pinopsida > Cupressales > Taxaceae > Taxus > Taxus wallichiana. The sequence goes on along the minus strand of CM031233.1, from coordinate 204,709,042 downwards.
TATGTATTCTTAAATACTTGTGAGAAAATCTAGAAATTATTCTATATCTAGTCTTCTAGAGAATGATGGGACATCCATTCATTATCCTTGAACTATTCTTGAGATGAACCTCAAGTCTTGTGCTTCGGTAGAATCTGTGGTTACTTATTTTTCTTATGGTTCTTCACCTAGAGTGACTCTTTCATTTCTTACACCTCCTCTCTGCTCCTTCATCATCTCTTTGAGTGTCTTGCACAATGAATCCTCTTTATCAATATTCCTCGATGCGTAGATCCTAGTCCTCACATCTCTTAACTAAGTCATAACTTGTTTTATCATACCCATGATGACTATGTTTTTACCTTGGTTATGCCTCTACGTTAAATTATCCTCAATGAAATCTTTTCTTCTCAACTAGTTTTCTCATAGTCAACATTCTATTAGTCTTCATACTCCTCATAAAATTTCTTTTAAACGTTTGTATCAATCTAAAATACCACTTGATACAAGGGTGGTTATACTCCTACTAAAAATTCACACAATGTATAAAACAAACCCCAAATTGTATTAACTTGGAAAAGACTTAACATCATCTCTAAAAAAATTTCCTACTAATGGAGATATTACCATACTATAGTATGCTTCTAAATTATCGCAAGGGTGTTATTGAACTCAAGGAATCCCTAGCTCACAATAAATATGACATAATTATTTCCTTTTCTTAAGCTCTTTACACTCATCTCTATCTCCCTTTCCGATCTTATCCATTTTATTTTTAGTCTTCAATAACCTTCAACAACTTGTAAAATGTGGTTTGGACCTACCCTTTTATAGGCATGTCAAACTTTTCTCGAGAACCTTCCCATATGTTTTTCTATCTCCCTTTCTTAGCCTAGTGCATGACACACAATAAAACCATTAACCTAACCCATGTGAGATGACCTCCATATGTGAGTAGAGGACACATAGGATCCCACACACAACACCCCCTTCATTGAAGATGGGGTAGTGGATATGATGAGTCAAAAAAAACAAGAAGACACTCCTAAAAAACTAAGAAAGATGTGTCAATGGGGCCCGAAAACTAAAGGCCTGATAAGGTGCCCATATACAAACAAAATCTTCCTAGAAGAAGAAGAAGAAGAAGAGAAATGGGTCCGACACAAAGCCTGATGAGGTACCCATGCACAAAAAAATCCCAAGTAGTGAAGGAAAACCCAGTGGGAAAAACATCCACCACAAGAGAACAAAATACTCTCTAATCTAAGAAAGATGCCAAAGATGGGTCTGGCCATAGACTAGCCTGTAAAGGTACCCATGTACAAAAGGGAAATCTCTTAGAAAGATGAAGAAGAGAGAGGAATAGGGAGACAAGATGGATGTCAGAAGATGCCATGGACGGATCTGAACTCTACAACTTTAAGAAGTCTCCCAGAAGAATGTCGATGATGAGATCCTCTACCTCTGGACTGAAGAAGATCCATCCACACCAAACTGTGTGTCTACCCTTAGGAAGGAAAAAAATATGTGCTAGAAATATGCCCACTCCACGAAGGAAACCGAAGGTAGTAGCACGAAGAACTCTGAGTCTGGTCCACGAAAGTGTGACATAGGTCTAACAAGTGAGTGCAAAGGAATCAAAGGTAATGTCACGAGTGCAAAAATTGTTAGAGTATGAAGGGTGAACACCTATAGAAAAGATGTCCAACTCATGTGAAGGCAAAAAACATCCCCCACAATAGAAAATGGATCCACAAGCAAGGGTGGATCAATGAAAGTCTCCGAAAAAGTGGAAGTGGTAAGAGTCCTAGAAGGGGCACTCCCAACAACGAGATGATGAAATCCTCTAAAATACCTGTAGATGGATGAGGAACCTGTAGTACATCACAAGTGTACTCTGCGAAAATATGACTAAGGTCAGGAAGATACTTATCCCAATGAGGGGGCTTAAGAAACAGAAGAGCGATGTCGATAGGTATGAGTCATCTAATGAAGGTAGAGGAGTGAAAGGGGCCTCACACACTGAAGGTGGAAAAGAGGTAGGTGTGATGACTGTATGATATTATATAGGAGACTACTCAATATCTAATGAGATGTGGGATGTGTCAACACTCTTTGGAATAGTGAGAGAAGGAGGAGAAGAGTCCTCTGTAGTACTCTCGACATCAAAACTGGGTACACAATCCTCATCATCAAAAGTAGAACTAAGTGAGTCTGTATCAGTGGAACTATCATCACACAAAGAAATAGAGGAGACAATTGAATTAGAAGAAGAGGTGAAGAAAGAGTGGGTTCTCAAAAAAATTTGAGTGAGTACGTCTCATATCCAAAGTATCTCCAACTAAATCTCCAACACTTTGCAAAGTTTTCCTAGCCCAAAGAGGACCAGGAGAATCAAGCTCAGAGTCAGAAGATTCTTCACTCAAGTGAGAAGGGACATAGTCCTCATCATCACTACTATCAGAATCGGAAGACTCAAAAGTATGAGGGTCAAGAAGAGGAGCATGCTCAACAACATCATCATCTGAGGAGTCAGAATCCAAATCAGAGAGCTGAAGAACCTCAGTAGGTAGAGAAGTAGAATTTGAATAGGACTTAACACTTCTCTCAATATCAAGAAATGAAGTGGGCATCGAATCAGAAGTAAAGTGGGAAAAGGTATACAACCATGAACGGTGATCTACCTTTCCCTCAGCCACTGTAGTATCATTGTTAAGCTCATGAATAATCACCGAGTTAGGACCAAATTCCACTCACATTCCTTCACCAAGGTGAGTAATTTGGTAAACTGATAGGAGATTGGTAGAGAGATCAGGAACACTCAACACTTGGTTAAATGTTCCCCCATCTATCTCTACCGATCCACTACTAGAAACCGACACTTTCGTGTTATCACCCAACGTGATTTGGGACATATCACAAGGTTTGATGTTGGAGAACTCAACATGCAAAGAATCCATGTGGTGCGAGGCACCGGAATCTATAATCCACGTCAATGAAGGAGAAACTCGAGCTACGAGGGCCTTCCCTTTCTTCTTATCATATTTAGACTCTCTTGTAGTAGAAGACTCGGCCTTTGGAGCATTTTGTTTGATAGACTCAGGAACACCTATTTGATTTTTCTCAAGTAAATGAGTAAGGTGATCAATTTGTTTTCTCATACATAGATGCTCTTTATGACCATATTTCTTGCAATAGGAACACAAAAACTTGTCTTTCTTTTCTCTAGGCTCAGAAGTTGAAGCGTTCGTGTTAAATTTAGTTTTGGTCTTGGTTTCCTTCTTAGGTTGATCCTTTTTCTCTATCTTATTATCAGTCTTCTTTTCCTTACTAGTACTTGCTACAAGGGCATGTGACTTGGACTTGAGAGACCCCATTTGAATGAGTTTTCTTGTTCTCGAATGAGTTGGGATGAAAAATAGTCAAAGGAGGGAATATTCCAAGCATTTCCCAAGGCAACTTTTGTAGCATAAAAATTTGACATGAAGACGGAGTATTTGGGACCTAACTTAGAAAGAATCGACAAGATCAATTGGGAATATTTCTTCTCTACTTGACATTCCTTTAGCAACAATCTAGTGTGGAAATTTTTTGAGAAGAAGGCTTGTAGGTTTTCAAATTCACTAGGATTTAATCCTAGTAGTTTGTTTTCCAACTCATGCACTCTCATGTCATCTTGTTGTCCAAACATTTTATCCAATGTTTTCCACACATAATTAGGTGTTTCGGATGACTCAATGTGGAAGAGAAAGTCAGGAGAAACATACATGCAAAGAAGACCTAAAGCTTCATCACTATGGTTTAACCACTTAGATTTTTCATTTCATCATCGGTTAGTCTCAGTTCCCATGGTGATGTGGAATAACCCTTTACCTCTTAGTTTCATAATCATTTTTGATCTCCACTCGAAAAATTTGAATGGTGTAAGCAAAGGAAGTGAATAAGCATCCATTGTGAAGAGAGAGAGAAGGAATGCAGAAAAGAATCACAACCACCAGGACAATATAATAACCCCTTTTTTTGGCACTTTATATTTTAGTGCATTGAATACAATCGGGTCCGAGTGTGCATCTTGAAACATTTGGTAACTCACCTTGTAATCAACGTAATAATGTGCAAGAGAGGAGACCACAATTGTGTTTCGTGGAGTGCAACAAAGTGACACCGTATACAAGCACAACTTGCAAAAAACTAGAAAGGAGGTGAAATCAAATCCTAGTTGTGAGAAAGAGCATCTCACGTCGCAAAGGATACTCCCTTTTTGTAAAAATGGTGGCGGAAGCAGTGCTCACTTGTCGCAAGTAATAATAAGGGTAGAATACAAGTTTTAGACAAACTCAAGATGAGTCAATGATCTTTAGAACATTAGAAAAGCACTCGGAAGGCAAATAGGTGCTCAGAGTGTCACTGCACACTTGAGCGCATGATTAGTAAAAAAATTGACAATAACACCTAAAGATTACCATTTTGAAACGTCCAATTTGGCTAATTTTAGAGCTATTGGAGTTTTTTTAAAAATGACAATTTAACGTTAATTTTAAAAGAAGATTTTAATTATTTTACTAATAAAAAAGAGAGATCGTAATTAATAGAAATAGATTTAATTACAATTAAATCTAATTAATTACGAATAGAAACTAATTAAGATCTATTAAATGAAATCTTAATTAAAAACAAATACTTTCCTTTAAAAAATCAAATTTGAATGGTTTCCCACTACAATTTGAAAATTTTCCGTTAACTTGCCTTAAATAAATTTAAATAAACTTACCGTTACAAAGAAATTCTAATTAAGATCTAGTGCAAATTAAATCCTAATTAAAAATGCAAATATACTTTCCCTTTTAAAATAAATTCCCACCTAAAAATTTAAAAACATACCATAAATGAATTTTAACAAACTTACCGTTTGTTTGAAAATCCGTTGGAAGTGGAGACCATTCGGGTGGATCCCGAGTTGAGTGGAGGCCATTGGAGGTGGATTTAGTGAGTGCAAGAAAGTAGGAAAGGGATAGGTAGGTGTGAGTGAGGGGAAAGCTCATGGGAGTAGGAATTAAGCCGAACAAGGTCATGAGGGCCGAGGGAGACTCCATAGGTGGGAAAGCCTAGTGCGAGATTACGGGGAAGGAGACATGGCTCGGAATAAGCTCAACATGGAGGTGAAGAAAACGAGAGGATGAGACCTTGGTCAACCACACGACTCGCAGAGTATGAAGGAGATTGAACTTGCCAAAAATGACTCAGGGAGATAGAATGAGCCAGGGTTTGAGGGAGCTTACTCGTAGGTAAAACAATGAACTCGCCAAGGCTAGAAGATGACTCGGATAGGTAGAAAAAACAACTCGCGTCAGGGGTAGAACAACTCGGCTGGTGGAAAGGAACTTGGTTTGAGAGAGATATCTCGGTGGAGTTGAACACCACACAACACCCCTTCAAACTAAATTATTTTTTAACCTCCAAGCCACAAATGGAAGACCTGTATTCTGTAAAAAGACAACAAAAACATAGAGAAACCAAAAAAACAAAGATCTAAAAATTTCTAGTTTAATAAAAATTTAAAAACCAAAAAATAACCTCTATTTTAACTGATCTACCAATTTTAGCTGCAGTTAGCTAAATGTAGCTATAAACCCCTGAAAACTCAAGGAGATACCTGCACATGCATGAAGAACACAACAAAATTGAAACAAATTTCCAAGAACAACTTGTTAAATACATTAGCAATAAATTTCTAGAATATAATGATCGAAAAAATTGCATGAGGAGTAAAGAAACGAAACCAAGAGTAATCACAACTCAAATGATGAATGCACGTTTACCGATCTCAGCTCTGATACCATGAAAGATTTTGCAAGAATCGAATCAGAAATAATGCACCATGAAGTAGTTGCACTCAAACAGAATCGTGATAGCTCTAGTGTAATCACAAGGATCGATCAACAATGGAAGAACTTGCTCAACAGAAATAAAGCTTGCACATAGAGGAAAGACAATGGAGTGTCTTGGCATACTCATAAATCAGGAATGAAAGGGTACATATAGGGTGATGAGTAACCCTAATTCATGATACACAAGCAAACCCTAAACCCAACCCATGTGAGATGACCTCCATATGTGAGTGAAGGACCCATAAGATCCCACACAACAACAATTACCATACTATAGTAGCTTCTAAATTATCACAAGGGTGTTATTGAGCTCAAGGAATCCCTAGCTCACACTAAATATGACATAATTATTTCCTTTTCCTAAGCTCTGCACTCATCTCTATCTCCCTTTATGATCTTAGCCATTTTCTTTTTAGTCTTCAATAACCTTTAACAACTTGTAAAATGTGGTGTGGACGCTACCCTTTTCTAGGCATGTCAAAACTTTTCTCGAGAACCTTCCCATATTTTTTTCTTAGATTATGCATTAATGGTATAAAACTAATTTGATTTGGTAGTTGAGAAAATCTTCTAAAGCTTCCATTTAAGTTGATTTTCCAATTATTTTGACCTCCTTTCTTTCCATGCATGCTTCTTGCAAACTCCACCTACCTTCTTTGTCATTTTATGATTTTTCCTCAATTTCTTCCAAATTTCCATGTAATATATCCTCTACATATATCTTTGCACTGATATGTTAAATATCTACTCACCATTTATACATCTATACAAGCTTGGCATGCAACCTTTCCACCTTCCAATAATTTTTATGTTCCCATACTTATGAAAAAAACTATGCGCTATTGTGCATGTATCTTATTACAATCTTGTCTTGTACCATTTTTGCCACATGCCATGTAGTTGATAAATTAACAAAAACATCTACACATGCTAGTGTAATTTACCACACACTCCCTCACCTCCTTTACCTTATTGATCCTTATAAACCTTGCATGTAATCCAACACATAACAAAAATTATAAAAGATATTAAGTCTCTAATTTTTCCTTTTCCTATATTAGATAGGCTCATTAACATTGAGATGGAAAAAACTCCATAAAAATTTAAAATAAAGGCTCATTAACATTGAGATGGAAAAAAAGTCTCTTGGTAAAAAAAAAATTAACATTGATTATGTGAAAACCACTTCTTTCTTAGTTAAAAAAGGATCACTAACATTTATATGGGAAATCAAATTATGCACTTAGTCACAATAAATGCTCATTGAAATTAAGATGCAAAATCCCACTCCTAATCTAGATTGAGCTATAACATGATGGAGAATTTAGTATAAATGGTGCTTAATGTGTTATAATAATAAGTTCATAATGAAAGAGCTATAAAATTAAATTAAAATTAGAGAAATTCAAAATGAATACAAACTAGAAAACTCTAAATGAGATATCTATTCCCAAATATCTATCTCTTTATCCAAAATAAGAAACTTTATAACTATATAATGAAGAATATGAAAAATTCTAAAAATATATTATGAACAGTTCCAGATGAAAACCTAAAGGTCATTTTTCATGGAGACCATTCATATCCACCTTAGGGTTGGATTAGAAAAGAAAAAAGTGGAAAAAAATACCAAATTTATTCTATTATTATTTTATTTAGTGATCCTTATTGGCATCATATCTCCTAGCAACTTGATTTTCTAACCAAAAGATCTGTTGGAATGATGAAAATCCAACTAAAAAAAAGTGCTATGTTGATAGAAATTTTTCTATCATCATACATTCCAAATCCATGAAATTCTCCGAAAACCCCCAATAATGAAACATACTAAAAGCTTCCAAAAATACTAAAAATATATTTTAAAGAATTTCCAAATTTTTTTTAAAAAAAAATCTTATTTTGGATCATTTATTCCTCTTAAAGAAGAAATGAGGCCTATTACTCTATATTTCAAACAAAGTGTGGAAAGCGAATTCTCATTCTAGATGAACCACATCTCTTCATGTAACATCTTCCTTTCCTTCACTACTCAAGCATAGATTTATTTTTTGATGTCTCATGTCATTCACCACCCTCTCAAAGATCTTATTAGATTTCACTAGTTTAACACAATCTAGGTTCAACTCTATACTTTGAAATTATTCATGAATGTATGATGTATCCAAGAGTGGAGAAAAATATGGGTAGAGAAAATTAACATTAAAAATTATATGTAACCCATGGTAGATCAAAAGATTAAAATCAAATGGATTCTCACCAATATTTTTGGTGATGGTGTATGGCCAATAACATAGAGGTATGAGTTTCCTATATGAATCATTGATTCACTATTTTTGTATATGTATCCAGACCTTATCCCTATATCATAATTAATGAGGAACCTGATGAGCATCATGATGTTGTTATTACTTCTAGCTAGTATTTTACATAATTTCACTAACATGTTGTTAGATGGGTCAAATTTGTTCCAAAACCATGTTTCCTTATCCAAATTTTTCTACATATGGGAATATTATCCTTCTAACATAAAGGGAAATGCTACATTAATGGGATTTATTGCATGAAATCCATGACATACATCAAATGGGCAATTTCGTATGGAGTTATGAAGAGATCAATCATATATATGTTGGATATACACATGACATTCATCCCATGTGCTTGGATGTTTGGATTGATACATTTCAAGAAGATGAAAAATCAAACGGTTGACTAACTCTATTTTCTCATTAGTTTGAGGGTTAAATTCAATGAAATTTTTAATTTTTGTCCATAATGGACCATCATATAGACTAGAAGATCCCTAAAATTTTTGAATCCCTATTTGACACAATGTTTTTGGAAGGCCAAAATGAACCCAAATGTGATCAAAATACATATTTGTAGTCTCTCTACTGAGATTGTATTCTTACAAGGTGCTAATATTTTTTTTGAGAATATGTCAAAAAAAAAAAAAAGACATAGTCATGACCATACTTGGTGGAAGGGAGACCTCACATAAAGTCTATCCTAGAATTATAAAAGGGGTGTAAAGTCCCTACCTTCAATTGGATGGCTTGGAAATCATGTAGGATTTGATGTATATGGTAACATCATGATGTAGATTTGGCCAATATAAATAATTTTACAAGACTACCATTGTTTTATCTACTATAAAGTGACCTTCAACCCAACCGTAGTGAGCCTTCCAAATAAATTTTGATTCTCCCTTGTAGGACCAAAAAGGTTTCCCATGGAATAAAACTTATCCCAGTAAATAATAGTATAATTTTTTCCATCCATTAGCCTCTAATATGTGTTACAATATTTAGATCATGTTCATACATTTGAGGCCACTTTGATGTATCATGCCCACATGATTCAAGGATGGTTTTCAAGGAGATAATTAGGGACCGACTCAAACAATCAACAACTTAATTAGAAATCACATTTTTGTGTAGGATGTAAATATGGAATATATATATATATATGTGAAACATCTCTTGTGAAAATCATTTTGTAAATTTATTTAGGTTTTCATGAACTAAAAAAGGCTTATGATATGTGTATATGATAGTCTATATTACATGAATGTAATGTTTCCAGCTTTTATAGGACTACACAATATATCTACAACTCCTAGTCATATGTTGGGTACTCACACACTATATCATAAAATGTATCACTTTGGTATACCAATGTATATCCATGAGGGGTGAGGAATATGGAAAATAGTATTTAGAAGCATCTATTTCCATCTCAAATGATTGTTATATATCTATAACTACTAGAATTGGTGTTGAGTATAGTATCTCATTCATTTATGTAAATTCCTTTGATTATACCTGCCTTTCCATAAAAACTTTACTTTCACTCTTCCATGTGTCATCTAATTCAAAGGCCATGAAATGAGAAAACCTAAGTACAAACATATGATATAAGTGGTTTAGTAACCTGATACTTTTAAATTTTGGTAATAGTCTTTTGTGTTGGTTAGTCTTGGATGACTTGAATATTTTATGATTCCACATGTATGCCATCCTTGTTGATAATGGATACTCTCCATGATAGAGGAATACTTATATATGTTGGCATAGAGCTTAAATTGTGTAAGGTTTGAAGAAATTATTAGACATGTTGAATGTGCTCCTCCCATGAAATATTTAAGACACAAATTTCATCTAGGTACATGACTAAAATCAATTAATGAGTGATCGGAAGATATTTTTCATCATCCTCATGAATTTTTTAGGTGTATTCATCAGCACAAAACACATGAATATGCATTCAAAAAAGCATCCTTGGATTTGAATGTAAGCTTTATCAACATCTAGAGGATTATTAGGAACTTTTTGATACCTTGAATTTAGATTGATTTTCATGAAACAATTAGTCCCCTTAATCTAATCCAAGAGGTTATCAATCAATTGAAATGGATATCTATTATTTATTGTGATTTATTTCATGTCTTAATAGTCATGCAAAGATTTCACATCCCATGTTTCATCATGGAAATAATAATTAGGATCCCACAAGGTGATGCACTTGGTTAAATGTACCCCATTTGACTCATATCCTAAATCTAATGTCATATTTCTTTATAATCCAATAATGAGCACCTATACAAGGGTCCATTCGAAGTGATGTTCTAGGGACCAATTCAATTGGATACTTCACTTGAAAATGTAATGGAACACCTATTGGTGGTATGAATATATTTATGTATTTAGATTGATCCATATAATTCCACTTCATTATTTGGCTTGGTTAGAAATTTTTATGGTTTTTGCAACCCTTTTCCTATCCTCATGCCTAATCAAGAGTAGGAAAAATGTCTTAGTTGAAAACTTCAGTCTTTTACACTATTTTGCATTTGTAAGGGTGAATTAATTAACAATGACTACCTATAAGATGTGGTAGTACTTATGACCTAAAGTGATGATATCCCTCCTAGGCATAGCCTCTTAGAAACCATGGATATCCCACATGTATGGTTTTCTAGGAAGCATGTAATAAAACTCCAATGGTGCAACATTTCATACCACCACATCCTTGAATGGTTTGATTGATAGGGAATAGGAAGGTGACACTATCTATTCACATGCATGACCAACCAACATAGAATGATTATGGGTTAAGATTTATTACAAGCTTTATCATATTTATTGTTTCTATAAATATAATATTTTTTCCCTCCCACTTTCTAGGATAAAGTGTAAAGTCATACCATATAAGGAAGATGTAATGGTGGAAAACATTTTATTTGTATTTACACCCATGATTGAATACCCTTATTCATGTGCAACATGGTGCTCTATGGAGGATTACCTAAATCACATCATGATTTGAATGGTTTGAAAATTGAATACTTTGGAAGGTGACACTACCAAAATGCTTTTAGATGTTCTTTCCATTCTTGCTTCTTATCCACTCTGTGGTTTCATTCTTTTTTATATAGGTTATTGGAAAAGGATGGATCTATATGTACCCTATATTTCATATCTTAATCACCATCCCTATTCATGCATACATACGATGTATTTGTAACCCACTATAATATTTAAACTTTTCCTCACTTTTGTCAATAGGTTATTTTCATTGGATTATATTCCTCTCTAATAGCTCTCTATAGTTAAAGTTCCCCATAATATCCTCTATGGGGGTTTCACATTGACCTTTACATAATAATTATCATCATCTTGTAGGGAGTATAATTTACACCATTTTTGAAATGTAAACATTATTTTAGAAGTGATTTTTTTTTCATTTCATCATTAAAGACATTATTAATAGAGAAATATGATTCTAGTTGATCATGCACCATTAATTCAATGCATCAAGATCAAATTTTCCTTAAAATTATGGAATTCCAAAATTCACTTGTATCTTGAATGAAATCAATGCCCCAAACTTGATGTTTGTGTACTTGCAAATGCATGGCTAGGTGAAGGGACGACACATGAGAGGAAATTATCAAACTGTGCCATCATCTCCCTCCTCTACCTCTTAAGGGATTCATCAAGTAATTCTCTAAAGGGATATCCCATTTCCTATTACATTGATTAAGGTAATTTGAAGTGACAAGGAATTTAAATTAAGCGATAATAGGTGATGAAACCCTACTTATAATCTTCTCATAGCTCAATAGTGGAATAAACTTCTTGTAATACCACTAATTCAAATTGAGATATATCCTGGTGGAAAAAAATAACGATGGTTCTAAAAGGAATGATAACTAGATCATACCAAGCCAAGAAATCAGAAAATGGCACTCAAATGCAAGTTTCCGATCAAAAGATACAAGCTTTAAAAGTTTATGCTCGATATTTATGTCTAAGATTTTAGTTCTAGACATGATCAACCTGACACACATTCTAATGTTCCTTTGCATGCACCCATTGTGCATTTTACACCAAGTCATATGCAAGAATCTTCTTCATCCATCCTGTTGATTTGGGGTGGATATTTGATCACTCATGGTTGTGACATATGTGTTCATTGAGAGGACTCTACGGGCATGGATCCTCCACCATTCGACCTCTCTGCTTCTCTACTTTCTATACCTTCGCATTGTAATGCTACTTGTTTTGAGCATTTTTCTTTAGAAGGTGTAGTGTATCTCTCTTGTTTGTTGAGAGATTTTTATTTGTATATTCAAAAATTTGGCATGTTAACACCATGTACGATTTTTTTTTGTCACACCAAAAGCTCAAACTGGTGGTGGAGAGGGATCTCATCGTGTTAACAAGTTGCTACGCCAACAAACCCCCACACGATGGAGCTAGATGCAACCACGTGAGATTTGGGCTCACAACTCATACACCCAATTAGGCCCAATAACATTACGAGGAAATGACATCGGACTACTCTAGGTTGGGTGTGCTTAACTACTTGGCTTGATACCATAAAATGAACGATAACTAGATCGTACCAAGCCAAGAACTCAAAAAATGACTTATCAAGGTCGGTGGTGCCGGAGCAATAAAAACCTCACTCTCATACCATAAAAGGAATGATAACTAGATCGTACCAAGCCAAGACCTCATTCTTGGCTTAGTAAAATTTCATTATCATTCCTTTTTTATGGTATTCAGAGCTGATAATTAAGCGCACTCGACCGGAGTAGTAGATTTTAGGATGGTGACCTCCCGGGAAGTCCCGATGTTGTTTCCTTATAATGCCATTGGGTCTAATTGGTGTATATGTCATGGGCCCAGAGTTCATGTGGTTACATACGGGTCCATTGTGTGGTGGTGTGTTGGCGTAGCACATGGTTAACATGATGAGATCCCTCTCCACCACTAGTTTGAGCTTTTGGTGTGACAAAAATCATACAAGTTCTTAATGTGTTATAAAAATAAATTCACTATGAAATAGATTTAAAAAAACTAATTTTATTTCAATTCAAAATGAATATAAAATGGAAAATCCCATAAGAAAGTTGTATGCCCAAATACCTATTTCTTTATTCAAAATAAGCTACTTTATAGTTATATAATGAAGAATATGAAAAATTTATAATAATAAAATATGAAGGGTTCTAAATGGGAACCAAAAGGTCATCCTACATGGAGATGGTACATAGGATAAATGACATGGGATTCCTTGTGTACTCAAATTCTTGAGGTCGTGCTGAGATAGCTAAAATGTGGAAGATGAGATAGGTATGGAATAGGTATACATGATGAATATGGAATAAGTGGGGATGATTATGGGTTGATATTTTAAGGATGAACTAATCATATTCGATCAACTTATAAGTAAGAAACTTACTTGTGAAGGAAAAAAATGATCATCTAGTCTCTGTGGGTGAGATACTATGATCAAGGATGATTGTTGTGTGTAACTCCCAATCTATATCCATTAGATCAAATATGATTCAACATGGATCAAAAATATTTGAAATTTCCTATTTGTCTCTAATTATTCCTCTCAAGAGAGGTTCGGGAAAGAACATGAACGATGGGTAACGAGGAAAAACTCTAGGTTTGGGTTTCTAGCCCTGTTTTATTTGTTATTCTATAATTTCTCAACTATGGATAGTTGTTCATTTAATGTATCAAGAAAACTAATAATTTTTGGTGGAAAGGGAGTAGATAAAAAATAACACTCGTAATCCTAAATCTATGTCTCCTTGGTATCGATCATTGCTTCTATTTGGTGGATAATTGGCTCGAATATACTCCTACGAGGTTGGGATAGACTAGGAATGGTAATGTGGGGGCATTAACTTGTGAGAAAGGGTAAAGGGCATAAAAAAACTAGCTAGAGAATGGTTAGAGACTATGAATCGGTAGTGTGAGCATATAATGACTAACTTCACTTTTTTGTTTGGTTTTCTAAACCTACGTTGAATTATAATTCTAAACAAATAACGAAAATAAATATACTTCAAATAAAAGATAATTAATTTAACCTTTTATTAACTAAATTCCTTTACCGTTAATTAAATAAAAAAGTGCAACTATCTCTTCTAACTTTATTATATTTTACCAATATTTTGAAAGGAAAATAAATAACATAAACTAATTAACTAGTATTTTTATATTTTCTCAATTATTTAAAAGAAATAAAATCTACTTTTACAGACATAAAGTGATGATTTAAAATAACTCTATTACTTATATTAAAATAAAACTAAAATAGGGAATAACTCAATGTGGATATTCCTCTGTTGCAAGGTTATTTGATAACACTACCCTAAGGAGGAAATACTCAAAATTTATTAATCAGATGAAATAAAACTTCCCCTGAAAAAGATTTTGCCTCAAGGTTTTTAGAAAAGGAAAGCTTCTCAAAAGTAATTTCGTCTTTTCTAAATAAACCATCCCTAGTAAAATTACTTCTGTAAACTAATCAAAATAAATAAATAATAAAAGAAATGAAGAGTTTTGGCATGCATGTAGAAGAAATAAAGTTCATTGTAGATGTAGGGGATTGGAAAAAATTAAAGAAGGGAAGGAGGATTCACTAGAATTCAAGATGATATAAATGTAGGATGGAAAAGCTTTTACATTACTAAAAGAAAGCCATGACTACCAAGAAAAGGAGGTATGCCACAAGATCCAATGCCATTTTTTGAAAACTAATATAATAGTTCATATATGGAACCCCGCCTTGGGCTAATAATCAACAAGGATGGGATCCATACCCCTAGTGAATACTAACAAAAATGGAAACCTCAATTTTAGGGTGAAAATGAGAGTAACCCCCATTTTCATGGTAAAACCTTAGAGATGTGTTCAAAAATGGAGTGATCAACTCCTAATTATAAAAATATACCATAAACCTACTTACTAACAAGGATCAATATTTGATGTAAAACTTCCAATCTAGCTCTTAACCAAAGGTTACCTAGCTTTCAGCTCAACCATCACTCAACCCAAACAATAAAGTTGTTGAGCTATCCTACACCACTGAATCAAACCAATACTCTACCTATGTAGTTTATGTCAATGATATCCATCTTTACTCAGAAGATCACTTATTCCACCAAGTAAACCCATACCACAGAGATTACAGATGAACCATAGTTCTTTAAAGATTGATCGAAACAAATACGAGAACATGCCGCATGCTGATTTGCAACAGATTTAAACAAGGTTAAGATATAATATAATGAACCACCATTTCCACAAATATTACAAGAAAACAAACCTGGCCCTAAATCAGATTTTGATTTTGATTTTATCAATTAGATGAGGGGTATTTGTGTTAAGATTTCACTTATTCAAGCCATCAAGGATGTTCCCATCTACAACAAGTTGGTTAAAGATATATATGTATAAAAACTAGGCAGAAGAAGGAATGATCCATCTAATGTACAAGTAATTAGATAGTTTTCTGATATCATGGTTAGAAATTTAGTTTTACCTAAATACATAGATCCAAGAAGTCCATTAGTAAACATTAAAATAAATAGAACTAGAATAAAGAACACTGATTTCCCTAGGGTAGCAATTAATGTCATGACCAAACAAATTATGGATGACCTAAAATTGGAAGAAACAAGGCCAAAAACTAAAGTATTAGAGTTAGCAGATAGATCAATGGTGAGGCCTAATGGAGTCCTATAGATATTTTGTGGTGGTAGATTCTTGGGAATACCCTACGATTTCATTTTCTTAAACTAAAAGTGTTTTTAGTAGGTTATCCTATTATTATTAGAAGGACATGTTGGACACTATTGATGCCTTCATAGGTTCCAAGTCTAGAAACGTGATCATTTCTAATGGAAGTGGTACTAATAAACTTATGGTATATCCTCTTACCCAACTGTTGAATGATGAAGATCAAACAATTTGGGTTGAAGAACCAGAATTTGATCGAGTTATGTATAAAAAATTATGATGTTGGTGAAATATTGTACAATAGAATACTAGGAAGAATATGTTGTTCTTCCAATATCTTGTAGAACACCTATTTAAAAAATGAATAAGTTGATGATAGATTGAAATGTTTAAGATGACTCTTGAACCAAGTTTTACCGTAGTAAGCACCAGCGGTAAGAGTTTTATTCTTAACCAACTTCTTTCTACATGAATACATACTAAATTAAGTTAATAAAACATTTGTTCAATTATGGATCTCTCCAAGCAAGTATAAATAATCGGAAGACCAATCAATGTGAATAAGTCTAAATAAACAAAAAGAGAAATTACTGATTGATCTTATTAAAAACATAGACAAAATTTTATGGGATTATGGTGATATACATGGATTCCTCCTAGGATTTTCACTCATAATATCTATATCAAGGAAAATTTTAAACCAATCAGGTATTTGTAAAGAATGATGAACCAACAATATGAGATATTATAAAAGGAGAATTGAAGAAGTTGCTTGATGTTGAATTTATACACCACATATAAGATGGTAAGAAAGTATCCCCTCTTGTATTATGACAAATAAGAATGGGAAATGGAGGATCTGTGTAGATTACAGGGAGTTGAATTCAGCCACAAAGAAATATCACTTCTCATTTCCCTTCATTGATCAAGTGCTTGATACTCTAGCTGGTAAGAAATACTTCTCTTTTCTTGATGGATATAGTGGCTATAATTAGATTCAGATTGCACTAGAGACCAAGAAAAAAATACCTTCACATATCCATGGGGAACATTTTCCTATTTAGTTATTCCATTTGGCTTGTGTAATGCACCTGCTACATTCCAGAGGGCAGTCTTGAGTATCTTTTCAGATTTGACAAATGATTGCATGGAAGTCTACATGGATGAATTCATTGTACATGGAAGCACTTTTGAGGAAGCTATGAAAAATATGGATAAGTTCTTGAAAATATGTAAAGAGCACAACTTTTCCTTGAGTAATGAGAAGTGCTACATGATGATGTCTGAAGGTATAGTTCTGGGACACTACCTTTCCTCTAAAGGAATTCAAGTTGATCTAGAAAAGGTATATGTTATAATCAACTTGCCAACACTAAAGAAACAAAAGGATGTTAGAATATTTCTAGGCCATGTTGGATATTATAGAAGGTTCATACAATATTTTAGCAAGATTATAATGCCACTTTTTACATTACTAGGGAAGGATGCTGATTTTTTTTGGATTGAACGTTGTGAAGGTGATTTTCAAACTTTGAAACAAATGTTAACTATTGCTCCTATGTTGAGAGGACCTGATTAGAACCTTCCTTTCCACATCCACACTGATGCATTAGATCATGTTATTAGAGATGTATTAGGACAAAAGATAGAGTTCTAAATTATGAAATTTATTATGTTAGAAAGAACTTGCAACACATGATTTAAATTACATAGTAACAAAAATGAGTTCTTGGTAGTTGTATATGCTATCAAAAATTTAGACACTACATCACAATTTATCTAGTGTTCATTCAAACTTATCATGCCACAATCAAATATTTGATAAAAAACCAAGATTAGTAAGTAGGAGAATTTTAAGGTGGCATCTTCTTTTACAAGAATTTGATATCACCATAATGGAAAATCCCCGGGAGGGATAACATGGTAGCATATTTCCTCTCTAGGATGGAGACCAATAGTGAAGAGCAAGTAGTTGATGAATCCTTTCAAGATGAGCACTTATTTTGATATCTACAAAAACACCTTGGTATACATACATAGAAAACTACTTGGTTTCGGGTAAAACACATACATACATTACTTATACTCTGAGAAGAAATACATAGTTGAAAAGAGTGTACATTTTTCTTTGATAGCTATATTTTCTTTCATACAACACAAGATCAAATAATGAGAATGTGTATAGATGACAAGGAGATATTTTTTGTCCTCAGAGCCTGCCACAATGAACCTTGTGGATGGTAATTTACTACAAAACAAACAAGAAGAAGGTGTTTACTACTAGTTATTATTGGCTAACATTGTATAAGGATGTAACAATATACACCAATAGATGTGATAGATGCCAGAGAATGGGCAAGCCCACCAGATCTTGTGAGATTTCATTGCAGCCTCAATTGGTATTACATCCTTTTGACAAGTGGGGATTATATTTTATTGGCCATATAGACCCTAAATCTCAACAAAAGGAGTATATCCTAGTATTCATAGATTGTCTAAATAAATGGACAAAGGTTAAGGAATTTCCAAACTAGAAAAGTGAGAAAGTAGTTGAGTTTCTATATGAGAAAATATTCACCAAGTATGGAGTTCAAGGGAATTGTAACAAATCAAGGTACACATTTTTACTAATGTAATTTTTGATTTGGTTAAAGAATATGAAATTAGGCATAGGAAGTATACACCATACCATCCCCAATCTAATGGAAAAGTAGAGGTTACAAATAGAGAGATAGAGGCCATCTTGACAAATACTATTGCACTCCACAGGAAAGATTGGGCAGATAGAATTCTAGAAGTAGTATGGGCATTCAACACAACATGGAAAATAACAATTGGTTTTAGACCATTTGAAATCTTATATGGTAAGAATACTATTTTTCCAATTGAATTTGAACACAAAATATTGAGGACTACACTTTTAGATGGGCATAGATTTATTAGAAGCTCAATGACAGAGAGAATTCTCCAACTCAATGAGTTGGATGAATTAAGAAGATAGGAAATACATAATACATAGGTAGTGTAGAAGCAAAGAGTAAAATGGCATGACTAGTACATCAAGACTAGATAGTTTCAGAAGGTGACTAGGCACTCTTGTTTGATTAAAAATACAAGGATCATATAGGAAAATTTAGACAAGGTGGCTAGGCCCCTATGAGATTGAGAAGATATTCCCTAATGGAGCTATAAAACTCACTACCATAGATCCTGTGAGGTTTAAGTTATTGGTGAATGGCCACAGGATAAGATTATACAATAAGCCAATTGAAGAGATTCATTCATGAAGTTTTCAAGCGGAGGTCAAAGAAGAATGGAAGTGAGGACATAAGAGACAAGCTCGGGGTTGAGCCTGTTGGCTCACCTTCTGAGATTGCAGAGGATTGAGATATTTCAGTGGCCTTGGTGCATTCAACTTGCTAAATATTCTAAGGTTAAATAAAAGTGTTGTGATCAACCCTTTTAGTGATCAACAACACTCTACTAACACATTTATTTTATGAATTTTTGTTTTGTAATGTTTTATGTCAAGTAATTATATGAGGGTATGCTCTCCATCATGATGAGAACATGCAATGACTACAAATTCCACTTGAAAGTACATGAAGTAAGGCCCTTTTTTTTTTTTACATTTGATAGAACTCATGATGGCATGATGAAGATAAAAGATACATGCATTTGTGGGTGATGAGAAATCCATGGTTAACATCCCACTAAATGAAGTTTCCTCTCTTGGAATTATCTATTTTTAGTAAGGATCAACAAAAATAGTTCAATTTGCATTTGTAGTTTCTGTAGAAATTTACATGAAACCAAAGAACTTAAAGTTTTTATGAAAGCAAAACCATCATTTCATACAAAAATGAGATAAGTGCACTCAAATATCATTTCAATAAAGTATAATTAGTTTAATTATATTTAATTATCATTTATGCCAAGTCATCATGCATGTGCTACATTTAAAGACCATCGCCTTTCAAGCTATGATGTGTCCCTCCACATAAGCCAATATTGTCAAATCACTTCACTTTACATGCTTCACATGGTCACATAAATTAATTATTACTCTCCCATAACCGTGTTGTGTGTCCTCTAGTCCTAAAGTTCAAAAAGATGAAAACAACTCAACACAACTCAATTGTGCAACATTCCTTCAAAGAAGAGTTGTATTGTTGCGTATTGAAACTAGAGAAGGTTGTGTATCCACCATGGGAGGTGATTTGATAAGGCATGAACCCATTGATCATTTACAACTTTTGATCCATCCTCGAATTATGTAGTATTTTGAGGATAATGGTTGGACATCAATAGGTTTTAGGGTTTTAATGAAGCAATGGTGGAAGAATTTTCCAACACATTCAAGTAATAGGGGGTAAAATGTAAAAGGCTTAGTAGTCAAACTCAATGATGACATTTTGGTGGAAGTAATTGGCCTACCAACCCAAGCAAAACCACTCCCAAAAAGGCCAACTCGGAAGAAACAAAGAGAGAGATCACATATGATGATTATGAATTCATTAGTGATAGGAAAGGTACATAAAGAAAATCTCTTAAACCCTTATGGAATGTGTTATGTGACAAATTACGCATTGAGAAAATATTAAATTCTAGAAGTTAGTAAATAATTAAAATGAAATGAATTAATTTCTAAATGTATTTAATCATGAGAAAAATAATAATATTAAAATTGGAAAGAAATAATTAAAGGATTAAATGTTAAAGAAATATATATAAGAAGACCCCTTTTGAATAGGGTGGGAGATATGTACTTAGAAACCCCTTTAAAATAGGGGTAAATATAAGAGTTATAAGAGTTCCCAAACTCCTTTTAAAGGAGGGATTAAAACTTATATAATGAACCCATTATGGGTGTATGTAATTAATTGGTAAATTATTTTTATGAAAAGGTATGTTGGTTGAAAAACCTACCCGGTGAAAAGTATTTGAAATAATGGTGGGGGACTTGGGGGAAATACATTAAAATTGGGACTCAAGTAATTTTTATATGATCTCGAGTGAAGGAAAGTGGTGCGGGTGGAGAGGGGCACTCTAGAGGGGTGTCCTAACTGGGGTACAATATGTATAACCCAAGATGATTCTTTCCAGGAAAGAAGATATATTTATTAATTCATTCCTCCTAATAATGTGGCCATAGTTTGAGGTGTTGAATCTCAAGTATCACCTAGGAGTTGCTTGAGCAACACATATTCCTCACTAGATATATGTGTTTGATCCTTAAAATATTATTTTAATATACAATGGATGTTTTATATGGTAAAGTATTTCTTTAGTTTTAGGATTATTTATCGGGAAATTTTTTATATCATTTTGGTATTTCTTTAATAATAATGTGATTAGAACAAAAGGAAGATTAAGATTAAATGTTAATTGTTAAAATATAGTAATAATAATAATAAAGAAAATTAAAAAATATTGAAAAAATCAAAAAAATTGTTTTGTATTAATATAAGGAAGGTTTTCATAATTTAATTTAAATAGAAAAATAAAAGAATTAAAAGAGAAAGATAAATCTACCGAGGTCAAGATTTGATTTAGGAGTAAAGAAATGTTATGTGAGAAATTCCCCATTGAGAAAATATTAAGTTCTAGAAGTTAGTAAATAATTAAAATGAAATGAATTAATTTCTAAAGTTATTTAATCAAGAGAAAAATAATAAAATTAAAGTTGGAAAGAAATAATTAAAGAATTAAATGTTAAAGAAATATATAAAGAAGACCCCTTTTAAATAGGGTGGGAGATATGTACTTAGAAACCCCTTTAAAATAGGGGGAAATATAAGAGTTAAAAGAGTTTTTCCCGAACTCGTTTTAAAGGAGGGGTTAAAACTTATAAAATGAACCCATTATAAGTGTAAGTAACTAATTGGTAAATTATTTTAATGAAAAGGTATGTTGGTTGAAAAACCTACTTGGTGAAAAGTATTTAAAATGGTGGGGGGGATTTGGGGAAACACATTAAAATTGGTGCTCAAGTAATTTTTATATGATCCCGAGTGAAGGCAAGTGGTGGGAATTGGAGAGGGGCACTCTAGAGCGGTGTCCTAACCCGGGATACGATATGTATAACGTAAAATGGTTATTTTCAAGGAAAGAATATATATTTATTAATTCAATAATCTTGATAATGTGGCCATAGATTTAGGTGTTGAATCTCGGGTATCACCTAGGAGTTTCTTGATCAACACATAGTCCTCACCTAGATATACATGTTTAATCCTTAAACTATTATTTTAATATCCAATTGGATGTTTTTATATGGTGAAGTATTTATTTAGTTTTAGGATAATTAATCGGGGAAAAGTTTATCTCGGGATGAAAATGTTATAGTTAAGTACTTTACTTGTGAGGGAAGGTAAATGAATACAATTCATTTCATGTTATTGAATTATATAAAGAATAATAGAAAATAAATGTACCTAATTTTTTACATGAAATATTGAAGAGAATGAGTAGAGAAGTATAGAGGGTAGGGGTGAATTGTCACACCATTGCCTTATAAACCATGGTAGTGAAACATACCTTATAGAGGGATTATCACCAGATTCAATGGAAAGATTTTGTGAGGGAAAATAATATAGATAATTTGTTGGGAAACAAGGGAGAGAGAAGGAGCGCAAGATCGAGATCTCTTCCACACATGTAATTGATCCAACATGATCCACCTACCAACCTCAAGAACCCTTAATTTTTGAAGGTCTACCTCCTGTTAAAGAACACCTTGTAGCCATCACTCCTAAAAGGATTTTCATAGTGGAACCCTATTGTACTTATTTACCCCTAAAATCTCCACTTCCAAGGGAAAACATAAGTCTTCTCGGTTTACTTCTACATCACCTAGGCACTCCCATAGGATTAAAACAAAAAGGAAAAATATCCAACCCAATACAACCACATCACAATCTCACTAGAAAATGATTTAGAAGATATAGAGGAAATATCTAAGCCTCAAGATTGGAGACAGAGTAGGAGATATTGTTGCAACTATTCATGAGCAACCCATGGAGGAACAAGAAAGACAAATTTGAATGAGGAGACATTTCATGTGGTGGAAGGACATGAGAAAAGAAAAGAGGGGAATTGGAGGACAAACTGAACATGAACGAATTCAGGAAGTTGTTGAACAAGTCATTGAGCAAATGAATTATAACAATAAAAATTATTTGTAGATGCTAAGAAAGTAATTGAACAATTAGTTGAGTAAGTTCTATGTGCTAATGTTCAACATGTACATGTAACCCTAGTTATTCCCTAAATTGTTATTCAAGAAATTGTAAGGAAACCTATAAAACCACCTTATAAGGAGATGGCCACAAAGACTATGTTGTAAGATCTTGAAAATTTGATGTTTTAATTTAAGACCTATGTTAACAATCTAAAAGGAAAATGGGAAAAATAAAAAAAATCCCTTATCTCCAAGCATAAGGAAGAACTAGAGGAAAAGATAGGGATATTAAGAGAATCAAGTAGAAATAGGAAGAGACTATATGTGTCCCACGAGATATTTAAATTTAGGCCCCCATCAAATGTTTATGCTATCTTCTTGAAAGAAAATATGTTGCAACATAAACTTACCTACATTAATTATGACATGTTATATGATATCAGATCAGCTAGGATCTTCTTCACTTTATATCAGAATAACACTCATGAGCTTAAAATCTTGTTATGTGTGTTGTATTTGTAAAATTATGCCCTTAAATATGATAGGGATTGGATTCTAATTCTATACATTGGAGATGTTCAAGTTAAAGCCTATTCTCTTATTTTACAAATGATTTGGATAGAGAAAGGAAGATGGAAGAGTATAGACATTTGGAAAAGGTCCAACCCATTTTTTTTAGGACCGAGGCCACAAAATCAGATGAAGTTGCAAAGCAATATGAAAATATATAAAGAATAAGGTGATCAAGAGGAGAGTGTTGTGAATGAGAAGAACAAAACACAAAGGTTAGAGAAATGATTATAGAAAATAGGATTCAAGTGGTACAAGCATGTAAAATGAGATGGAATGAGATATCTCCTGAGCTACAAAGGAAAGAGATGCACTCTTACCCAAACATAATGCCAACTTTGAAAAGAGTGAATAAATACATTGAGATTGCTAATGAATGTGTAGAGAATTGGTTTCCTATAGGCTACCACCCACCAATATTTCATTTTTCGATACCGCTATGGACAGTGACATACCAATCAATGAGAGAATAAAAAATAGAGTTTGGGGAAGGTTCATGATAAACAGTGGCTACTTCTTGTCAAAGGAATAAGGGACAAATACCCTAATTGATTTCAAACATGAATGATATTTTTAACAACAGAAATATGAATCCCTTAAATGAGGAAATTGAAGATAGTAATCCTAGGGGTGTTATGAGTTTTGTAATTTCCTTTATAAATAACTCATCTTCTATATTCTATTCAAGCCATTGTAGTCTTGTCCTTGTATTTTTCAGTTACACTGCTGAAAATTATCATCACAACTTGAACTTATGGCATGATTATTGATTAATATAGTGATAACTAGTTTTATTTATTTTGTGGTATTTTTATGTAATTATTCTTATTATTCTAATAATTTGTTTGAATGATGATATATGTGATGCCACCCTTGGTTGTAAAAGAAATTTTCATATGCAATAAAGCAACCATAAGTAACAAATCATCGCATGACCAAAGGACATGTCGTAACAACCCATCTCGCAACCAAAGGAGATCACCTAAACAAAGCTTTCACATTATGAAAATATTTTGGAAGGCATGAATAACGAAACACAAATATATATGTGCCACTAAAGAAGCAGTTACAACTAGGACATGTAGAAATGGGAGATAAATCAACCATTAATCTGATTATACATTGTAATTTATTCAAGAACTAATTATTTGAGCTAACATGTGATTTAAAGAACTGGTTGATTAATTTAGTTATGTGTTTTTTATTTGAACATGTTATGAGTTCCACAGTATGTGTTGAATCTCTCTTTGTTTTGTTTAAGATCTTTCACTTGTTCGATCAAAGATATTTCACGTTTTTTAAACTCTTACTTGAACTCTTGTTATTCTCAAGTCTTATTGTGTAAATGAAAAGTATAAAAGAAAAGGGTTAATTATGAATATATGTCTACCAAAAATTATAAAATAGTGGATATAGATATAGATAGTATGGTTCAAAAAAAGGGATTTCTCTATTCCTTGGTTCCTTGATTTAATGTTCATGCAAAGTCAATAAAGATCTGAGTTTTTGCATTAGTCTCTAGTTTGAAAGTTTAGGAGGGATTACCACCCAAGTCACGACCCACTTGAGGTATTCTAAACCCTCCATTATTTTATTTTCTTGTTTCATTGCATGTCTTTTTACCTAGGAACAATTTACCTTTTGTACCTGCATTCTAAATCTATAGTCTTTGTTTTAGTAATAACATTTGGAATTTATTCATTTCTAGTTATATTTTTTTTTAACTTTCAAGCATTGTTGTGACAATTACTTATTTTTAACTCCTATAATTAATGTAATTACAAATACAACACCGACAATGTTTCAAGTTTACATTCCACTGGTTTGATAATTAAATGGATGTATTTTAATGAATAACATATTAATTATTACTAATTGATTAACACCACAAATTATCTTCAATAAACATATAAAATAAATTATATATGTTTTCTAACTCCACTCCATGCCTCATACAAGCTTGATGCTATGAAGCCACTTATTAGAGAAACTCTCCTTATTAGGTGTGTGACCTACAAAACCAATCCTCAAACATGAAACTCAAACACCATAAAAAACATCAACCATGAAAGTGTGACACATGAATGAAAATATCATGACCTCAAGGTCATCACCAAATGCATGCCACACCATAACTCAGGTCTTAGGGTCCTAATAACACCTATACAACTAGGACCACTAAAAACTATTAAAAATTTGACCCAAAACTAGTCATGCAAGATAGAGTACTAAATATCTCCAAAGGGATAATCTATGATATAAGACCACCTTAGACATGAATTATATCTTCCCAACTTATTTTAACATACTTTTTATTAACTATTCCAAAGTGCAAGACTTGAGAACAATATAAAAATATTTAAAAACATACAATTTAGTGTGGGGTCCACACAATATCAAGACACCTAAATGCCACCTAGAAAAATCTATAGGATTCTTATAAAAATCCAATCATCATAATTGTTCAACTATTCCATTCTAGGCCATAATGAGAAAGTTCTTCTCCATCACTACCTAACTAGGGTTTAAGACCACCTTACCTTCTTAATAACCATTCATAAATTTGTGCCCCTTAATATCTAAAATAATGCATGGAACATCATCTTAGGTGAATTTAAAAACTACCATGAAGAGCTTAGACCACCATGCAGAGTTCACATGTTCCAATAAGAAAATGAAATTCCTTCTCGAGATGGGATTCTCACTTCTCTAAACTCGGTAGAGGAAAAATGCCATATATTACTAATTCTTACAAACCAACACTAGAAAATTTACTCACACTTCTAAAACAACATTACACATCTTTTATAATTCTTAACTTTACATCTCCAATCTTAAATCATACCTACCCACCTCATTTGGCAACCCATGGCTTAAGAAAAGGTGTAGATACAGACCTAGAATGAGGTCTTACCCCTATACCCGAACTCGAGACACTTGTGAGTATCTATACACCTCATCCTCATATGGTTCATGATTTCAACATGTATAACTAACTTCTACACATCTCTAATCCATCATGACATACAATCATCCTATTGGTTAGGTGATGACTATGCTTCTTAACCATGCTTGCACCATTCATGCTGATCACCTCATTAATTTTCAACTCTTTCCTATTAGGAATTATTTGGTTTAGTGCTTATCTTATGGTTTTATATTTATGCATTGTAAAATGTAAATGTTAATGTTGAAAGTATATAGAGTGAAAAGTGGGTAAATAATAATTACATGAAGTAATTATTATTAAGGTTATGTTAGTTAGTGAAATAGTAAATAATAATTATTGAGGTAATTATTATTTATATATATGTTATTAATTTGTTTTATTTTTTTAATAAAACAACTATAACAAATATATTTGTTGAGTGAGTTTCAACAACTCATGTTAATAGAGATGGGAGAAAAATGTGGAAGGAGTAGTTTGAACTACATCCTAAAATATAGGAATCATATTCCTATATATATGGCCTATATTGTAATGTTGTATTTTAACAAGAATGAAAGAGAATATTATAAGTTTTGTTTATTTTTTATAAATTATATTTGATTCTTGTGATATTTTTAGCATTTCCATTTGGATCTTCCTCCACATCTAGTATCGAGTAGGTATGGATCTATGAAGAGATCAATGAAGGGACATATTTGTTGTAAGTTATGGTTTCCCACTTATGTGAGTCTTTAAATTAGCTATGAGAATGAGAGCTTAGTATTTAGATTATTTTTAGAAATCTTCAGAGAAGCATAAGAACTACTATATTATAGATTATTTGTGTGGGATTGGACTGGTAAAGAGTGTGCACAAATTAAATAAAGAAGACATGGAGTGATTATTTCTTCATTCGAATTTGGCACCACCCTTCTTCAGATTTGGTGATTCAAATTGCATCCAATATTTTTTATTACAATTCTTAAGTTGGTGATTCATCTAGAAAATATCTTTCTTGTTGGTTCCTATCTCAAGAAGCAATCCAAATTTGAACAACTTCAAACACATGTAAAAATGTGGATCTAGAAAGATCAGCTAAATTTTTTATTGGGATCACCAATGATTTTGATAATCGCTAATGATTTTGGATATGACACGTAATCAAAAATGAATAAATAAAGAAGACATGGGAGTGATTATTTGTTCATTCAAATTTGACATAATCTTTCTTTAGATTTGGTGATTCAAAATTTATCCAATAGTTTTGATTGCAATTCTTAAGTTGCCGATTCATCTAGAAAATATATTTCTTGTTGGTGCTTATCTCAGGAAGCAATCCAAATTTTAATAGCTTCAAACACATGTAAAAATGTAGATCTGGAAATATTTTTTGAAGTTTTATAGGGATCGCCAACGATTCTGGATTTGAAATGCAATTGCCAATGATTTTTCTGAATCACCAGAAATTCCTAAGAAATTTGTAGTTATTCCTTAGAAATCACTAAAATTCTTTACATAAATGGAAATATCTTGAAACCATATTTCCAATGCATGTTATGGTTTGTAAAACAGAGCTATGGTTCTCAAGTTATGATCAAAACATCAAAGGTTGGTTTTTGTCAGATTCAGAGCCTCATCATCATAAATATTTGCATCATGAGCCTCAAAGATAAATCAAGCTGATTTAGCAACATGAAATTAGAGGTTGGAGGCAATGGAGGATGGAGGAAAAACAACATCCTCTCATCATTGCCAACGATGACGTGGCCATGTCAAAGGTTTGGTTATAATTTTTCAGTGTAATTTCATTTACATGTGGTGTGCTTTAGATTTAAATGTTCTTATATGCGGTGTTTCTCATTTATTGGTTTACATAATAAGAGGAAATTTCACATTATTTTTGGAACATGACACCAATGTTCCATTTCCATTTTTAAGTTTTCATTTTGTGTGTGTGTAACATAATTCTATAAATTTTCCTATGTTATTCCTTAAAGTGAGATAGTGATGAGAGCTAATGATATTATTGCAACATCATGATACGTGGTTGTTTGATCCACCGAAAACCATCTATAGTTGTGGTTGTTAGTAATCCACTGGAAAAACTATCTATAGTTGTGGATGTTAGTAATCCATTGTGAAAACTATCTTTGATGTGGTTGTTGGTAAACCACTTGGAAAACCATCAAGAGGTTGTTTGTATTTTCGTATAAACCATCTAGATCATGAGTAAGTTATGAAGAAACACGTTGCAAAGTATACATGCATGTCTTTTATGATCACACTATGGGGGAATGTTAGGAATTCTATGGTTTAGTGCTTATCATATGGTTTTATATTTATGGATTGTAAAATGTAAATGTTAATGGTGAAAGTAAATAGAGTGAAAAGTGGGTGAATAATAATTACATGAAGTAATTATTATTAAGGTTATGTAAGTTAGTGAAGTAGTAAATAATAATTACTAGAGTAATTACTATTTATATATATATATATATATATATGTTAGTAATTTTTATAAGTTTTTTATATAAAATAACTATAACAAATATTTTTTGAGTGAGTTTCAACAACTCGCGTTAATAGAGATGGGAGAAAAATGTGGAAGGAGTAGTTTGAACTACATCCTAAAATATAGGAATCATATTCCTATATATATGGCTTGTATTGTAATGTTGTATTTTCATGAGAATGAAAGAGAATATTATGAGTTTTGTTTACTATTTGTAAATTCTATTTACTTCCTATGATATTTTCAACAACTCTATTTGGATCTTCCTCCCCATTTCCCACTTATAAAAGCCTTCAAGAAGCTTCATGAAATCACTAAATAATCACCACAACACTACAATACTTCTACATCATATCTATAAGACATCACACTTTCTCAAGACACCATGCCACTTCATCAATGAGACCAAACAACTAAACTTTCCATGACAAAAATGAAGTACACTACCAATCAACCTTCATGTTTCTTACTACTTTTGACATCAATGACACCTATGACATGATTTTTTTTCAACACATCCTTCATAATACATATATCCCTTTGTACATCACAAAATGGCTTGTACAAAAATAATTCAATCTAATAGAAGTTGTCGTAATCATATGAAGAGGTTTGAGGAACAAATAAATAAACATCCATATGTATATGAAAACAAGAGTGTCCCTTGTCTTCTAATTATTTTTCTTCCTCTTTGAGCTAAATGACCATTTTGTGGCTGCATCTATCAATGACATTGATTCCAACTGTCATGGATGATTCTTCTATGCATTGATGAAATACGATCTTCCATTTCCCTCATCAAACGTAACATTGACCTTGCAAAATAATTTTTGACCAAAGTTAAAAGTCATAAATGTTTAAATATAGTGAACTAATGGAAAATTTAGTAGTATGTGGCATGTTTTTGAGTGCCGATATCACGTTCTATAATTGTTTCTATCAAAAACCTTTGATAGATGCAAATGTACATTCTTCTACTTCTATATTTTCTAATACTTTTGTCAACATATCATGAAATGTCTGAGAATATTTTATCCCTCAGAAGCATATTTTACTATGTATTACAATACGACATGTCTATAAATCACTTTGGTTTGTAATCAATATTACCTGAAAAAGAGATAACATGTTAAAGTTTTGAAGGTTGAGTATCACATCATTGTGAAAAATTTAAAATTTCTTGTGACCATCCTTATCAATGCACAACTCTGACTCATCCCAAAGATCCCACAAAACATTGTAACTAAAAAGCATAGATGATCCTTTCTTCCGCAAGATAGACATCTCAATACATTTTGTGTGTCTATGAAAATGGTTGAAAAGTTCTTCATAGTCATCAAACATGTATCCAATACCTAGGATGGTGTTATCAAGAATGTATTATCATGTCTTGATTACACAATCATCCATTTATGTGATAATTATCATGAGGATTCCATGAAGTTACAAATCTATAAAAAAATGATCGTAGATGTGTAACCCAATTCTCGTTGTCCAATCAATGTTTCTATGCATGGGAAACTGGGAACCCATATGAATCCATGTACATGTGAAGACTCTCTATCTTATCTCTCCAACTTATACATAATCAATCCCATTAAGGACAAGTGATCTAAAAAATATGCCATTTACAATATTCGTAATGTGTTGAAAAATAATTCTTGGCCATCACATTATTTTATCCCCTTTCATAATATTTCCCAACCTATGTAATATATTGATACCCTTCAATTAATTAATTTGATTATTTAGGCCCACCTTTCCTAAGTCATAACCCACCCCATTTTATTCAATTAATTAATTAATTATATTTCCTTTCACCCCCATTCATCCCCATATGAAGTCCCTCTTTCACACTAGTTAAGTCTAGTTTAACCAATTAAGAAAATTTCTAAAATCATCCCATAATTATTCTAACAAACTCATTCCTAACTTAAACCTATATAACTAAACTAATCTTGACCTTAGTCCAGTTACTACATCTTATCCCTCAAAATCCCAATCAAATCAAGTTCGAATTAGCAAGATAATCACCCTTATCACTCCTAAGCTCAAACTAACTGGAATTTTCATGGATGATTCCTTTGGTCACCGACGATCTATATAAACCATATTCTTTATCTCTCTTGGGGATCATCCACGATAAACCACAAACATTTTCAAGTTTTGAGTTTTCTAAACAAGTTCATCAGTGTCTCTGCATCAAGGAGAGAGCGTTATCATTTGGTATTCTCCTTCACGATATTCAAGTACCTTGGATTCATGTTGAATCATGTTTCATCATTCAGTTGCAATCCATATCAACCTCTCATCTCTCATCATCAACCAAGGTCTATTATCATCTTATAACTATGTTTTTTTTCATATTAGTATCTTTATATGATCATTTCTCATTACACATTTTCCTTCACAAGACCATAATTCATATTAGTTAGACAAATATTTCATTTTATAATTCTATTAAAAATCTTCTCGAATTGCCTAGATTTCTGTGCATTCTATTTTTCCTATGCTCATATTTCATTCAATAATTCCTATCAATCATTTTTATCTCTTGTGTTGCTAATATTTTTTCAAGCATGGCTTATGTTAGATGGCCATAGGTGGACCCAATCATCCAATCATGAGCACCAAATCCTTAGTGATCATTTTCATCCAATTCATTGAGAGCAACTATGATATTTTTGCATGACCTCGAGTTGTGTATTATCCATTAAGACCCCTTAGACAGCTTGGGAGAAAATTTTAATTCACCCAGAAGATTTGAAGTGAAGCTTTAGATTCGATGATTTTGGGATGTTTACTATGAGGTGCAATGAATTGAGCTGACCTCGCTTGGTTTGAGCATCATTATAAGGTAGATTAGACATTCCTAAGGCTCCAACATTGAATTTGAATAAGAATTTGAAAGTGAGGCTAGTTTTGAAGACTCCAACCCTCCTGAAAATATGACACTAAATAAGAATACTTGCAAAAGACTTCTTCAAGGATGAATATATCGAGGAGCCTGATTTATACTTATCCAAGGAGGATGGCCTAGACTACTCTGTGGGTTCAAATTTCTCTAAGAATCTGGACACCGATCTTGATTATGAATTTGAGCCTTAGTCATATTTCTTTCTATGTTATCATCATCAGCTATGTGTCTTGTAATAATATAAATAAATCATAAACATTTTATCACGAATTTCATATATCATATTTTATTTCATTTCCATAAATAAACTTGAGTGTTCCAAAGTGGGTTGACATCCATACAAGGAAGTCCTTTGACTTCTGGGAACTGGCCTTTGCCAAGAAACCCACCTATCTATATTACTAATTCTCCTTTGTTTAGTGTTTGTTATCTGTAGTCTTCTCGTGATAGAGGAGTTGGTTTCATTTCTTCCATGGAGCGCAACAATCCAATTTTCTTCCATCACATCTCAGGGTATCATGAAAACCATCATATCGAGGTTTGGTAAGTCTTATTGTCTTGCTTATTGAGTTAGGTTAAAGAGGTAAGATTTATCTTAAACATTTTTGGCACCCGGTGGGACATGTCCCTATTTTAATTCTTTAAAATTTCATCTTTTTCATTTTTCTGGTTCTCTATTAGTAATCGCGGTGATCTCAGAATCACTTGCAATTTTTCAAATCACTTGTGATTCCTTTAGTTTGCTTCCTATTACCTCAAAGTTCACCTTTTCTTTTATGTTTTAAATCATTTCTGCATTTGCAATTCCATTTTTTCATCCTTTATGTTTCGTTAAAGTTTTTTTTCTAAAAGTTCGTTGTTAAAAGAAAGAAAAAAATCATTTATTTATTTGGTAGAATTGATCATTTTTTTTGCTAACTTAGTGTTTTTTTCATTTTTCATTTCTAGTGTAGTTTGTTTCTAGTTTCTTCTTTCACATTTAAAACATAAAGTTGAGAAAAAAAAATAAAATAAAAGTTTTTAGGCATTTAGATCATTCCTTTTTCTAGTTCAAGGCATTTGTTAGGTAATCGCTTGCGATTTGTAATTCAATCATCGGAGATTCTTGCAATCGTTGGTGATTTTTTGACTTCATTTGATTACTCATATAGTTGGCCATTTTAATCTCTTGTTTTTTGCTTTTTGTCTTTTCGATAACTGATTGTAGGTTTTTGTTATTGGATTTGTTGGATTTCTTTTCTTAAAAGCTTGCTAAAAAATAATAATAAAAAAAGGATGATTTCAAGGTGAGTCCTAAAGCTTTCCTTTTTGCTTTTCGTATTACATCCTTGTTTGTTTTTCCTCATCCAAAGAAAAATTTTGTTTTGGGTTTTTAAAATAAAAAAATTGCATTCTCCTTGCTTCACATAGTCTAATTAGGAAGGAAATTTGTTGCATTCACTTATTTCTTCCCCACACACAACCAAATCACTTCAATATCAAAACACATTTAAAAATTCCTACCTGGTGGATACCTACTTGGATTTGATCCCAAGAGGAGAAGCCAACTCGGTGTTCTGGTCGAGTATAATCACCTATCTATCGAGTATATTGGCAAAGCACTTGACACCCTTATCGCTGAGACCATGAAGTGAGGGGGTAGGCCCCAATACCATGCCCATACCAAGTATGTACAAAGTTGGGCCTCATGTACCTTTGGGTATATCGAGGACTCCACCCTTAAACATTCTGAAACCAACCATAGACTACCATTTCCTAGGACCTTCATTAACCATCTTACACATTTCACTCTTTCATAATTAATCAAGATAAATATAAAATGATATTTTTCTTGCTTTTTCCTATTGTTTTGTAAATCAACCCAATTAGTTATTTTTCATTTTCTAGGTGTTTGTGTGTTTTTTACCATGGTACTTACTAGACAACAAGCTCGTAACCAAAATTTTGAAAACATGTCCACCCCACTACCTATATCATTTCAAAAACATGTTCCACTTTATACTACATTATCTACACCATTTCCTACAACATTTTCTACACCAATGCAACAAAAATCCCATTTTATCAAACAATTACATCCACTCCCCTTTCTAACACCCAAAAGACTTGGAATGAATTAGAGGCCAAATATAATGAAGAAATGAGACAACAAATTTTGAATTCCACACATCAATATCATAGTCAAATCCTTCATACATATGGACTAGAAGAAAAGAACAACCCTTTTCTCCTAGTTCTCAATTAGAGGCATCTGAACCTCCTTTCTATAATAAGGGAGACCTATTTTTGAAGAAATGTTAGATTCAAACCCCATTTCTCTCAATGCTTATCTAGTAGCTAGGGGTGTTCAACTACAACCATTCACACCCCAACCAATTCCATACACCTACAATCCTTCATCTACCATTGCATGTCTCATCGATCAAAATCAAGAACCGGTCATCCAAAATTATACTCATACACTTCAATAAGTCAATCAAAACATCAAATGTCAGTCAACCCAAAATGTCAAACATCAACTCCTCCATTCCTATTAACCAATTTGAAACATGAATGATCAATATTCTACTAGTCAACCCGAGACATTTGATGTCTCTTCAGTTCCTATTTATGACCTTCATATGATTTCATCACAAAACACATCTGCCCAACAATTTACATCTTCACCAAACCCTTCTAGGTTCCACACCTCCCCTAAGAAATACCACTACTTCCTCATCTACCCCTCCAATGTCTTCTTCAGTAGTACAAACACCTCCATTAAGTTTATGTAGCCTTTTCCACTATCGTATCTTCACAACTAGTTACTAGCCCCATTCAAAGCATCACATGTCTATCCCACATACTACACCACTAATCAATACTAGTGTCATTGCTAGCACTCACCTATTTCACAACACATACCACAACTATCACAACCCCTTAATCTCCATGCCACAATCTACACCTCTTCAAAACATTCCACAATAAAGCACCATCATTAAAACATTTGCTTGCAAGCACCATCCTATATTTTCTTATATATCCTTTCATAGTCACTTACATATTCACAACCACTCACCTATACATCAATGCCATTTCAGTACCAATACATACAACCCTCACAACCTTTAGCTTCTCAAAAAAGTATTCTATCTCATCAAAATGTCCCACAAAAAACATCCCTTATCAACAAATATATACAAAAAACATCCACAATAAACATACCTCAACAATACATACCTCAAAAAAAAATTCCACAATATAATATCTCACAAAAAATTCCCTTACCAACAAAATGTTCCTCAACAAAACATTCAAATAAAATTCCCCAACAAAATATTCCCTACCAACAAAACATTCCTTAGCAGTATCAGGCATACTCACAACCTAGCAGTTTTCATTTCAACTGGCTCATCCTCACAACAAAAAGCTCAACTTGATCCTCTCCAAGCCCTTATGAACCACATATCTAGTCTCAAAGTTTTCTTCATCTACACCCAAGAATGTGCTCTCCTATGACCAAATTTGCAATGAGCCCATTCACCCTTCAATTGCCATATAAAGCATATCCACCTCACTGGGAACTTCCAAAGTTCATCAAATTTTATAGCAAGGAAGATCCTCAACAACACATCCATGCCTTTCATCATGCCTGTTATCTAATAGCTCATGACCAAGACCTTATGTTGAGGACTTTTCCCATGTCCCTTTCGGTCCTGCCTTGGATTGGTATAATAACATTCCACAATATTCCTATTCTCCTTTGCACAACTCACTCATCTCTTCTTAGAACACTTTTCCATAAACATATCCACAAAGTCACTATCAATGACCTATATGCCATCAAACAATTTGAGGATGAATCTATTGATTGATTTTGTCACCCACTGGAGAGGTGTAATTAATCAACTATCCTTTTCATTACCAAAAAAAATTAATCAAAGTTTTTTTCTTTCATTCATGTGCCAAACACATCTCATCCACATTACAAATCCAATCATTTCAAACTTTTGATGAAGCTTTTACCATGGCCCGTAAATTGGAATTGTGAGCTCTAGAAGATGGTCGGGTTAAGCTTCATCCTAAGAAACCAAAAGTTGAGTTTCCATCTAAGTCATCATCCAACCCCGATAAGTCTAAAACATCTTCCAACATTGTCATAGTTAAATATTCTCCCAAGGAAAAACCCACTACCAAGCATTCCCATCAACAACATAGCTATACACTATAGGAGAGACTTATAGTGTAGTTTTTGACAAATTATTTTGCCACAACATGATATCTCTCCCACCTATTCGACCCATCGACATGTCAAGTATCTAAACCCATTTGGTACGAGATAATGACTATTACAAATACCATAGGGTTAAGGGACATGACATCGAGAGGTGTCACACATTCGTAATGTACTTCAAGACTTGATCGACAAGGGTGAACTCCACTTAGACAATCCAAATGCACCCCCAAATCAAAATCTTGACATATTTAAAACCTTTTCCAAATCACCCCTCATCTTCAGATCAACCACAAAAAAATGTTTTCCATACTCACCATACCATAATACAATAACAAAGACATATTCTATCCCTAGATCCACCTCATTACCTATCAAATCAAAACCTATGAGAATCAACACCAACACCAACGATGAGCCTAAAACTATGACTATTGAATCTTCATCTGTTGAGAATATTACTAAAAACTGTTCCCACATCCTCATCACATGCCATTACCAAATCCATACATGCATCCTCTATGCCTCCCAAAACTACACCTAAAGCCACATCTGACAAACAACCCAAAACTCCCTTTACCTTAGGGAAAATATGGCTCTTCTGCATCCTCATCAACCACCCAAGTTCATCTAAAACCCATAAAAAGTACCTCATAAACAAGGTGTTGTTTAGGTCTTCAAAATCCCTCAAGTATGTTTTTCTAGATCAAAACCTTTTTGTGGTGGACCTCACTCCCTTATACCTGTTAATCACCCTATTATTTCAGGTCAAATTCCATCTACCAAGCTCCTACATTGAGTCTGTATCCTACACCCATCACTCCACAACAAGCATCTATACTTGGGTCCTCCCCTCACCCTTCACACAATCCAACTACCCTCAACAATGACCACCCATACAAGGTCCTCATCCTCCATCCATTATGGCACCTAGAAAACCTCCACAACCAACAACTAAACAATCTGTAACTAAAATTTTACTTCCTCCCGAGGAGAATATAGACAAAACCTCATCACCATCCACATCTACACCTAAGGGGCATTATGCCACCATCTTAGATGACCTCCTTAGTGGTCACTTATTACGTTACCACCTCCAAGTTGTCTGATCATCGAGGATGGAAACCACTGGTATGACTTCAATGTTTTCTGTGATTACCATAGAACATGAGGTCATTCCATAGAAGATTATAGGGCCTTTCACTTAAAATTTAGGAAATTGGCAATCCTCTCTTCCTTCCTTCTCAATCAAACACAACACCAACATCAACATCATCATCATCAAAACCTGAAGAATCCATGCCTAAAACACCTTCTCATCAAGTTGACACCATGCACATCACTACTCATTCACAAAATTATGACAAAGAGCCATCTGAGCCTAAGAAAAGTAAAACTTTCATGTTATACCTCCACCTCCCCGAATTATATCGCTTCATCGATAAACCTAAGGTATCTATTTCCTTAGCTCCCAAAGCATCTAATCAAACACCATCACCTAGAGCCAAAATTTTGATACAAAGCAACAACCCCTTTCACTATGGTACAAAAAGGTTGTTATCAAGCAATTACACCAATCCCCCATCAGGATGTCACTTTATGAACTAGTTCAAACATCACCTTCTCACAAACAAGCTATGATAGAAGCCCTTCAATCCATAACCATGTCAGCCAATGATCTGTTCCTTTCACAAACTTTGTAGGTGCCCTTAAAGCATCCACCGCTATATCATTGAACCATCTGAAATTCCCTCTCTTAGACTAGGAGGACCATGACTTACCACTCTTCATCACCACTCAGATCAATGACATCTCCATCAAGAGGGTCATGATTGATAGTGGTGCCACCATTAACATTATATCCTCCCTCACCTTTGACCAACTTAAACTACCCAACACCATTATCACTCAAACTCTAGTTTTACTGAGAGCTTTTAATGACACTATTGCACCTATGATAGGCATTATTATTCTACCACTTAAATTGGTGTCAAAACCCTACCGAGCTCTTCTACATTATAGAAGGAGAGTTTTCAATACAACATGTTGTTAGGACACCCTTGGATATGCACCATGCACATGTGTTCCTTGACCCTCCATCGTTGTCTCAAATATGAACACGAGGGTAGAACTTTCACTATCCCCATTGATCCAAATCCATTTCATTGATTGTTACATGATGTACCACCCAAATGACATGTCCTTGTACCTAAATCCACATCTTGAATCATCTGATGAAGCATCTACTAGCACATATATCCCCTCTTCCAAATTACTAGATGATTCCTCTCTTGGTGAGGTTATAAAATGTCTTATGCTTGGGGAATACCATCTCCTCATGCTCAACTCCATCCCTTCACCCAAAACATATGGTCTCCCTAACAAACAACCCATGTATGAGCCAAATGTAGGAGATGTTATCTCTTATGGTCTTCTTATCTCAAAAACAAACCTCATCTATGGGGACTGATAATCCTTCATCCCATGTTATCAATCACACCATGTCCATGCCATTCACATTAGACTTCAAATCCCTCGATAATCCAAACTTCACTTGTATGTATCTTCACCATTGTGCATGGAGAGGTTTTGGCCTCGGCCGTTATGAACAAGGAACCCATGACTTGATCATCCAACATTCTCTTAAATCCTATGAGAAATATGGTTTAGGTTATAAAAATTCCAGCTCCAAATATTTGAAGCCACTACATCCAAACTCACTACATCCATGTCTATTCCCGAACTAGAATCATCATCACCAAAAACCCTGAAGATCTTATGGACATAGATGACACTATATCCATCCCACCTAATTTTTTTAATCAATGTTATATCTTTAGGGCCACTTACTTATCAATCAATCACTCCACTAAATCATTACCCCTTGTTTGGCCAGAAATGGTTGAGGAAGATTCACCTACTGTAGATATCCTCCAGTGTCAAGATGACCAGATATCCTTTCCCATATGGGAGCTGAAGACCACTTTCTTCATAAATCCCTACCATCTGACACACCAACTCTCCTTAATGAATCCACCCTTGACGTTAACTTAGGCACCCCTCAAGATCCTCACATAGTTAAGGTTGATCAATCTTTAAATCCAAGAACTAGATGATTTCACTTCATTTCTTAGAAAAATATTACCAAGCCTTCACCTGGTCATACAGTGATATGCCCAGAATCGATCCTAACATCATCATACACAACATAGTCACATATCCCAATGCTAATAGTTAAAAAAACTCCATAAAATGCATCCCCATATAGCTCTCCTTGTTAAGGAAGAGTTACAACACCTCTTATCTACCAACTTTATCATACCCATTGACTATCCACAATGGGTCTCTAACATCATTCCCATAACTAAAGCTTCAAGAAAGTTACACATTTGCACAAACTTCAAGGATCTCAACCTCACCTATCCTAAAGATGATTTCCCTCTTCCAAACATAGATCACTTGTTGACCTAACAATGGCCATGAAATGCTTTCCCTCATGGATGGATTTTTTGGTTATAATCAAATCCTTATTTCCCCCGATGATCAACAAAAAATTATTTCATCACCCCTTGGGGAACCTTTTATTATCGTGTCATGCCATTTGGTCTTAAAAATGCAGGGCTACTTACCAATGTGCCATGACATACATTTTTCATGACCTCATCCACAAAATTGTCAAAGACTACATCGATGACCTTTTAGGAAAGTCCAAATCACAAAAATACCATCTTGACATCCTTGAATCAATCTTCACTCATCTCATCTAGTATTGTCTTCATCTTAATCCTACAAAGTGTGTTTTTGGTGTCCTCACTAGAAAATTTTTAGGATTCATCATATCTATCGAGGCATTGAAGTTGATCCAAAAAGGTTAGAGAAATCATTGAAATGCCTCCACCATCTAATCTTAAACAATTGTGTAGCCTCAAGGTAAGTTGTAGTCAATTTGACATTTCATATCACAACTTTTTAACCATTGTCAACCATTTCACCATCTACTCGCAAGGACATAGACTTTCATTGGGATTTTGATTGTTAGAAAGCCTTTGATGAAATCAAACAATATCTATTATCACCTCATGTGCTTACTCCACCTCATGAAGGGGAACCATTTTATCTATACATATCCACTTTAGAACATGCTCTAGGAGCTATGCTCACCCACCATGATAATCAAGGTCATGAACAGGTTGTATACTATATTAGTCACACACTCCATGAGTATGAAACATGCTACACCGAAGCTGAAAAATTATGTTGTGTGTTATATTTTTCCACCTCCAAACTTTGACATTATCTCCTCAATCACAAGACATATGTCATTACTAGCTTTAATCCACTTAAAACCATGTACTCTAAACCTTATCATAATGATCACATAACTCGATGGCTTATGCTCATGACTAAATTTGACCTTGAAATCATATCTCAAAAATCTATTAAAGGTTAGGCCATTGCAGATCAACTCGTTGATGCACCCCTTCTAGATAATCAACTCCCTCATGAATAATTTCCTGATGAATCCATCAACAACATCGATGAATCTGAATTTATCCCCATTAAAATGACTCTCTTCTTTGATGGTTCTAAATGCCAAGAAGGAGGAGGAGTCGATGTCGTTATCATACCTCCCTAGAATATTCCACTTTGTTATCATTCAAACTTAACTTTGAATGTACTAATAACATGGAAGAATATGAAGCCTTAATCATGGGTCTAACTACCACCATTCTCTTAGGTGTCCACATTCTAGAAATCTATGGAGATTCACAACTTGTCATCATTAAGTTAAAGGAGAATATCAATGTAAAAATGAAATCCTCCAAAAATATAAAGTTGTTGTTGACTTTCTCCTCAGTGCATTGATCATTATACCATTCAAACTATTCCATGATCTTCTAACAGATTTATAGACACTATGGCATCTCTCGGATCCCTCATCCCTTTAGAAATGGAAAAATCAAAGGATAACACTAAAATGTTGTAGTCATTCAATGCTTGGACCATCCTTCACATCAAAATGAGCTTCCTCCTATTAATGTCATTGACAATAATCCACCTGATCTATGGTACACTCAAGATATATGACTATCTCACCAAATATAAACTTACCATCAGACTTATCACATGGTGTTAAAATGATCATTTCTTCAAACGCATCACTCACTTTGTCATTATAGGTGGTATCCTTTATAAATGTAGCTTTGATGGTATATTATTATGATGCCTTAAATCACATGAATCAATCAAAGAAATCAAAGAATTCCATGATGGCATATGTGGTGGTCACTTCAGTGGAAATGCCATCGCTAAATGTGTCATATGGCTAGGGTACTACTGGCCTACCATCACCAAATATTTTTGTGCATATGTAAAGAAATGTGTTAAATGCCAACTCCACTCAGATCTCATCCATGTCCCTAGTCAAGCATTACAACCCACTCAGGACTTATGGCCTTTTTCTCAATGGGGGTTAGACCTCATTGGTGTTATCAATCCTAAATCATCCCAACAACATCATTCCATTATCACAACCACTGAATACTTTACTAAGTGGGTTGAAGCCATCCCTTTAACCTCGAAAAATTAGGGCCTATCACTAACTTCATATATCAATATATCATATGTCATTTTGGTATCCCTCATAAACTCATCATGGATAATGGAAAATCCTTTAAAAATAAAGAGGTTAAAAAATCTATGTGATACATTCAACATCAAACTCAGCTTCTCATCACCATATTATCCTCAAGAAAATGGATAAGCCGAGGCCTCTAACAAAACACTTAATAAAATCCTTATGAAAATAATAGATGATGCAGAAGGAATTGGCATCTCCAAAATCATTTTTCTCTCTGGGATTATCAAACTAGCATCCACACACCTACAGGTGCTATGCCCTATTCACTCATCTATGGCTTAGAGGTTTTCTACCTCTCGAGGTCAAATTCCATCACTTCATGTATCTCTCAAAGATTTCATCTTGATGAAGAATATCACCAAGACCACTTAGCACAACTTGAATTGTTAGATGAAAAATGTCTAACAACCCTCGAACATCATCAAGTCTATCAAGAACGTGTTAATAGAGCCTATAAAAACATGTCAAAGAGTGTGACTTTAAAATTGGTGATCTTGTACTTAAAGAAAATCAAAATGTCACTACATTAGAATGGAGTAAATGTGGAAAGTTTTCCCCTAATTGGATTGGTCCATACGTCATTACTCACAAGTATGGGTGGGAGCATATCATCTCACTTCTCTTGATGGAGAACCTAAAAGGAACCTTTGAATGCCTTCACACTTGTGGCCTTTCTATTGTTAAATAATTGATCATCATGACAGTAGTTACATCCAAATCCTATCACTCCATCATATCATTGTAATGATTTGAAAGTATGTGGTTATCCATCAACATCCTAAATACACCTTAAAGATGAGCACCATGGCTCTATTCATCACATCTTTCATTATGGACAAGTTCCTCCTTTGTAGGAGCCCCTTAATCATTACATCCATGTACCATGTACCATTTAAAAATAATAACATGGGGCATATGTGTATAGGTCATATATACATCTTCTCCCCTCCTTGATATGGTCTATTAGGGTTTTTCCCTCAACTCAAAAATGTATGTAAAAAGTTAATTGGATGCTCTTCTTATCAAAATATCAAAATATAATAGACTGATCCCTTGAAGGAAACTATTCACAATCTAAAATATCAAAAATAAAAAGTAGACTGATCCTCAAGGAAAAACTACCACTCAAAATTATAGACCGATCCCTCGAAGGATGAGCCATCTTGTAAAAAAAGACAAAAAGTAAAAATGTAGACCATACCCTCGAAGGATGGCTACTCATGTCAAAGGCTTCCCATTGATCAACCTTCAAAAATACATCAATATCAAAAAGCATCCTAGGAAAGCTTCCACATTGATCAACTTTCCCATTAAGGAAGACTTCCCGCATCGATCATTTTCTTCAAAAATTAAAAATGTAAAAGCTGGGCATTTCTCTATAAACCCTGTTGAAAAGGAGATCCCTTTCTCCCACATTGAGCTATACATATGAAACCCTTTTGTATCCTAAGAAATACATTCACTCCATATCTTATTAAGATTTTGTGACTACCTATTGATAATCTTATTTAACATTTGTTAAGGCTACAAGTGCAAGTGTTTTCACACTTTTCAAAACCCATCACGTATATATCAAATCCATAGTGGGGAAATCATTTCATTTTTACCTCATTTTATTTAGTCACATTTTTGATACACCATATTTTAAGATCACATTTTAAATTCATTTGAATCAATAAAACATTCAACCACACTTAATCATATGTAACCAAATGTATTTGTAAACCATGCTTCTTAACTTCACATCACATACATCCATCTAACACTAACACATTCAATTTAAAAACATACAACATATAACACATGAAAATTAAAATACAATATAAGCCATAAAAATCATCATCATCATATATATAAATCAAAGTCTGATATACATCATGATCAATGTCCAAAAAATCAATATATATATCATCATCATAAAAAAATGGGCTTCTATGAGCCTATGTCATCATATACATCAAATCAGCTAGTAAAATCTACATCCCTAAGCACGTACTAGCTTCTAGCCCCCTCCCCTCTCCTCCTAGAGCATGTGTGCCTCCAACAACACATATGTATCTCTACCCCCTCCAGAGAGCACTCATCCAACCTCACCACCTGGCTCCCCTCACCACCATCCTCTCTCTCTAGCCGGCCGAGGTGGTTGACCCATGCCTCGCTCACACTCATACTAGGTCTCACTACTACTTGTAGTTGCCCCTTTGGTAGCCAAGTAATCTACATACATATAAAGTGGCCTCTAGATAGTTCTTGATGATCAAATCAACATAATAATCTCTCTCTCATCTCACACAACATCATAATGAGCCACCAAAATCATCCTAGATGGAGGAGATGTTGTAGGTGCCACTCTCTTCCTACTAGATCGAGCCATCATTGATAACTCCACTCTAGATATAGAAGGCCATGTAATCCCCAAGGCCTTCCTCAATGAATCCCTGTGGCCCTTGTACTTGTCTCTATCTAAAGACCTGTGCAAGTTGTACATGGAGACCATCTCACTCTCCACCACCATTGTATCCTCTCAACAATCAACCCATCCCTCTCTATAATAAGGGCATCCCGCACACCAAGAAGGTCATCTCACTCTCTCTCGAGCCACATGCATCTCTCTCCCCTCCACTATGGCCTTCTTGGTCATCACTACTGCAATAGCTATAACTATGTCATCATCACCCTCATCATCCTCATCCCTCCTCCCTGCCTACTCCACTGCTGTGCTCCTCCCTCCATCTAAGCATGTACTCATCTCACCCTCTGTGCAAGCCCTTTGTGCTACTCGGGCTCTATCAAAACTCCTCAAAGATGGAACCCACCATGTAGTATACTCTGGGGTAACCCCCGCATCATCAA
This sequence comes from Taxus wallichiana var. yunnanensis, assembly GCA_018340775.1. Classification (NCBI taxonomy): domain Eukaryota; kingdom Viridiplantae; phylum Streptophyta; class Pinopsida; order Cupressales; family Taxaceae; genus Taxus; species Taxus wallichiana. The sequence goes on along the minus strand of CM031233.1, from coordinate 204,664,305 downwards.
TCTATACTATCTCTCCCTCCTCATTAGGGCCATGTAGCCCCATGAAACTCTCTCAATAATAGTGGGTCTCGTCACCACTTCCCCGCAGAGTCTCTATATCTATATCCTCTCATCTATACTGAATGGGCTCATCAGTACCCCTTGCACCAATCTAAACTACCTTCAACATGGTTCAAAATGAGCAACTCATGCTCACCTACCTACATGCCTAAAGCCACATAGATGTTGTAAACCAAGTAAATCTCGAGGATACTCAGGCCATAGGTAAATCCAAATAAGGCCTCCATATGACATCTCCCACCTATAATCCAGATAATAAATCTCTATAAAACCATGTCCTCCTCCTCTTCTCCACATGACCCCTATCTGATCTCCATCTCATAAAACTAGGGTGTTGATCACCAATACCCCATGGTAACCCCATTGGTCAAGCAATAACAATATGCTCTAAGGCCCAAGCCTATAAGAGAAAAGAAACATCAATCCCATAACACTCTTGTGGGCCTTCCAGGCCCACAACTCTCTAAATGTCTGAGCAAGTAGGGTAGGTCCCCACTCAAAAAAATAGTGTGCTGCTCCATCATCTTGGCTACTACCCCAATCATCATCCATGGGAAGTGACCACCTAGAATCTAAAAATGCATAAAAATGATGGCCATCATCATCATGGTCATTCATGCACAACCCTCTCTCTTAGATGAATAAACAATCCATAAGAAAAATCCCTGACTCATATCTAATATCGGAAACATCCTCCCCATATAATCTAGTCATCACACCATCTCTCTCTACCTCAGTAATGATATACACCCCCCCATGGATCAATAGTCTCAGGATGCGGTGAACATCCTCTAATGTGATCGTGATCTCTCTGTGGGAAACCAGAAAGTGTTGGTGGAAGAATTCCACCTCTCTAACAATGCTAAGATCAAACTCAAACATCTATGAATCCATCTATAATATCTCATAGCACCAAATCCAACAACCTCTACATGCTCCCAAGTCATCATCAATCATGACCTCCCTCACCTGCTCCAAAATCAATGGGATACGGTCGCGAATAGATAACTTCACATCCACCTACAAACAATAAACAAATTAACATTAATATCATCAATAAAAACATCAAAAACATATCAAAGATACATAACATCAAACATCATCACAATAACACCAACAACATCTAAAACATTAAAACATCCCACTTCATTTTGAAAACTGCCAAAACATAGGTAAATCACAGTGATCTACCTAGATCACCAACGATTCTATTGAATCATCATGATGATCACATCAATCACCAGTGATTCTGGTTAGGGCAACCGTACGCCCCAAAAATGGAAATGAAAACCTAAAACTACCAAAAATCACACAAAAATGAAGGAAAATCAACCTACCTCTTGTGGGTGGTGGTACCTATTCTCTCATGGAGGTCACCATCATCTCGATCAAATCACAAAATCACTCAAAATCACTCAAATTCTCTCCAAGTCATTTTATCCCCCATGGTTAAAATAAATAAAAACATAGGGCTTGGGTATTTATATACCCCAACTTCTACCATGATCTAATCACCAATGATTTGTCAACAATCGTGGGTGATTCCCAAATCACTTGTGATTTTCCTCATTCTTAGCAAACATTATCATTTCACCCTTAAGCATAAAAAACACCACTTTTGCACAAGTGTGTCACTTTCAAAGGACCCAACTCCTTGGAACATTTAAATCAAACAAACAAAATCAATTTTGGGACTTGTCATATGTCTATGGGATGCATGCCCTTTGGCCCCCATCACTTGACCTTCCCATCAAATCAGCCTACCTGGTGAGGATCAATACATCTATAGGTATCAAACCCTTTGGTCACCCTATCATTTGATTCCTTAGTAGCACATTCTATTTTGGTATCCCCTCGATTGGGGAACTTTTGGAATGAAACACACTGGTGTTCATTATATTACGTTGCAAGTTGAGTCACCCATACAAACAAACTTTTTCATTTTTTGTCTAACGATTTGTCAAACCATATGAAAAAAGGGAAAATGTAGACACCAAAAAAAATCTACTACACCTCTCCATCCTCATTCAATTATCCGATTAAATATGTTCATTCATGTAACCATCGACAATTAAAACACCATCACATTATTTTATCCCCTTTCATAACATCTCCCAACCTAGGTAATCCACTGGTACCCTTCAATTAATTAATTTAATTAATTACGCCCACCTATCCTAAGTCATAACCCACCCCATTTTATTCAATTAATTAATTAATTATATTTCCTTATATCTTCATTCATCCCCATGTGAAATCCCTCTTTCACACTAGTTAAGTCTAGTTTAAAACTAATTAAGAAACTTTCTAAAATCATCCCATAATTATTCTAACAAACTCATTCCTAACTTAAACCTATATAACTAAACTAATCTCGACCTTAGTCCAGTTACTACATCTTATCCCTCAAAATCCCCAATCAAATCAAGTTTGAATTAGCAAGATAATCACCCTTATCACCTAAAAACTCGAAATAATGGAATCATTCGGTGATTCCTTTGGTCATCACCGGTGATCTATATAAACCAGCTTCTCTTCCTCTCTTGGGGATCATCCATGATAATCCATGAGCATTTTCAAGTTTTGAGTTTTCCATTTGAGTTCATCAATGTCACTCTACATCAAGGAGAGCATGTTATCATCTAGCATTCTCATTCACGATCATCAAGTACCTTGGATTCATTTTGAAGCTATGTTCATCATTCAACTACAATCCATATCAACCTCTCATCTCTCATCATCAATCAAGGTTTGTTATCATCTTATAACTCTATTTTTTTTTCATCTTAGTATCTTATCGATCATTTCTTTTTCATTTTTCCTTTACAAGACCATATTTTCATATTAGTTAGTCAAATTTCATTTTATCAATCTATTAAAAAATTAAAATCACCTGCGATTCCTAGAATCACCTGTGATTCCTATGCTATGCATTTTTTTTCCTACAGTCAGATTTCATTCAATAATTCCTATCAATCATTTTTATCTCTTGTGTTGCTAATATTTTTTCAAGAATGGCTTCTATTAGATGGCCATAGGTGGACCCAATCATCCAATCATGAGCATCAACTCCTTACCGATCATCCATCATCCACTTCATTGGGAGTAATATGATATTTTACATGACCTCGAGTTGTGTGCTATCCATTCAGCCCCCTTCGATAGATTAGGGAGCATTTTGAATTCACCTAGAAAAAGATCCGTGAAGCTACTTGACAAATTTTGGGAGTTTACTATGAGGTGCAATGAATCCGAGCTGACCTCGCTTGGTTTGAGCATCATTATGAGGTTGGATTAGACATTCCTAAAGGCTCCAACATTGAATCTGAATCAAAATTTGAAAGTGAGGCCAATTTTGAAGACTCCAAACCTAGAATTTTACATGACAATATGACACCGAAGAAGAATACTTAGACTTATTCAAGGATGACTATATCGAGGAGCCCGATTTATACTTCTCTGAGGAGGATGACCCCAAACTACTCTATGTGGGTTCAAACTTCTCTGAGAATATGGACACCGATCTTGATTCTGAATTTGAGCCTTAGTCATATTTCTTTTATGTTATCATCATCATGTGTGTCTGTAATAATCTAAATAAATCATAAACATTTTATCATGAATTTCATATCATATGTTGTATTTCGTTTCCATAAATAAACTTGAGTGTTCCAAGTGGGTTAAACATCCATACAAGGAAGTCCTTTGACATTTTGGGAACTGGCCTTTGTCGGTGCAACCCACCTATCTATATTACTAATTCTCCTCTGTTTAGTGTATTTTTTATATATGTCTTCTCGCGATAGAGGATCAACCGGTTTCATTTCTTCCACGGAGTGCAACAATCCAATTTTATATATGTTGTGATAATATGAGGGTAATCTATTACATATTAAGTCCTCCATCTATTTTCCATTAAATAATATGAAGGAGGATACTTGGGGATTAGATGATGCAAATAAAACCAGTTAGTGTTTGTAATGGTAAGTGTGAAGAATAGCTCAAGTATAACCAATTTAATTACCATATCCATCAATTAAATATGACATGAGTACCAATATGATCTAGTGCCACGAATTTTTGCACCAAAACGGATAACTTGTTGTGTTAAATTCTCATCAGCTTGCATTATTAATGTGTCGATGCAAGTATTCAATAGTCACGGAAAAATTTCTTCGATATTATTATTAACAAAAAATAGAAGAAGTGGCTTGGATATAGTGGTGAACCAATATATTATGTCCATGATATCTAAATCTAGGGTGCCTTCCAAACATGTTGTCATGATACTTGATCAAATGCTTCATATAATCATGCATATGCACTCGTTTCATCCTTAGTTTTATAACCATTACACATATCCTATAATGAAAAGAGTCATAAATTGAATGGATGACATTCTCTCTATGTTGTATTCATTGATAGGTGATGATCACATTAATGGTCACTCAATAATGTTAATCGAACTCACATTTGTATTTTCAACAAATAATATATCTTCCTCCATCTCCTACATGGTTTAGGCAATATAAAAGTAAATGATGGTGGATGATTGTGTATTTGTTCTTCATCAACATTTTATATGTTCCCTAATCCATCTCTTGTGGTGTAATATTTTGTCCCATCCTATATCTTAGATTCTATGTCAGAATTATATGTGATATATCTCCATCTATTTCTAGGAGATCATGTAATGCTTCGTAGTCTATCTCCACATCCCTGTAATACATGTCATTCTAAATTTTATAAAAAAGAGAGTCAAGAACACATGATCAATTAAGAATAAATTCATATTCCATGTGGTCAATGTTCTTCCTTTAAACTGTAAGAATATCAACATCCTCAACTTGACGTGGAAGAATTCGATAAACAAAAGATATCTCTTCCGGGAAGAAAATTGTGTTTCTACTATATTTATATTGGCCACCACGTGCATAAGTTACCTACAATACGTGATTCACACGTGCTATCAAAATTTCCTCCACCTGCGTCCATCAGTACACATAACACATTCAATTGATCCTTGGGATCCATAATGTTCCACTTTGAAAACCGATGATCTCCTCATTCACCCTTGCATCTCTTACAAATAAGTCATTCGATAGAGAGGGTTATGAATATTATAGGTACGACTCTTTCCATATAGAAACATTTGAATAATAGCCGATGGGACTTGAGCATTTTATTTAACCACACACCTTATGACAATGAGCAGAACTTTGTGTAAGTTACATCAGTTGTCACAAGTAGGTCTCAATTTTCCAATGTTTTCTTCCTACTCACATTTACACAGTATCTCTAGAAGAGTAACAATTGTTATTATGTGTTAAACCTCTTGCGTGACATTCCAAATTTCCCCTATTTAGAGATCTCATACCTTCACTATTCACACGTACGAGAGAGTGCATGTTATCCATTTCCCCACAAAATTTGTTATAAAATTCATTGATGTTATTTTGGGAGTTTTCACAACTTTCGCTTCGGATTCTTATACGTAATCCAAATATACGTGATCATTTTCCTTGGGCTCTCTTTCTTGGGTTCCCCAACAGACCACTAGATGAAATATCTCCTGCAACCTATATACAAACCATGTAATTGAAAAAAATTAAGCAAACCTACATCATCTCTTATGTCTCATCTTAAGCGAAAATACAAATAGAAATTTTTTATTATTAAATTAATATAACCTATCCTTCTATTCATGAATGAATTCTTACGTTGTTGCTGCGAAACATCATTCATAATCAGATCAGGAATATCAGAGATTCCAAGATAAATGTTTTGTAATGAGTATCTTTCGTGACTAGATTCATTCAATCTCTAGTATCTAGGTTGTGCATCTGTGTCAATTGCGGTAGGAGCGGTGGCTATATAGTTATCAAGATTAACTGTAGCGGAACCATCAAAGTGATAGTTGTTATGGTGTATATGAACTGAAGCACTATGAAGATATAAAGAATAATTACTTTGTGTCTTCGATACCAGGAAGCACACCATCTTCACCTTCTAGCTGTGTACGTATATCTAATGTGAATGCTCTTTGATTGTATGAGGAGGACAATTGTTCACAAACTTCTATACTTTTTCTGGGAAAGACATCTAATTTTTTTTTTTTTAATGCTCAAAGAATGGAAAATGCTCTCACTGGACCCTTTAGTTGAAGGATGCATATCACCCTGCCCATGCGTCTTTTTCATTTTTTCCTGCTTTGAAGCTGCACTCCTCAAAAATAACGATGATCGGTGTCTATTTGAACTTTTCTAGGTGAGTTTTATTCTAGTATTAGTATGCGTGGGAGTTTGTTGGTTCAATAAATGTAAGGTAAAAATGATGAAATGAATAAAAATAAAAACATATGTAAAAAATATTTACCTTTCAAAATTTCAAGAACAAAGACATGAATTACTTGAAAACTGCAACATAACAAGATCAACAACCGTTTTATCATGTCAAAAGTATACATGCATGTCTTCCCGGAAACAATTACTTTTGTGAACATCATTTGATCTTATTCTCTTCTGTAAAAAGATTTGTTAGGCACATTTCTGTGATGTACCTATATTACTGCATCATCCTTTACACGAATACAAACATTTATGTTTTTTTCTCTATGATAGAATGGAAAATTCATTTGTTGATGCAAATATTGAAGAAGATAATGAAGAATAGAAATATCTTATAATGAGTCTATTTCATGATTACACTCATCCAAATTATTTCCAGGCTATGTGAAATATATTTTTCTAGAAGAATGGAAAATTTTCACACTGCCCCCTTCATTGAAAGATGCAAATAACCTTTCCCATATGTCTCTTTCAGTTTTTCCTTCTCTCAAAGCTGCACTTATTGAAAACGACGAGGATTAGTGTCTCTTTGAACTTTTCTAGGTGACTTTTATTGCCTATTAGTACGCATGAGAGTTTTTTTGTCCACTAATTGCAAGGTAAAACATGAAAAAAATAAACAACTATTAGAACATATGCAAAACATCTTTACTTTTCCAACGTTTATGAAGAAATACATGAATTATTTGAAATCTACAATATAAGAGGATGAACAATTAATCATATGAATATCATTAGATCTTATTATCATCTTTAAAGAATAGTTGTCGGAAAATTTCTATATCGTATATGTGTGTTGCTACATCATTTTGTACATACACACAAATATTTGTGTTTTCTTCTCTAGGATAATATAGAAAATTCATTTGTTGATGTAGATCCCTAATAAAATAAGGAAGAATAGTTGATCTTGTCATTACCTTAGACATGGGAAGAATTTTTCGTGCAATTGTACTATGACTCAACTATTCATAACCTACATTTTTTTATCATTTGTATGTTGTTCATCATAGAGTTATGTCATTCGAAATTGACACGGACCAACAAAAGCTAGGGATTTTCCTTGTAAATGATTTTGTTTTCCTTTGTGTAGAAGGTCACCTTCTTCCATCGCCTACATTAAAAATAAAATTTTAACATAGTTATTTATTTCACAACCACATCTAGTATAAAGCATCCACAAATAATTTAATGACATGATTTTTTCTATAGACGAAGTATCTAACTATATTATCAAATTATTGTTGTATAACCCAACGTCACAAGACATAGAAAACTATTTTTGCATAGAACTACTTTCCATTACATAACATAGTTTGTGCGACATAAAACAAAAAATCGCTTGATGATTAAACCAAGATGACATTGTTACTATAATGTAACAACTACTATAGCACACCACATTAAGAATAAATTAGTACTAGACAAACATAAATTATATGTAAAGATGTATTGATAAATGTATAACATACTTTATTAAATAGAAGAGAAATAAGGTCGTTCAAATTTAAATCACATAGTTGTGAGATATTCTCAAAACTAGAGTCAATGGCATGAAATCAACATGGAGAACAACATCTCTATAATATTCTCTCATTGGGAAGTAACATCTATAAGATTTTGAGGTGCAAAATTTTTAAATCCTAGCATGGATGATTTTGTTTCTAAAACATATTACATGTATGGGATTTGTTCACATTTGGACATAAGGACAATGGATTTAACCGATTGAACAACCACATAACCAAGACATTTTTCATTCATTTCTTCAAAATATCTTTCAAATACTTCCATGTAAATCCAAATTCATCCTCAAACATATTACCCTCATCATGAATGAACTTCATCTCTCTTTCTTCAATTAACATTACTTTGTATGACTCAGCAACCACTAATGAAGTTCTACCATAATTGTGATGGACAATAGATTATCCTCTTGTATAACTAAGCACAATCACATAACATTATTGACAGGAAGGAAACAAATCTTCAACTTCTCATGTATACATCCTTCACCCATAATCAACTTCTCATGGGAAAATGGTATAATCGACTTCAGTAGAAGCATTTACTTTCTCCTTCAACCATTACATCATTAAAGCACAATATGTTGTACTGCATAAGGAGTTACTTTCAAAGTGATGATATCTGGTGGTACTATTAGTGTACTCAACGATGAAACCTACAACAATTAACTTAATAAATAAAATCCAAAGATAACGAACACTGCAACACAATGAATATATATATATATATATATATATATATATATATATATATATATATATATATATATATATATATATATATATATATATATCGCCATCTTTAAACAATGAAAACTAGTCGTTAATTCCAACATTAATGACTGCAATTTTCACTACATTCCCTATGAATGTGTTAGCTAGGACATACATTTGAGCTCCAAATTCACATACCGAGAAGGAAAAAGAGCAAGTGATCCAATCATCGTATGTATCCTCAATCTATTTATAAATGGCACACCTTTTATATACTAGCGTGATAATTTTCCATCGATGTCCAAGTATAAAGGACCATAAAAATTATTTATAACTTTCCATTCACATACCAAAAATCCAAAGCACTCGATAGATATGTTTTCTACAAGACAAGACAAGTTTGACCAATATAGTATAGAGTTCCAAAACTTAAAATAGCTCAAATTCACATTAGCTATTTAATAAATAAATTCGACATTATTTTTTTAATGATATCAATGTGGTAGAACAATATGAATTTTAGATTTCACTTATGAAAAGAGTTCCTATAGTTAAACGAAAAAGTTGAGTACCTTTCATTTAGAAAAATATGTAGCACTATGTTTAAAAATTTAAATCACAACTAAAAAATGTTAAAATAAACAATACATTATTGTTCTTAGTGTACAATAAAGCACATTCCAAATTCAACAAATCTCTCAAAAAAGTGAAAAATATTACAAAAATAATATCCATAAGTACTTATATTCCATGTATGATGTTTAAGAAAAAAAAACTTATCATTTCTAAAGGAAATATTTTATAGTACAATGAATTAAATATCAATGGAAAATAATAGTTTTTAAATAATTGCAAAACTCAAACATTAGGAAGTTCACAAACTTTACAACAATATTTACAAATACAAGTGTTCAATCGATACCAATGATCGAATCGAGTTAACACTATCAGAATAAGTATTACTAGCATGAAATTTCCACTAAGAAATTCCTCATATAAATCATCAAATGTAGGGAAGTATGTTAGATGAAAATAAAAACCAAATGATATATGACACAAAAATTCTTTCTTATTCATAACATACAACAAAAATGATGGTTAATGCATTTTATACAATAAAATACTATTCCTTGCACTCCCTGCTGGTATGTATCCACGACATAGTTTATTGATATCAACTGTGAGATCCAACATCCATTCCCATGACATATCCCACCGGGCTTAGTGAAATCATATATTTCTTTCACAATTCATACACTTGAAAGAAGAGTCTTCAATAACACACATTGTAAACACCTCTTTTCACCCCTAGGTGGCTCGACATTTATTATCGCATTCTCTATAATATTATTCCTAACCTAAGACCATTATCCCTTAATCTAATTAACCAAAATAAACACCCATTTACCCACGTATAATCTCATTTACCCTCCTAAACCAGATAAAAAATGTAACCTAAATTACCGTACTTATCCTAACTTTCTAACCTCTCCTACTGGATTACTACCTACAACAATTCCTAAAACAACCTCAATCCTTAAATGGAAATTGGTTTCAATGATTTGAAATCCTTACATAGTTGGTTTTTAACATCTCTCACCGACCGATGATTCGTGATCGATGGTGATCATTGTGGATGATGTTGATCCTATGTAAAACATGACCCTTCCTCATTTTGAGTTAGACACATAAAACATATTAGACTACCGGTGAAATACTAAATATCTACGAGGACATCACGATGTTAGAATACATCCAAACCATGTTTTCATCCTTTGGAAAGCTTTGTTAAACAATAAAAAATCCATTTGGAAATCCATCAACCTTAATAACATTCAACAAGGCTAGTACATTTTTTTATCACTTTCAATCACAATCTTGCATTAGTCACACCCTACAAACACTCATCTTTATACCTCTGTCTAGGTATAACAAAAATTTCTTGTTTAGCTATTTGATCAATCTTTTAGCACACTAGTCAAATTTAATAGAGATCATTTTAGATCCCTTATCACTACCAATCTTGTCCCAAACTCCATTTACAATCAATTATCCCATTATACGTGTTAAAAAATTGCATACAACATCTTCTCTTTCTCTAGAGTCTCTATACTTTATCTTAGAATTAACAAATCATGTCTCGCTTCAATTACATCTAATTTATTGGCCCTTGTTAAACAAATCATTTTCTCCCCTATAACCACCGATTCACAATCACCGTTGATGTTTTTCATGTCAATCATTTTATTAGTTATCATATCTTATCAATATGTTTGAGCCTAATCTCTTTCCTATAAGATGTATCCTCTATAGATGGAAATTCCATGTGCATCACACCCAATTACAAGCATCTATGACCTCCCGATCATTCAAAAAAATTCTTGTGGGAGTTGTTTGATATCGACATGAGATTAAATTTTGTGCCATTTCCTTTACACCTAATATCAAGGACATCGAGAACCAACTTGAGATCATATGTGAAATAGAGGATGTAACAAAACAAGCCTAGTTTGACTAATTTTTGTACTTCGAGCTCACTACAACCCTATCCTAGGACAAATATCAAGTAGAGAAGGATCTCTCTATCCCTCTTGAATTTTAATCAGAAGGTCATTATCTTATTTTATTGTCATATCACTTGATTGTAAAACACGATTTGACACCCTTAAAGAAAGCCCTTTGGATTCTTGGGATTGGCCTTTGCTGAGAAAATCATTTAATAATTATTAAGTATTTGTGTTGTGTATTTTTCTTTGTATATAAGTCTTCTCGCTTGGAAAAATGAGGAGTCTCTTGCATTGTTCAGTATATTTACTCATCCTAAAATTACATTTTTGCCATAGGTATCGGGAAACCCTGGTTTATTTAGAGTTGGTATTTCAACATAATAACAACAAAATGAAAATCACCATAAACATCCTGGCATACCCTGTGGGACATTTAGTCCCTTTTTGATTTAGATTTTATATCTTTGTGTTTCCTTTTTCTTGTCAAATTAAATAATCTTTCATCTTGGAGTGCATTTTCTTTTTCTTCTTCAAAAATGCGTAAGATAAGTAAAATAAAAAAGGAAATAAATAACACATGTATATCATTTTTATTTATTTCTTTCAACATTGAATTTTATGTCGCTTGTTTCATTAATATCAAGCTGTGAGATCCAACATCCATTCCCATGACATATCCCACCGGGCTTAGTGAAATCCTATATTTCTTTCATAATTCATATCCAAAGAAGAGTCTTCAATAACACACATTGTAAACACCTCAACACCCATTTACCCATGTATAATCTCATTTACCCTCCCTAACCACCTAAAAAAACCTAACCTAAATTACCCTACTTATCCTAACCTTCTAACCTCTTCCTACCAGATTCCTAACCTCCCACCATTCCTAAAACAACCTCAATCCTCGGATGGAAATGGCAAGTGGTTTCAACCATTTTCCATCCTTTCATAGTTGGTTTTTAACCTCTCTGACTGGATCGATGGTGATCCATGATCGACGATCATTATGGATGATGTTGATCCTATGTAAACACCACCCTTCCTCATTTTCAAGTTAGAACAGAGATAGAGATTATTGACCACTTGGTGAATTACTAATCTATCATAGGACATCACGATGTTAGAAGACATCAAAATATTTGTCATCCTTTGGGAGTCCTTCAAACATTCAAAAATCCATTTGGAGCTCTATCATCCTCATCAACATTCAACAAGGTATAGTACATTTTTTTATCATTTTCAATCATATCTTACATTAGTTATATCTTACAAACACTCGTCTTCATACCTCCTGTCTAGGTATATCATACATTTTGTCTTCTCATTTAGCTCTTTGATCAATCTTTTAGCATATTAGTCAAATTTTAGAGATCACCGTTGATCCCCAATCATCATTGATCTTGATCCCTAAATCCCTTTACCATCAATTATCCCTTTATACGTGTAAAAAAATTGCATTCTACATCTATTTATTTCTCCAGAGTCTCTATACTTCATCTACATTACCAAAATCATGTCCTACATCAATTACAGTATCCATTTATTGGCCCTTGTTAAAATAAACCATTTTTTCCCCAATCACCCCGATCATCATATCATCATTTTTTCTTATATTGATCATTTTATCAGTTATCATATATTTTTATAATAAGCCTAATCTTTACAATCATGATTGTCCTTTATATGATTAGTTCTATGACAGGTCACACCCCATTACAAGCATCTACGACCTCCGATCATGCAAAAACCTTTCATGTGGGAGAAGTTTGATATCTCACATGAACTTATCTTTGTGCCATTTCCTCACACCTGAAATCGAAGACATCAAGGAACAACTTGAGATCATACATGAAATATAGGATGCAATAGAACAATCTGTTTCAACTATTTCTTGGACTTCGAGCTCACTGTACCCTTCCTAGGCTAGGCCACCTATAAGAGAAGAACAAGATCTCTCTATCCCTCTTGAATTTTAATCATATTTTCATTATCTTATTTCATATCATATCACTTGATTGTAAAACATGAGTTGACACCCTTCAAGGAAGCCCTTTGGATTCTGGGATGACCTTTTCCGAGAAACTTGTTTAATCATTATCTAATATTGTCTTGTTAGTTGTCTTTGTATACAAGTCTTCTCACTCTTGAAAGGAGGAGTCTCTTACATCATTTGTGTATCCACTCATCCCAACATTGCATTTTTTTGGCATAGGTATCATTAAACCTTTACTTTATTTAGAGTTTTTGGTATTTTCAACATAATAATAACAAATCGAAAATCACCATAAACATCCTGACATGCATGCCCGGTGGGACATTTAGTCCCTTTTTTATTTAGATTTTATATCTTTTTGTTTTTTTTTTTCTTGTCAAATTCATCTAACCTTTCAGCTTGGAGTGCTTCATTTTCTTTTCAAAAAATGCGTAAAATTAAAATTAAAATAAAAAAGGAATAACGATCACAGTATATCCTTTTTCATTCTTTCTTTCAACATTGCATTTTGATTGCTTGTTTTCATCAAAATAAACATTTCTTTTGGGTCTTAATAATGAACTCTCATATTTTTTTCTCATCTAGTCTAATTAGGAGTTAAATGAATTGCATTCACAAAACTCCCTTCACACACAACCAAATCACATATCACATCAAATTCACATTTAAACAATCCTTCCTAGGTGGACCTACTTGGATTTCATCACCAAGAGGAAAATTGACTCGGTGTTCTAGGTTGAGTATAAACAATCTGGTGGGTGGTATATCGGCTAAGCACCCAACACCCTTATCATTACATGGGACCGTGAAGTGAGGGGGTAGGCCCCAATATCATGCCTCATACCGACACCAACACATATATGGGCCTCATGTACCTTTGGGTATATTGAGGAATATGACCTTAAACTCACTAAAACTAGCCTTAGTTGACCTTTTCTTAGTACCTTTCAGCCATTTTTCTCATTTCACACTTTTCTTAATTAATCAAGATAATCAAATTTTTTTGTGTGACTTGTTTTAATTGTTTTAAACAACATTTTTTTTTTTTTTTTTTGATTGTTTGATTAGTTCATGGTTTTAACTAGACAAACAACAATCTCATCTTCAAAACACCAATGATATGAAAACCCTCTTCAACAATCCCTAGACACTCTCTTGAGTCCCATATTCAAGATATTCCAAGCATAATAGATCAATTTTGATGACCTTTAGAGACCGGTCAAGAACCCCCACATTCTCCTAGTACTCAATCACTACATTAGAGATTCTAGATCCATCTAGCCCATGGTTTTTCAATAGTGGTGATCAATCTTTACAAAATTCTAGATTCTAACCTGGTGGCCCTTAATGCTTACCTTCCTCTGGGGTGTCCTCCTCAACAAAAATCCTAAAAAACGACCTCCCATTATTACTATCATCACCATCGATTATTCCTAACTCATTGACCCGATCATGAGCCCATTATCCAAAAAATCAGCCCCTATTCCATTGATGGTGAATAGGAACATCAGTCCTTCACTTCATCATCTCCTATCATTAGTTTGATCTTAACATTATCTCATCACAAGACACATCCAACCAACAACCATCTATCATCATCAAGCTCCTTTCATCAATCTCATCATCTACACAAACAACACTATGACATCTCCCTTCCATATCCAGTCCCATAACCTCCAATGCTCCTCCTCCACCTCTGCAAGCTCTCATTGGTGTTCCTCTTACTACAAACCCTCTTATCACATCTCAACTCATCCCATCACAACAACCTACATCCTCAATCCAAAATCTAGTCTTATTATCCATCCCCACATCTATACCCCCCTCATCAATATGAGTTCCATCACTAGTACTCACCCCTTTTCACAACAACAGGCATCCATTGCCCCTATCTCACAATATAACACCATCCCTTCTCAATATATACCACAACCATCCCAACCTCTTATCAACACTTCCATTCCTATTCCTTATCAATACATTCAACCCTCACAACCCTTAACCCTTACAACCCTTAAGTCTCTCAACATCCCCACAATATCCAATGAAGAGTCCTCCCTCTTCATCATAATATCCCTTTACCATATCATTTATATCAACAATCAAACCCACATATCTATATAATCAACCTATTTCATCATCTTCAAACATTCAACAACCATCTCAAAATGATCCTTTACAAGCACTTATGAATAGGATTACAAGCCTTGAAGCCACCACTATGGGTCCTAAAACACCTTTCATATGAAAAAATTTTCAAAAACCATCCACCCATCAATACCTTTTAAGGCCTATCCCCCACATTAGGAACTCCCAAAATTCATTAAATTATATAGTAAGGAGGACCCACAACAACACATTAGGGATTTTCATCATGCATGTTATCTCATTTCCCATGACCAAGATCTCATGTTGAGGACATTTCCCATGTCCTTAGTAGAGGACCCCCCTTGATTGGTATAACAACATCCCACAATATTCTCTCTTCTCTTTCACACAACTCATGCATAGTTGTTCTTAGAGAATTTCTCTCCATCAATATTCTCATAAGATCTCCATCACTGATCTCTACACTATTAAAAATTTAAAGATGATTTGTTGTAAATTTCATCACCAGATGGTGGGGGATTATCAATCAATTATCCTTTTCTCTTCCCAAAACTGAGTTGATTGAGTTATTTTCTTGATCTATGTACTAAACATATATCATCAACCCTCTAGATCCAATCTTTCAAACATTTCAACAAAGCCTTTACCATGGCCCACAAACTAGAGCTTTGCTCTCAAAGATGGTAAGGTTAAACTCAGTCTAAGAAACCCAAAACTTGAGTCTTCATTTAAACCTTCTTCTAAAAATAAATCTAAAGGATCAAAAAAAATGTTGTTGTAAAATCCATGTCCAAAGGTCATTGGACTCAAATGAACCCAACCTCAATGTAACTACACACCTATTGGGGAGTCTTATATAGTGGTTTTAACAAACTTTTCTAGCTACAGTGTGCATGATTAAACTCCTCCCCATCCACCTATATTGACAATCCACATCTAAACCCTCATGGTATCAAGATAATGATTATTGTAAATACCATCAAGTTTGAGGCCATGACATCGAAAGGTGTCATTCATTTAGAAACATCCTTCAAGATCTCATTGAATGAGGTGACTTACAACTTGAAAATCTAAATGCCTCCAAATCAAAACTTGGATGTTTTAAACAACTTTTCCAAATCATCCCCCATCCTACCAGTCAACCCCAATCCAAATGCTCATTAATTCTCATCATACTATTAATACTATCAAATATATCCACTTACACCCTCAACACCTAGTGTTTTTATGAAAAACACATCCAAATCATCTAAACTCTTCTAGTCTTGTCACTACTAAGATCATGAGTCCTCCTACACCTATCACATCCTCTTCAGATTCACCCATTACCTCTTCAAAATCCCCAAAAAGAAACCTCATCATAGAAATTTTAAAAATATCTTTTTGAAGACCATGTCACTCAACACCACATCAAGAATCTCAATAATCCCACTACACAATCCACAAATCATTCATTCATAAAAATATAAATTATACCACAAAATCATTCATACAACCTTATCACAAAATAAACAACCCTTTCCTTCCATCTTAGGGCCTCATCCTCATCTAAATTCATGATTACCATTACAAAACCTAAGATCATTCCTCAACTATGACACCTAAACATGTCCACAAAAAACATGACCCCATTATCTCAAGCCTCTAAATCATCAAACAATATACATATCCCTTCACCCTCACCATCATCCTAGATAACTACTGATAGGATACTATACTAGAATCCTCAAAAATATTATCAATCATCTACCATAACATTACCCCTATTAATTCATCTAACTCCCGAGGGTGGAAGCCCTCTTGGTATAATTATGAAGCATTTATACATACCATCAAACACTAGGACACTCCACTGAGGACTATAAATCCCTCCATGCTATGATTTCAAATCCTTGCTAGAAAAGGGATTCTTCCCACAGATCCAAAATCAAATAATAATCAAACATCAAAAAAAAATCAAACAAACTCATAAACCTTTTAAAATCACTTCCTTTTAAACCATCACCCAACACCACATCCACATCCAAAAAAGTGAGGCTTCCTTCTAGTAAAACCCCACTCCAGATAGATTTCATTTTTTACATAACTATAAGAGCATACACAAAGACAAAGGCCTCAAATAAAAATGGGCCCAAAGTCTCTATCTCCCTTTTCTCCCCTGAATCACCTAACCCATCATCTTCCAAGGCCAAGGTGTCTATCCTCACACCCCACACACCCAATCTACCACATCTATACAAAACATCATCATTAAACAACTCCATCAAGCTCCTGTGAAGATGTCTCTCTCTATGAGCTTGTTCAAAATTCTCCACAACACCAAAAAAATGATTGAGGCTCTCAATCCATCTCAGTATACCATCAGATGACCTCAACCATTTTCCAACCTTGTCAAAACTCTTAAAATGTTTTTGCATTATCACCGATGATTCTAAAATCCCATCCTTACAACCTAAAGACCATGACCTTCCACTCTTCATCACCACCCAAATCAATGATACTCTCATCAAGAGAGTTATGATTGAAAATGACACCAATATCAACATCATATCATCTCATGCCTTTAAAAAAATTTAGTTACTGACACCATCATTTCCCAATCACCTATCATGTTTATGTGCCTTTAACTTTAATGACACCATCACCCCTACATTAGGCACAATCATTTTACCCATCAAAAGTAGGTGTTAAAATCCTTCATGAGCTCTTTATATCTTGTAGAAGGAGAGTTTAATATAACATGTTGTTAGGATGACCTTGGATATATGTTATACGATGTATCCCATCAACATTACATCATTTTCTAAAGTATGAACATGAAGGTAAAACCTTTACTATTCCCACCTGACCCAAATCCTTTCAAAGCATGTCACATGACTACTATCGGCCTAATGATGTGCTCATTCCTACTAAAAATTCTATTCTTGATGACCAAAGCTTCAAACAAGCTCTTCCATCCCCATCATCTAAGCTACTATGATAACTCCTTCAAAGATGTTATGCAACAATGTCTCTCATTGGGGAGTACCACCTTCTAGCCCTCAACTCACTCCCTACACCTAAAAACATATGGGAGACCAAAAAAAAAAACCTATATGTATGAACAAAATGTTAGAGATATCATCTCTTTTTGGTCCTCCCCATAAAAACCAACCTCATTTTAGAGGGATTGATCATCCTTCCTCACACCATGACAATCAATATCATGTTAAACCATTCATATCTGATTTCTCATTCTTATACAATCAATCATTTTCCCAAATTTATCTTCATCATTGTACATGGAAAGGTTTTGGTTTAGGACATTATGAACAAGGTATACATGACTTGGTCTTTGACCAGTCTCAAAAGCCTCATGAGAAATTTAGACTAGGTTTCAACAAGCCTTCCTCAAACACTTCATAACCACCACACCTAAATCCATATAATAGAAATAGATCCATCTTCATCATCACTGATGATGATGGACATGGACAAAAACACCATATCCATTCCTCCTAATTTTTTTTTAATCAATATGATCACCTTAGGACCACTCACTTATCAGACTAATGATGACACTAAGACCCTTCCACTAGTATTACCAAAATGGTAGAGGAAGACTCCCCTACCATCAAATTCTTCAATGCCATGATGATGAATCCATATCTATCCATATATGGGGGGGAGGACCATTATCTTCAAAAATACTCTACCACCTGACACATCTACACTCCTTAATGAATCCACTATCGACATCAACATAGGGATTTTCACAAGAACCTCACATAGTCAAAGTTGGCTAGTCTTTAGATTCAAAATAATTAAAGGACTTCACCACCTTTCTTTTCCAAAGCATATTCAGGCCTTCACATGGTCATATAGTGACATGTCTAGGTATTGACCCTAACATCATTGTCCACAACATTTTCACAATTCCTAATACCAAACCTATCAAAAAAAATCTATGTAGGATGCATCCTCATGTAGCCCTACTCATAAAAGAAGAGTTACAACATCTCTTCTCTCTACTAATTTCATCTTACCCATTGACTACCCATAGTGGGTATCTAATATCATACCCATAACCAAATCCACTGAAAGTTACGTATCTACAAAAACTTTGAGATCTCAATCTCACTTGTCCTAAAAGATGACTTCCTCTTCCTAACATCGATCAACTTATCAACCTCATGGAAGGCCATGAGATGCTATCTCTTATGGATGGTTTTTATGGGTATAATCAGATCCTCATCATGCACCAAGAGGACCAACATAAGACATATTTCATTACCCCTTGGGGGACCTTTTTTTCTACCGATTCATGCCCTTCAGACAAAAGAATGCATAGGGCCACTTATCAACATGTCATGACTTATATCTTCCATGATCTCATCCATAAAAAATATAGAAGACTACGTTGATGATCTCTTAGGTAAATCCAAAAACACCAGGGACCATCATCATCCGACATCATATTTTCCCATACCTTATTCAATACTTCCTCCACCTTAACCCGATAAATGTGTATTTGGTGTTCTCACTTGGAAAAATTTTTAGGGTTTATCATATCTATCAGGGGCATTGAAGTAGACCCTACCAAAATCAAATCCATCATCAAGATGCCTCCTCCTTCCAATATCAAAAAAACTTTGTAGTCTCAAGGTAGACTCCAATCAATCATTCATCACTTTATTTCTCAACTTTCAGATCATTGTCAACCTTTTCATCATCTCCTCCAAAAGGATGTCCATTTCAAGTGGGATGAAAACTATCAAAAGGCCTTTGAAGAGCTCAAACAAATATCTCTATCACCACCCATGCTCACACACCTCCACATGAGGGGGAGCCATTTTATATATATATATACCACTAACCATGCCTTGGGTGTAATATATATATCACACATGAGATAGAGTAGAGAGAGCAGTCATCTATTACGTAAGCCACACTCTTCAATGACTATGAAACTCATTACATTAACCAAAGAGAAAGTTGTGTTATGTTATACTTATACTTCGTAACTTCTAAGCTTCATCACTATCTCCTTAATCATAAGACTTATGTCATCAATTTCAATCCTCTCAAATCTATGCATTCTAAACCATATCACAATGATCACATCACTTGATGGCTCATGCTTATGACTGAATTTGACCTAGAATTCATGTCACAAAAATATATCAAGGGAAAGCCATCATCACCTGACCAACTCACAAAAGCTCCCCTCCCTAATAATCAACCACCTCATGAACAATTTTTTCTAACGAGAATCTATCAAATCACATCAATCAAAGACACTCCCTCAAAATGACACTCTTCTTTGATGGTTCTAAGTGTCGAAAGGGGGAGGTGTCAGATATCATCATCATACCTCCTTGGGGACTCTTATTCCTCTATCTTTCAAACTAAATTTTGAGTGCACTAACAACATGGCTGAGTATGAAGCTCTCATTATGGGTCTCCAAAACCATTTATCATGCTTGGTGTTCAAATCCTTGACATCTATGGGGACTCCCAACTTATCATCAATCAAATCAAAGGAACTTATCAATGTAAAATGAAATTTTACAAAAATATAAAAAAACATTGTTGACTTCTCTCTAGAAGCCTTTGATCAATATACAATCCAAATAGTTCCTCATTCATCCAAAAATTCACAGACACCATGGCTTCTCTTGCATCACTCATCCCCTTATCAACTGAAGATTCCAAGTTTTTTTTTTTGTGCATAGACTTGATCAACCATCTCATACCAACAAACTCCTTCTATTAATCTTATAAAAAAACAATCAATAGATATCTTTAGTACACTCAATTCTATGACTATCTTTCTCAATCTAAAATCCCTCTATGATCTATCTAAGAACACTAAAAGATATTTTCTACAACATGCTAACCACTATGTCATCTAGGTGGTGTCCTTTACAAATGGGTTTGATGGCCTCCTACTTGATGCCTCAATCTCATGAATCCACAAAGCTATCCAAGAAGTCCATGATGACATATGTGGTGGACACTTCAAGTGGTTTGGTTGTTTAAAAATGTCCTATGATATGGGATATTATGGCCTACCCTTAATCAATATTTTGTAAGTATGTCAAGAAATGTGTCAAATGTCAACAACACTCCAACCTCACTCACATCCCAAGTCAAGCTCTACAACCCGCTCAAGGATTTATGGCCTTTTTCACAATGGGGACTTGACCTCATTGGCCTCATCAACCCTCGTTCATCATCACAATGACATCATTCTATCATCATACTACCAAAATACTTCAAAAATGGGTGGAATTTATTCCCTCATCTCCACTAAAGATGATAAGATTGTTGACTTCATCCACCATCACATTATTTTCACTTTGGCATTCCTCACAAAATTATCATAGATAATGGAAAATATTTCAAAAAAAAAAAAAGATTCAAAAAAATTTTGTGACACCTACAACATCAAGCTTAGATTTCATCTCCTTACTATCCACAAGAAAATGGTCAAGCAAAAGCCTCTAAAAAACACTCAACAAAATCCTCATGAAAATCATTGATCAAGCTGACAAGAATTGGCATCTCCAAATTTTCCATTTTCCCTTTGGGCCTATCGAACTAGACTAGCATATGTACTCCTATAAGTGCTACTCCTTTTCTTTAGTCTATGACTTGAGGTTGTCCTCCTCTTGAATTCCAAATTCCATCCCTCTATGTGTCTCCTTAGATATTTTTTTTCCGATGAGGATTATCATCAGAGTGCTTAACACAACTTGAATTGTTAGATGAATGCCACCTAACAACCCTTGAACATCATCATGTCTATCAAGAATGCATCAAAAGAGCATATAATAAACATGTCAAAGAACATGACTTCAATATTGGTGATCTTGTCCTCAAAGAGAATCAAAATGTCACTACTCTAGAAAGGAGTCAATGTGGGAAGTTTTCTCCAAACTGGATTGGTCCATATATCATCACTCATAAATATGGGTCTAGAGCTTATCACTTAGCCTCCTTGATGGTAAACCTAAAAAGGAACCCTCTAAATGCTCTACACTTGTGGCCTTTCTATTGTTAACACATCTACTTTCATGACATTAGTCATCATCAAAATATCTCATTCCATCACCAACCTATCATCCTACTATTGTAATGATTTGGAATTATGTGGTCTCATCAAGTATCCTATATTTATGACCTTAAAGATGAGCACCACGACTCTACTCATCATCACATTTTCCACATGGAAAGTTCCTCCTCATAAGTAGGAACCCCTTAATCATTACTTCCATCTTCCCCTTATTTTACCAACTAAAAACATGCTAAGGGTACACATGTGTAGTTTGTACACACATCTTTTCCCCTCCCCAAATGGTCTACTAGGCCTACCCTCAGCTTAAAAAAGTCAAAAAAATATATACATATGGATGCATACTATCTATTAAAAATATAGATTGATCCTGAAGGGAAAACTATTAAAATACCAAAAAATATAGATGATCCCTCAAAGGACAACTATTAATCAAAATTACATCAAAATATGGCCATCTAAAAAATCTAAAAAAAAAAAAAATTGTAGACCACTCCCTCAAAGGATGGCTACCCAATATTATAATGGCTACAAAAGGCTTCCCACATCGATCAACCTTCAAAATCAAAATCAAAATAATCAAAATCATCCTAGGAAAGCTTCCCACATCGATCAACTTTCCCATCAAAAAAAAAAACTTCCCGCATTGATCAGTTTGCACAAAAAAATACAATTGGGGCACAAGCCTATAAAACCATCAAAGGAGAACCTATTCTCCCCCATAAAACTACATATGAACCCTTCCCATGTTGAAAGAAGGTATATAAGTTCATTCCATATATCCATGATCCTACATGTGACTAATTATTGTTAGTTATATGTTAACATTTGTTACAAGGCCTCAAGTGCATTGTCATACATATTAAATTTACCATCATATATATATATCAAATCTAGTTCAAAAAAAAACTTACATTTACTCTTGACCATGATAAAGTGCATTAAAACATATAAAGATCACTATATTTAAGTCACATCACATCACATCAAAACATCAAACATCATATCATACATCTAAATATCAAAACATCTCAAAATCATCAAACAAAAAATCATACATAACATCAAATAAAATCAATCACATCACATAAAATCAAAATCATAATCATATATATATATATATCATATCAAAGTTTATACAAAATGCCTCAAAAGGGCTCTATACATCTAAGTCATATACAAAATCCACCAACTAAGTGGTAAACTAAAAATCAGATAATCTATCACCACCACCCCTGGCCTCCCTAGTCCCCCATCATGTCTCAAATATCTTCTGAGGTGTGTGTAACACTACTAGGTGCTCACTAGAGGTGGCTCTACCAAGCTGATATATGCTCACTCACTCTATACTCTATGTAGAAGAGGTGCATTTGGGAGGTGCTCTATCACAAGCCACTCATAGTATCACATCTCATCTCCTAAGGCATGATACTACTCTATAGTCACAAAACTGGAGGTCTCATCTTGACCTCCACACTTGCTACTAAGCACACTCCTACAGAACTAAACCTTCCCCACATTTGGCCCTAATTCTCCTGCTCCCTCCACTCCCGAGGCCTCTAAATGTAGTGAATGTCTCCCCATACATTTCCCCACAGCCTCCTCCAATGTCGGTGATATCTATCCTCTATTGTTAAAAAAGTATCACACTCTAAGTGCATCCGATATCTCGCTCTACAATAGAAGCATCCCTCTCTGATGAGTGGTATATCTCTCACTATCAACTATCCTCTCTCTATCTAAAGCATCAAAAAATTCATGTAATCTCACCAACTCTCCTCATCCTCCTCCTCCTCCCACCTCCCCACCCCCTCCTCCACCCCACTCTATCTCCTCTGGGTCACCCACTATCATGTCCACCACTCACTAAAACCCCTCCACAACCCCAACATCATCAAATCACACCCTCGGGCTCTCTCCTCCCCTCCTCTTCCTCCATCTATCTCATCCATTGGCCTACATAGGTCCTCTCTAAGTCATCTCACCGATAGATAATCGGTTCACTAGGTATTTGTTGAGGTAACCCAAACTACCTATGCACCTGGGAAATGTACAACCTCAATCATATCACTCTTCCCCCAAAATCCACCACACCCATCTCAAACCAGCCAACTATACATCCATACCCTGACCATGCAGAAATCTAACATATGGCCTCCAAACAACATCATATAGATAGCCCACTGAGGCACTCAACATAATATGCCTCATCACGCTCTACTCCATCATCATCTCATCCAATCAAAACTCCATCTCATGAAACCCACTACATACTGTTGGGTCCCTCACCCTCCAAGGTAGACCTAGTGGCCTCACTACAATAATATGCTCATAGGCCCAATAGTGAAGAAGAAACCCCACATCCAAACCAAATCTCCTCCTAGTAACAAAAACCCCATAGCTCATGGTATACCTATGCTAACAAAGTACACCCATGCATACATTATTTGGTGCTCCATGATCCCAGCTATGACAAACCACCAAGTGTCCAAAAAACCTCCTCCTCCTGAGTCTAGTAGTGCATAACAAGAAATGGCCAACATCACCATCGACATCAACTAGGGTCCCCCTGACACACCTTGCATCATAGTAACTCTCAATATGAAAAACCCCTTATATATATCTGATATATGGGGCACCATCTCCATATAATATCCTCATAGTATCCAAATGGGCCTCCCATGTAATAAGAACTATCCTCTCTCCCCTGAATAGGAAGTCTCAATATATATACACATCCTCTAGTGTGATCATCATCTCTCTAGTATGGAACTAAGAATGTCCTTGTACTTGGGTCCCATCTATCCAACAAAATCCACCATCAATCCGACATCTCTCAAAATCCATTAGTAAGTGAAAAATCCCCCAAACCAATGACTATCAAATGATCCCACTCAACATCTATCACATCACCTCTAATATCCTCTAGCATGTTGGGATTCTATCCTAGAGGTATATAGTATCTCTCACCTGTAAAACAAGAAAAAATCACATCCATTAGTCATTTCATCCAATAAATAAACCAATGCCATGCACTAAATAAATTAATCGATATGTTTTTTCATACATATGTTGATGACGATGATGGCGATTTCCCAATAACCATTATTCATCATCGATGATGATTGGGCATTCCATCCAAAATTTTCAAAAACACACAAAATAAAAATAATAAAACACAAAAATGAAAACAAAATTACAAAACTCAAATCTACTTACCCCTCTCTCTCGCCTTTATTGCCTCTTCCGACCACTCCCACTCACCTCCATCTCTCAAAAACACTTAAAATCAATCACTTCATAGCTCTCAAAAACACAATTCAAATGTGTAAAAATGATCCATTTACGTGCCCAAATGAGTTTATAAACCCTATTTATAGGATCGCCACTAAAAAAAATCATCGATTCCGATCGGGTCCCTAACCACAATGACCATTAATCACTAATCACTACCGATCCTAATCCCTTTTTTACACATTTATCAATTTTGGTCTCCTAGAAACCTTTTCCAACATACACTTTGACACCATCTAGAGCTCATATGCCTTTTCTTTGATGCCCAACACCTTGTCAAAACTCTATTTTTGACCATACCATTTTTACACACATTGTGGATGTAGGCCTCGACCCATTGGTCTCACGACTTCACACATCCACGTGAGAGTGATCTCATTGGACTCTCTCCTTGTAGTAATCTTCCCGAAGCACACATATGTAGGATGCCCACATTAGTGTCACCCCCCGAGGCCATATAATGTCCCCTACTAAGTGTTTCAAGACTACTACCATCTCTGTATATTCCTTTGGCATGGTCATTTTAGACTATAATAAAAGTCCTAGAGAATATTTAGGAAAACTATCTAATCAATCTAACTCTTTTCAATCCATAGACACCACATTTTTCACCCCTAGGTGACTCAACACATATTAATCAGATTATGTATACCATTATTACTAACCTAAGTCCATTATACCTTAATCTAATACACCACAATAAAACACCCACTTGATATAATATAAATTAAATTAAATCTAAATTACAAAGTGTAACTAGTGTAATGGATGTTATACAAGTGATAAAATATAGTAAATGGAAAAAAAAACATGCAATAATATGAAACCCTAAGAAAGAGAGTGTGACTTATTTGATTTCACAAAATTTGGAGATGATATGGGAAGGTGAATAGTTGGAATAGACTAGAAACAACATTTTAAACCTCACTTTGGAGGTTATGGAACTAAGAAACGTGTAGGTTAAGAGCACCCATGGGAGGAAGGTATCACACTGAGTGCTATTGACTAGATCTAGGTGCTAGTGTCCACTTAGATGCTCAAGTTATAATCCTTTGTGTATAGGAGGAGATTCACTATTGGTCCTTATTTTTCACTCGATTTTACTTTAATTTCATCGATTATACCGTAACCAAAAAAGAAAGATACCTAGCTACACATGCCCACCAACCACATTAAATCCAAATAATAAAGATGCAAAATGTGGAGTTAGACCCGAACCGGTGGTCGGTCAAAGAGTGAACTTAGTACAAAGCACTCCACTACATTTTAGGATCCATGTAGTTTTGTGTGTGTAATGATGCCCTAGTATGCCCTTGTATAAGTTACACTCTTATAGGGGCTAGATCTAGAATTCTCTAGATGTAAATGTGTGTATGGAATAGAATAAAATTCCCCTCCTATGTTGTGTATGTAGAAGAATGAAACACTTGTCCCTTTAATTAATGTGTTAGATGGATGCCCTAAGATGCTCTTTGTTCCTTTCGATGCAAGATTAGGTGATATTATGTAATGCTTAGTGTTTGGTCCCATATTCGATAGATATAACTATGTATATATATATATATATATGATTTCCCTTATTTGAATTTCATAATAATAAATAAATTTAACCATTTAAATTTATTTTTTACCTCGATAGTTTAATCTCACTCATGAATATTCTAAAGTCACTTAATTAAGATAGCCTTAAAACAAACATCATAATAAATTAAAACACCCACATCCCTAAGTTGTGCACACTAAATCACAACCATTGGATCAATTACATCTCCCATAGGATAAAGTTTTCCCTAAAATCAAAAGTGAGGATATATCTTTCAAATCCTTAAGTATTTTTTTCATTTTTATTTCTTCTCCACTTTTCCGAGTTCATTTGACACTCCATTTATCTTTTTTTTATTTGAGGTATGGAGGATTGTGGAAGCTCATGCATAGAATATTAAGGCCATTCTTCATTCCATCCATGATAGGGCACATGGATTATTTTTTTTTATTTGTAGGGAGATGGAGATTTATTAAGCTATAAACACATATCTGTATAAATTTTTTATATGAAGAGATCCGGATATGGACACACTTATCTTCTCTCTTTTTTATCTCCTAATGCATATATCATAAGCATTTCATTTTTTCATTTTTACATATTATCAAAAGGGTTTCATTTTTATATGCATATTTTGATTTTACATATTATCAAAAGGGTTTTGTTTTTATTGCATATTTCAAAAGGGCTTCATTTTTTCACATACGGCCTTATAAAATTTAATTTATTAGAAACTTAGCTTTTACATGTATTTTTAAAAACACTAATTTGTAAAAACTAGATTTTTAAGTAAAATTGCATAGCTATATATTTTTGTTAGCTTTTAATACCTAGAAAACATTATTTACACTTATCTAAATTTATGATTTATTTTTTATAAAAATATATACACATATACTAGTAAAAACTAGATTAAGTAAAAGGGATTATACTTTAAAAATATAAATTATTTACACTTAGCTAAATTTGAAAGATTTATTTTTAAATATATATATGCATATATCTTGGTAAAAATAGATTTATTTACACTTATATAAATTTAAATATTTATTTTTTAAAATATATATATATATTTGGTAAAAATATATTTAGATTCTACTTGGTAAGTGTAAACATAAATTATTTACACTTATCTAAATTTGAAAGATTTATTTATAAATATATATATATATATATAGGTAAAAACCAAATTTAGAAGAAGGGATTCTACTTGGTATTTCTGAGACATAGTTATATTATTATTTTTTTAATTTGGAAATACAGACACATTTACAATTTCTAATCCTTTTTATTTGAAGAGAAATTTGCACTTATTTTAAGTTTAGAAAATTATTATTTTTATATATACTTATGTATACATATATAAAATATAAATATAAATACAATAGAGTAAATATGGAAATGGTAACTTCTCTAACTGGCTTACTCCAAACACCTTCATATAGCATTATGGAAAACTTAGAATTATAATAAGTTCTGTTAATTCATTTAAGAGAGATATTATTTTAAAATAGACATATGTGTAATTACAACATGTGAATATAACTACAACATGTGAATAGGTACAAGGAAGAATTAATTCAAGATTATAAGCAAGTACCATTTGTTGATCTAAAAACCAAGATTTTCGTTTTTAAAAAAAAAACAAAGTGTAGAATTAAGATGTAAAGAAAGAGGAAATATTTTGAGCATGAAGGAGTTATTAAACATCCCAAAAACAACAACAATTTTTTCCACACATGTGCAATTACAAATAATATAACTATAAATTCTAGTATAAGTATGCAATAAGATAGTTTTAAAATAGCAACTAGAAATCCATAAGTAAGAATTCATAACAAAAAATCATTATAAAAAAGTCCTTCCTTGGAATAATTCCTTACACTTAACATAGATTAAACAAGAAGGAAAGTAACTTAAGAATGCAAGTACATAAGCCCTCCACTTAAAGTGGAGACAACATGTCAAAAAATCAAAATACACTCTTTCACAATCACAACCTACAACTCCAAATGCACAAAACAGAAATATGTCAACTTTTACAATTTTAAAGACCCTTCTTCAAGCTCCATGCCATCCAAAAGTAGCTCCAAAACCCATGAGAAACCATCTTGTTTACCTCCCAACCTATAGGCATCATTACATGCCTTAAGGTGGACCAAAAGGACATGCTAGCCTCCCTCCAAGCCCATGGGAAAGAGGGAGGGGCATGCCTCAAAACCAGCAGTAGAAAAAATCACCAAAACACAATCAAGGATATAATACTTAGGAGTAACACCCCAAAAACAATGCAACATAACCAATCAAAGACTTGAGAAGCACCAAACTTCTCAATGAGGGAAGAGGGGATAAGATATCCCATAAATTTCCAAATTTAGAACCAAATTAACCATAGTAAGCCACCATCTCCTTATCTCTCCATGAGATATCATAATACTCTCTTATCTCTCCATAAGATATCATAATACTCTCCTTATCTCTCCATAAATTCTCCCCTTATCCCTCCATGCCCTTCAAACCAAATGAAGGGGTAAACCATAGTTCCCTCAAGCTTGTCCATCAAGCATGAGGGTGAGTAAAAAGGGATTCTTCCCTCTTCCCACACATGCC
This sequence comes from Taxus wallichiana var. yunnanensis, assembly GCA_018340775.1. Taxonomy (NCBI): domain Eukaryota; kingdom Viridiplantae; phylum Streptophyta; class Pinopsida; order Cupressales; family Taxaceae; genus Taxus; species Taxus wallichiana. The sequence goes on along the minus strand of CM031233.1, from coordinate 204,634,542 downwards.
CAAAATCCAATCCATGCAAGATTGGATGGAAAAAAAAAGACAAGAAAATTGAACAACCAATTCCAATCCACACAACACAATTTTAACCATTTCAAACAAAAACAAATTTGAGGTAAGATCCTACCTCAAGATTAAGCAAGTGTTCCAACCCAAGCTTCCACAATCCACTTCCTTCTCCTTGCAAGCTCCCAAAAGCAAACCCAAAGGCAAAAAAAAATGAAGCAAGTAACCCCAATCCCTTCCACAAGAGGGGATGATATAGAAAAATAAGCAACCCAAAGGACCAAATGGGAGGGTGACAAGTGTCACCCTCCACCTATGCTTCAACCAATCTAAAATCTCCAAAATTTGCACCCCAAAACCCCAAATTAAAAGATAAGAAAAGAAATATCCAAGCAATCATGGAGGATCCCCACATCCCAACACCATTCACATAATCAAGAAATTTTCATAAAAGATGAGGGAGAAAAAGGGGGGAAATGGCCAAATGGGCTCAATTTTCCTTGGAAGGAGCCCACCCACCCCTAGGTATAGGGCCTAGGGGCTCTTTCCAAGGAAACTTTAGTCCATAACTTGCCTTATACACCTCCTAAATGTCACCTTTTCCCAAATCCGAGTTTGGGAAAATATGGCATTTAGGAGAGGTTGTTGGGCTCACCTAATCCATGATTAGGTGTCCCAAATCCTCCATTAGGAAGACTAAAGCAAGACATAACCAAATTTGCATAAATCCAAGGGGTTAGAGTTAAACTCAAGGTCAAAGCTAATAGAAAAGAGGATTAGAATTATTAATAACAATTCCATAGTAAGAGGGTTAGAAAAACCAATAAGATAAGAAGGTAATAATAATACAACATCACAAGGGGGTTTAAATAATCCACAACAAGACCAAGGTCAAGAAAGGTGACCCATAGAAAAATAAACTAGGAAGGAACTTTGGCCTTTTAGGGCCCATTGTGCTGGTTGAGACATCCCCTGCCTGAGTCCCATGTTTCTCACGTGATGAAACTTGTCATCTGCACACTCAAGTTAAACATTATACCTACCCAATAATAGCTAACAAATATGAAAACAATGTAAGAAATATCTCAATGATAATCCACATATGATCAACAACTATCTAGTGAATAATCAAACTATGATCCACCAATAGTGTAACAAGAGGGAAAACACGATAATGCATCTATGAAAATATATATATCCCATCTGTGAGATCTCATAATCTAGTCATAATCATCACATCGATACCATAAGAAAATCAAGCATATTGGCATCATATGCCATGTACATCCCTGTCATAAAATGAGTTAAGCATCCAAAATCGACATATAATTATCCATGTAATGTAACAACATCATCATCAAAATGAAATATATCTGATATTCAATGCCTCAATCAAAATAATATGATGCTACAATGAGTCAACATGGTCCAAAATGGGAATCAAAATAGGTGGGCACTACACATCCCCTCCCCTAGAATTAGACTTCCTCCTGGAAGTCAGGAAGGGGTAAAATGACCTCTTAAAGGTATCATATCGTACCATGTAGTTGTTAGTCCCAACAAACATGTCCCACCAATTCTAACTTGGTCATGCCTTAAGTGTATCTCTCATTGAGAGAAATTTAATTAAGGAAAACTATAACTTCCAATAAATTCATTAACATTATCATCTAAAACCCCTACATGGTCCCACGTAAGTGGATGTTCATCAAAAAGGTCACTTTAAGGGATAATGTCGGGTGAGCCAAGGGAACAAAATTTGTTGTCTCAAAAAGGTTAACAAGTTATGCACACTTGATGTGCATGAACCCACTCAAGAAAACCATCAAAGGCACCACAAACACCACAAGAAGAGAGAAAATTTTCCAAATTTATAGGTGGTTTCACCTCCTAGCTCGCACTTAACTTAAAAAAAATGGAAAATGGTTCACAAGACTCTCCAAATTGGTCCTAACATTTGCATTATTCATTAAGGGGTCAAAGATGAAGGTTCACATAATAACATGCATAAAATAAGGGTGATGAATTGATTTGGAAATTCCTTTTACGTTCACACAAAGAAAGTTCCAATAGGTTGTATGTGTAATATATATCCAACCATAAAGTTAGGATTAATTTTCTATTTTAGTTTCAGGGTTCCATAGCTTGAACCATTTTCTAGGACATCACAATTTAAGTTCAAAATTTTCTTTAGAAAACCAATTAAGAATAGTTTAATTTGTTATAGTTTACAAGTTTATCAAATTTTCCACCATGGAAATCCAATTTTTCACACTTTCTACACCCCAACAAGGCCACTATCACTCATTAAATCATCAAACAACTAGTTTTTAAACTCAACAAGACATATGAGAAGTTTACTAGAATTATAGTTCCTTTAACATTATAGCCACGAGAGAAAACATGAATGAGCTAGGTGGAAAAAGTATTCAAAAGGAGGTTTCCCAAACCTATCAGATTCTAAGTAAATTTCCAAATTATAACTTGGTTGGCTTACAACAAATTTCTCGGTCACACCTTCCCAAGAGGTCAAGCGAACAACAAACACATTTTCTTCTTGAGGAAAGGTATAGCCTAACTCTTCTCCATATCAGTAACCTATGTTATATTAACTCAACAACTACCTAGGTCACCAATGACCCATTAGATCCAAAGGGAAGTATATATATACTTCTTAAACTAGAGTGGTGAGTTCATTCTCAAACAAGGGACTTCAAATTTACCACCCCGTTGAGTGGTAAGAATAATGGGACCACATTTTCAAGAGATCCCCAAAATAACACACTCTCAAAACAACCCCAAATTCACATTTCTTAACAAGGGTTTTACACTATTATCAAAGGATGTCGTTACCCAAGGTAGGTGGAATGAACATATAATCGTCATTTTTAGTCCTCACAAAAAGGGTTAAACCATTTATCCAATAATAAGTTAATGAGAGTCCTCTAAGGTGATTGAAATATTATACAAAAGTCTCCTAAGAGTCAAGTAGCCAAAGGCATATCCAATTTTGAGACAATTGCAACCTTCTATTATTCTCTTTACTTTCACAAGAAGAACCAAGGAATGGCTAAACAATGCCTAAATCAATTACATAAGACCAACCATTTAGTGTATATGAAATTAGATGAACATCACACAACCGAGAATAATGAACATCTCATATTTTATTTGATTCAATACATTATGATCACAAAAAAAAGATTTTAAGGGGGTAACTGACGATAACATTGTCTTTTAACCAAGGTCGTTCATGAATAAATATTCTACGTGTTCCTAATTACATAAAGTTGTTCAATTTTATTCTTGGTTAAAAGGCATAAGTGCATAAATATACTTATAGATATTTTTGTGGGTTTCCAACTATCGTATTCTTCATTCTTAACACCATATTAACTTGTAATTTCATGGACCAATGCCAAGATTGGCATAAAATCTCTCCCCATTAAGAGAGCGAACCAAAATTAAGTGATTTTAGAGAGAGAGAGAGAGAGAGAGAGAGAGAGAGAGAGAGAGAGAGAGATAATATTGTTATTTTCACATAATCAATGTTCCTCTATCCAAGAGATACGGTAAGCGTGAGAGACCAATTCTATATTGTCCATATTTAAGCCTTAAGTTCCATAAACATGATTGTTTAAAAGTGTTCTAACCCATTTGTGAAGGATTACTATCATGAGTGTACCTTATGAAAAATGTTCAACCAAGTTCCATAGCAATGTCTCATGCAAAAAAACTAATAAGAGACCATAATATGAAAATGGGCCTATCGAGCTCAAGAAGGGTTATAAAGAACTAGAACATTACCAAGATATTTCAAATGTTATATCGAGGGCCTCGATGAAAATTTTAAATTGTGGAACCCAAAGTCTGCTTCCAACAACGCTCAAGGGATTCTTAGTTTACAAGAAGGGTAAAATAGCTATGAATAACGCTTTGTATGAAATCATCGTAAATAAAGAGATACCAAAAATCCTTTCTTCCCTATCATTTATTTAATGGAGACTAGTTAGAGGATTGAAAAAACAAATTTTTCACTCAATTATGATTAATTTAGACATACAATCCCGAAAGGGAATTGTAAGGGTTATAAATCACTTTTCCAAAATTAAAGAGAATTATAACAACGAGCTCAAGTACAAATTATTGAGGAGTAAAAATTTCTCCTAACCCACATTGATACAATTTAAGATGTGGAGAAATTTTTTGTTATTAGTTTTCTCTACAATGGAGTACATCTATTTATTTTGTGCCCATCCCAAATGGGTTTTGTTAGGTTTAGAAAATATGTTTTTTTTTAACATTGTAGCAAGTGTTCGACGATAACGAATCAAACAAGGATGAATATCAAACTAACCAAACAAAAAAAGGCATACCCATCATATCTAGGGATAATTCTACATTCATATATCCAAATTACCAATTATTTCCAAAACCAAAACCAAGATTGCTTATGGTGTCCAAAAATAACTAAGCCAAAACAATCAACACCCAAAATGCTCCTTAGCATCTAACTCATATGGGTCACATCAATCAACCAAGAACATGCGTAAAACAACATGATTACAACATTATAAAATTTTACACCCTCCAAGAGTGTCTTGAAAAAAAAAATCAAATGGGTCACTAGGACCTAGTTCTCCCATTGCACAATCTAGCCAAAATGGCTACAAAAAGGGTCTACCAAACAATTTTCAAATACCCAAATGGAAAAAAACACATCTAAACCCATTATTTAAATATATAAAGAGTCTAATGAGACATTCGAAACCTAAAATTGGTGAATAAATCTCAAACTAGAAGCACCTTTTGGGGCCAATTATTAAAATTTTGCTATTGCATTTCAACAATTTTAGTGAAAGTGGCTATAGAACTAGGTTTTGAAAACAAATGTCTATAGCTTGAAAATTATTATATCAACTCTCATTATATTATATATATATAATCCAATGCAATTGAAAAAATATTTTATGATAATTAGGGCTCAAACTGTGACCTATTTTCTGGAGGTAATTATCGTTATTGGGCTAGTTTGTTTTGTTACAACATGACCAAAGACCTCAAAACACACTAGAAAAACTAGCTCCAAAACATTTTTCTCAAAACCAATGGTTGCAACCAATTGACATGGAGAAATACTAGAGGTTAGAAGTGGTAGAATTCAGTTTCCTACCAAGGCTCCCTAAACCACAGGTCCAAATCGAAAAATGAATTTCTTATTTTTTAAGTTGTTGTCCCATACAAAAAATGATCAATTGGGCTCAAAATATATTCAACTAAATGATCCAATGATCCTATAAATTTTGGTTTAAATGTTGTTGTGACATCCCATGTCACTATAGAACAAGATAAACCTAAACAACCTTCGTTACGGAAGTCCAAAAGCCACTTTGCACACTCTTTTTGAATGACTTTTCCTAACTTTGCAAGATGTTTTAAATTGGAGAATTTAAACTAATTGCATTCCAAACACAACCGGTTGTTCCTTTTCTCAAATTATCTTGGCTAAGCTTTTAATCAATAGAAAAACACATCTCGTGAGTAGAACAACACTCCAAAGTGGTTGTCCTAGATGTGTGGCATTCAAGTGCTTTGTGGCAAGCATTTTGTCAACGCGGAAGGGAAGCAAACAAGTTCAAAAAAACATTTTTGTTAAATGGGAAACCAAACCAAACTAAACTTAGTGTTTAACATTTGATCATTCCTAGTACGCCCGGTGTTGGAATTGCTCTAATACCAAATGTCACGCCCCACTCAACGCGAGTTCCAAAAAAATGAAAAAAGACAACCAAGAATTTTGATCAAAGATGAAATAAAAATAATAAATGTGGTAATAATTTTTTTATTTACTTATATGACGATTAAAATTATTTTCAAATATGTCAACGATTACGATCATAACGACGGTACGGAAACACTCCACTTGCGATATAATTTATCGTGTGTGAAGGATGGTGAGGTGAGAAAAATGTTTCATAGGAAGTCAATTTATCACCATGGCAATCATGGGTCCCATTTTGCCTCCAAAATGGACCCATGCCCTCGAGGAAAAAAACATGGGATTAAAACATTTTTTAATTTAATTATTTTAATTATCCTACTAAGAGAATTCCACAACATGGGTTAGGTTAATTATATAAATTTAAACCATTTAAATTTAATTAACTCATTACGTTAACTTACCCGAAAATAACTAAATTTAATTTAATTATTTTAATTATCCCACTAAGAGAATCCCACCACCTAACTAAGTTAAATAAATAAATTTAACCATTTAAATTTATTTTACCCAACAGTTTAATCTCACCCGGGAATATTCTAAAGTCACTTAATTAAGATAGCCTTAAAACAAACATCATAATAAATAAAACATCCACATCCCTCAAGTTGTGCACACTAAATCACAACCATTGGATCAATTACATCTCCACTGTAGGATAAAGTTTGCCCTAAAATCAAAAGTGAGGATATATCTTTCAAAGCTTAAGTATTTTTTTCATTTTTATTTCTTCTCCACTTTCCAGATTCATTTGGCTCTCCATTTAGTTTTTTTTATTTTTGGAGTATGGAGGATTGTGGAGAGCTCATGCACAAAGTATCAAGGCCATGCTTCTTCTCATTCCATCCATGTCTAGGATTAGGGATTTTCTTTATTTGCGGGAGATGGAGATTTATTAAGCTATAAACACATATTTGTATTATTTTTTTATATGCAGAGATCCAGATACGGGAACACTTATCTTCACTCCTTTTTTTATATCATCCTAATGCATATTATCAGAAGGGTTTCATTTTTTTTTTTTTACATATTATCAAAAGGGTTTCGTTTTTATCTTTTGATGTGTAATATCACAAGGGTTTAATTTTTTTTTAATTTTCCTCATATGGCCTTACTCAAATTTCATTTATTTATATTTAGCTTTCACACACACACACACACACACAATCTAGTAAAAACACACAGTTAAAATATTTTAGTAATAGTAAAAACTAGATTCGTAAGTTAGTTATATAGTTATATATATTTTTGTTCTATTTATTTTTAAAAATATGTAAATGCATATACAGTAAAAATAGAGAAAAATTATTTACACTTATCTAATATATATATATATATATATATATATATATACATACATACATACATACATACATACATACATACATATATATAGATATATATATATATATATATATATATATATATATATATATATATATATATATATATGTATGTATATATGTATGTATGTATGTATGTATGTATGTATGTATGTATGTATGTATGTATGTATGTATGTATGTATGTATGTATGTATGTATGTATGTATGTATGTATGTGTATGTATGTATATATATGCATATAGTTGTAAAAACCAAATTTAGAAGAAGGCATTTTACTCGCTATTTGCAGGACATATTTTTTTAATTCTAGAAATACATAAACACATTTACAATTTCTAATCCTTTTTATTTGAAGTGTAATTTGCACTTATTATAAGTTTGTAAAAATATTTTTATATATACTTTCATATACATATATAAAATGTAAGTATAAATATGTAAATGGTAACTTCTCTAACTGACTTACTCCATACTCCTTCATATGAGCATTTTGAAAATTTTAGAATTATAATAAGTTCTCTTAATTCATTTAAGAGAGATATATTATTTTAAAACAGCATATGCGTAGTTGTTGCATGTGAATATAACTATAGCATGTTAATAGGTACATGGAAGAATTGATTCAAGAGTATAAGGAAGTGCCATTTATTTATCTAAAAACAAGATTTTTTTAAACACAAGAGAAGAATTAAGATGCAAAGAATAATAAATATTTTGAGCATGAAGGAGTTATTAAACATCTTGAACAACAACATTTTTTCCATAGATGCAGAGTAACAAATAATATAATTATAAATTCAGTTTATAGTATGCAATAAGATATAGTTTTAAAAAAACTAGAAATCCATATGTAAGAATTCATAAAAGCAAATGATTATTAAAATAGTCCTTCCTTACACTTATCATAGTTATGTCATGTAACCATTGTATAGAATCCTCAAGAATTTTAAAATAAATCCCTTCATGGTAGACCTATTTAAACATCCATATTATCAAACCACAAGAAATTCCCTCTTCACCAAATCATGTTCGCATAGAAAGAAGTTTTGCAAATCCAATTGGTTTGCATCCTTTATGTCACTTATAAGACCCTAATATTCCTTAAACAAATAAAAATCATCCCTCTTCACTTTCTAGGTAATACTAAGCATCAAATCATACATCTCATGCTTCATTTACATCATTCTTTCATCCCGAGCAATCCTTTTCTTGGAAAACCAATAGTCATATTCCTCACAAACTAACTTGAATGAACAATCATATTATCAAATAAACATGATAAAAACTTATGCCAATAGAAATCCCTCTAAATCTTTGTTTCATAACATATTTTAACTCCTTCCAACTCTAACTTAGAATGCCTTCAACCAAGACAATCTCTACAAACTACCCCAAAATTAACCTTTGAGTAGTCTTCACAAAGAGGGTTCATTTTGCCATTTGGATGATCACCATGAAAATGTGTCTCATCTATGTGATCTAACACTTTATTTATCAAAACCCTTTTTTAATTCTTATAATACATTTTCTATTGTTATGAATTGGGTCTATGATATTTGCATGGTTGTAGATGAATGAAGAAAGAATCTTTAACTTTTTTTATTCCTTCATACTTATAGTATGGACTATCGTAGATGAAGTGATTGATCAAATTTATGAACCCTTTTAATTCTTTATAAATGATGTTCATAATAGAACTTGTAAGAATTTTAGGTGAGTTATAAGGTGATAATGACTTTCTTATATATTTTTCATAAGTGAGAGGTTCTAATAAGGATGACCCTAAGAAGATGAAATGATATAAATAAGGATTTGAAATTGAGACTAGAGTCAATGATTGTGATGGGAAAAGATAATAAAGGTCATCTAAGACACTACCCTACATCTTGACCCTAGATATGGTCTTTGACATCAGAGAGAAAATTTGAAATTTAAATTTCGTGATGAGTACCAAATTCTTCATGTTTCTTTGATTAAATAATATTTCTAAAATTTATGACAGAGCATAGTGTAAAGATAATAACATTAGAGAATGGCTAGAGAGGTGAGGATATTGGATTCAAAATGTGAGCATTTGTCTTAGCCATGACATAAGGTCAAACTTGGAATTGCACAAGGATAAGTTACAAAACTTTAGTTTTTAATTAACTAAAATGTGGATTTTATGATAGAGTTAATCTAAGGAGTACATTAGTAAATGAAAGCTAAATTAAATAAGGAGTGTGAATCAAGAAACTAAGTAAATAAAAATGTGAAACCCTCATTAACAAGTAGGGTTTGGAGGAGCTTAGCTGATTTGACTATTATTCGAGAATTTTTCATAATAAACCCGATGAACATAAAGTAGATGCAACCTCATAGGAGATTTAGAAGACACAAATCTGAGTTATTTAGCTAGATTGGGGAACTTGAAACAGGATTAGGCACGTGGGCACCCTAATATAAGTTATGGCACCCTAGTTTGTGTAGGAGGTCCGTAAACTAGCTTTCTAGGGTAGGAAGATGATGTGAAGCCCTCGCTATTTGTCATGTGTAACTCACTTCTTTGTGTTGAATGTCATTAATGATCATGATGAAGAATAGACCTATAAAACCCCAAACCAAGCATCAAAACCCTTAAAAATAAATATGTATATGAAGGGGGGATGTCCTCGGGATGTCCATAATGGTGGACTTACTAACTAAGCGCTACACTACATTTCAAACCTTAATGTAGTTTTGAGTGTGTGTGTGTGAATCATGCCCTAGGTGCTCTTGTGTTATTCAAACTTTGTGAAGTAGCGAGCTATAAATATGTGTAGAAAATGTAATAAATGGTGGATGGAATAGAATAAAATTCCCTCCTATGATGTGTGATGCGAGATGAATTGGCCTTGTCCCTCATGATGGAGCTAGATGGAAGAAAATGAGCTCTAGATTCCTTAGATGGATGCAAATATAGGTGGATGATAGTAGTGACTTTTGGTCTCTTATTATGGTCTCATAACTTTATATTTATATGGTTCTCTTGTTATAATTTTGTAATTAACCCCAAAAAGGCTGACCATGAAAAATAAAGAAAGATCAAATGGATAGAAAGTTCACAAAAGATGTAAGTAAAGTGTGAAAAGGATTGGGTCACCCCGACTAGGACCAGGGTGCCCATGGGCACCCTAGTACTAGCCTCGAGCACCGAGTATGAGCTTGGGCACCCTAGTTAGGTGTAAAATAACATATAACAACAAAAATAGACTAGGAAAGTGTGTGGTAAAGGTCGGGAATGAGGACATAAAGAAAAGGAAAATGGCCAAAAGACATGGGTTAATTAGTACTTTCTTCACTCAAAAATCATATGAATAGTAGTATGATAATGGACTAAATATTACCCAAAGTGTGTGATTTAGTGTCTATATTTTCCCGCACTTTATGTTGGTGAGAGGAAGTCTTGGTAAGATAAAATAGATAGATATGCATACATGATGTCTATTTAGAGTGATGTAGAAAGTGTGTCAAGGACCGATAAAGCATGGAGTGATAAAAATATGATGGAGCATGGAAACTAAAGATGAAAAAGTGATGAGAGTGAAGCTAGGGGAGAAATTCTTGTGTAGTTTCCAATGTGGGTAATGTACCTACATGTTAGTACGAGGTGTGTGTTGTTGCAAGATGTCATTTGTTGTCGATGTCATTGTTATTATAGTTATTGTTTTTTCATTGATGTTATTTGCTTCTCATACGTTCGGACCTAAAAGGATAAGATGATCAAGTAGTTAAATATGTATGTATATATGTCAAAAATGCATGTAAAATACGCATGTATATGTATTCTAAAGCATGTAAATGTAAAATACAAAAAATTAAAAATGGAACATCTACACCTAATCTATGATGAGAGAGAAAGTGTAGAAGGATATCCTTTACTTTCAGGATTTTTTGGGTGATCCGACACCATAGGCCAAAGAAGTATAGGGAGGAACTCCATTGTATCATCCAATCGTTAACTACTTCCTTGAACATAAATGAAGAGATCTTTGTACTTCCTAGTTTTTTAGGTGATTTGATGCCACTTTGGTAGAAGAATTATAGGGAGGGATTTCATTGTATCCTACAACATTTAATTGCTCCCCGAATACTAAGGAAAGCCATGTCCTGTAAAAGTCACTATGTATAGGGTTCACAAACTTTTCTCGAACTCACTCGATGTATAACCAAAAGTTCCAAGGGAAAAACTGAACTCAACTAGTGTAGAAGCATTGTGTAGTATGTAAAACCCCAAATGATTCCCCCTCCTTGGGGTGCATGCAAATTCACTAATAGGAGAATGTGTCCTTAAAAGAGGGCCAATCACATGAAATTTGTGCCCTACATGGGGAAGGGAATGCACTTGGTAGAAACCAAGGCACACACAAACAAGAGGCTATCCAAAGAAAAGTGTTAGTATAAACAAGCATGCATGTATAAGACAAGTGTACACTACACAAATAGTGTATAAGCTACCAAGAAATATAGTAATGTAAACACAATCTAAAGAAAAATTAATCGCACAAAGTGAGATGCAACCATGGGACATCACTCACAATGTTGTAAGACACACAAGGCCATAATGGTCACATACAACAAAAAAGTGTGCACACCAAAAAAATACAATGCATGCATATAATAGAAAACAAAACAAACAAGTAAAAACAATAGATAGCCATGGAAGCAAGTAATCCTACAAAACAAATTTGCACATGAAGTACCCGTTATTATGTTAGAAACATAACCAATGTGTTAAAAAATTATAAGAAAGGAAGGAAAGTGATAATTACAAAATGAAATAATATCATCTGTGAGAGATAAAGGTGGATTCCCCGCTGACCACCTGTAGGATGGGTAGAAGGAAAGGATCCATGTATTGCATGTAAAAGACCTATATCTATGATCAAAACTAAGCTAGAGCATGAATGCACATGTGTGTGTGTTATAGATAAAATACATACAACATATCTAACTATCATGTGTAATGAGACAACCATATACAGAAAATGTAAGTAAGAGTAAAAGAAATCAAGATATACAATATGCTATGGATGGATGGAATGGAATTCAAGATGGATGGTAGGATCCACATTCCCCATGATTGAATGGAAGCATATGTAATGAGTTTAATTTAGTTTCCCCCTCAGCAGTCAAGAATGAACCATAAACGAGAGTGCATCATTGGGAAATGTTCTAAGTGTATATTATATATAATGCATTGTGATGAATGTATATGTATATTGGTGATGATATGTGACCTAGAGATGATGTGTGTGTGACCCTATAGCCTAAAAGTATACCATGAAATGATAAGTGTAGGAGTGATGATTTATCCTAAAGCGTGTATCAATACAAGATGAACAAGATGGAGTGGTGATGTAGCATAAAGCGTATATCACTAAAAAATGATAGAGTAGGCCACCATTCATCCTATAACATATGTCACTAACTTGGTAATTTAATGTGATGAAATTTCGAATGATGAATGCGTGATGAAGGTAAGGTTCATTTTATTTGTAAACCCTTGGCAATCGAGTATGGACCTATGAACTAAAGTGCTTCATAGGGTGGTGAGTGTAGTGTGTAGAAGAAGATGTAGTATGTGTGATGATAATAGATAACCATATGATGAGTATGATGTGTAAATATGCAATGTGTAATGCAAGGTGTGTAAAGTGCATGCTATGTATTTTATATGATGATGTAATGTGAGACTCATATGTCCGAAAGAATAGTTTAGTATTTAGAATATGCATGATGTGGAGATGTACTATGTAGAGTAAATGTAGAATGTAAGATGTAAGACACAAGCCATGACTCTAGATCTATTATAAAGATGCTATGTGTATTACCTATTGTGTAGTGTGTGGGGTTCATGTGTAGTATACCCTCAATATTCAAGTGTGAACCAAGCACAAGAGTGTGTCATCAGGTAATGGTCAATACTAGGATGATGAGTTTGCACATTCTATGAAATTGATGTATGACTATATGAAGATGAGATATGTTTTTATGTTAATATGGGGGATGTGTTGGATGTTATACCCCCAAGTGTATGTGAGAAAATGAACTAACCAATTATTGTCAAGAAAAAATTCCCCATTCGATGCATGTGACAATGAAATCGTATGACCATGCTCTAGTAGTGGTGGTATAGTAGATAAACGTTGTACATGTGAGTGAATTCTATGTGCATGTGATGGATGAATATATGATGAATGTCGTGGTGTAACAAAATGTATAGGTGATGGAGATATACTGAAGATGAGCTCAAAGGTGATGGAACCCTCATGGAATAAACCGAGGTGGTGACCTATGTTGATATGTAGTAATTATCCTAGGAATGGGCCTATACCTATGTTTAGGACTAGTGGAATGATGAATTCATGTAAATAATTTGCAAGTAGGTGAACTAGAAGTAGATTACAATTTGAGTAACATAGAATGTGATGTGTTAGATGATGTAAGAGATACAATAGATGATACTCAAGGAGATGACGAACATGGAGAAGAGGGAGGTAGACTATCAATAGAGATAACTTGATTATTGTGAATAAATTTCAGTCCAAGAGATTCAAGGAGATGATAGATCAAGATTAACGAATCCAATTGAGACAAAGAAGCATGTCACACTGCCAAATGAGTTTCCAATGAGGAGAGGCACAAGCATAGCAAGAGGACCAAGTGTAACATATATTTTGATGACACCATGTGGTTTATTCATAGGGTATGCAATCTACGATAGAGGGTAACCGATAGCCTTGATAAGTGGAATAAAACACATTAATTGGCCATGATGGGTCGAATTTATTATTATTGATGGTGGTCAAGCCAATAGACATATTGATATGAAAGTGATTAGATGTAAACTTTCATGATAATTGTAGTTGGAGAAAGAGATGATTGGTGGTGAAGCATCCGTATTTGCAACTAAGAAATCAAGAGCTCCTGATGCAAGATGAGGAACTATGTGATATGTATGATTAGCAGAAGGGTTATATTTTTTCTTGTCATGTTGTTGAGACTGGTTATTTGATAATTTAAGCCTACCCTTGTTAGTGGTTAGCATGGAGTATGTAGTTTCCAGAAACTCAAGATTTTTCTTATCAATAACATCTCGAATGATCATGCAGAGATTAAAGCATCGATTTGTAGAATGTACTACACATCTATGATAGTCACATCAGAAGTTATCATTGTAATTCCTACCTTTTTTAGTGATGGTTCTAATTCTAGTGGTGGAGGATGCGTGATGAGGTTTCTTTTCAAGAAGTTGTTGCAAAGTATGAGATGTAGAACCATGGGAAAATTAATAAACAAACATTTGGCTAGTAATGATCGAACCTCTTGAGGATTATTGGGTGCATTGACCATAATTTTAGTGTCGGTGTTTTAGTTGTAGATGGTTTGAATGACATCTTGTTTTGAAAGTGAGTGGAGGATGATTCTTTCTCCCGATACTTATGATTTTTCGTAGCTATTAGTTTTGTCTCACAAAGCTTAAGAGTATTAAAAATTGATTGAATGAAGTAGAGGTTTTAAAGAGAAAACTCTCCTAAAGGGGTGGTAAGATACTCTAAATAATAAGTCCCGAATCTGAAGTCTATGAGCAAATTTGACATATTAGCTAGATTATTCTTGTACCTATAATATGTAGTTGGCTAGGTTTTATTGGATCCTTGTTTGAGTTGTGATAGTTGGACATAGGAGATCTTGGAGCCGATATTTATGGAGAAATGATTAAGAAAGACCTCATCGCCAAGTATGTAATCGAGGTTACTAAATAAATGGGTAGGTCATAAACCAATGCATCGCATAATCATTGAGACTATGGGGAAATATTTTAGCCAAAAGAATATGATCATAAAAAAAATCAAAATAAGTGACGTGAAATTCCCTAAGATGTTCTTACAAGTCACCATGCCCATTGAAAATGGGAAAATTAGGAGTAAAAAAATAGGAGGAACCAGATAAGTGGAGATGGAGGGTGCAAATGGGTTATGCAATAACAATGTGGAGTCTAAAGATGATGATGCATGTGAAGTATCATGTTACAAATTACAAATTTGAGATTGAAGGTCCTAATAAAGAGAAGTTACGTCTTGATTACCAATGGATGAAACCCACCGTATATGAGAAACTAAGGGTGGCGTAAAGTGATTGGTAGGAGTATCGACGAACGAGAATGGTAGAAATAGTTGGGAGAGTGGAAATGTTGAGTTCCACCAAATTAGTAGCTTCCTCGTGAGAAATATGAAAAAGAAAGTCTAGATCTTGTATATGTTCAAAAAATGTGTTCATTAATGGCCTTAAGATTCTCTTTAGTAAAATCAATACGAGATTGAGCCATGGAAAAAGGATAATAAACCTTAAAAAAAAGTGGATTGAAGGTCGAGTTCACAAAAAGGATTAACTAAAATGTGGATTTAAAGATATAGTTAATCTAAGAAGTACAAAAATAAATGAAAGCTAAACTAAATAAGGAGAGTGACTCAAGAAAATAAGTAACTAAAAATGGGAAACCCTAGTGAATAAGTATGGTTAGGAAGAGCTTAGCTCATTTGAAAGTTATGTAGGACCGTGTCGTAGAATAGACCTATCAAACAAAATGCATATGTGACCATACAAAAGCTTCAAAGGACATTGATCGAGTTGTTTGGATTGACTAGGGTTCTTGGGAGAAGATTAGGGCATGTGTGGGAACCCTAGTGTGATTTCTTGGTGCCTCGGTCTCAGTGCAAGAGGTCCAAAACCAGCTTCGTAGGGTCTAAAGATGATGTGAATCCCTTCTTGTCTATCACGTGTAACTTGTGGCTCTGCATGAATGTCGATGATGATCAATGATGAAAATAGACCGCAAAACCCCAAACCAAGCATCAAAGCCCTAAAAATAAAGATGCATATGAAGGAGTCGGATTGTCCTAGCATGGACACAATGGTGAACTTCCTAATCGAGCATTTCACTACATTTTAGACCCAAATGTAGTTTCTAAGTTAGTGTGTGTGAAGCATGTGCAAGGTTATCTTGAGTTAGTCACACTACATGAATTAGAGATGTATAACTATGTTTAAACAATGTAATAAATAGTGTATGGAATATAATAAACAAGCCCCTCCTATGATGTGTGATGGAGATGAACCAGCCTTATCCTTGTGATGTAGCTAGATGGATGCAAATGAGCTATAGATGCCTTACTTGATTCAACTCTATGTGTATGATAGTAGTGTTTAGTTCTTGGTCCCTCGTTATCGTCTCATAAATTTTTACTTATATGGTTCTCTTGTTCTAATTTCATTATTAACCTTGAAAAGGTCGAACACCAAAAATATAGAAAGCTCAAATGGCTAGAAAGTTCCCAAAAGATGGAAGTAAAGTGTGAAAAGGATCGTGGTTCCCGACTAGGAATAGGTGCCCCAATAAAGTGTAAAATAACATAGAATGACAAAACAATGTTGGGAAAGTGCATAGTAATGTTTGGGAATGATGAGACCAGGAAAGGAAAATGGCCAAAAGAAATGGGTTAATTAGTACTTTCTTCACTCAAAAATGATATGAATATTAGTATGAGACTCTGGGACTAAATATTTCCCAAACTGCGTGATTTAGTGTCTATAGTTTATATAGTCTCAAACTCCATGTAATTATCTTACTTCACATGCAGATTTAATCCAAGAATAGATTTCCCTCCCTATGTTTTCTTTTGCATTTCAACACCAATAATGGGTAGTTAGGAATACTTCATAAATAACATTAGTGAGTGTTACAAGTAGTGCTAAAATATATCTCTTCAACAAAGATATTTGTTAAAGTATATCCCCTTTAATTACTTTGGTGTATAGATACTTGAAAATGGTTTATTTGGATTTGATTATATTTTGACTTGATTTGTAATGATCTTGGATGATAATAGAAATATTCATACCTGCTTAGGGCTTGTTCTCAATGTATTCTCTTAATTTAGAAAATTTTATTGCAACTTTTCTTAATATTTTTAGATGAATACCAAGTAGTGACTTACATTCATCAAGTAGGTGTAAAGTGAGTGCTTAAAGAGTAAATGAGTGTGCTTAACTTTCTTTTATATATTTGAACAAGATATAATTTCACATTAAGGCCAACAAAGATGTGGAAAAATATACTAATAATAAAATATAACCATTAGCCCATAAAATACAACATATAAGAAGAGCATGAAAATATAGTCATTCCGTACACTCTCTATGGTTGTGTCTCAGAGATGGTACATTGTAAGTGGAAATTAAGAAAAATTTGACATGAGATATGAGATGTATATGATTCACTAATAGTCATGTATGTCTTTGAGATGTAGATTAGGATATTATAATGTATTTTCAAGAATTATGAGAGATTAGTATAGTGCATGTAAGTTTTTTTTTGTGCATGAATGTCATATGACTAAGGCATATAAGATAAATCAACACTATTGATTACCTAATTAAATATTTTTATGTGTCTATAAATATAATTTGATTCAATCTTTCATAATGATTTATTACATAATACACATGTTTACAAAATGATTCAACATCCAAAAATTAGTACGATGCCAAATGTATAAGTATTTATAGTAAAATCATCATCCAAAAGCTAGTTTTTATTAATTATATTTCATCATCAAACAATTTTTATTGATGCCTCACTACTATTATTAACTTAATAAAAATCCTCTACTTTCAAATTTAAAGATGGATCCAAAAGCCATAATAATGCATTTAAAATGATTTCCAATTTACACTTAGGCATAAATATTCTATTTTACGATGGGATAAATGACTAAATAAAAGTTAACACTTCTAATATTTCCTAACTAATCATAAGATGAAAAACCATTTCAAGATATATTAGAGTGACATGAAATCCCATCTCCCAAAAATATCCAAAGATATATATCAATTTCTCTAAAATTCACTTATCCTTTCTACCAAAAAAGGTGTAGAAAATAATAAAGTTCATTATTCTAAAAGTTTGTAAATCATGCTTACACCCTAAGTAAACAACTAATTGTTTCCTTAATGATGTGGTTCTCATTTATTTAATGAGATAATGGTACTAGTACAAGATATATATTCTTTTGATTAATAAAAATTAATATGTAGACTATAATATAGATTCCAAATAAATTTTCAAGATACTATAAGTAGAATGTGATTTCTCAAAACATAAGTTCGAGATAAAGTGAAATCAGCTAATTATAGAAGAAGAGATGTGACCTAGGTGTGTAGAGTGACTTTATAGACTAGAAATGACATGGAGATGCTTTATTTATGGAACTATAATGCAAAGTGAGTTAGTATGGAACTCTACATCCTTAATTCCTACAATGTGGTACAATATGATCTTGAGTTGTATGGTTTCAAATAGGGATGCACTAGCACTCTTTAACTTGTTGTGAAGTTAAGAAAATATGTGATGACATTAACATTGTAAATCTATGTTTCACACATATTTAAAACCTTTTACATGATGCAAGATACCCTCAATCCCTAACTATAAATAAGAGACCATGCAATTAGATAAGTATTTGGATTGAAAAGGCCTTGTGCCACCTATGTCAACACCTCTCTAAAACACATGTAGTTCTTCATGTAGTATATGATATGATATATATACAAATACTTTGAAAACATTATCCTTTGATAATGAGATATGATTGTTTTGCTTGACTTTGAAGGTATATATATTAAGAAGAACTTATAGAAATATATGGGTGCACCTTGTCGATTAAGGGAAAGATTACATAGACATAGAGGCACACATAACACTCACAAAATGTCTTTATGCCATAGAGCCAAAAACTATCCAAATACTTAGCCAATATATCTTGAAGTAAAAATCACCATATACACTATAATTATCATACAAACTATACTTTTCAAGATAGTAATCAAATAAACATAAAATACACTAGCATTATAGCAATGGATAGTTTAGTAAAACTATAAGTTTCTATGTAATATCCAAATAGATGTGTGTGTACTATTTTGTGTGAACATATGCATATAAAAATATTGATAAACAAGAATTTACCTTAGAATGTTTTTTTTTTTGGTATTATCTTCATTTACTGGAATTTATTGAAGTTATTAAAGAGAAAAAATTAAATTAAATTCAAAGAGAGAGGGAGAGAAGCGTTATCTCTTGAGTAAAATTTTACGAAGATTATGATGTAGTATATATTTCAAACCTATATAAACATGTATAGGGAAGATAATATTCATATATAATTCCATAATTGAAAAAATGTTAAAATATTGAAAAGATAATATGTGAACTAATAGAGATAGTTGTACTAAAATTAGTAGAACGCACAAGGAAGATAAAGTCCATAGATATTCCATAATTAAAAATATTGAAAATATTGAAAAGATAACATGAGAACAAATAAACCTATTTGTACTTAAATTAGTAAGAATACCCCACATAAACTAATGAATATTGTGTGGTAATCCAATTTTTGTGTATTTTTTCATGTCTCAAATTATGCCTTAATAATAATATAAGATTTTGTTTTGTATGGGGTGATTCAGAATCTGAGTATTTTTTCATCTCTTAAACATTTCCTTGCATCATTAACATTTCATAAATTCAATCAATTAAATTTTAAGTTATGTCAAAATTTTGTAAATAGATAAATATATGGATTAAATAATCATACATATATAAATATATAGACATAAAAACATAAATCAACACACAAAACAAACTTAAACATCCATTTACTTCAATAAGAAAACTTAAATCATTGTTTTGAGGGGTTACAAGAAGTCTGAAATTTAAAAGCACAGAGGAGATAATACATGTAGAAGTTGAAAAAATAATTCGAGAATATAATTAATAAAACATTTGAGATGTATGTGGTATTTGTGAACTTAAAATTGAAGATCTTATAACAATAACAATCTAACATTACCATGATATATATAACAATGTATCTTAATAAAATATTAGTGGGTGAAAGTCTTCAAACCGCAACTAAAAATACACTACAAATAATATTCTTGACTTTAGTTAACTAAGGCTGATGGAATTGCAACTATTTACACCACTAAATAATCAAAAATGTACAAGTTTCTCAATTAAAGGAAAAATCTCCACTTAAGACCCCAATTTTGTAACCTATCTTCATACATGTAACCATTAGTAAAAACTATCTTCACATTCATACCATTCATCTTACTTGTGTATATTAGATTTGTAGTCAATCATAAAATATGCAAACCAAAATGAGAGTTTTAATCCTTCCATAATTGAAACTTAACCTGAATCTCCCATGACATGTGATCTTATCTCCTAAGAATAATTTACCTTCTTTAGTATTTTCATACTCACATAACTCCCTATAATGAGTCATACAAAAAGAGGCATTCAAGTCAATGAATCATGCACTAATATCACATGCATATGAGATAGAAACTTCTAAAAAAATATGCTTGAGTATTCACTAGAGGATTACATTTCTAAATATCCAATATTGTTAGATGAATCACACTTTTCTTCCCTTTTAGATCTACAATCTTTCTTGAAGTTTCCTTTATATGACAACTCTAACGTTTGCTTCTATCTTTTTTGTAGTCTTGATTTATTTTTGGAATTTGACTTTTCTTGTCTTTTCTTATTTTTCTATAGGGTATGACCTCTCATAAATAAGGAATGTATTTTTTATTGATACTTTTCAAAGTTTTTTCATTTTATTTATGTCAACAATAAAGTGGCAATGATGCAATAATACAACTTATGAGACCATAACTTTTGATCCTGACCGTTGGATCATCTTGAAATTTTACAAGGTGGTGTATATACATTAGTACTATGTCTCGGTTCAACATTATTCGAAAGGTTATGGCCATTGTGGCACATTTTTGGCCCGATTCTTTCATCTAGGGGCCTAAAATCGTCTCAATGTTTTTTTCACTTTTGACTAGGTCTTAAAAGCTTATTAACTTTTTTGTGCTTGTTAGAATAAATAAAAATATTTCATGAGCCTTAATTTATGAAGTAAATTTGGAAATTTTGGGGCCCATCAAAGTTGTTTTGCTTTAGTAGATTTTTTTGGCATTTTAGGTTTTTAGAGTAAACGTGAAATAAAAAAGAGGATCAGAATGATGTATAAGTTTATTGTGGATTATAGAATGATAAGAAAGATATTTTGAAACTTTATGTGTGTTTTGGAGGTATTTCAACCTCTTGCAGCTAGATCCACATCAATTGGTATCAAAGCAGGATTTTGATCTTGCGGGAAAAGTTAAGGTAACATATTAAATTTTTCTATGTAATTTATTGCCTCTATTTTATATAAGCATGGATAGACGTGGGAGAGGAGGCTATTCCTGATGAATAGGAATATACAGGAGCTAGAGAGACACGTTTTTGAACTCACATGAGAAATAACCTACCTTAGAAGGAGACATAGAAATGGGGATGCACCGGATAGTGATGTTGAAGAAGTACCTTCATTAATGAATGAAGGAGGAGATGAAGAAGAAAATGAGAGAGATGAAGAAACCTTCAATGAGAGACCATTTGAGGAGACAATGATCTAGGATTTAGAGGGAAAGCATGATGGCAACAAGATTAATGTTGAATATTATGGTGGAGGGTGATGACCAGAGGAGTTGATTGACTAGTTGAATCACATAGAAAAATTATTTGAGGGGAAAATCCTTTCGAGGAGGATAAGAAGGTTAAGTGTGCATGCACTAAGTTTTCCGTACATGCATTGATCTGATGGGATCACTTGTAAAATGAAATACAAAGGAATGGAAAGGTAAAGATTGAAACCTGGAATAAAATGATAAATAAGCTTAAAGAAAATTTTCTTCCGTGGGTTATACTAAGACACTCTTTCAAAGTTTTAAAACCTAAGACAAAAGGATATTAGCATTGAGGAGTATATCGATGAATTTTACAAGTTGTCAATTAGGTGGAATAAGGAGAGTATGAAGAACATAAGGCTACAAGGTATATAAATGGGTTGAGTTATACCATACAAGATGAGCTGAGTATGCTTCGGATCCATAGCCTAGATGATGCTTACCAACTAACATTAAAATAATAAGAAAAGAACTAGAGGAATAAGTTTAGAAGAGGTGTGAAGAGAGGGCCATCATCATCTCCAATGAGAGGAAGAGGTATATTTGAATCTAGAAAAGGTTAATCCTCTAGTGCGGTAAGGGCATGAAGATTCTTTTCAAATCCATGATAAGTACCAAAGAGGTAGGGAGTTTCGGAGGGGATGAGATTCTAATGGAGGTTGGGGATGGAATAGCCCCCAAAGGCAATATACATGTTATAGATGTGGTTAAGAGGGGCACAAAATTCCTGAGTGTCCACACTATCCTACACAAGATAGATGGCAAGGAGAACAACCATAAGAAAATCAAGTTCAAGTCAAGAGGAAGAGAAAATGGAGGTTATCAGTAGACTTGGGTGAAATCCTCATGTTAAGGAGGATGATTATTGCCCCAAGGAAGGAGAAAGAATAGGATCTTGCTGGTGTTGATTCGTGGTTGTGGATAAATATATTTTGAACAAGATGCACCTCCGGAGGAAAGGTATGTAAAATTATTATTGATGGTGGTAGTTGTGAAAATATGGCTTCAACTATGAAGGTTGACAAACTCAATCAAATGTGAGAAGCACCCATCTACCTATCGTATATCATAGTTCAAGAAAGGGAATGAGGTAACGATAGATAAAATATGCCTTATAAAGTTTTCGATTAGGAATAATTACAAGGATGCATGCCATATAATGTTGGGGAGGCCTTAACAATATGATAGATAGGTTACATATAATGGAGGGAAAAATACATACACTTTTTGGAAGGATGGTGTAAAGGTGGTATTATTACCCTTCAAGGAACAAAAGAAAATGGAAGAAGTTGGGTGGTGTTATGCATTGATGACTAAGAAGGTGGAAATAGAAGACTTTAATATACCCATTGCTGCAGAAAAGGTACTAAAAGAATATAAATATGTCATACCTAATGAGATACCAAATGGGTTACCATATGAAGTGGGATATACAACAATATATTGATTTCATCCTGGATCGACACTTCCAAACCAGGAAGCTTATCATATGAGTTAGACATAGAGTGAAGAGTTGAGCAGACAAGTGATGATCTAATATAGAAAGGGTTAGTGAGAGAAAGAATGAGTCCATGTGCAAGTCTAGCACTATTGACTCCCAAAAAATATGGATACTAGAGAATGTGTGTAGAAAACATGGCCATAAATAAGATCACAATTAAGTATTAGTATCTAATTCCAAGATTGGATGATATGTTGGATGTGCTCGTGGGATCCCGATATTTTAGTAAGATTGACGTGGAGTGGGTACCGCGATCCAAATATGGATTGTAAAAGTGGATGGTGATGCCATTTGGGTTGCCTAATACACCCGATACATTCATGAGGCTGATGAAAAAGTACTCAAAGAATACAATGGTAAGTTTGTGGTTGTCTATTTTTATGATATTTTGATATTCAAGAAGACGGTGGAAGAACACTTATTACATATGAAATTGGTGTTAGAATTGTTGCGTAAATAAGACTCTTCTCGAAGAAATCTACACTTCTTTAAGTTATCATATAGACTCTCTTTAACACAAAGCAAGGGAATGATTCTATTTTTTTTTTTGGTCGATGATTCTCTAAGATGAAACATTTCATTGCTTATCAAACAATTAATGATACTTCCGAGTTGTAGATTTTTTTTTTTTTTTTTTTCGTATGGTTAGATTGCGTGGAGTTCAAGAACGATTAGTTAAGATCGGTACACAAAGTTTTTGAGTCACTTTTGGAAGACTTTGTCGAGGAAAATGGGGACACAACCACCGTTCAGTAGTGCATATCACCCCCAGACCGATGGGCAGACATAATTAGTGACCAAAATATTAGGAAATCTCCTATGTTTCATAGTTGGAGAAAAGTTAAAACATTGGGACTTAGCTTTACCACAAGCTGAGTTCGCTATAATAGCTCAGTAAACAAGTTAACAGGGAGGTCTCCATTCCAAATTTAATATGGTAGGAATCCTAAGGGTTTCCTAGATCTGATTGTGCTACCCAGTGAAGATAAAACTAGTGATGATGCAAAATCATTTGCAGAACACATTCTATAATTGCATGATGAAGTGAGGGCAAAGCTGAAATTGAGTGATCCACAATATAAAGAAAATGCAAATGCCATAGAGAAGAGTAAGTGTATTCAAAAAGGAGATATGTTGATGGTTCATCTTAGAAAGGACAAGTTTCCAAAAGTGAAATATAATAAACTAAAGTATAAGAAGATCGGGCGTGTAGAATTCTAAAGAAAATGAGTGATAATGCCTCCAAGGTGGAGCTACCTGACAAATTTGCTATCTCACTAGTTTTTAATGTTTCTGACTTATATAAGTTTCCAGGTCATGATGAAAATGTTATGGAGGAGGAATAAATAAATTGGGAGCAGCAGATGCCGAAGAAGAAAAAGGAAAGGGTAATGCGTGTCTTGGACCAAAAGACAGTCACTACTAAACATGGGAGTTACAACAGATATTTGGTACAATGGGAAGGTTTGCAAAGCAAAGAAGAAAATACTTGGATTCCTGAGTGGGAATTGAAGAAGATTGACAATGCAAAATTAGATGAATTCCATCAACTGAATTCATAGGAGATGAATTCTTTTCAACCAGGGGAGAATGATGTGGCAAAAGCATAACTGTGGAGACCATAACTATTGATCCAACTCGCTGGATCGTCTTGAAATTTAAGAGGGTGGTAGATATACATTAGTAACATGTTGGGGTCAACTCTACGTGCAAGGTTCAGGCCATTTTGGCACATTTTCGGCCCGTATTCCTTCATCTATGGCTTAAAATTGGCTCCAACATTTTTTTTTTGCTTTTGACTAGATCTTAGAAGTTTACTAACTTTTGTTGAACTTGTTAGAATAAGTCAAAATTTTGTGTGAGCCTTAATTTATGAAGGTATATTTGGCACGCAAATTTCATTGCCCATATGAGTTGTTTTTAGTAAGAGGTATGTTTTTGGCATTTTAGGGTTTTTAAAGTAAACGTGAAATACAAGAAGGCTTGTAATGATGTAAAAATTTAGTGTGGATCCCAAAATGATAAGAAAGCTATTTTGAAACTTCTTCTTTTTATTTGCAAAGTTGTTTATGTGTGTTTTGGAGCTATTTCAACGTCCTGCAGTTGGATCCACATCAGGTGACATCTTCAACTATTAATGTTGTTATAGTACTATCAATAGCCAAAACTAATAAATATAGAAAATGATAAATGGAACATACAATGTGCATGAGGTAAAAAGTCACAAATGAGAGGGAGAAAATTAAATTTGAATGACATAAAGAACTCATACAAACATGAACTCAATTTATGTCAATAATCAATAAAAACATAAAATACACTAGCACCATATCAATCAATAGTTTTTTAAAACTATAATTGTCTATGTAATGTTCACTTCGCTTTTGTCTACTATTGTGTGTGTGCATGTGTATATATACATATTGATAAACAAGCAATTTACCTTAGAATATCTTTTTTAGTTGTCTTTGTTTATTGAAATTTCTTGAAGTTATAAAGAAAAAAATGATATGAAACTCATAGTAAGAGAGGAGTCACCCATATCCGGGGTTGTGAAGATTGTGTCGTTAGTATCTATTGTAAACCTATTGAAACGTGTACAAGGAAGATATAGTCCAATATAATTCCATAATTAAAGAACTGTTGAGATATTGAATAATTTATGTGGGATTGAATAGACCTAGTTGTACTTAAATTAGTAGCATGTACAATGAAGATATTGTCCATAGATAATTGCATAATTTAAAAAAAAACAAAACGAAATATTAAAAAAATTGTATGAGAACAAATAGAGCTAGTTATACTTAAATTAGTAAGGATGTCCCACATAAACTAATGACATGTATGTGGTAATTCAAATTTTGAGTATGTTTTCATCTCTTAAAGTATGTCTTAATAAGAATAGTGGTTTGTATGGGGTGATTCATGTCTTCATCTCTTAAAAATATTCTTGCATCATTTGTTCAATTGAAAAGTTATAATAAATAATTTTTTTGTAAATTTATAGACAAATACATGAATTAAACAATCAGATATATACATAGAAACAAACATATACATATACACATACATATGCCCACATACGCATATATATCCACACACAAAACAAACTTAAATCTCCGTTTTGACTCTGTAGTAAGTCCAAAATTATAAAGCTCGAAGGAGATAATACATGGAGGAGTTGACAGAATAATATGAATAAATTGAGAATATAAAAATCATTTGAACTGTGGTGGTATTTGTGAACTTAAACTTGAAGAACTACTAACAATAACAGTCTAACGTTATCATGATATATAACAATGGTTTCTTGATAAACTATTCTAAAGGGAGAAACTTCTTTAAACTGCCACTAAAAAGACTACCGATAAAATTATTTGGGAATAATTAGTCATAATTATTTACGGACATGACTAGCAACCAGTTTGCAAGGAAAGAAACGCGAGTATCGCTCGGAGTGATTATCTTTCCGTTCCCTATAACTTTGAGAAACCCCACCAGAATCTCCTGTACTTCTTTACGTTTCCAATGATCATTCTTTATAAATCTGGCAAAACTAGTAAAATTTGGTTCTGGCCAATGTCGCTCTCATTTTAATTATAGGTTTCAAGAACTAAAAAGAGTCTCCTTTGCATGTAGCAACATGCAAGGCCGTCTCAAAAGATATTTGTTAAAAGCAACCTATTGACAAAAATCAATTTCAATTGATGGAAAATCCACGTCGTTTCTTTGCTTTTTCCCATTTTACCAAAAAATAAATAAAAATTTCCCAACCCAGTTTTCATTACCATTACATACCTGGTTATCATCTTTGGAATTGTGATAACTACCAAATAAAATGAAAAACTACAAATTTCAAACATAATACTCAAAAACATGCGAATACGAAAAGGGTCTTTCTACTTATATTGATTTTATAAATAATGTTATAAATAAAGTCAAAAATACTTATAAAATGATATTTTAAAATCTATTTATCATATTTTAAAATTTGTTTTCTATTCCTTCTCCAACATAAAAGATGTTAATGAGATCATGATCCAGCTTTAACCTAAAGTTGAAATTCGGAGATAAATGAAGCCAACTTTGAAAAGAGATCGATGGTATATATAGAGTTGAGCATAATAATATATAGAGCTGAGCTAATTATAGAAGAAGAGATGTGATCTAGGAGAGTAGAGCAACTTTGTAGACTGGGAATGACATTGTGATGTTTTATTTATGGAACTGTAGCACAAAGTTAGTTGGTACGGAACTAGTTGGTACGAACCTGTACATCCTATCCTACATTGTCGCAGTACCTGGTCTTGAACTATATGGATTGAAATAGGGATGCACTTCACTCTTTAACTTTTGGTGAAGGTTAAAAACTATGGGATGACTGAATATTGTAAATGTATGTGTCACACATATGTGAAACCTTCTACATGATGTAGAGATACCCTTAATCCCTAATTATTGGTAGGAGACAGGCTTTAAACAGTTAGTATTTGGATTAAAAAGGTCTCATGTCACCTATGTCAACACCACTCTAAACCACATATAGTTCTTCACTTAGCATGTGATATCTATATAGATACAACTACTTGGAAGGTAGATAAAATGAGAAGCACTTATATACATATATGGGTGAACCTAGTTCATTAAGGGAAAGATTACATAGACATGGAGGTGCACATAACACTTGAGAGTTGTGTTTATGCCATAGAGCCGTAACTAATTTACTTTCAGTTCAAAAGGGCAGCATGCCAAGAGCACGCACATGGCCATGCAACAGGCACTAGTGTTTGGAAGTACATTTGGAGGAGTTTTTATAGGTGTGTTGACAAGATAGAGTAATGGCGCGCAAACCATCGAAGTAATCCAAAGAGGGTGCTGCGACAATACAAACTTAAAATACACTAACACTATAGCAATCAATAGTTTGGTAATGTTGTTTAAGTTTCTATGTAATGTCCATTTTGATGTGTGTGCACATGTGCATATAAAAATATTGATAAAGAAGCATTTACATTAAAATATTTTGTTCAACATAAACTAATGACTTGTATGTGGTACTTCCAATTTTGAGTATGTTTTCATGTCTTAAAGTATGTCTTAATAACAATATAAGCTAGTGTTTTGTATGGTGTGATTTTGAATTTGAACATGTGTTCATCTCTTAAAATTCAAATAATTAGTTTTTACATTATCCTATTGAAAATACTTATAACTATATAAGTAAATACATGAATTAAATCACAATCACATACATACACATACACACATATATCCACGGAAAAAAAAAAACTTAAACCTCCATTTACATATACAAGCTAACTAATTAAATCTCCGTTTTGAGATGCTACAATAAGTCCGAAATTATAGACCTCGAAAGATTGAACTTAAACTTGAAAACTTCATTATTTGAGAATACAAAAATATTTGGTATTTGTGAACGCCAGATCCTGCCATACAGATCGAAATTAAACTTGAAGAACTTCTAAACATTACCGTGATATATATACCAATGGTATCTTAATAAACTAATCGAGGGTAAAACTCTTTTAACTGCCACTAAAAAAGACGCTAGAGATAAAATTATTTGACCTTAATTAATTAAGGCCTCCGATGGAATTGCAACTGTTTGGACCACCAAGTGAATGCCGGCGTTATCATCTTACATTGTTCCTCATAGGCATTTATCCAAATATGGTATATACGATTCTGATCGGCAGGTGGAAGAGTCTCCAGCACACCGATGAATTCTTTCTCAAGATCTTCAAGTTTGGTATCAACACAATAATTAAATGCGGACATGACTGGTAACCAGTTTGTAAGAAAAGAAACACGAGTACCTCTCGGAGCAATTATCTTTCCGTTCCCTATAGCTTTGAGAAACCCCTCCAGAATCCTCTGTACTTCTTTACGTCTAGACCGGCACCGACTCCTATAAATCTCACAAGCTCCGTATCTTGACAAAACGTCTTGAGAGCTGCTTCAAATGTCCTCCCGTCGTCACATCGTTCAATCTGGTGAAATAGCCACAACAGAGCAGAGTAAGCTGCCTCCGAATAATCACCTTGACTGTGAGACCTAAAATATAATTTCAAGCTTTGAATGTTTGTATTAAATTCTGCCACAAGCAGGCGCCCGCACAAATCTGCACAACCAGGAGATTCCATTTCCTTGAAGCTGGACATGTATTTTTCCACCGACTCTCGAATATTATCAGCGCCGTGATCTCCTTTGGAAATGCGAGACAACATTGCTTTGATGTTTTGTTCCACCAGAGATAAATACTGTTTTTCGTCTTGCTTATCAAGCCTGGCTGCCAGATCTGGAAAACATTCAACTTCAAGGACGATAACAGATTACTAATTTGGCATTCCTGCTCAGAAGTCCAACGAACTGCTTCCAAATATCGCATGCATTCGTCGATGCAGTCGTCGTCCAGCCATTCGGAAGCAATTGACAGAATTGCCAGGCATTCATCGACATTGCAGAAGGAAAACGTTTCCCGATTCCGAGAGAAGAATGCATCAAATCAATGCATTTTAGACGGTATTCTAAATCATGATGAACAGTGGTTACCTCTATTTCAACCCGCTTTTATTACTAGACAAGCGCTTGCAAAGCATACCTTTGAAAACCTCGTCTTTCCCATTTTCTTTCCCATTTTCTCCCACCAATCTCAGTTTCACGTCGGCACTGCCGAATCGAAGCTCTTTTGTTGCCATCGAAAACTGGTAAAATTTCGTTGTCACCATCGCCTCTCCCATTTAGGTATTTATACAGTTCGAGAACCAAAAACAGTTTCCTTTGCATGCGGCAACATGCAAGGCCATCTCAAAATATATTTGTTAAAAGCATCCTATCGACAAAAATCACTTTCAATTGATGGAAAATCCACGTATGTTATTTGTTTTAGAGGTATATATATTACTTTTGTAGTAGATGGTGATTAGGGGTGTGATTGATTTCGTAAGTGTATCTTAATGTGAAGGTTGTTTCTACTTTTCAAACTTGTTAACCCTTTTTAATAGTTAATTTATGTTGAAGTTGATGTTGTATGTATTTTATTCGGGTTTATTGTGTTAGTTGTGCATCGGTTGTTCGGTTGGTGTTTTGTTGGGAAATTATTTATTGTACAGTTGATAATGTGTGTGATTGATAGTTGTAGTGTAGGAATTGAGTTGAAACATTAGATTGAAATTTTGTATGTGTACATTTTTTTCTGTTACAACTTTGTACATTTAAAGTTTCATATCATATTTCACAATATCTAATAAAAGTAGATCTGTGTGCACACAATGAGACATGTATACATTTGCATTTTTTATATCATGTATAGTAGCCTTTAGTGGGCTTTTTTAGCTTGAGTAAACATGATTACATTTGATACCCCTTGAGCAGCAATTTCGCTTTGGATAGAATAAGTGTTTAGTATAGTAGTAGCGGGGGTGCTATCAAAGCAGAGGCTATCTTTTACGATACGCTGAGTGACAGTAGTCTTGCTTCCTCCTTCCTTCTTGCTCGAAGTGTTGCTACGTTCACCATTTTTGAGTATCGTTCGAATGAAAAAGCAGGTGAAATACGCAGATTTGCAAGCGAGGGAACTCTGGAGAAAGCTGTGAATGTAAGACCCTGCCTTTCAGTGGTTCCAATGTCGACGGTTGCTCTCTGTAAAGTAAGTCCCTGTGACTTGTGGATAGTTAATCCCCAGGCCATTTTAATTGGCAATTGTCTTCGATTCCCTCTCGAAATAGGGGGTATGGGAATATGTAACGGGTTGCTAGGATCCCAACATGGGCCATTGTATCTATCAAATTTGACAACAACAAATAAAGGTAATGCTGGTGGTTGCATTGATGTGTCGTAGACAATGTCGGTGATAGTTCCTGTGGCCCCATTCACGAGGCCTGCGTCAACCCATAGATTTGCAATAAGCATGATTTTTTGTTGTTTGCACAGCAGAACTTTGTGTTCCAACTGATCATCATCAGGATCTCCTGGTCCGGTTCGCCTGTTACTTTCAGCAATGGATTGGGCGATCGGAACGTTCAATGCCTTCAACATTTGTAGGTTGTGGGAGTCGACTTGATCATTTTTTGCAAACAAATGTGGTGCATCCTTAAAAATTTTGAGCTCTTGCTGAGTTAGGTATGTGTCTGTGCGAGACATTAAGATTTCCCAATCCTCAATTAGAGGGGTTGAATCTCGCATGTGGAGCAGTAAATTTCGGAATGAAACTTGTGCATTGGTTGTTCCTTGTTGCCGAAATATTGTTTGCAATGTAATGGAAGTCTCAAATCCCTTCCAAAGGGTTGCTCCGTAGGAATTACTTGCATAAAGAGGACTGTCCAAAACCGGCGGTAATTGGCCGAGGTCGCCGAGGAGGATGACTGATCTGTTTCCAAATTCAGATGTTCTCGAGTGTGGGAAAGCTTCAGGAGCCTACTGTCAATTTTGGTTAGTAACTTTGGGCCGATGAAACTCATTTCATCAATAAGAACATATTCTATATGTTTCAGTGACTCTTGAAAAGACGATAATGCAGTACCTTCAAGGGGTTTGAGTTCTTTGATTGGAATTCGCAGGGCTGCGTGGATTGTGGATGCAGAGATGTTGAATGCTGAAACACCGTAGGGGCGAGCACAAGTAGAGGTGAGGGATATGTGGTTGGTGATGTGAATAAATTGCGGATTTTATTTATCAGAAATGATTTTCCTGTGCCAGCCGTTCCTTGAATTATGAATCTTAGTGGAGGTAGAAGGGTTTTGTTTGCTGAATGGTGTAGTATGGTATCAAGAGCTATTTGTTGTTCTGGAGACAAAGGAAGTGTGGAAGATGGTGGTGTGGCCTGTATGTTGTTGTTAAGTATGTCTGCCTTCTCTCTTTCAATGAATGATGAACCAGTTATCTGTAATTCATGCGGAACGTCATGTATGTTCCAATTATGTTGTACGTCGAAATCTCGTTTCCCCAACATGTCAAGACTGTCTAGACCCGTGTTGTTTCCCGGGTGAAGTTGTGCAAAGACCTGCCATTCTTGCAATGGTTCGTGTTGAATACTGCATTCGGCTCGAGTCCAACTAATATCCGTAACAGTCCCGTGTCTCTGCGGTTGGCGTAAAACATGCCACGGCCTCGTCAGTAGTTGTGCTTGAACATGTCCCAAGTGCCGTTGATGTCATGTGGGGTTGCTCCAAATTCTCGATGCAATATTTTTCGAAAGGCTTGTATAAAAGGAGTTCGACCAACAGTAAAAGGTCATACGACGTTGAATCCTCGAAATGGGACATCCACAAATCTCGGGTGGACCCGAACAATGCGTGTATCGTCGCTTTTTCCATTTATCACCTTTACGATTCTTGTTGTAGCTCCAATCTCGAGCAACTTGAATAAGTGGTAGGTGTTCCATGATTGTTGGACGAACTTTATATGCATCCAAGAAAGCGGATGTTTGTTCTGCATCAGCGTCACTTTCAACGACACGTCTCAAATTTTTTTCCAACATTTAATGATACAAATGGACGACTGCACATAACAAGTGGCATTTTTGCAACATGTGGCATGTTTCTTGTGCGCTTATGTCATGTTCGACAACGCTTTTCGTGAGCATTTTACGGATCGCGATATGTGCTTTGGAGAATCAGATCTGCGTCTCTTGAAAATCTGGATAACATTTGGTGATATGTTTCTGAGCGTTGCTCGGCTTTTGAAGCATATTTTGCAATATACTTAAGAACGGCATGGCGGGAAAGTACCGGTTGGCAATCGACATTTGCTCTCCATATGTATATCATAGTTCGATTGTGGATGTTCAATCTGTCATCATTTCTGGAAGGGAGGTACTTAATTTTCCCATCACTTTCAATGTGCAAGGAAGAAGTAGGTTGCGTGGGCTGTGGGGCGTCAGATCTGTGATGGAGCTGTGATTGCTTTCTACGTAGGCATGTCTGTTCTGAACATTTTGTGTGGCGCTGAACTCGATTAAGCAGTTCTTCAAGGTCTGAATTTGGGGAGGAGGATAGAATTTTTGTTGTATCTAAAGAAGCAAGGGTCATCTAGAGTGACTCGCGAACAAAATCCAAGCGGTTGCATGCTTGGTCGAGGGTTCCAGGCAGACACAAACTTATCAAAGTATTGTTTTGTGGCCTCAATAACTGTTGTATCCTCCCAATCCATTTCTCAACTTTGGGTGCATTCTCGAGCCACAATAAACCGTGGACATGTGCGGAGCCTCTATGTTGCCATTCATACCTGCGAGACAAGGGATCATAAATATTAGCTATGTAGTTTGGAATTAACTTTGAAATAAGTAGATTTGATTACCTGTACCAAAAGTCTACTGCTCCAAGTTCCTTTTGCAATATTTCTTCGCGAAATATTGTGAATCTGTGATGTAGGTATGCTGATACTCGATGAGGGTTAGAGACAATGTTAAGTGTTCTCCAACGTTGTGCAGCTCGAGGATCTGTTGGGCATTCACCTGACATAATATTGTGGAGATCTGGCCATTTAGTGTCTGCGGCACTTAGAGTAAAGAATAAGGTTGGTGTTCCCAATTGTTCCACCATATCTGAAAGCTCGCTTCTACTTTTTGCCCAGAATGAACGGGTCCCTCGAAGGCTCGATCCAAACCGCATTAAGTTGTCTGGGAGGTTGTCTTTGGGGCATTCCAGTAGTTGTCTTCGTAGGTCTCTAATTGTCGGAGGGATTCCAGATTCGAGGTTTTGTTTCATAAAGACTGCTGCTGTGGACTGGCTTCTGTGTCGCATTATGAGGTTTAGAAGGAAGTAACGAAATCTTGGGTGGGAACCGAAGCGCCCATCATGGTAACGCATCAAATGAAGTGCGTATTCATGCATTGCAACTTCTTTTATGCGGGGTTGTTGCCACATTGCTTTTCCTGTCGGAAATAAAGTTGGGAAAGCCATTGAGAACAGGCCCTCCGTATTGTATTCATTTATTGGCGAGAGGCCAAGCTCTGGCCATGGCATGGTAAATGGAGTGTTACCATCGTGGTTGAGCAGGAACTGTTCGATTTCCTCTTCTTTTGTTCCTGCATTGTGAGGTGTTGGCACGAAAGACGATGAGTGTTCATACGTTTCATCAAAGTGAGTGGGAGCATCATTACCATGAGCTGTAGAGGCACTTTGCATTTGGGGCAGTTCCAATGCGGCTGTGTTAAGAGAGGAGGAAACATTTGATGACTCTGATGGTAGAGAGGAAAGTGCGTCATCGTCAATTAAGACATCTTTGTAATAGGGATCGTGTTGGATTTTATATTGCAACGCTGCCCAAACACGAGATCTACTGACGTAGAAATCATAATTTTTTAAATTAGATCCTTCCCTTTGTATGAGAATTATGTCCAAATCTCCGAGGCGGTGGGGAAGGGTCTTTGCTATTGAAGTAATGTTTTGTGGGAAGCTTATGGTGTGTCCTGAGTATTTGTATTGCCCGCCACGTACTTGGGCGACTTGCAGGAATGGATTAACTCGTGCGATAAGCATCTCCTCGATTTGGGTTAAAGATGCAAGAACGGTAGCCTGATTTCCAGGGTCCATGTTGTTCCATGAAGAGAAGCGGTGGCCTTGTTTTTCAGTTTTGCATCTGTTACAGGATGGAAAGCCTTCAAAGGAAATTGTTTTAATTCCAGGTAATTTTCCAAACAGATTGAGCAAGTTTGTATGTTCGCCAACAAATCTATTCTTTTGCGAAACCGACGTTGGGATTCTAAATTCAGCGAACAGGGTGGGGATATGGGAATTGTCTGTGTATTGGAAGGGGTGGGGTGTTCTGTTTCAGTCCTTTGTGGATTGCAAGGTGGAAAGCAGTCTAAAGGAGAGGATAAACAGGTTGTATTAGTGTGATGAACTGAAGAGAGGTCAGTACTTGAGACAGTTTCATGTGGCATCCCATACATTTGGGGGAAAGTGACAGTTGTTAGCAAAGATGGGTTCGTACGGAAGGAAGTGGTATGCTCTTGAAAGTTTTCTTCCATTGGTTTGAAATTCTTCAGTAGTTGTATTTGATGGCAAGATTGGAATGTCAGGGGATCGTGGGTTGTTGGTCGTTGTAAGTTGAAAGATATTAGAGAATTTCGTTGTTCTTTGCTCTAATTTACGACGTCGTTGCTCAGCAGTTATGTGTACTTTATTTTTTGCGTAATTCTCTCTTCGTTGGGCTCGTTTTGCAGGAGTCGACATGATTGTGAAGTCACAAGATTATGGTGTACCACCTGTTGGATAAAGATCATTTTGGGTTAGCCAGGAACGATACATAGTTTGATGACAAACAAATGCTGAAATAAGTGAAAATGTAAAACTAAATTCAATTGTAATTCATGTGGAGTTCCAATGGGAAATACGCACAAGAGGTAACAATTTGAGTTTTGAGAAGCTACTTTTTTTATTAAGGAAAAGAGTATTACATATGTAGAAACATACAATGTGTTCACATACTACAGAAGGATGTAAATACGTACATAACAAAATTGCCTTTTGTATATTCATTTTCTTAAAAGTACTAACAATCCACATAATAGAAGGAGACAATAGTATGTCAGTGTATAAGGGAATTCAACAGTTTTCTTTTGAAGCAGGGAAAAAAGTGAAACATAGATATGAAATAAGAAACATAGCAGTGATAGTTCAAAGTATAGAATGGGATGAGCGAGGGTGTAATGTTTGAAGGGACGGGTGGGTTGGAAATCCTTGCGTAAAGGTTATGGAGGAGTTGCAGTGTTTTCCGCTTTCTTTGAATTGAGGATGACACATTTCAATCTGTTGTTTCCGCAATATGTCTCTTTTTTCAGTGAAAGTGTGAAGCAGTATTCGTTGCCGATGATATTACTTATAATTTCACTAGTTGCATCTTCGTCTATAGACAATATATGGAGGTCGCTAGCTGCAACACCCATGATTAACTCAGTTGTCTCATCAAAAGCAGTAACTGATTGAAGTTCTCCTGTTTGGTCCTTTAGATCGATTCTGAGTGCATATCTATAATCGTAGTTTTGAACTTGTCTGTTGCAACTCGAACATAACCATGAACCATTACCATTCTCTCTCACCTTCTTCCTGCATTGTTTTTCACCTTTTTGAAGAGGACATGCCTTGTAAAAAAATTTGTCCATGCTGATATTCGTGATTTCTGCAGTAACCATGGCCCATTCATTTCTCTCAGTGTTCCCCATATTTAGTACCTCCAAAATCGTCGTTACAGAGGTTAGGCTTTTTGGAGGGCCCAGAAATTGGCTTGTGATAGACGGCGCCGGAAGCAAGTAGTCATCAGAATCAACCCAGCCATGAAGTGTATTTGTTTCTGAAATTTGAGGGTTGACGTAACATTTGGTTCTTGAAACAGTGTCCACTGAGCTTCCATTGAAACTGGAGACGCGAGCAGCTTTCAAGGCGAGGACCGGAAGAGGCGGTATAGAAAGCATGTCTTCAAGTTCGTTGCTTATATCATCTAAGTGTTGTCCCCATAATGTGACACTTACACTGAAACCCGACATGTCCTTTAATTGCAGTGTTCTTCTCTTTGTTTCAGACTTGTCATATCGACGAATTGTTGAGCATGGTGACATCGTAACAACAATGCCAATCAAATCAACTGTAGAACCTTTAGCACTTGTAGGTAATTCCTTGATTTTGGTGAAGTGAAAGTTATGGGAAGGTATTGTATCTTCATTTGCTATGAGTAGAGATATGGTTGAGGAAGGTTGCAAGAAAA
This sequence comes from Taxus wallichiana var. yunnanensis, assembly GCA_018340775.1. Classification (NCBI taxonomy): domain Eukaryota; kingdom Viridiplantae; phylum Streptophyta; class Pinopsida; order Cupressales; family Taxaceae; genus Taxus; species Taxus wallichiana. The sequence goes on along the minus strand of CM031233.1, from coordinate 204,597,575 downwards.
TCTCCAAAGCATTGTTCAAATGGTTGTAACATAGCTTTGCATCAAAGCAATACTCGCAATTCTCCCATTGGAAATTGTATATAGCTTTCCATTCTCAATCTGCTCATAGAATGCTTCCGCGGCCTCGTTGAAACAAGTGATGTGGATTTCCCTCCTTCCCGATCAACAAAATCAAACCCAAACACGGATCCATTTCCCTTGCATTGTGATATTGGCGAAGGGTTGTTTTTGCTAGGCACGGCCCTCTACGGACCACATGCGCATAGATGTATTCAAAGCACTTATTTTAGTTGGTGTTCTCGCAAAATATTTGTTAACCCGATTTGCAACAGATCTGTTTCATGGAAACCGAATGTGTTCGAGAGCATTCATTGGTAGTCGGATTGGAGTACCGATTACCAAATGTGTTTCGACAAGAACAACCATTTCAATGATAAGAACAGTCCTGCAATGGAAAAGGAAATCGGGATAGAATTAGAACTGAACAACGGATCGAAAAAAAAAAGAAAGAAATTATAATTAATATAGGAAGTTTATGTACATTGGTAATTGAGCAAGAGATGAAGCTTACAGTTCACTTTTGATCATTCTAACGAGGGATTTGTGTAAGCACACAATGGAGCCTTCTTGTATTGATTTGTCGGTTACACGACTTGCAAATTTGGAGGGTAGAAGTGTTGTTTGAAAATGTATCCCATCTGAAAGGTCAACACGATGTTGGGCACCAAGTGTTGAGAATGGACCTTAGGGAGGACAAGTGGAGTATCTGAAATGTGGGGTCAACATTGGAACCGCCCTCAATCAATTGAGTAATGCCTTCATGTGTCAAAGTTATTTCCATGGCAACTAAAAGATGCTCGCGATAGTGGGAATTCTGCAAATATATGGTGGACAATGTAAACTTGTAGGCATACAATCATGATAATGAAGGATGTGTTCAGGAAAGCATGCATTTGTAAAGAATGAGAACCTTTAAAGTTGCCTTCCTTATTATTTATATGTGCTAAAAAGCAAAAACACGAAGTCTAATCCTTTAACAATTCAATATGCAAAAAAATTATATAACACACAAAGCTTTGGTTGAAATGAACTAAAATTTGCATGGTTGAAACGAATTACAGATTATTATGTTAAGCAAATTGAATGGAAGACAATAAGAACAATACGTACACTTGACGTAAGAAAACTATAGGTATTTATATGGAGATACAGTGTTAAAGAAATTCGAAAGCCATAGTTGTTGGATTACATAAACTGAACATGTGTTTAAAAAGTTTGATTCTATGTCCGATGTATATTGCCACAATGCATACATGGAATTATTTGGTACGAGTTACAGTTTGTTTCAAAAACACTTATAAACAAACACTTATAAACTAACCACTACAAGTTATTTCTTTAAATCAAATTTCTTGCTTTTTGCTTGTGCAATTTTCTTAGCACGTTTCTTGTATTTTTGTCCATTTACAGATGCCTCAATTGGTATTCCCATTCTCCTCAATTTGTGGGGTGGTTCAAATTTCAAGTGCATCTTCGTTAGAATCATAAATCAAACAGAAGCCTCGTGAATGATCTCCAATTGTTCGGATTTTGGAGAGAAAAATTGGGGATGTTGGCATCAGGTGTAGGCGATCTCTGATCATTTCGGCTATCACTGTTTTAGGTGGTTTCGGTTGCCTGCAATGCAAAACATTAACAACACATTGAATACGCTTAAAATCTTCCTCCCTCTGCAAGCGAGGCGTAGTTAATGTCAATCCCAGTTGTGGGGAGGGGAATTGTGTTTCTAGTCTGCATCATATTAAACTGGAGAGAGACAATAAGTATGTTAGTCCACAAAGATGTTCTTAGGTATGACGGGCAGCTTTAAAAGCCTTGTCGCTGATCAGTCTAACGTCCAACTTGGGACGCTTCGAAATGGCCTCATTGGGGAACGAGCCCCTCGGCACATAACGAATCTCTTGTCATTGACGAAGGCACATGCCCCCACATGTCACTTCGGGAAATAGATTGGAGCCAATTTGAAATATAAATGGAACAATCCAAACAAAATAACATCAAAACTCTCTACAATAATTCCTTAGTCCATAAAGATGCAATAAAGAGATCAACCGAATAAAAACTTCAATCAAGATTTGAAACCCACCGAAGTTCGTCTAGAGACAACACTCTTTTCTTTACCGTCATCGAGAGAAAGAGAAGCGCAAATATCCTGCAAATAAACGAAATAGGAAGTTATTAAAACTAAATGTATCTGCGAATTCAAAAGGAGGCACTCATCCATTAAGATTATTCTATATTTTTAATTTCATTCTCAAATATAATACAACAAAACCAAAAAGATTATAAAGAGTTATTAAAAACTGTATATTAGTATATGTATCATAAAATACAAGTTTTTGGACTTAAGATAAAATATTTTGTGGCTCCTTCAGTCGATTTTTGAAGCAAGAGGAAGCAAAGTGTCAGTTTCTTTTATGATATCTTCAAAGTAATAAAGAGGTACATTCGAGAGTGTTTCTACTATCAGTTGTTATCCTTGTTTTGATCATTTTTTCCATCTTTCATAGGTTACTCGCCTTATCCTTGAGGCACAGGGGACTAAATGCAACCAGAGAATTGAGAAAGTACTCAATACACAACATTCAAAAATATTGCAGTACCCTTCAAAACAGAGAAAGGGGTTCTACACCGATGGGTTTCTAGATTTGATGTATGGCCTTATCTTGAAAAATTTGCAGAGGTAATTTATTTTGTACCATATGAGAGAATGCAGTGTCTTTCAATTTTTTCTGATTTATCTACATGTACACAATGTTGTATATGAAACCAAATGAAATAGTCTGTCTCATTTGGAAGTATATGAGCAAGGATGATATATTTTGAATAAAAAGTTTATGAAAGTTTAGAGAGGTTTAATATTTTGAAAACTTAAATAACATAGTGTCAGGCCCTCAATTCATTGGCACCGGAGCTTAAATCCACTAACAAAAAATCCTGCAACATATTTTACTGCAACTTGGATCTTCATAAAGCAAATAACATTCACAGCTAATAGTATTCTGCTGGATTCATCTGTGTGATTATATTTTTGTCCAACATTTTGGATTTAACTGCTGGATCCATCTTCAGGGACATAAGAGTGAAGCCAAAGCATTCACAGTAAAGCTTCATTGTGATGTTGAACCGCACACAAGTAATATCTTAAACACATGGAATCATCCTAAAATATAAGGAGGAACTTTAGTCCCTAGTTAACATGCTTATACATATTTCAAAACAATCAGTATAATCTCATTACAGTCATCAAGTGTTGTATTATTTTTACTGTTTCAGCTTACAATCCATGCGAGACACATCTGAATCATATCAATTCAGTTATTTTAAATAATGTTTCAGTCATTTATTTGGACATCTTAAACAGTAAGCCAAATCTTCAACATATTCCTTAAACTTCTTAGTCACGAATGTCTATGCTTAAATACTTCACATGATAGATCCGTGTATGCATCTATATAATCTTCAAAATGAGACAGAGATGCAAATTTTCTTTAACAGATCAGAATAGCATATAGTCATTAATTATAATGACAGGTACAAGAATCTTCCACTAAACTATATCCACAGGCCAGTTGGCACTGCCATGCTTCCTAATTTCTGGAATCCTAAGACAATTAGTAATAATTGTTGATGGTACAGAAGCATATAAGAGATATTGCTACAGTCACTCAAATCTAATAAGCAAAGATCTCTAAGCAAACCAATCGACAGAGGCAATGAATGTAAGGAGAAACACCCGTTTTATTATAAAAAAACTCTAAACGAAAACCAACCTTTGAGTTAATCCACATGAAGTTGAGAAGTAGTAAAATTCGTAAATATGTAATTGTTGATCAGGACTAAGAATTCCTATAAGATTTCCACTTTAGTTTATCATCTATTTTCTCTGCGCCTTAGCTTATCTTCATACACACTATATGATTACAGAGTACCGCTTCTGGTTTGATGATGATCCTTTATTGGGTTTCAAATAACTCCTTTCATGATTTTGAGCATAACCAGATAATCAGAGATATAAGATGGGTTCACCATGATATTTAAGATAATGTTTGAATGAACTTCCAAGGTCCTCACCTTACTGATATCTGAAACACAGGTTGTGTATATATTGGATCAAGTCAAGGCGCTTGAGGAAGAACTACTTCTTAAAATTAGGCAGCAAGGGCTCGAAATTACACCTCAAATCCTAGTGGTAAGTTGCCAATATGTATCATAAAATACAAGTTTTTGGACTTAAGATAAAATATTTTGTGGCTCCTTCAGTCGATTTTTGAAGCAAGAGGAAGCAAAGTGTCAGTTTCTTTTATGATATCTTCAAAGTAATAAAGAGGTACAAGCCAGACCTAATTATCAGAAATTACAGTGATGGGAATATGGTAGCCTCTTTGGTTGCGAGTAAACTGTTTGACAAAATCATTCGGATGTGCTCTCTCCAACAAACAGACGACTACCTAAAAGAAAAAATTACAGAGGCGAAGGGCGGAAAGTTGAAAAAAAAACCCGTTCAAATTAAGAAACAAAACATTACAAGGAAAAACGACTGTAAACAGAAGAAAAAAGATAGGAATTACCTTACGAACTGTTCTTTCCCGGACTGAATGCAGAACAAAATAGAATGGATCTAGACGCAGCTGAATGCAAAAAAAACAGAATGGACCTCGACTATTTAAAGACAATTCCGCATGCAAATAAAAGTCAATAAAAAAACATGCGTTAAAAATAGGTTGTTAAAAATAGAACGAAAAAGCCATGGTTAAAATTTTCAAATACTGATGTAGGAGGTGGCTGTCGTGATGGAGACCGGTTGCCCAGTTCAATGGGCGGAGGAACTGAAATTCAAACCTTGAATCATGTCGGGTATTGCTTGGAGGTTCTAGTGGACAACTAGTGAATGGTCGAGGATCGATGGAAAATAGTGATTTGGGGAATGACGTGGCAAGTTGTTTCGTTTTAGACCTCGGGAGGAATGATATATTGCATGGAGGAGTGTTAGGGGGGTCAAAATATCCAACGATGAATGGGGATGGGTGGACTATGGTCCACCCCAAAAACCATGCTCGCCGAGTTACTGAGTTGCTCTCGGGAGACTTCTTGATTTGCCTTAGGTCAAGTTTTTACCTTGCCTTCACTTGTGTGGGTGGAGGTTTTCTTTTTGTGACTATGGTTGTAACGCCCACAAATTTCAACTTTCTAAAAGCACATTAAACCTTAATAATTATCTAGAAAGTTGTGGCAATTTTATTTTTTTGTTTTAAGATTGCAAGGATGTCAACCCTATAATACGTCTAATTAATTCTTGCCAACAATTTTCTACATTACATTAAAAGGGACCAGTCTAGATTAATAATTAAATATTCTTGATCCATTTCTAAGGTCGATACATTTACAATCTGTTAGAAAAGTGTCCATTAATTTCTTTTACTTGGTTAAATAGTTTCCCCTTCTCAAATTAATATTCAAACCCACAATAATTAAACCCTTAACCTTAGTTACTTTAGTTCCCTTAAATTACTAGCTTTAATGTTTCCATTGAATCATTTACTAAAAACATACTAGAAGAGTTACATAATTAACTTAACATACAAGGGTATTAAATGGCCCCATTCACCCATTTTCACATACATTTAAATTATTTAATAGTCCATAATATTCATTCTTACCTAACAATTGTAGGGTTGATTCTTAACCCTTGGATCAAATCAATTGTGGCCACTAGATCTTAGAGTTCCAAGCTAACCCTAACCATCCTTATGGAATTTTATTAAATCATTTTTCTTTCCCTAGCCTCCTCATTTGGTCTCTTTTCTTTTCTTGATTTGCAGAGTTGGAGGAGTGGAAGCCATGAAAGCAAGGAGGGAAGAAGCCATGAAGGGATTCATTAGGATCAAGCTTAGTTTAGTTTAGTTTATGGATTTATTATAGAAATGTCTTCCATTTGTTGATTGTAGAGGTTTCTACCTTAAATATGGAGTTGTTATTTAGTTAATTCCATTTTTGAGTCTTCTATTTGGGAAAAACCCTACTTCCATTTAATCTATGAGATTGAATACATTTAGATTCTCATTCAAATATTTACATACTTAAACAAAGAGTTTATTCCCTATGGTATGTTGGTAGTTTACTTTTTACATTTTATAGGCTCATATTTTTGTTTAATCAAGTTTAAATTTGCATGATCCACGGATTTTAATTTTTCCACCGACAGTGATGAAACTACCGCCCAAAGCAAGTCGGCGGTCCTAGGACCGCCTCCCTACCTAGGTGACGATTTGTAAACTACCGCCTTACCTAGGTGGTGGTTTAGAGATCACTTGCTCTTATTAGGACGATGGTTCGAGACCACTGCTCTGCACATGGCGGTGGTCTTGTTCTTCGAAAACAGAACCATCAATTTCATAATTTTTCCAAAAACAAATTTTACAAGAGTGATTTACAATTTATCATTAGCTTGAATTCATGTTCCTAAAGTCTCCGGTTGAGTGGGAGTGGGAGTGGAGTAGAATGAGAGAAAGGATGGAAAGGAAACGCACACTTCGCCATATATATAGATAGGGGTCCGAGCTAGATACGCCCGGCATGCAGACCATACGGAAACGAAACCTCGTGATGACGTGACTCCGGGGCAGAGCGGTAGTCGACAATGGCCTATATAGGTTAGGGCCCGCCTATCTGTATATAGGGCATGTGAAGTCGGGCTCAACCTGGTTTGGTTAATTAGAGGTGAGATCAGATCCCCTCGAAAGGCATCCCCTATATCTAGATGGGCCGGGTCAGACGATCTCTATTCTATATGCCCGGGCAAACCTAGATTAATGAGTGAATGGAATCTCTAGTCCAGTCCAGCCCCTATGACGATATGGGGCTCCCTATATCTAGATAGGCGCCCCAGAGAGATTAGATGAGATAAGATAAGATAGAATAGGGGGGGGGAGGGGCCGCCCAGATAGATATATAGGGAGAGATATAGAGAGAGAGAGTATATAGATGGGGGATGATAGCGACATTGATATCTATCACATCATATCACGTGTAGAATGGATGGATACGTGATACCCCTATCTATCTCCATCTACTCCATCCAGATATAGGCCGAGGGGGAGGAGGGCTTGTCATCAGATCGTATTATGATTCCATCGTCACGTTTAAGTTCTTTACACGTTCGTATAACTACGGCTCTAACTACTTCTGATTCTTCCAGGGGCATATTAGGTGTTGCTTCTTTAATTATAGCGATTATAATATCGCCAATATTAGCGTATTCCCGATTATTTGCTCCTAGAACTCGAATACACATTAATTTTCGGGCGCCACTGTTGTCTGCTACATTAACATAAGTTTGAGACTGAATCATTTTTCCTCCAAAAGATTTGATTTGTTGCCTTGGCATTATTCATTCCATGCTTAAATTACTAAATTTAAAGATTTTCTATTTCAATAGTTACAAGAAAACAACTACAAGATTATTTTTCCAACAAAATTCTTTTTGAACTCTATTGAAGAAATGAAACTTAATCTACTTCTAAGTATCATTGCTTTCTTTTCCACAACAAAAATGTAATTCATGAACAAAGTAACTCATTATAATTTAATGCATTCTTCCATTTCAACTACAAATATTTACTCAAGGAAAGCACAAGCAACTATTATAAATTTAAGATTTACTAAGAATACATTCTCAATGATTTAAATTTTGCAAGTTTTCCTTCATTCTTACAATAATGCAACTTTTACAAATAACAATGAACTTTCTTTTCTTTGAGCATGACTCATTTTCTTACAATGCAAGAAAATTTCTTTCCAACAATACATTACAACTTAATAAAAAAAATATACAATACAACTTTTCTTTTAAATACAATACTACTAGTCTTCCACCTTAAGTGGGGATTACAAGAAAGGATTCTACAATGAAGGATTTCCTTTGAATTCTACAAAAGTTCCAAGTCCCAAATCTTCCACAAGACTTACACCATTTCTTCACTTCAATCACAACAAAAAAATGGGGAGAGACAACACTCTCCACCCAACCAATAATCCAATAAGTAGAAGAAGCTATCCTCCTCATTGGCCCCCAAACCCCAACCAAAATGCAATAAGCAATGGATATAACTCATGGAAACTATTTGTTGGTGAGGAAATTTGTTGGGTGGAAAAACTCATGGATTCCTTGTCAACGCTCTAGGAATATATGTCCCTCTACTTAACAGTGCAGGTTTGTCATGTATGCATGAGCAAGAAAGTGTGGATTTATGTGTTGGCCTTTCGGCTCGGGATCCAATAGGGGCACTCCAACGACCTCGTGGAAAATGCTTGCAATTATCTGCAAGGGGGAATTTTCTATTAAGGTGGGAAAGAGAGTGAGAAAAGAGGTAGGAGAACTAATGTTGTAGGTAGAAAAATAGATTCTTGCACACACTAGTTAGAAACTTCAACACATGCATTTATGAGAAGAAAAACCCTTGCAAATGGCAACAAGACGAGATAATATGGTGAACTCAAAGTTTTGAAATCTCCTCATAAAAGGGGCTACAAAATCCTTCTTCTTGTATTGATGCTTAAACAGAGGTTGTGCATAATGTGGGAATGGAAGAAATTTGAGAGTGGAGGGAAGTAGAAGAAAAATGGCTATCTCCTTTGCTTTCTCTAGGTATAATGCATTCTCGAGTCTGCAAGATCAATTTCGACCTGAGTTACAATGGCGTGAAGAAGCCATTAAATATTTTTCAAGAAACAGATTACCACTTCTTCTTTCTTAGCAAGAAACGGTTTACAATATTTTCAATCATTCGTGCCTCTGTTTAGATTCTTGATTCGCGAAGAAACGCCAATGGTGGAAAAACCAGAATTTTCATAATGTAGTTGTTTCACTTGTTTTGTAACTTTGAATTCAAACCATTCATCTTGCCTTTGAACCTTTACACAGAGTCGTCCACGTGGGAGAAATTTACTGGAGCGGGCGTGGAGGATGCCTTTTGCATTTTGTGACTTTATAGAGATTTGGCATTTTTACATTTTTGGTCCGCCCTTCCACTTTTGATATAAGCCTTGACACATGGCCTTACTTGAGTGGAGACAGAGTCGTGGGTCACTTTTATAATTTTACCTTTTTTCAATGTGGGCTCAAAAACACAAATTGCTCTGCCGGCCCGCCTCCCCACTTTGACCTTCAATGCAGGCTTAGTATTTGACTTTTTCCTTGGCATGGGCGGGGCTACGCGGGTCACTTTTTAACTTTAAGCCCCTTTAATGAAAACAAGGCTCAAATTCTCAAATCTCCTGACAGCCCACTTCCCCCTTGACTTTCTATTCAAGCTCAATATTTAACTTTCTCCCTTTTGTTTGATATGGGCTACAGGTCACTTTATGATTTTTCACCATTTTTACAAAGAGGCTCAAAAACACAAATTTCTCCACCGACCCGCTTTGACTTTCCAACGGTGGGCTCAGGCATTGAATTTTTCCTTAAAGATTGATCGGGGTTGTGGGTCACTTTGTGACTTTTACCCCTTTTTACAAAAAGGCTCAAATTCTCAAATCTCCCGATGGCCCGCTTTCCCCACTTTGACTTTCTATTCGGGATCAATATTTGACTTTCTCCCTTTTGTTTGGCGGGGCCGTATATCTGACCCTGGACACGTGGAGAGCTGGCGCTCATTTGGAACCTGCCTTTGGATTTTGCCTTTGAAGTTGCGCTAGGCTGACACGTATAGAAAAAATTGTTTATGAATGGGAAAATAAGAAATTGGAAGGGTGATCAAGAAAATTTGAAGGTAATTATGGAGTTTAGATTCACCAATCAAGAAGAAGTGGGTGCATCGATAGCTAGAATTACATTTTTAGGTAAAGAAGGTATAATAGTTATAGAAAAGAAGAAGGGTAGAAGTTGAACATATGTTAGAAATGTAACAAAGATACAAGTAATATCTTGAAGAAAAATTGATAATCCAAAAGAAGGAAGAGAAAATAATGTGCATGAAACAAATTTGAAGAGGAGTTCTACATGATTGTATAAAAATGAGAACTCTAATTACATGTTATATTGTGTAATGATTGTAGAATTGTGATATTGCCACTTTGCATGGTTTGTGTATATCTTAATTGTCAATTGGTTGCAATCTCACCTTTGTAAATTGAATTATTATCTTAATTACTAAAATCAAGGATTTATTATACCTTAATTTTAGATCCACATTAACCTAATTGTGACAATATGTTGTTATTTGGGGTTTAATTTTCTCCATTTTCATCATTAATTGAACCAATAATTAGGTTTCCTCAATTAAATATGTAATTTGGGTCAATTTTAACCTCATTAACCTTTTCTTGACTATTTAAAATGTAATTTGGTGCTTAATTTTCCCTAATTAGGTCACTAATTCTATCAATTAGTTAATCAATTCATACAAAGATCTAATTTGGACCAATTTGAGCCCTATAAACTTAATGTTTATGACTATACAATATGTTTTTAGCCTCAATTGACCCCAATTGCATCACATATTACACATTTGGTTGATTGGTTCAACCAAAGAGGTAATTTGGCCAATTTAATCCCTATGAACTTAATTAAAATGATATTATGTGATTTGGGGATCAATTGGCCTCAATAACATCATGCACATTAAATCGATTACAGAATGTGATTTACGGATTAATGGTCCCTGATTGCATCACTAATAAAAAATAGCAATATGAATGGATTATGCAATTGTTTTTATTACACAATAAATGTTGATTACATGCACTACAAAGCATATAAGCTTTTTTACCACAATTATTCCACAACATTTCTACAATTTGGAAGAATTGTAGAATAATTGTAGCATCTCTACAAAAATATTTTATTCAATTTTAGGTTTTGTAGATATTCTACAATTTACATGTAATGATAATAATTTGTAGAGAAGTCACGTATCCAACACTTCCTCATAGAAATTCCACAATTTTTGAAAATAGAATAAAATTATTTACTAGATTATATTTATAGAATATTTTTAAAAACACGTACAACTTTATATTGAAATTAAACTTCCAAATAGAGTAATATAAATATACCATATCATAAAAACCATCCATAATATCCGGACAAACAACTCAAAATAATTTAATATTTTTTTACATATTTTGAAAATCTTTTAAACTAAATAATATTAATGGTTAAATATTATAGAAATTCGAGTATACAAAAATATATACTTTATAATATCTATTAGGAAGAGTAATATATTTTTATGTTTATAATATAATTTTATTATTTATATAAGTATACATAAATTTTTAAACATTAAGTAATCATTTTTAAAAATTCAATGTATAATTAAAAAAGCATTTATTATTGTTGTTTTTATTATTCCTATTGTTATGAATAATTTCCGTTAAAAAATATTAATTATTTTGTAAATAATAAATATATAACTACCAAACCAGCTCATAATTTTTAGCTCCAACATTTGGCATTAGATGAATCCCTATCAATGTGCATGTTATTAATACAATTTTGCCAAATGACATCTAAACTTGAGCATGTGAAACACTTGGCATATGAATAGTTTTACTCGGGCATGAAATCATCTGCATGAGTTATTTGTGGGCAGATCAAATTTAATACATAATAAATAATATTATTGTTGGCCTTGATCAATATACCAGACTGCTCTATAATCCCGTGGTCTGAGCATATGCATTGCTATTTCCGTGCAGTCTTTTTGTTTTGAACTGTGAGTTTTTGATTTGGACACATCATTGGTAGATTTGAATGAAATATTCAACTTCTTCATTCCTGTTACTGTCACTCACTGTCATGATCAATTAAAGAAGAGACGGATTAGAGAGGTTGCAAATAATCTCTTAATATTGCTCTCTTGTAACCTGTTTAACATTTAAATAAAGGTTTCCTTGAACGTTCTCAAGAATCAGGGCAGAAATAAATGGAATGAAAAAATAATTCCAAGTCTTTTAATTCAAACAGCTTGCAGGAAACAACTCACACCATATTATTGAGGCACCTTTCCAAGCATTTACAAGGGATCTTCGGCAAGTTACTGAATGTGATAGCTGCCAAAATGGAAGTATTCAGAAGTTTGTGATCCAGACTTGAAGTGTTTCTATATGCAATTACACATGTATCTCATTATATGATACATGTTAAGTTATATCGATGCTACAAGATTCTTTTTGTTTGAACACATTTGTTTTATAAAACAAAGTATTGAATTATTGAGAATTGTGGTTGCCTTCTGGATTTGGAGATGTTTTTTGATCTAACAACTGTTCTACTTGTACAAGTCGTGATACACACAAAACTATGTAAAATATATTTTTCAATATTTTTTGTTTAAAGATTAGCTTTGTTGTATGTTACAGATATTTGATTCACACGCCTTAGATCATTGAAAAGTTTTCTTTCTTCAAAATAATTGTTGTTAGCTTGTCCTAAAGTGAAGAGGTTAGATACAATATAAAAAATTTACTAGGTTGGTCCCTAAATGGAAACGTGGGACCGCATTCATGCCCCTTCCATTGTACCACGAACTCAAACAACTAATTAGAAAGAAACATGAAAAATAGAACTTTATAGTAATTGAAATAAGTAAAGATGGAGAATGCATTAAAAAAAATTTATTTAGAAAATTCTCATATAGAATCTCAATACTTAAAATTTACTTTCTTTCTACATGATAGAGCTAGCATTCAATTATTCAAATCCTCAAAATGAGGAAAAAAAGGAGCGATTTCAATTTGGAAGCAAAAGAGTGCAAGGGAGAGGCTCATCATTCTTGAGATTTTTTGTACCCATGGAAATTTCCAAGTCTAAATTTTGAGTATCGACATCCCAATATTTTCTTTTTCCTCACCTAAGGTATGAAGCAAAGAGGAGAAGTCTGATTTACATGTTCACGTCACCTCAGCTATGAGTTATTCTACTGCATTCTTTTCCGCAGCATGCAATTATCCTCTATAGTTACTTCTTCCACGTCTCTTCCACCAATATTAGACTATATTTGCATAACTTGGTCAAAGAATAACGATTGAGGGTTGGTTTTTAATTTTCCCTTTTGTCTAAAATGAGTAAGGATTAGATTTGGTTGATGTTTTTTTAGAGTTTGTGCATTTAGATATTGTTTTATTTAAATGTTGAATTATAAATTTAGTTTTATCTCCTTTAAATTGTTTAGGTCTATGTAGTGTTGCCTTGAAAAGATGAGGAGCGGTTTTCTATTTACTTATGGAGCTGCTAGTTTCAAGGAAGTTTCAGGAGCCTCAAAAGTTTCAATGCCGGGAGAAAATTGAATAGAATGAAGGATGCCTTTTCAAATCTGGTTGTATCGGATATTCTTGTTCAAATAGCCAAAGTCATGACATATTCACATGCGAGATTTTTTTCATGGTGATATGAACACTAACAATGTGCTTTTTCTTTTGCATTATGGAAATCGAAATTAGAAAGGATTGGGAAGTGGCGATTGGCTTAAGAGTTGTGGATACTGTGGATTTCTTACCGGTCAGCAGCGACCATTAAAAAAGACTGTCGATGTGTATTTGAAGTTGTAAGTGGAATTAAGTGGCTACATTTGTGGCTAAAAGAAAGAGATAGAAAAATAAGGGGTAGGTATTTTTGGAGGGCATCCCTATGTAACCACTCCAAAATCCACACACACGAACAACACAGTGAAATACAGGATAACTTTTTTTTGACTTGCTTGACACATAATATGACGCAACATGTCGTCACCAAGGATACAACTAACACTGTGAACAACTTGATACAAGGATGGCCATAAAGGCAGCACGGAAACGTTCACACCTTTCAAGGACAATTTACTTTTCTTTGACATGACAACATAGAGGTCCATCCACAGAACACACTAATAGTTAGGGCCATCCACAATGAGATATTCTTGAGGATTATTTATTTTAAAAATACATCTTGCAATTCTTAGTTTACGTTTTCAAGGATGCTCAAGGTATGATTCATATAATTCATCTTACCAAGCTAAGTTTATTCTTTTTACACTGAGTAATCATTTTTAATCTTCTCTATTATGACATTCATTTGCTTAATTCGTTTGTTTAGAGAAAGGGGTAATTTAATTTCACAAGGCCATCTATTAACACTTACGCTACTAGAACTTGTTCATGCCCATATGACAACATGGGTTCACGTTCAACAACTTAAGAGAAAATTACGAGGTACCTTGGATAAAGTTAAAGGAAGAAGGTCAATTGAGTTCATCCTTGAGACATCATTAGTTCTTTACCGAGGTTTAATTGGAGCTTGAGGTTTTATACGTAATTATTAATTATTTTACTTAGGCTTCGCTGGATGATTTTACAAAAGAAAACAATTTACCTTTCAAATGGTTGAGGGACAGATTGCGTGGTTTCGAAACCGATCCCTCCTACTTATTAAATCTTGTTAACTTATATCAACTAACAATCTGTTTCACCTTAGGATCATTCTAAGAATTCACCATACAAAAAGGATAATGTTCCCTAGTATAGCTAGGGATATCAAGTTATAAAAATTTTACTTCACAAAGGATGGTTTCATTTTGATCACTCATGGAATTATTTGATTTCAAGTAGATCACCTCTACATTTATTTGTTGAAAATAAAATTATTATTTGTTTACCTTCTTAAGGGTTAACCAACCCATTTTACTTTACTTATAAAATATTGTCACCAAGTCTTAGAAAGATTTAACTTAACAATTTATTCCCAAGATCAAAGTTTTACAATACTCATATCAATGTAAAGATTGAATACCATTTTTACAAGGATAAGTTACCGGTTTACCTACAGAAGGACAAGACAACATCATCACGTAATTTCAGAACAACCCAAGACAAGAGGTCTTCTAAACTCCTTTACAAACACTATTACAAAATTTACCTCACATTGGACATTCTTACAAGGAACTTCATAAATTGCACTGATGAAACCTTTACAACTCTTTCCTTTAATCTACTCGCATAATCCATCTGCACAAATACTAACTAGAATCAGTTCGTGAGAACTGAGCATGTTAAGGCTACACATTGCAACAGTAAGCTAACATTTAACAATATCAAGAAAGGGATGTTCTAATTCAAAAATGGATTAAAACACAACCCACAACTCTAAAATTATTTGCATGAGAAAGAAATCTAAACCATCCAACAAGGAGAAAGTCAAAATACCAGTAAGAACAAAATCACATAAAACAAGGCAAGACCTTATGGGTTAGGAACAAGAAAGTCAAGAGTGTTGATATCTCCTTCATGTAATCCTATGGATTACGTGATTGGAATCCAAAACTTACTCCATCCAACTAAAGGGGTCCAAGAGAAGACACAACATACTAATTATGATCGTAGGCATGAAACAAAACGACATTATCCAAATCTCCCAAGGGAAGGCTTCATAGCAATAATTAGGGTTCGACACCCTTAAAAGAAAAACAACTATAGTTTCAGTTTTATCCAAGGAGTTTTACCACTACCTTCTTATAGGATTTCTTAAACGTAGGACTAGTTAACATTACAAAACCACTCTTCCAAAAGCGTACAAGGGAGATACAAAAAGGGGCCATTATTCTACCAACAAACCTTATCCTAATCGTAAACTTCTCTACATAATGTAAGGGAAGACTAAACCCAAAAGTCGTTAATAATTTTTTTATATATTTCAGACAATGTCAATAAGCATTAAAATAAAAATTGATTTCCTTAACAAGGCCACAAAATGGGACCTTTTAGTAACCAAGTTTGGAGTATAAGATATTCGAGTTCGAAAACAAAGGGATTCGATACGCAGAGGATAAAACACCAACGATGCCCCAGACTCAAAAGACCCTACCACGAGTGCAAGCACAAAAAAAAAAAAAAGAACCAACACACATATCCATCAGGAAGGTTACGCAGTGTAGTCAGGCCTAGAAGTTCTATGAGCTCCTGGCCAATGGTATAGAAGATGAAAATTTTACCCGATCCATGTGGGCTTATCAAGGACATGTCTAGCAAATATCAAACAGATGAGCATAATAACCACCTATTATATTATCACTATAATCAGCTGTCATCTAACAGGAAACGAGTTCACGAGTCCAATACCATGGATTCACCTACAACTTTTATTTCAGTCCAGCTATTAATAACTTGCTTGCGACCCTTAATAAAATTTGTAGAGATTTCATTCAATAAAACTTACAATGTTTCCCCCTTACTTTAATCAAACAAGAGTTTGAACCAGGTAGTAGGTATAGTAATTTTCTCAACACGTAGAGGCCAAAATAGATGTCGGGTTATTCATCCTCTAGAACTGGGTACAAAAGTCAACCATGTACAGTTCTAAAGCAAAACCCTAATGTCATTTTCTAATCAAACAAAAAGTAAGGAATGCCCACAGGCTTAAACAAGTTTTAGAACACAACGTCACTATTAATGTACCATTTAGCAAAACAGGAGAGCCCTAGACAGGAAATACGTATATATTCAACCCAAATAGAGATATGAAGGCTTAACCTTCCATATAGTAAGCCTTCAATTATAATTACCATCACAGAGTTCTTTAAAAGAGAGTCATATAAGCAACGAAACCCTATAATGTTTCCTTCCCTATGAACTAGACTGCATTACTCAAAATTGCAGTAACCCTTTTAGACAAGTATGAAATAGAGTAAGCTATAAGAGAGGAAAGAACATTCCAAGCAAAATCAGTGAAATTGGATAGAGATTTAAAGGGACAACCAACACAATGATCAAAGTTGATATAAACAACCATGAAAACATTTGTCTAGGCGCCATTCAAGAGGAAAGAAAATTCATTTCAAGATACTGAAAGAAGGTAGAAAACTATTACAAGGAGTAGATTTAACATGCCTGTTTTAAACGCTAAATCTCATGGCCACGCATGTGCAGACCCCTTCTCCCCGCAGTCCCAAAATTATTTCTCCACCAAACTCACGCTTCTCACCCACACGGTGTCCCAAATACCATGCAAAAGAAACATTAACCATTCCGGTAAACTGCATAGACACAGGCAGAAGGAGAAAATTCATTCTAGAGTAGTTAACCCCAATTCCCAGTATGTAAATCCATGAAACAGCAACAGAAATTTGGAATAATTAACAGGGTTTTGCATGTCCTTGCAATATGCTTTTACTCTTGAGTCTAGGTTCTAGAACAAGATCGGAAAGTCTTGCGTTCAACTATTCAAACAACTCATGAATTGCTTTCCTATTTAAGGCATTGTAAATTAGTTTTTTTAAAGCCATTAGGACGCACCTATTACATTAGTTTACCCATCAATTTGTGCGCAAAGAAAACATTTTCATGCTTACCATTGGAAGTCTCACACATTAGCTTGCTTCAATTAACATCACTTTTATCCTCCACGCTAAGAAAAATTTCTTTGAAGCATTTTGTCAATCAGTTTGTGCGTAATCTACTCCAACGACGTGAAGCAACATTGCCCAATATTGGAAAGGATATTTGTCAGACGATGAAGTAGTTGCGAAGAGCTCTTGATATTAAATACCCGCACCTACCGGGTAAGTGCACGAAGTTGGTGGACAATTCCGTGGACATAAAAACCGAAATAAAGGTACCGCGATCACGGTTCTAAAACCGCGATCGCGGTTATTGAATTCTAGGTTCGGTAATTACCGAACCTAGTTCCACGATCGCGGTTTATAATCAGCGAGCGGTTATAAACCGTGATCGCAGAACTCTGAGACAAAATTTAACAGTCCCGTGACTCGTTATTTTCCTAATTTTCATTTCGAACCGCGACTTTTCCTAAACGTTTTTCACTCGCACTTTCAATACTATCTCAAAATTGCTCATCGGACTTCTGGATAGTGATAGATTCAACCATGCCGCCAAGACGAGGAGGTAAGTCCCCGATTGTAATCATTTTTTTGCATTTTAGGTTGTTTTTTTGCATTTTAGGTTTTTTTTGGCATTTTCATGGGTTTTGTGAATTGTTTGTTTATGTATACAATTTTATTGTTTTATCAGTTGGTCGGCAAGCTCGGGCTCGTGCAAACCGTCAAAACATTCCTCAAAACCCACCGAACATTCCTCAAAACCCTCCGAACATTCCTCAAAACCCTCCTCCAAACATAGATCCGCCCCCTGTGGCTCCTTCTGTCCCCACTGAGCCAACAGGAACGCAAGATAATATCATTGGAAGAATCCAAGAAAATAAAATTGTCATTGAGAACCTAATTCAAACTATAAGACAAAATCATGCTACAAATCCATCCCGCATGACTTTAGCCAATACATTGCAAACATTGATTGATTGGCGAAGTCGAGTCTGCAACCAACCAAATACATAGATGGAACACCTTTAGAAGTGACTGTAGGTGGTGGTATGTGGATAAACTATCTCATGCGGCCGTCAAAGACAAAAAAATTGGAAAAGACCTCATTTGTGCATTATTTACCGACCCTAGTAACCATGCCCCCTGCAGCTTACTTGCAAACGGTTCCCAATCCATTGGTGCCATGATGATAGAATCAAAAACAATTTTTGGGACCGATGGTGGATGGTTTTTGATTATCCACCATGCAACAACAATGAGGTTCCTCTTTATTTTTTGAAGAAATTATATTGTGAGTTCGTGCTCAATGAGGTCCCGAATTATTTTGACTTTTCGACTTTTTTTGGTCGAGGAGGTGGCTCGCACAAAGCAGTGCACTGCACACGTAGGTCAGCCCAGATCCCCATGCCCCAAAACCCCCATCGCCTTCGCTTATCCCTCCTACAAAGTGAAGGAGGTTGTGGAGATTGATACATCGCATGCATCGAGGAGCTCACCGACACTCACCCAAAGATAAGCACCAGATTACATCCGGTGATGTTGGTGGAGGTGCCAGTTCTAGTGCACCACACCACTGTGGATCATGTGGTGCCGTATGCACTGCAGGCGAGACATCATTTGTTGGTTCACAGGATTTTTTTCTATAGATGAGATGTTGGGAATGTTTTTGGAACTGGAGCCACTGATATTGGTCTTTCACAGGTAAATTTTAAATAAATTTAAATAATATATATATGTACAATAGTTTAATTCACATGTTTGAGATATTAATATATATATGATTGTACGTCATGTACATACATGTAAAAAACTAATTTTTTACTTTATTTTAAATAGCAAGAGTTGGTGAAGGAAACATCCGGTGTCGACATGCTAGCTTTCTCACGGGTTGGGCGTGTTTCAAACGTAAGTTTCAAGTTAGATACAAACTTACATTTTTAATAAATCATTTAATTGCACTAGATTATTATTATAATTTGTTTCACGTGTATGTTGTACATGTATTAATATTTTTCTCTTTTATACACAGGAGCCTGGCGGGTCATCATCTGCTCAGGGAACTGAAGCTACTGGCACGCCTCGCATGAGTTTTACGCAGGTTAGTTACAAATCTCTTTACACTTTGTTTCTAATTCTTGGACCTCTGTACATGAATTTCACTTTCTTATACTCAACGTATATAAAATACATACAACAACTACCATATATAAAGTTGTAATTTGCTTAGAATACCATAGTATCTCACACTTGTACACATGCTCTGCTGCATTTTCAATACCTCTAAAATTTTTGTAATTGGAGATACATGTCATAATAGACTTGAGGTGCTTACTTTAGGTGAAGAGGATTATTAAGTGATTATTATGGATGTGGACCCTATCCTCTAGATCCAGAAATAGAAATCTCATAAGTATTTTTTCTAGGTGGTTACTGACCCAATCCTCTTGATCTTCTTGATCCTCTCGGGCCAGTTGATAAATTCCCTTATGTCTCGTTTGTAGTACTAAACTGGATACACATGGTCTACATGTTCCCAACATCCAAAATAATGACACGATCGCACCTTTGTCATAGGTATATTATTTGTATGATGAACTTCTCAATCCAATGTAAAATGATATCTTCCCATATCTACTTATTTACCTAGACTATATCTTGATTCTCAATAACTACCTCTAGATATGTAACACCATGTGTAAGGGCTAGGTGGCTAGCCCGGGATCAGATGTGTGCCTTTGGTCCTCACTCTTTCACCTAATGCACTCTTATCCAAACCTGAAGGTGATATCTACTATGATTTCTAAAAGTTGGGAGATCCTGATGTTGTGGCTCCTCATCTTCCATAAGAGCTTCAAAACATTTGTAAACCATCATCCTCCACAACTTTATTGACTCCTCAGCATCCCACACTTGTGTAATTTCCCATTCACGCACTTCAAATTATATACTCAAGCCATATTTCCTCTCTCTCTCTCTCTCTCTCTCTCTCTCTCTCTCTCTCTCTCTCTCTATATATATATATATATATATATATCTTCTTCCTGAGATTCCACCATATTTCATCACACTTTCTCCTACCCCTACGTGTGGTGGGGGTTTAGCTAGCCATGGGTAGCCTCTCTAAATCCAGTTCTACCATCAAAATCTTTATTTCCAAAGGGATAACACACAAGTAAGATCCTCTAGGCTCGTGCACCAAAACTCAAACTCAGCTACCTTTGGACACAAATACATATAAATAGTGCATTATAATCTATATATTTGCAACACACTTGCCCACCAAGGATATACAACTCTAGTCTACTCTTCGTCTGATCTATATGTTTGGTCTGGTGATGTTAGATTTAAAAGTTCTTCAAATTTGAATGATGCTCTAATTGTCATAGAAGATGACTATGGGTTACCTTGATTAAATACAAAAGTTTGTCAAAATCTTATGAAGATAGATGGCCTCCGTGCTAACATTTATAGATCCTATGTATTTAGCCTAAATAGAAGATAAAATTTAATAACATTTTTATTCTTTCTTGAGTAACTAAATATTGATTTGTACATGTTTTTTGTATAGCTCTTAAGTAGATTTTAATAAATTGATTTGTACATGTTTTTTGTATAGCTTATGACTGCTAGAGAGACTCCTCCACATATGCAGACTATGGAGGTTGCTGTAGATACCGCCATACAAGATCTCGCAAATCCACTAACCGAGGTACACAATTTTTTAAATTTGTTAAATTTTGAGGTTCATTATTTCTTATTAAACTTAAATCTACAATATCAAATTTTATAGGTATATATATGTGTGAAATATTTAATTTGAAAATTAATTATTTGTATGTAGCTTACCCTCGTGAGTCTATTGTTGTCCCCGCGACGCGTCAACAACAAATCGATAGGGATCATGACATTGCGGTAAGATTGCACATGCATTTTAACTAAATTGTACAAGTTTCTAAATTTTGAAGGTATTTTAAAATTTTGGGTGTTAAAAACTTGTTGTTTATGAATGTGCAGTTAGGTCAGCAGTGCATGCTTGAGACACCTAGGACCACACGGATGAAATCCAGAGTGGCATCTCCCTCCACTACATCCCTGTGTCGTGGACGTGCTACTTCTAAAGCAGGCGAAGAGAGGGAAGATGTTTCATGAGTAGATTTATAGTCCACTTGGATGCCACATATATGTGGTCATGAGTATCTATTCACAGTCCATTGTATATATATATATAGCCTTTTGCGACCGCATGTGGTCCCATATGTACATTATGACACGTGCTTAGTTCGAGATGTATACATACATTATGAACTTATACATGTACATATATATTTTCAGAGACGTGCGCGTCTGGAGCACACACTTTATTATATGATATACTTATATATATATTATATATATATATATATATATATATATATATATATATATATATATATCCATGTGTGTTGGTTATTTATCATATTTATTTTGGTTATTTTGGTATTATTGCTAACTCTGAGAAAGTGGGTTTTGATCTCTGTTCGGTGGATTTAGTGTATTACTTCTAGTTATATATTTTCTAGTATCTTTCTGATTATTATTTGTGGTATATTTCGTGCCATGGGCATTTTGAATTTTTATTTTTCAAACTAAAACAATATTGTTAGCTCTATATCAAGCCAACTTAAGTATTAGTAACTAAAGCTTATTTGAGTACCTTGAAAAAGTTCATTGGCCTTTGGAAAAATTATTCACTTGATACTAGCTTAGGCCCATGAACCCATCCAAGCTTAGGATGGAATCTAATATGAGAGAAGAGATGGATTGCTGAGAGTCTAGAGATGTGCTATGTATAACGTGCATTGATTCTTGAGGTACCAATATGAAGAAAAAGTAATGAAATGGCGGACTTAGAATTTGGGAGTGAGAAAGATGCTTTAAGCATAGTCAATAAATGTGTAGTTTTACATGTTGGATATTTTTTAAATGTGAGAAATATTGCTTCTCTCCCTCTCTTCAATCATTTGTAGTTTTACATGTTGGATATTTTTTGTAGGTTGATTACTTTCTCTCTAAGCATCTCATTATTTTTCTCTAGTTTTTTATTTTGTTTACATGTCACTTCTAAAAATATGAATTATTATATTGATTCCATAACTTCCACACCTTATTTATAATATTGGATGCTCAATGAACCAATTATATTACTATGTTAACAAAAAAGTGGTGTTGATGTAAGGCTATAAATTTGATCTGATAAACAAATATGAGAGAAACAATTTACTTAGGATATAACACCATGCCATGCCATATAGAACACCATGCTGGATATAATGTGTATTTGTGTCAATTTTTAGGATATCTTTAATATATAAAATTCACTAAAATATTCTAATCAAAAGGGTTGTAATTTAATTGGTGCATGTGCAATAGTAAAAGTGTCATGTAGTGTTGAATTCATTAAGATATAAATGTTTAGTACCCAAAATTTGGTTTGGGAACTTGGAAATATAGAATTTTGTACTTATTTTGATATACACTTCATTTATGCATTGTTTTAACAACCATAGGCGCCTTCTTGATCTATCTCGCACCGTATATCCACTAGATAAAAACCAATCTCTAGCTCAACCCTAGATCACACTCATAGCCCTGGATGTATATCATCCTACCAAGGACAAGATGACAACAAGAGATAACATAACAACCAAGTCATTGTAATTTAATTTAAATAAATAAGGAAACGTTGTATTTTGCAAACGGTGGGTCGTGGCACCGAACCGCCTACGCCGGCACGTCCGGGTGGCCAGGTGAACACTAGAGGAGGCGGTGTTTGGTGCGCGAAAGGGTCGTTGCTTCCGGGCTACTTCGTTCGGGCTTAGTCCCTTAAGAGCCCTGAGACCAAAATATCGTTCAAATTCGACGGGTGACTACTCAAACTCCGTGGCACCTAGAGAGGCCTCGCCTCGATCTAGAACCTCAGATATATGGACCCTCTCTACAATAGCCTCTCTCATTTTTTTCCTTCTCATTTCGGTGCTCTCGCTGTCCTACTGTTTGCAAACGCGTGAAATAGTGCAATTGGAGCCAGTGTAAGGTTGTCAAACGCTATATTTTGCAAACGGTGGGTCGTGGCACCGAACCGACTACGCCAAGCACATCCGGGTGGCCAGGTGAACGCTAGAGGAGGTAGTGTTTCGATGCGTGAAAGGGTCGTTGCTTCCGGGCTACTTCGTTCGGGCGTAGTCCCTTAAGAGCCCTGAGACCAAAATATCGTTCAACTTCGACGGGTGACTACTTAGACTCCGTGGCACCTAGAGAGGCCTCATCTAATCCGACACCTCGGCATACGGACCCTCTACAATAGCCTCTCTCATTTTTTTCCTTCTCATTTCGGTGCTCTCGTTGTCCTACTGTTTGCAAACGCGTGAAATAGTGCAATGGAGCTAAACAGTAAGGTTCACAAACGCCGTATTTTGCAAACGGTCGGCACCGAACCGCCCGCGCCGCACGTCTAGGTGGCCAGTGAATGCTAGAGGAGGCGGTGTTTGGTGCACGAAAGGGTCGTTGCTTCCGGCTACTTCTTCTCGGCGTAGTCCCTTAAGAGCCCCGAGACCAAAATATCGCTCAAATTCGACGGGTGACTACTCGTGACTCCGTGGCACCTAGAGAGGTCTTGTCTCGATCCGGCACCTCGGCATACGGACCTCTCTATAATAGCCTCTCTCATTTTTTTCCTTCTCATTTTGGTGCTCTCGCTGTCCTAATGTTTGCAAACGCGCGAAATAGTAAATGGGAGTTGGAGCCAGTGTAAGGTCACAAACGCTGTATTTTGCAAACGGTGGGCCGTGGCACCGAACCACCTACGCCGGCATGTCCGGGTGGCCAGGTGAACACTAGAGGAGGTGGTGTTTCGGTGTGCGAAAGGGTCGTTGCTTCCGGGTTACTTTGTTCGGGCGTAGTCCCTTAAGAGCCCTGAGACCAAAATATCATTCAAATTCGACAGGTGACTACTCGGACTCCGTGGCACCTAGAGAGGCCTCGTCTGATCCGGCACCTCAAATATGGACCCTCTACAATAGCCTCTCTCATTTTTTTCCTTCTCATTTCGGTGCTCTCGCTGTCCTAATGTTTACAAACGCGCGAAATAGTGCAGTTGGAGCCAGTGTAAGGTTGTCAAACGCTGTATTTTGCAAACGGTGGGCCGTGGCACCGAACCACCTGCGCCGGCACGTCTAGGTGGCCAGTGAACGCTAGAGGAGGTGGTGTTTCGGTGCGCGAAAGGGTCGTTGCTTCCGGGCTACTTCGTTCGGGCTTAGTCCCTTAAGAGCCCTGAGACCAAAATATCGTTCAAATTCGATGGGTGACTACTCGGACTCCGTGGCACCTAGAGAGGCCTCGTCTCCGATCCGACACCCGGCATATGGACCCTCTACAATAGCCTCTCTCATTTTTTTCTTCTCATTTCGGTGCTCTCGCTGTCCTAATGTGCAAACGTGCGAAATAGTGCGGCAATGGAGCCCGAGTGTAAGGTTCACAAATGTTGTATTTTGCAAACGGTGGGCCGTGGCACCGAACGCCCGCGCGACACATCCGAGTGGCCAGTGAACGCTAGAGGAGGTGGTGTTTTGGTGCGCGAAAGGGTCGTTGCTTCCGGCTACTTTGCTCGGCTTAGTCCCTTAAGAGCCCCGAGACCAAAATATCGCTCAAATTCGACGGGTGACTACTCGGACTCGTGGCACCTAGAGAGGCCTCGTCCCGATCCGACACCCGGGCATACGGACCTCTACAATAGCCTCTCTCATTTTTTTCCTTCTCATTTCGGTGCTCTCGATGTCCTAATGTTTACAAACGCGCGAAATAGTGCATTGGAGCAAAGTGTAAGGTTGTCAAACGCTCGTATTTTGCAAACGGTGGGCCATGGCACCAAACCTGCGCTGGCGCCGCACGTCCCGGTGGCTAGTGAACGCTAGAGGAGGTGGTGTTTCTGGGCGCAAAGGGTCGTTGCTTCCGGCTACTTCGTTTGGGCTTAGTGCCTTAAGAGCCCCGAGACCAAAATATCGCTCAAATTCGACGGTGACTACTCAGACTCCGTGGCACCTAGAGGAGTCGTTTTCAAAATTTACAACTTTTTCAAAATTTACAATTTTTCAAAATTTTTTTCAAAATTTACAACATTTTCAAAATTTACAATATTTTCAAAATTTACAAACTTGACTTTTCAAAATATACAAATTTTTCAAACAATGTTCAAGCTTCTCTTAGCTTTGAGAATTTAAAATTCTCTACTAACGATACCAACCACGTGAAGGTGGAAGCTTTTCTGGCACCACTAACCTAAACATAAAATTGTTAGTCAAAGAAATTTAAGTTTCAAATCAAAACCATATACTAGATCTATATACATGACACACAAAATACACAAATTTAAAATAAAATATATTCAAACTTAAATCTAGATCTTTAAACTAAAAAAATATATATATATATATATATATATATATATATATATATATATATATATACGCTATATAAATTGAAACTTGAAATTAAATATATACCAGACATGAGCATTGTAAATTCATTCCAATGAACCATCAGGATCGGATCTACTCTGAATAGCAGACAAGATTGCTTCATGATTTGACTCTCGAACCTTCCAAAGAATCTTGTTATTAGGTCTTCCTCGATATCTATACAACTGAATATTTGTCGCTAGAACTAGATGTGAATATAAGAGTATTTTCCTGTGTGTCTCAAAGTCTTCAAACACCCAAACAGAGGAGTTTTTAATGGATACCGTCGAAGCCAAGTTCCAGTAACTACCACTGACCCTGTAGGATACTCAATCTCTTCGCCATCTATAATAGGAGAAGTCAACTTCTTTCTTTCCTCGATGCAACGACATAAGAAATAGTCTATTCCTTCTTCATTGTCTTCTGTCGCAATTACTGCAAACACATGTCCTACAAAAAAATAACCAAGGTTGAAAAACTCAAATTTAAATTACATATTAAAATTTCAATGGACATAACTCAATACAAAAATTAAATAAATAACTGGATAAATACCTTGTCGCACCAAAATCGAAATTTCGTCAAAGTCCTT
This sequence comes from Taxus wallichiana var. yunnanensis, assembly GCA_018340775.1. Classification (NCBI taxonomy): domain Eukaryota; kingdom Viridiplantae; phylum Streptophyta; class Pinopsida; order Cupressales; family Taxaceae; genus Taxus; species Taxus wallichiana. The sequence goes on along the minus strand of CM031233.1, from coordinate 204,571,122 downwards.
GGATGTTGTAACTTCATCTGCAGAAACAAGTTGTAATGCTTGTGGAGGTTGATAACTAGGAAGCGGAGTTAGAGGCCTACAAATCCATCCTTCCACCCATTCTTTTGAATCACACTCAGCAGTGACAAATTCGATACAAGATGCACAAAAACATGTCAACTTTCTTGTCCATACGGCCCACGAAGTAGCGTCTGAGCTACAAAATGAGTGCATATCACTGGACCCAGTGAGTGTCATACAATCCTCGTAGTTAGCAATATGTTTTTCCTCTATCAACCAAAAATATCTGCAAACTGTGGAATTTTCTTGAGAACCTCGGGCCATGTTGTCAGTACACCATTCCACTATGCTCTTTGCATCTTTTAATTTAGCACCATCTTTGTACTTCAACTCTTCTCTTGCAAGAGCTCTTTTCACACATGCCCCTGCACCGTCATGCTCTCCTTTTCCATGTCCAGCCTCAATGAAACTCCAAATATGTTGCACACCCATCTTGACATGCATTCTTCTCATCCAATAAAACATTCGTGCATTCTTAAACTGAGACGTGCAATTATCTAACCATATATAATGTTGTTTGAAGTGGATGTCCCTATCGACAAGTTTCCATAAAATAACTTGAAACACCCTTGCACAAATTCCAGTAGAATGAGTACGATCATCATTGATATAAAAGTGGTACTCTCTTAAAAATTTTCGATCATTCTCTGTACTGTCAGAGAATGTAGAAATGCTATATGCACAAAAATGGCAACTTGTACTGAGTTGTAATATTGCGATTGAACCTCCATTTGTGGTTGCAATGTGTAATTCTCTGCAAAATCGACCACTGAAACAATAGTACCAATAGGAAATGTGTCTTTGCATAGCTTGAATTGTTCATCCAACCATCAAGCTCTATGTGTATGCCTCGCATACTCATAAACAATTTCATCCTTAAATTTTCTCATAAATTGAAAAATGGGCATTTGTTCTGTAACTAGCTCACACCGTTTCGACTCTTTTCCATCTTTCAACTGGTATGCAACTGATTTATATTTATCAAATTCAACTAAATTATGTCCTATTGTACCTTCAATTTGCTCATGGATGCAACTTTCCAATTTAGGTAATCCGCCGCATGTACTACAACTTCCATCTAAACAATCCTGACTATAAAAAAATTGTCCAACTTCTTTTTCACAAAATATAGTAGGAATGAAATCCCTAAAAGATATTGGTGGAACTTGAACACCACATTCGATAACATAGTTTCGTAATGAAAATAGAACGAATACGTAAAAATTTAGCATAATGCATCGCAAATTCAACATGTTGCCTACAACAACAAGTGGTGCGAGCATGGTTGATTTTCACATAGAATGGTTTCAATATTTCAAAAAAACGTTGACTAATTTTAATTTCCAGATTCTCTTGTTCAAACTTACGAAAAAATTGAGTTTGAGTCATATCTAAGAAATGCTTTGGATGTGGTTCACGATTAGTAGAACCAACTCTCCGCTTTATAACATCTCTTGTATTAGGTGAAACTCTAGTGTTATCATGCCAAAATTTAATAACAACTTCTCTTATAAAGATCGAATTATTTTTGTCCTTACGCGGTACTCTAGCGTAAAATGCCCAAAAATCGAACATTATTGAGTGATCAAGGATATTACGTCTTTCAATTGCTTTCATTAGAGTTTTTCGATTAACTTGTAACATTCGACTTGTTTGCGTAATCAAACGTTGTTTTTTTATTGATTCACTTACAACACTAGTAGAAGTACACGACGCACAATATTACTATCCCTAGTGCGTCTCTCGACACCAACAAAGGTGATATCATCATGAAGGTTTTCAACAATGTAGAGGTTTGACCACGTATGTTAGATGTTGTCAATCCTAAGGTGTTTAATGTAGGTCTCATTTTAATCAATTTCATCAAACTAACCAACAATCGACATCTTTGGGAATCATTTAAAATTTCAAAATGATTATCCCAAATTTCAAAGTGGCTTTTCTTTCCGATTTGTCATTGCTCGTAAAGTTTGTCGACATTGGTTTCAAAATGTTTTCATCAATTTCAATCAAAAATTAGGTTTCTTATGTAAAATCCTAGAGGTGTTTTTGTCAAATTTTGTTTGTCTACAGTTTCAACATGAATTTCCTTATTCACATTTTCATTGTCTCCTTCAATTTCAACATTTGCTACATCATGAGTATTTAATTCTTCTTCAACATTGACAGTAAAAACTTCTTCATCACGAGTATTCAATTCAACTTCAACATTGACAGTAGAAACATTACCTAGTTCTTCATTGCTTACAGTAGTTGGGATTGAAGATGAACCTCTTCTAGATTCACGAAGTTTCCGCATTCGCTCAGCATTTTCAATTTTGTTGGCCTCTAATTCGTCTGGTGTTTTTTTACTTAATGACTTCCTTTTTTGACTTCGTTTTTTGTCTCCCATGATGTTTTGCTTTCGGTGATAAAAAAACGTGCCTGGAAAAAGACAGAATTTCGCAGTAATTCATACGGTAAGGTCAGAGAGTAAAAATCACATGGTAATTCGGACATTGGGATGTGTGTAAATATGATTTATAAAGCGCGAGCGCGCTTTATAAACCGCGAGCGCGCTTTATAAACCGCGAGCGCTTTTCGCGGTATTTTTACAAAAACCGCGATCGCGGAGCTATTTGCCGAACCTAAGCCTCGGAAAATCTTTGTTTTTCCCCAACCAAAGCTATGGAAGGTCATTATGAAGTGCAAAAGGTCAAAAAACCTCAAATCTGCTCTTCCAAAGACTTGAACCATGCTAAAAAACTGAAAACATTTCACAAAAATGGTGCCATCACGTAGGGTAGACTCTTAGCTTTGTAAAAATATTGTTTTTAAAGTGAATAGAATAAGATAAATATCATTTTATAATTTATTACTAATAATAGGTCCTTAAGACATTTTTTCCCGTGAATGTTCATGTCTACGTTTAAGACTATAACTTTTTTTTCGCTTATCAAAATATGATAAAAATTATACCATCCCAAGTGTGGACAAATTCTATACACCTTAAAAAAAAAAAAATTGATTTCGATATTTTTTGATATAGTTATGGCGGGCAAACGGAAAGCGCTCCATTTTCTAAATATTTTCAGACCACTTTCACGGAAAAAATCATAAAAAAAAAAAATATTGCTAAAAAAAATACAAAATAAAATCCATCCCAAGATAGACAACTACATCTAACGTTTCACCAAAGGAAAAAAAAATAACAAGATTTGGTCATCCAAAATGCGGGCAAACGGACTACAATCTTAAAAGTTTTTTCAAAAAAAAAAAAAAAATAAGTCATATAATTTTAAGTGTTTAATATAGCTAAACTTGTCCGTTTTTTACAAAAATTAGTATTTTAGAAACTAGATTCGAATGCTACGATTCATATTTATATAAATTTTTCTAATTTAGAGTGCATGTATAGCTAATAATCCCTACAAGTTGAGATTTCATTTTTTTTTGCAATATGACGTCCACGGATGACCCTATATTTGTCCATCAACTTCCTGCACTTACCCACCTACCGCTCAAGCCCTAATCCTCCTCAAATTGAGTGATACTATCTCAATAGAAAAGATTGCTCCACACATGTGTAGAATTAGAACTAGAATCATATATAGCCAAGTTTCCCATCTAGTCGAAGGCGCGAGAAAAACACAAATGGTCTACATCTCCTGTAGTATTACTGTGCCACAGCATTCGGCTATTGTGTATCAGTCAATACAAGATTACAACCTCTTTCCATTTCCAGCCTTATTCTCTGGTCCGGAGATGTGAGATACTCACCTGGTGCAAGACCATTCCAAACACCATTGTCATGACTGAGCAGATGAAATGGCCACAGAGGCAATCCAAAACCCGGTTTTCTCCATTGGGGTTTCAAAATTAGAATGAGAACACCGCTTCCTGGTCTCAATCAGTCCACGATCCGAAGCCATCACATCAAGAAAATCAATATGAGAAGAATTGTTATAATTATCCGTGACATAGCAATCAAGAAAAGCATAGGCGTTGGATACAGAAGCCCATGAATAGCCCTGCAGAGCATATGGTCTGAGATAGGGGATTGTGGCTTTGAAATCACGGGGCAGCCATTGTCCTGGCACAGATTCATATGTTCCCACTGTGCAATACTCTGTCCAGCAGACATATCTGGTGATGACCACATTGGGTGTGGTTAATTTGTGAACTTTCGCAAATGCAAGGCCCGTTATAATAGCGTTTGGAGGTGCTGATTTTGTTAGGTGTCATCAGATTCGAGGACAGCATCAAACTCTCGGTGCAAACATTACAGCTGCAGCTTGTAAGGTGTGAAAAATCCAACAGAAACCCTTATGCCTGCCAGCTTAGTGACTCACTAAAGAAGCTCATAAAATTGCAAAGCAAAATGTGCTTCATGAATATTCTGATATAGTGCAGATCCACGCCTATGAGATTCTCTCCCATGAGTTACATCGTAAAACAAGTAAGGTCTCAATAGAGAATCTCTGTAATAAATTTCATCGGGTCTCCTGGTAACACTCTCACTGTCACTTAATCGATTTAGATAAAAAAAATATCTTGAAGGAGATACCCAGATTTGAGGATGCATCTGGATCAGAACAGATGACACCATAGTTGGATGACCTGCTTGTTGGAAACGTTCGGTGAGCAGCTTCTACCATGCTACAACAAAGCCAGACTTCCCTAGCTTGCAGCTTCTTCTAACCACCACTTGGACGGAAGCGGCTTTCCAAAATGAAAAGGCAAGACAGCTCAACTAAAACTTTATCTCATTCTTCTACTACAGCTGCAAGATTTTGTAACCACCGATCACACGATGGTGGTCGCGGCAACTGAACATCGAGTTCAAGCACCAACGGTTCCTTGGGCTCGCCTGCCAGCAATTGTCGCACTTACTCTCCCGGAGGCCACTGCTTTTCTGAGATAAGTTTACCTCTCGACCCTGTAGCTGCTGCATACAGCCAAATACTTCCTCACGGCACTCCCAGGAGAAGTTCAGTTCTACGCCCACGGATTCTGCCTGTACAGCACGATTTTTGAGACCCACACCCACCCGCACGCATTGAAAGAGAATCAGAACGAGATCATGGTGAAGAAAATGGGACTCCACCGACTCCTCACGCAAGGACAGAGAACAAGAAAGTCATACAGATGGTAGGTAGGGTGGTTGGGAGGTGACCAAATGCACCCACGTGCAACAAGACCTGCCAGGTCGGCCAAGGTGGCAGTGGAGGGCAGGTCGCAGAACAGGATTCGATGCCCAGTGGGCATTACATTCTCCTCCCCTTAAGAAAGCATCGTCCTCGATGCGACATAACACAATGGAAAAGAAAAGGTTCGCAACCAAGAACAGGTACAGGAGAAAGTACACTCTATGGTTTAAAATTTTAGTTGATTAAAGCACGGTCACAAGGTAGCCTTAGGAACATTTGGTAGAATTTTTTTTTAACTTTCAATGTTCTGTGAAGATTGGCAGTTCTTTCTTGTTCATCATTTCATTAGTCTCTTTCCATTAGCATTATTCTTAGTTTAATTGCTTTTAAAATTTCATCATTGAAGAGTTTTGGTTTATTCCTTATTGTGGGTGCCCAACATGAACTACTAACACAACACCCTATCAGGTTCACAAGACCCTACAGATTCACAAGCACACAAGTATATACTTCAAGATTGTATTACACCACATAAAGGTTACTCAAATACGGAATGGAATAGGCACAGTCCACATAACATAGTACTCGGCACACATCAATGACTGACATACCAAAATACTTAACCAAAACAGTACTACAATCCACCAGACATTTCCTCAATTTGCATCAATGAAAAACTCACATAACACCAAACCATGCTACAGGTACATAGTGTCCACAAGGGAATCAATGACATGACCACAACATCACAACACAAATCCATCTGAACATGAGTAACACATACATCAAAATACCACTACCAAAACATCACAATAACTCAACGTATATCCTGAAACATCAACCATACACACAAATATCATATGCCTCCCTCAAACTCTTATGCCTCCCTCAAGTCTCTTATGCCTCCCTCAAACACTTATGCCTCCCTCAAGTCTCTTATGCCTCCCTCAAACTCTTATGCCTCCTCAAGGAGGCCGGTTGACCCTATGGTCCAAGACACATAGAGTTCAAACACTCCTAACCCAAGTGACATAATAATGCGTGGTTTCACAACCCACTAGTTATCTGTACTCCTTGGGGCGTACCCCTATACAACGAAGCGGGTCCATAGGTCCAACCATTCCATGGTGCATCCCATGACCCTATTCTACACATCACGACAATAGAACCAGCACAACAATCCAATCCAAAGTGCCAAGTGGCAAAGTACAAGCCTTGGGCAAGGCGGTAAAAATTTCAAATTTAAAAGAAGACCCAAATTCAAGCAAAATAAATGGCCAAATAGCCATAGTTAGTATCAAAATCCCCATGTTAGTGCCACAAACCAAGGAAATGCCCAAAATTGTAAAGCATGGCAATCAAGAAAAGTTGTTGGTCCTTACAAAATAAAGTAAAAGCTCAATTTACGAATAAAATCAACTTATAATAATGTCACATTACGATAACTGTGTGGCCTTATCTAGCCACCAAAGGGGTACTCAACGAGTTGCTAGCACTCGGAACATCGAGCCTCAGCTCATAAAATACATATCAATAATACAACTGTCATCACCTCCATCTGAATCATCCCGCCGCCACTTCGACAAGGCTAAACATAGTCATAGATACACTAAGGTTGCATACATACAACCACATAGGGAGAGAGGAAAGAATCACATGTTATCTACTAAACCGAGTTTTGACTCGAGTTAATGACCCATGGTACACCATTCCTCACTCTCAACATACACTTCTACCGATTTCCCTCAGGATCGGTTAGCGTAAGGTTCACAACATAACATACAACAACATCACTAACATAACGGTGGCACACACATAACTACCATAACGTCTTACATATGGTACATATACAGGGTAGATCACGATCATACATTCACTGAGTGTAACTCATCACTTTACCACATTCTACACCCAAAGTGCAAGCACCATACGATAGGGTTCATACACTCACCGTATGACCCAAAATCACAACATGAAGCATTACATATTTGCACAGTCATACATACGATGAACATAGTACATCTCAACATAACATCTACTACTGCATAACAAGGTGGTACACACATTTCTTCAGAACATGGTAAAAACATCATGATACAACTCATTTCCTTTAACATCAATCTAGTCATACAACACATTGATACACCCACATATCACAATATGTCACAATGCTCTAACACTATGTCATCCACTTTATAATTCTTTTCCCACATCACAAGCAGGAATTCACCCGTGAATTCTTCATAGAATCCACAAGAAGGAGAGAGAATACTCCCATCCCCAACATATCAACATGATGACAAACACGCACTAATGACATACACATCATGTGCGTTCACAATATCACAATTATGACAATAATCACATCACGTTTAAAGCACATTACTCTTCCAATATCTACCACCATCATGAAACATCATCATCATCATGCAAAGAACACCACCACCATCATGTAACATCATCATATAACACCAATCTGCCCATAGGTTCGAGAGCATGAACCTATGCTCGATACCAAGTATAACGACCCAAAATCCACACACACAAACAACACAAGTGAAATACAGATAACTTTTTTTTTTTTTGACTTTCTTGACACATAATATGACGCAACATGTCGTCACCAAGGATACAACTAACACCGTGAACAACTTGATACAAGGATGGCCATAAAGGCGACAGTAAACGTTCACACCTATCAAGGACAATTTACTTTTCTTTGACATGACAACATAGAGGTCCATCCACGTAACACACTAATGATTAGGGCCATCCACAATGAGATATTCTTGAGGATTATTTATTTTTAAAATACATCTTGCAATTCTTAGTTTACGTTTTCAAGGATGCTCAAGGTATGATTCATATAATTCATCTTACCAAGCTAAGTTTATTCTTTTTACACTGAGTAATCATCTTTAATCTTCTCTATTATGACATTCATTTGCTTAATTCGTTTGTTTAGAGAAAGGGGTAATTTAATTTCACAAGGCCATCTATTAACACCTACGCTACTAGAACTTGTTCATGCCCATATGACAACATGGGTTCACGTTCAACAACTTAAGAGAAAATTACGAGGTACCTTGGATAAAGTTAAAGGAAGAAGGTCAATTGAGTTCATCCTTGAGACATCATTAGTTCTTACTGAGGTTTAATTGGAGCTTGAGGTTTTATACATAATTATTAATTATTTTACTTAGGCTTCGCTGGATGATTTTACAAAAGAAAACAATTTACCTTTCAAATGGTTGAGGGACAGATTGCGTGGTTTCGAAACCGATCCCTCCTACTTATTAAATCTTGTTAACTTATATCAACTAACAATTTGTTTCACCTTAGGATCATTCTAAGAATTCACCATACAAAAAGGATAATGTTCGCTAGTGTAGCTAGGGATATCAAGTTATAAAATTTTTACTTCACAAAGGATGGTTTCATTTTGATCACTCATGGAATTATTTGATTTCAAGTAGATCACCTCTACATTTATTTGTTGAATATAAAATTATTATTTGTTTAGCTTCTTAAGGGTTAACCGACCCATTTTACTTTACTTATAAAATATTGTCACCAAGTCTTAGAAAGATTTAACTTAACAATTTATTCCCAAGATCAAAGTTTTACAATACTCATATCAATGTAAAGATTGAATACCATTTCTCACAAGGATAAGTTACCAGTTTACCTACAGAAGGACAAGACAACATCATCACGCAATTTCAGAACAACCCAAGGCAAGAGGTCTTCTAAACTCCTTTGCAAGCACTATTACAAAATTTACCTCACATTGGACATTCTTACAAGGAACTTCATAAATTGCACTGATGAAACCTTTACAACTCTTTCCTTTAATCTACTCGCATAATCCATCTGCACAAATACTAACTAGAATCAGTTCGCGAGAACTGAGCATGTTAAGGCTACACATTGCAACAGAAAGCTAACATTTAACAATATCAAGAAAGGGATGTTCTAATTCAAAATGGATTAAAACACAACCCACAACTCTAAAATTATTCACATGAGAAAGAAATCTAAACCATCCAACAAGGAGAAAGTCAAAATACCAAGAAGAACAAAATCACATAAAACAAGGCAAGACCTTATGGGTTAGGAACAAGAAAGTCAAGAGTGTTGATATCTCCTTCATGTAATCCTAAGGATTACGTGATTGGAATTCAAAACTTACTCCATCCAACTAAAGGGGTCCAAGAGAGGACACAACATACTAATTATGATCGTAGGCGCGAAACAAAATGACGTTATCCAAATCTTCCAGGGAAGGCTTCAAGCAATAATTAGGGTTCGACGCCTTAAAAGAAAAACAACTATAGTTTCAGTTTTATCCAAGGAGTTTTACCACTACCTTCTTATAGGATTTCTTAAACGTAGGACTAGTTAACATTACAAAACCACTCTTCCAAAAGCGCATAAGGAGATACAAAAAGGGGCCATTATTCTCCAACAAACCTTATCCTAATCGTAAACTTCTCTACATAATGTAAGGGAAGACTAAACCCAAAAGTCGTTAATAATTTTTTTATATATTTTGCATAATGTCAATAAGCATTAAAATAAAAATTGATTTCCTTAACAAGGTCACAAAATGGGTCCTTTTAGTAGCCAAGTTTGGAGTATAAGATATTCGAGTTCGAAAACAAAGGGATTCGATACGCAGAGGATAAAACACCAATGATGTCCCGGACTCAAAAGACCCTACCACGAGTGCAAGCACAAAAAAAGAAAAAACCAACACACATATCCATCAGAAGGTTACGCGGTGTAGTCGAGCCTAGAAGTTCTATGAGCTCTCGGCCAATGGTATAGAAGATGAAAATTTTACCCGATCCATGTGGGCTTATCAAGGACATGTCTAGCAAATATCAAACAGATGAGCATAATAACCACCTATTATATTATCACTGTAATCAGCTGTCATCTAACAGGAAACGAGTTCACGAGTCCAATACCATGGATTCACCTACAACTTTTGTTTCGGTCCAGCTATTAATAACTTGCTTGCGACCCTTAATAAAATTTGTAGAGATTTCATTCAATAAAACTTACAATGTTTCCCCCTTACTTTAATCAAACAAGATTTTGAACCAGGTAGTAGGTATAGTAATTTTCTCAACACGTAGAGGCCAAAATAGATGTCGGGTTATTCATCCTCTAGAACTGGGTACAAAAGTCAACCATGTACAGTTCTAAAGCAAAACCCTAATGTCATTTTCTAATCAAACAAAAAGTAAGGAATGCCCACAGGCTTAAACAAGTTTTAGAACACAACGTCACTATTAATGTACCATTTAGCAAAACAAGAGAGCCCTAGACAGGAAATACGTATATATTCAACCCAAATAGAGATATGAAGGCTTAACCTTCCATATAGTAAGCCTTCAATTATAATTACCATCACAGAGTTCTTTAAAAGAGAGTCATATAAGCAACGAAACCCTATAATGTTTCCTTCCCTACGAACTAGACTGCATTACTCAAAATTGCAGTAACCCTTTTAGACAAGTATGAAATAGAGTAAGCTATAAGAGAGGAAAGAACATTCCAAGCAAAATCAGTGAAATTGGATCGAGATTTAAAGGGACAACCAACACAATCAAGCAGTGATATAAACAACCACGAAAACATTTGTCTAGGTGTCATTCAAGAGGAAAGAAAATTCATTTCAAGATACTGAAAGAAGGTAGAAAACTATTACAAGGAGTAGATTTAACATGCCTGTTTTAAACGCTAAATCTCATGGCCACGCATGCACAGACCCCTTCTCCCCGTAGTCCCAAAATTATTCTCCACCAAATTCACGCTTCTCACCCACACGGTGTCCCAAATACCACGTAAAAGAAACATTAACCATTCTGGTAAACTGCATAGACACAGGCAGAAGGAGAAAATTCATTATAGAGTAGTTAACCCCAATTACCAGTATGTAAATCCACGAAACAGCAACAGAAATTTGGAATAATTAATGTGGTTTTGCATGTCCTTGCAATATGCTTTTACTCTTGAGTCTAGGTTCTAGAACAAGATCGGAAAGTCTTGCGTTCAACTATTCAAACAACTCATGAATTGCTTTCCTATTTAAGGCATTGTAAATTAGTTTTTTTAAAGCCATTAGGATGCACCTATTACATTAGTTTACCCATCAATTTGTGCAAAGAAAACATTCCAGAAACTAAAATCAAAGTTGATTCATGCTTACCATTGGAAGTCTCACACATTAGCTTGCTTCAATTAACATCACTTTTATCCTCCACGCTAAGCAAAATTTCTTTGAAGCATTTTGTCAATCAGTTTGCGCGTAATCTACTCCAACGACGTGAAGTAACATTGCCCAATATTGGAAAGGATATTTGTCAGATGATGAAGTAGTTGCAAGAGCTCTTGATATTAAATACCCGTAGCCTACCTGCCGCTCAAGCCCTAATCCTCCTCAAATTGAGCTGATACTATCTCAATAGAAAAGCTTGCTCCACACAGGTGTAGAATTAGAACTAGAATCATATATAGCCAAGTTTCCCATCTGGCTGAAGGCGCAGAAAACACAGCTGGTCTACATCTCCTGTAGTATTACTATGCCACAACATTCAGGCTATACTGTGTATCAGTCAATACAAGATTACAACCTCTTTCCATTTCCAGCCTTATTCTCTGGTCCGGAGATGTGAGATACTCACCTGGTGCAAGACCATTCCAAACACCATTGTCATGGTTGAGAGATGAAATGGCCACAGAGGCAATCCAAAACCCGGTTTACTCCATTGGGGTTTCAAAATTAGAATGAGAACACCGCTTCCTTGTCTCAATCAGTCCACGATCCAAAACCATCACATCAAGAAAATCAATATGAGAAGAATTGTTATAATTATCTGTTACAAGCAATCAAGAAAAGCATAGGCATTGGATACAGAAGCCCATGAATAGCCCTACAGAGCATATGGTCTGAGATAGGGGATTGTGGCTTTGAAATCACAGGGCAGCCATTGTCCTGGCACAGATTCATATGTTCCCACTGTGCAATACTCTATCCAGCAGACATATCTGGTGATGACCACATTGGGTGTGGTTAATTTGTGAACTTCTGCAAATGCAAGGCCGCTGTAATAGCGTTTGGAGGTGCTGATTTTGTTAGGTGTCATCAGATTCGAGGACAGCATCAAACTCTTGGTGCAAACATTATACATTGCATGACTTATAAGGTGTGAAAAATCCAACAAAACCCTTATGCCTGCCAGCTTAGTGACTCGCTGAAGAAGCTCATAAAATTGCAAAGCAAAATGTGCTTCATGAATATTCTGATATAGTGCAGATCCATGCCTATGAGATTCTCTCCCATGAGTTACATCGTAAAACAAGTAAGGTCTCAATAGAGAATATCGTAATAAATCTCATCAGGTCTGCTGGTAACACCCTCACTGTCACAAAGTCGATTTAGATAAAAAAATATCTTGAAGGAGATACCCGGATTTGAGGATGCATCTGATGACAACAGATGACACCATAGTTGGACGACCTGCTTGTTGGAAGCGCTCAGCAGGCTTCTACCATGCTGCAACAGGCCGGCTTCCCTAGCTTGCAGCTTCTTCTAACCACCACCTGGACGGAAGCGACTTTCCAAAATGAAAAGGCAAGACAGCTCAACTAAAACTTTATCTCGTTCTTCTACTACAGCTGCAAGATTTTGTAACCACTGATCACGACTGTGGTTGTGTGGTGCAACCAGAACATTAGGTTCAGCACCAACGGTTCCTTGGGCTCGCCCTGCAGCAGCTGTCGCACTTACTCTCCCTGGAGGCCACTACTTTTCTGAGATAAGTTTACCTCTCGACCCTGTAGCTGCTGCATACAGCCAAATACTTCCTCACGGCACTCCCAGGAGAAGTTCAGTTCTACGCCCACGGATTTTGCCTGTACAGCACGATTTTTGAGACCCACACCCACCCGCACGCATTGAAAGAGAATCGAATGAGATCGTGGTGAAGAAAATGGGACTCCACCGACTCCTCACGCAAGGACAGAAGCAAGACAGTCAAGCCGATGGCAGGTAGGGTGGTTGGGAGGTGACCAAATGCACCCACGTGCAATAAGACCCGCCAGCCTGGGCTAAGGTGGATGGAGGGCAGAGTCACGTAACGAGGATTCGATGCCTAGTTGGGCATTACACCGCGACTATGATTCATTTTTTATCTAGTTGAACGAGTATTTTTGGCACAATGCATGTCTCTCGATGTTTGATATATGCCTCTCTTTTGAAAGAATTTGTGATGAGCTCCTCCACTTAAATAGCCAATAATTACATTAAGTTTTGCAAAAGAAATGGCATTTTCACTGAAAATCTTTCCAGATATGAGGCTTCTTCTGTCATGGATGAAAAATCTATCCATCCAAGATTTCTTAGGTATTACGATTTGTGAGGTCAAAATATAGAGTGAGCTAGGCAATCCAAGACCACAAACCCATGATAAGAGTTAACATCACAAGAAAGGTGGTGTTTGATGTGGGAAGTTTAAAAATATATTATATGTACGATTTATATAATAAATAGAATTACGTTTGATACACAATATTTTTAGCTAGTTTTTGGTAGTGTGGTTATAAAATATTTCATCTACTTAAATAAAATTTGAAAATAAAGTTGTTAATAGTAACATTTCTACAATTTTTAAAAGATAAATTTACAATTAATTATTGTGGCAATCAAATTGTAGCTTCCACCTACAAGTTTTATGTGGTAAAGAAAATTGTAGAAAAAAATGTTGAAATTTCCACAATATAACGTTGATAAGAGTTACAAAATTGTAAATTGTTGAATTTCTACATAGATGGAATATATGGAAATAATACATTTTTGTGGAGATTGTGGAATAATAACAAAAGAAGAAATTGTAGAAATGGTACAAACATAAAAAATGTGGACAATGTACAATTTTAAAAATGGAGATTGGCTATAATTTTTTTGAATTGTGGACTATCTATGGTATAATGAATTGTGGAAAAACTACACTAATATATCAAAATGTAGGTTAGCTACAATTCTAATGCCACAATTCTAATTTTTGGAATACCATATAACCACAAAATAATTGTTGATAAATTGTGGCAAGAGGACTAATTTGTTGTAGTGACACAAGGTAAAATTACAATGTTTCTATTTAGTTGTGAGGGAAAGGTAAAATGTTTTTCACTATACTATTTTATCAATGTTCGCACAATGTCATTGTATAATCATGTGTGCTTTGAGTGCATATCCTTATGTCAATTCCTAATCGACACATAATAATAACACAAAAATGACATGACTTGATTAAGAAGCATGCAAGAGGAGAGACAAAGATTCGTGAGTAAAAAAATATGTACGGACATGTGTAAGTGTGTGCATTGGAAAGTTTCACAAGCTATGGAATGAGGCTAAAGAACCTCAAAGCTTTGCTAACTCATCCATGCACCATAGGATTAGAGCTAAACAAGAGAAACTAACATGCAAGCATTATAACTTTGACAAAAACATCAAAAAATAACATGTATACTACTCTCTACTCTATGAAAGCTTAATGAAAGTGAACCTAGTTAGATTCTAAGCAATCAAATTGTGTGTTGTTTACTCCATGAGGGTGAATGAATCTCACTAAATGGCTACATGGAAAAGTTTAGCTATTTCATTACTAACCTAACATGGGTGCAAGATGAAGCTATTTTAATGGTGGATGACCCAAGATCAAATGCCTTATTAGCTTGGCTAATGCAAATGAGCTCTTAAGCTTTCTTAGGCTTGTTTTGGCTTTAGCTTATGTAAAGTTGTCTGTAAAGTGGTAAGTTGAATAGGTAGGCTTGGCCTTGCATTTATAGTTTTCCAATTGGGAGAGTTTGGAATTCTTGTGCATGTGGGACTAAAGCTCAAAAAGCACTTTATGATTAGGAGTTGATAAACATGCTTTAGACTTAGTTAATCTAGGATTAGGCTAGTTAAACTTGATTAGCAAGTGATTAGAGACTCATTGAGAGTTGAGAGGAGTCTAGATAACCAATTGTGGCTGATAGATAGCCTAGGAAGCCAATAGAAGTGGTCTAGAGAGAACTAGGGAGATTCTGAATGGTCAAAAGGAGGAATGTTTAGCTAATAAGAGAGATATTAGCCCAATAACTCAATTTTAGGAGGAATGCGACCAAGAAGGTGTCGTAAATGGGCATTTGAGGATGGAGCAAAGAATGTGGAATTAATGAAGTGTCATTAATCGTTTTTTAATAGGAAATGCTAAGTGTAAGCATATTTTAGGTGTCTACAGTAAGTAAAATAAATAAAGTTAACATATAAGCATTTCTCAAAATTGATCTTATAGGTTTTGGAAAGACCTCAAGGAGTGATTATCCTCAACCAATATATTTTATAAACGTAGGAGGTCATGTAGAAAGATAATATTTGGTATTTTAGAGAAGATAATAAATTCACATCCAATAAAGAAATATCTAAAACCTAAGAAAGCTAAAGGTGGTAAAGTTCACCATTTGAGGGGGTAGAGTGGTGAAAAGTAGAGAAGATAGTTGATCTAAGATGAACAAGTGAATCTTGTGAAGGGACCTAGAGAAACACCATTGTAATAGCTCTAGGGTTTTAGCTCATTTTATTTGTAAGAATCCACGATAGTCATAGTAGTGTTTATAGATGTCATTAAGAATTTTACAATTCATATAAACCTATTTATGTTTGTTGATCTGATGTGTATTCTAAGGAAATTCATGAGTCAATATTTTTGAGAAACTATCATTATCTTTTAGATTTGTGAGGTTTATAAAATATAATTTTGACACATCCAAAACTCTTACTCCTAAAAATGTTGGCAACCAATTTGAAATACCCCAAAACCTACAAAACAACTATATGTTTTCCCAAACTAGACACCGATTGCAAAATATACATCCTAAAATCTTTACGTTTCATGTTGAAATCCTGAAAAATAACTAAGTACTAACCATATTGGATTTTGAAAAACTATTTTCTACATAGTAATTCTTGGATCCATGACACCATTTTTATTAGTGCAAAGTGACCATAATATCTCATATTTAATTAAATAATTTTATTAAATATGCTCCCCTATCTTGACCCACCACATCAAAAACCTCATTAAAACACTAAAAAAGGAATGCATACATGTTATAGCTCATATTCATGTTCTATAAGTTTTTTATTCAATGAAATGTATAACGTATATGTATTAAATAACGCATACTTGTTATAGTGCATACTCACTTTTTATTTACTTTCCTAAATCATCCCTTCATGCTTAAAAATGCCTCATATTTCCAAGCCAAGGGATCTTACCTATCATTTTCCTATGTTACACAATTTCCATATCAAATTTATACTTTGAGAATGGAATATGCTATAGATTTCATATACAAATTTCATTGAATAATAACTCGAGGAGGAGCCAATTTTCCTCTTTTTGATGATACAAGTTTTATGATTATTTTATGACTATAAGGATACCAATGTTAAATATTTGTAAATATTTCTTCCTATATCATTATATTGAAAAAATACATGTCTAAATTTATGTATGTAATTATTGATGTATGCATCCAAATTCAAAAATATATATATACCATCACATATTAGCCCTAATTTTATGTACATTAAAAAATAATATTGAATTCAATTAAATTTGAGGTAGTTGTATGCCCAACGAACACACAAATAACTATTTTTAATCAAGTTTAAGACTTGATTCTTTAAAAATTCGTTAAAAATATATTTACAATAAAAATTTAAGAAATATTCATAAAATAGTAGATAACCTTATCTAAATTTTAAAAAAGGATTTAAAAAATACTAAATGATGCTAGAAAAAGTGAGGGGTGAATGGTGAGCTATCGAATATGTTTTTATGTAAAAAGAGTACTTATTTGATTTCGAACTATTTATGCCACGTATACTTCACCATTTGCAAAATAAATTAGTGATTTGAAACCTAAACTCTAAATGCAACAATTCAAATTCTAAGCATAAGTAACTCAAATAATCAACAAAATTATAAGTTTCTCAATTTTAGGAAAACATGACCACTTAAGACCCCTTTTGTAACCCATCTTCATGTATGTGCCACTTAGTAAAACCTGTATTTACGTTCATATCGTTCATCTTACTTATGTTTATTAATTTTCTAGTCAATCCTAGAATGTGCCAAACACCAAGGATGGATTTAATCCTTCCATCTTTAAACCTTAACTTGACTCTCCCATGACCTATACTCTTATCTCCTACGAATACTTCACCTCTATTAATATTTACATACTCAAATTATGACTCCCTATAAGGATTTATATGAAAAGATGCACTCAATTCAATCAATCATACACCATCACATCTATGTGAGCTAGAAATGTCTAAAAACAAATCACTTGAGTCTCCACTTGAGGATTTTATATCTAAAGATCTAACTTCATTAGATGAATCACTTTGTTCTTCCCTATTAGATCTATAATCTTTCTTGAATTTTCTTTTTACCAAAACTCCAAAATTTTCTCTTATTATTTTTGTAGTCTTGATTTACTTCTAGACTTCGATTAGCGTCGTATTTTGTAATTTTTCTCTTGGGTATGACCTATCATAAAATAACACATCTTTTTATTGATAATCTTCAAATGATTTCCACAACATTTCTTTCAACAAGAAAGTGGCAACATCTTCAAGTAATAATGTTGTTATAGTACTAGTAATAGCCATAACTAATGAATATAGAAAATGAAAAAGGGAAAAACAAGGTGAACGAGGTAAAAAGTCACAAATGAGAGATGAAAAAATTAAATTTGAATGATATAAGGAAATCATACGAATATAACTCTATTTATGCCAATACTCAATAAAACATAAAATACACTAGCACTATAGCAATAAATAGTTTGGAAAAACTATAATTGTCTATCTAATGTCCATTTTGATGTGTTTGTACTATTGTGTGAAACAACCATCTATTTTAGAATATTTTGTTGTAGTTGTATTTTTGTTTATTAGAAGTTCTTGAAGTTATTAAAGAGAAAAATGATATAAAATTCATAGAGAGAGAGACAGAGAGAAATTTTATATCAAAATGGACTCATTGCAAAGACTATGTGGTTCTATTGCAAACCTATAGAAACATGTATAAGGAAGACAATGTCTATAGATAATTCTCTAATTGAAGAAATCTTTCAATATTGAAAAGATAACATAGGAATGAATAGACGTAGTTGTACTTAAATTAGTGGCATGTATAAGGTAAATAATGTCCATAAATAATTCCATATTTAAAAACAAAAACATAAATATTGAATATATAATTTGAAAACAAATAGACATAGTTATACTTAAATTAGTAATGATGCCATATATAAGCTAAAGTCTTATATGTGGTACTTCAAAATCTATGTAATTATGTCTATAAATATGCCTCAAAAAATACCAGATATTGTTTTGTATGGGGTAATTCCAAACCTAAATATGTATTCATCTCTTAATAATAAATTTCAAAAACAAATTCAATTACTTAAATATTAATTTAATTACGCCGAAGGCGTTCTTGTATTGAGATGCAACCTGCTGGGTCTGACAATTGTCAGAGATCTGAAGGTCGAAATTAGTTTGGCAGAGTTTCGTTGAAATCGTCCGGCCAAAAACATTTCACCTTCTAGGACGTCCACGTGGCGGAAACTTGTGGAAAAGTGGTTTGGGTTTGCGCTAAAACCGGATCTCGAGTTGCTTTTGTCTTCTGTTTTCTTTATATTTGACTGCTTTTTTTTTTTAAAAATTTCCTTTGCAGGTCGACGCCTTTGGTATGGAAAATGCCCAGATTGGCTCGCTGTTTTTTTTTTTAAAACTCATCCTTTGATTTGTGCAGGTCGCCTTTGGACGGTTTTCTGTGGAAACATTTGTGGCCACAGTTTTTTTATTTTGGCTGCATGCTCTCTATTCGCCATCTTAATTTCCTTTGGATATGTCGAACTAACTGAAGATTCATCTCGTTCGCATTCTCGTCGTTGTCCTCAGAGCTTTAAAGAATTCCTAAAATTTCAGGTCATGATATCGATTTCAAATTTTATTGAAAGATCAATATAATGCGCTGTATAATGCCCTATTGTGTACGTGGATCTTTAAATCCTAAATTTCATGGATCTATGGTACCCAGTTAACATGTTTTTCTTGGCCTACCGATGATTTTTATCTGATTTCGAATATTTGTGGTGCTAATTGGCAATTGATTCTTAGAGGTTCAGTATCCATCGAAGGATTTTGTGTAATTACTAAGGCTTGGTATGCTTCTGAGATTGAGATAAATATATATAAGGTGAAGTGAAGAGGCTTTCTTGTTCTCAAAGTAGCGTTTCAATGGCTGAGGATATACTGGCTGGGCTTGGACCTAAAAAAACTCCTTTACCCTTTACCATTACTAATAAAATCACAACTAGGAGGAAGTTTGGATCAGTTCCAGTAGATTCATCCTTTGCACACATGATATTTAGTCCTTAAAGTGGATTATGTTCCTCATTGAGTGCACCGACATGTCTCTCGAATGGTGTTGGAAGATAAGCCTACTATGTTTTCTTTGTTCTATCGTGCTCATTTGTCAGGACCTCTGCTTGGCAGAAATTTCTAGACTCTGCTGCTCATGAACCCTTATTTAGCTGGTGGACGTATGGCTACCGGTGGATATCCCTTGCTGGAGAATGTATCCGCAATTTAAATTTTAACTCAGACATTCTAAGAAGCAGAGCTTAGTGTTTGAGTTCTAATCATCACCAAATCAAAACCAAAAGGGATCTTATATTGTTTCTCATAAGGTGAAGATGTCCTTGTATTAGTCGCTCAGAATTGTATAGCTTGAGGTTGCCTTCACCTATTTGGAGTTTGCGAAAAAGATATATTTCATTTGACATTCCATTGGAATGTGGCCTTGGCAACAAGATAAATGCATGTTCAATGGCAACTTAATATTTACATTCCGTGTTCCATTGTGCAGGAGATGCTTTCCTTTTGAAAGTCAACCATTTGATGTTGTTTCCAGATGTATATTGCATGAAAAACTGTTAAGCTTTATAGCAAATGTCTTCTGTAACCAGGCTCACAAGGATTTTTGTTTTGTGGCTATGTTCTCTTTTTTATCTTTGTACCAAATGTTGTATCAATTATCTTCACAAAGAACATAATTCACAGATGTTGAAAATGGACCATACTGAAAATCTGGACAGAGCTTCTGCAGGATAAACACATTATTACCTCTGGGTGGAGTTGCTGGTGACACAATAGTCTCTGACTCATTTTTTTGCTTGAAACTAAAACTTCTGAAATGTTTATATGATAAAAAATGAAATGAATCTGCAAATTTGACCTCAAGCTGCATGTACATATGTTAGACATGTCTGTGACAGCTACTAATGTGAGTCTAAGCTCATAAATGTCTTGAAATTCTGTGAAATCTGCCTCACTTGACTAGCCGTATGGATATCTCGAAGTTTGTGATGCTCTTTTTCTTTAATCTGTGCCTCATATTGTGTTGTCTGTTTGATCAAGTCTCACTCAAGCTGATTGAATTTAATTCTCACATCTTGAATCATCTTGCTATGTACCGATCTCTCATCAATCAAATGTTAGGATGAGATTTGTGTATGTTATGCAAGTTGTTGCATACAAATCTTGAGTTTTCTTTGGTTCAACTTTAACAAATGTATGCTTGTGTTTCCATTCTAGCGCTCATCTCATAATTATCAACAATAGTTGTCCTGCATACCCCCTTTTCAGTATAAATTTACCCCTCCATGCTAGCACTAACCGCACAATGATTTGCATTTCATTATTTGTTTTGAGTGTACATTAATGTGAATTATAACAAAAGAAAAGGTGTGACGCATGAAGGTATTTAATTCTCAATTTTTAATTTTTGACTTTCCATTGTTATCTTCATTTTATATAAAAAAATTAGATGTTGACCAATCAAAAATATTTTATTCGTTCTCAATTAGGTTACGTTCCTAAAGTCTATTGGATCTTCCCCATTTTTTATTTAAAAACCAATTAAGCGCAAATTGCATAGGGTAATGTGACCAAGATGGAAAAATTTACTATAACACTATGCGCTTCTCCTCCCTCATACCTCATCTTCTTTGCCCCCCATCCTCTCCCTCTTATTCACTTAAATTTTAATTCTTCGCTCTATCCCCTTCAATGCGTTCCCATCGTACATTTCACATACGATTGCTAGTTTAAATTTTATAACAAACATAAACCTCAATAAATATGACTATATATATATATATATATATATATATATATATATATAGATATCCATTGATAGGCTACAATGAGGCCACAACTATAAACCCCGAAGTAGTTAATCCATGTAGGAGTTGACATAATAATACGAGAATGTAAACAAACTTTGAGCCGTTTAATATTAAAAATTGAACTGTGAGTGGTATTTGTGAACATTGGATCCTACCGTACGGATTCAACATAACTTCTAACAATAGCAGTCTAACATTACCATGATATATAACAAATTACAATGGTATCAAAATAAAATATCTGAGGGGGAAAACTCTTTAAACTGCCACTAAAAAGACGCTACAGATAAAATTCTTGCCATTGATTAACTAAGGCCGATGGAACTGCAACTGTTTGGACCACCAAGTGAATGCCGGCATTATGCTCATAGATTTTCGCTTGTAGGCATCTATCCAGATCCGGCAAAACATTCAACTGCAAAGACAATAGCAGATTACTAATTTGGGATTTCTGTTCGGGAGTACAACGAGCTGCTTCCAAATATCCCATGCATTGATTGATGCAGTCGTCAGCCAGCCATTCCGAAGCAATTGACAGAACTGCCAGGCATTCATCGACATTGCAGAAGGAAAAACGTTGCCCGATTTCGAGAGAAGAACGCATCAAAGCAATGCATTTTACATAGTATTCAAAATCGTGAACAGTGGTTACCTCTATTTCAACCCGCTTTTTGTTGCAAGACCAGCGCTTGGAAACCATAGCTTTGAAATACTCGGATTTTTCCAGAATTTGGAGATGAAGACGAAGGGGATTTCCTTGTATTTTTTCCATCTTGTCCCTCCAATCTCAGTTTTATGTCCGCACTGCGAAATTGAAGCTCTTTTGTTGCCATCGAAAACTGGTAAAATTTAGTTATGGTCATTGTCGCTCTCACTTATTTATAGATTTCGAGAACCAAAAACAGTCTCCTTTGCGTGTTGCCACAATATGCAAGGCCGCGTAAAAATAAATTGGTTTAAAGCACGGTATCGACAAAATTCAATTTCGATTGGTGGAAAATCCATGTCGTTTCTTTGCTTTTCCCTATTTTACCACATTAAAAAAATATAAAAAATTCCCCCACCGAATTGTTTTTGTTTTCTGTTTTTTTAATACGGGATTTTGGTTTTTTTTTTTGTTTTTTATTTATTTATTTAATGAAAAGGGATCTTATATTATATTAATTCAATAAGATATAAGATAGCTTTCAACAAAAAGTGGGTGGTATGAGAGCACACCCCAAAACCACAAATAAACTAGGTCAAGCCTAAGAATACATCAAAACACAAAATCAAGCTACTTTGCGATAGAACGTCCCAGAAGCAAGAGGATCATGGTCATGAGGTGAGCTCGAATGAGGGAGGTCCTTGTGAGCATCTGGAATGTTCAAACCAGTGGGGCTCTCCTCTACAATGTTTGCCACCACCCGTGTAGGAGAGATGGCAAGAGGAAGGTGGGGAAACTTATCTGAAGGCAAGGCGCGGGGCCGGAGGTGGTAGATTCCAGGTATCCAGGGTGTGCGGCTCAAGGGTGACCGGTGAGCCCCACCCGAGTTGACATGCAAGGGAAAGGCTAGCCTTACTTAGCGAAGTGGCAGAGTAACGCTCCTTCGTTGTGACTCACGGGGAGAAACAGTGTACCCGGCTTAAAGAACGTCATTGAGACCGCTCTACAACGACCACCACGGCCATGTGGCAGGGAGCGAAAAGATGGCGATGGTGGCTCCTGGGCAACATTACACGGGGCATCCCCTAATGCCGCAATGCAGTCCGTAATTGGTCGGCTCCAAGGCACCTTTATTACCCCGAACTTGAATCTACATAAGCACATTGGAGATAACCCTAGACTTGTTATACACTAAAAATTACTTGATAAACTTCAAAATTAGCAAAGAAAAAAGAATTTCGTTCTTTCCATATGCAAAACAAAATTTTCCCTCTAAAAACATGACAAATATGGGCAAACATGTGCAGAATTTCGGCGTTATCTCCTAAAATAACATGTTGCTAAGTAAAACATTGAGGTCTGAGAGGAAGTAAAAAGGAATGAATCTAATTCCAAACAAGCTATGCTTTCAGTAAAAACCAAAAGAGGTGTAACAACGTTTCTAAGTGGCCGCATGATGGACATCCGGGAACCGTAACTCCAATATGAACAAGTCGAGAGCCAACTGGAAGACCTTGGTGTAAAATACACCATAGAAAGTGTGCAATTTTAGGTTCAACAGACCAACCAAATAGTTTCAAATCTCCTTCTCCAGCATGACAGAGTAGAATGAACCCCCATCGAGTGTTGAGTTTTTCAACCATGGGAAAATGAGGGGAGAGCTAGTGTAGCCTTTATTGGCTGAATAATTGTGAAATGGGGTATTAACATACCATTTCCATTACTTGATTTTTAATTTAGTTTAAATTATATGTTTAAAATAGGTTATAATAAGTTAGAATTTTGTAAATATTTAAATACATTAAATAATTAAATAATATGTAAACAAACTTAAACCTCAATAAATATGACACACACACACACACACACACACCCATAAATCTCTATTTTTAAGGCTACAAATAATTCCACCATTATAAATCCCAAAGTAGTTAATCCATCTCAATAATATGAGAATATAAAACAAATTTTAAGCTTTTTAATATTAAATATTGAATCGTGAGTGGTATTTGTGAATGTCGATCCTACCTTGCATGGATTGAATTTAACCTTCTTACAATAGTAGTCTAACATTACCATAATATATGATAATGGTATCATAATAAACTATTAGAGGGGGAAAACGCTTTAAACCGCCACTAAAAAGATGCTACGGATAAAATTCTTGCCATTAATTAACTAAGGTCGGTGGAACCTGCAATTGTTTAGACCATCAAGTGAATGTCAACATTAAGCTCATAGATTTTTGCCTACATGCATCTATCCGAGATATGGTAAATACGATTCTAATGGTGGAAGACTCTCCAAAGCATGTTGATGAATCTTTTGCGAGATCTTCAGGTTTGGTGGTGTCATAACACCAACAAGTAAATTCGCCATGATTGGTAACCAAAGTTTGTAAGAAAAGAAACATGAGTACCTCTCGAAATGATTATCTTTATGTTCCCTATATCTTTGAGAAGCCGCACAAGAATCTTTTGTACCACTTTGTCTTTTGCATCATCTCTCTATAAATCTTGCAAGTACCACATATTTGCAAAATGTCTTGAGAGATGCTTCAAAAGTTCTTCCATCTAATTTTTTCAATAAGGTGAAATTATTACGAAAAGTAAGCTTGTCTAGAATTTTCTAGACAAAATAGAATTTTAGGAAACCATAATCATCTAGAAAGTTAGAAGATTCCGATTTTTAGTACAATCTAAGCTAGAAAACTCTAGCATATAGAAGCTTCTGGATAGAAGCTTCTAGATTCCCACAATCCAAGCTAGAAAACTCTAGAATATAGAAGCTTCTGGATTCTTACAATCTAAGCCTATAAATTTGTAACAAGACATTAACTTGTATAATCAAGTTGGATTGTAGAAATTGGAGTGAATGTAAGTTGGATTGCAGCAATTGGAGTGGATGTAAGTTGGATTTTTAAATCAATAAAAATGTTTTGAGTCCTCTCTTCTTAGAACAAATATTTTATTTTTGGCCTGTGTTTTTCATGGTATCAGAGCTAGGAATTTTCTACAACAAGGCTGGACATTGAATTTTTTTGAGAGGTTGAGTATTTAATTTTTATTGAAGGGCTGAATATTGAATTTTTTTAACATGGGTTCTTCAAATGAAGGATTTCCAATCTTCAATGGAAGTGGTTTTGCAGATTGGAAGATTGCAGTAAAGAATGCTTTGAGGGAAAAAGCTTTGTGGAGGATAGTGAACAAAGAAATTGAAGAACCGCAGCAGTGATAAAGAAAGGGAATTTTCGAAATATAAGTTGGAGCAAGCTAGAGGAATAATTGGTAAGGCATTGAGCCCAAATCTTAAGAGAATATTTATTGATATTGATGATCCAATAGAGCTATTGGAAAAATTAGAAGAAGATTATAAAGATGCATACATTGTTAGCATGTTTAGTATAGAGGAAAAATTGGTGAATTTAGATC